>JAJJWX010005096.1:0-1200000 GCA_023529315.1 Papaver bracteatum
AGGAAATTCTGAACGGAACTTGAATAAATTGGAGGATGAATATGCAAGGACTACCCAAAACCGGTTGCGAATTGCGTGGTACATTTCTTTGTTCCACCTAAGTATGGACATTCCTTTACGTTTGCACCTACAAGGACGGTTTACGATGATTCGATTAAAGATAGAAAAATTGTGATGGCATTTGTGAATGAGATGCATTTTATCGGTTTAAGAGTAAAGAAAGATTGCCCATTACCTCCGTTGGATGGTGCGACGGATTACTTCACAACAAATCATTGTAAGGATTGGTTGAAACAATATGAGACCAACATGTTCGATTGGGATTGCGTCATGAAAATCAACTTTCCATGAGCATACTCGAATTAGTTCCTCGGATGATGAAGATGAATGATCGTTACTTGCGAATTTGAATTTTTGGAATTTTTGGAATGCTTTGTGAAGTATAAATCCATAATCGGTAGTTAAATTATAAATATGTCAACCGATTATAAATGCTTTTGTAAACAGACTCAATCAAATTTATAATCGGTTATTAAAACTTCTAAGTTACCCTCCGATTGCAAGTCTAACAAAATTATCAAATTTATTCCCCATAATCGGTAAATAACATCTTACATTAACATCCGATTGTCACCAAACTCGAAAACAATTTGAAAAAGTTTCCAAGAATCGGTAGACAAAACTTAAAATATACGTCCGATTATTTTCAAACTCGACATGAAAAGATGAAAATCTCCCAGAATCAGTAGATAAGAGATAACAATAACTTCGATCGTAACTATTAATCAATATTTATACGGTGGTCACGGACTTCGAGAATTCATAACTCCCATCATAAGTGAATTCTTCGCCTTTTCCACAAAGTATCTGTCTTTTTGCGAGTGCCTCCTACATAAACAAACACAAAATAATGCCAAGTTAGTTTTAGTAAGAAGGATTAGACACCGGTGTTAAAAATAAAGAATTTAAACCATACTTACAAATTGTTGGATTGACAAGCTTAAGTGGCTAGTATTAAACATCTCTTTGTATCGTTATACAATCATTTACCCCTTTTTTGACAAGTCGGAAACGATCATGAACTTGTTGGAGTGATCTTTGCTTTGGATTTCCATACTCTCGCGACAAATTTTCTATATACCTCGATCAAAAGATTCTTGATCGTTAACGCCCTATGACATCTTCACGTCTTGTTTCATGATGCTCCAGGTTTTCACAATGACCAAATCTTCTGTTGCGCTTCAAACGTTGCCATGCTAGTAAGTTGAGATATAAGAAAATGAACTAGAGACGATGAAATGGATATTTTTAGAATACACAATGTTATATATATGCTTGTTTGGTCGCATAAATAAGAAGAGTTTAACCACTTTATATAGATGACACCCCAACGCTCTTTTTTGGAAAATATGGGCCGCTGCGATGCGATTTCTTACAAGACTGGATGAAGTCATAAGTAATAATTATTACACATAATCGGTAAATTCTTTTGTGAATATAAGTAAACCGATTATACTAACTCTTTAACCTTGAAGATACTTGTCAAACTACCATTATAGACCTGCTTTTGTTAACATGGTAGAAAGTTTCATTAGGGAGTGTATAATCGAGGTTTATCAATATGTTTTCGCTGAACCCATTTTGTGTTTTCTCAGGATCGGGTTTTAAAAATAGTGTTGAGTATAATCGTAGTTAAATAAATAATATAAACTTCCATTTTTTTGGTTTGGAAAATTAAGACAATATCACCTCAACATCATCATAATTTTACGTTGAACTTCCACAAATTTTATTATAATGTATTGTGATTAGCGACGTAACTTGTTGACGATTCCTAAACAGGATTAAATCTTTCCATCGCCATAAGGATTCTAAAATGAGCTTCATAATCTGCTTCGATCTTTTCCATCTCCATCTCTTTTGTAGAGATTGTTCTATAACTCATCATTGGTTTGCAATTTTCAACCGATATTGATTCACAAGATAAGTTAAATCGACAAATTCTCCGGACGCGTCCGTTTATTGAACCAATTCTAAGAGTAAAAGATACTACAGGACGGTTGTTTGGGTTACCGTGGCTCACACAGAATTTTTCAGTGAATTCTCCCAAATAACCATACTTATTATGCTTCCTTGCCTCCGCTTCGCTTCCCGTCTCGGATAGAATTGAACGTAGCGCCTACATAAAGATAAATCTTCTTCAATCGTGAACTGCTGAATTAATGAATGGTTGGGCCATTATGTTGAAGATGGAAGTTGGAGAGAGTTTGTTGCATTTGTGTTCCATGAGAGGTACAAGGATGGCAATCCTTATATAGGGTTTAGAGTTCCAACGACTCTTTTTTTGTTGGAAATTGTATAATCGGTAGCCAAATAAGGAATTTATCTACCGACTATAGTTGCCCCAAATTTTGTTTTGGGAGAAATCTCAAATTTCTTAAATTGAGAACTATAATAATTTGAAGTTTATATGGGGACACCCGATTATAAGTTGCCCCAAATATTGTTTTGAGAGAAATCTCAAATTTTACGATTTTGAGAACTATGATAATCGGTAGTTTATATGACTAACGATTATAAGTTGCCCCAATTCTCTTCTTTGGGATATACTATAATCGGTAGTATAGTGAGGTTATTATTACTAATAGATTGTTATAGGACCAAGATTCACGTTTGGCACGAAATCTATATTAATCCAGTCAAATATGATTATTAACCTTCCGATTTTGTGTTATATAATGGGACACAAAATTGCTTCCCGATTATATAAGGGCATTAATGTAATCTCCATGTTTTGACACCCCTTAACGTGGGCCTCACAGGTTGGGAATAAAAAAATACCGCTAATTGTAATGAGTCGCCCCTAAATGTGCCAGGATATTTTATCAAGCTGATTAAAGATGGAAAAAATCATATCTCTTCATTTCATTTGCAAGTGCACTTGCAAAACTCAACTTAATTAATAACCTAAACAAATTGACCAAAAAAAAAAAAAAAACTCAACAAACTGCTCCACCAAAACTTTAATAGGTCAAATTAACTCGACATTAGTAAAGAAAACCAAATGCAGAAACGACTAGACTTGGGACTAACATAATAAGATCTTTTTGAAGAAAATTTAGATGCAGAAGATGTAGTATTCGAAGGTGAAGTAGAATTAGGGACGCAGTTGGAGTCATGGCTCCCCCCCTTTTGCCGAAACTTGGATATCAACTTCTGGCCTACGAGGCAGTGACCAGGAACTCCACAGATGAAGTAATGGTGACCTCTTTTGTGAGTGGAATTGAATCGTTTCCGGTGATATAGGTAGTGAGTGGGGCTTGTGCATTACATGATTCATAGTCGGAGGAGCTCACTTCATTACATTTATGGTGTGTAGGATTATATACAAAGCCTACAAAATGTAAAATAAATCAGAAAACATTATAATACAAAATTTAAAGACTGTGGCTAGATTTCACAAACAAAAAAGAAACTAAGAGAAGAAACTCACGAATGAAGTCTCCGACTTGAAAAGTTTGGTTAGAAGCCCATTTGGCATAATCGTAATGCCTGGATTGTCGTCCAACCTCAAAATTTAACCGACAGTATAAACGGCACCCTTTACCATTAGAGGAACACCCGATATACACAAAACATAATAACCAAGAAGACCAAAGCTTCAGTTTTGAAAACCATGATTTTGGTTAGAGAGCAAGGTGATTCTAAAGAGGGAAAATGTTGTATCACTGTGGAAGATAAGCTCAGTGCAATTAGAAGTATTATATAGTTTAGTTTTTGGAACGAGATTTCAGAACCATAAGAATAGGAAAAACAAGAAATCATTTGGCTGAAAACATTTTTATAACATTTTTTTCTTCTAAAAATAGGAAAGTTACTTTAGTCTTGAAATCACTAGTAATTAGTGGATCTCACTGTAACTACTACTGATTGTTACTCTATTCTAGTAGCAGTAAGCTCCTAATGTAATACAAGTATACAGAGTGTGGCTTATTAGTAGTTATGTGATTTCTTGTTTACCCTTGTGGCCTTATGTAATCATTTTTTAGTTTGTTAGAATTTTGTCCTTCGAAAAAGGTTATTTCCTTTTTTTTTTTTTTTTTTTTTTTAGCAAAAAACGGTACACTTGACAGCAGTGGCGGATCCACAGTGAAGCAAGGGCGTGCAGTTTGACGACCCTTGCTTCAAAATTCTCCACTAACAGCCTTAGTTATCGAGCCCAAGAAATTGATCGCCCCACAAAGCCCAAAACTTATCGCCTAAAAAACACATGAATTCTTTTTTAGGTTCATTATTACATATCGAGGAAACACACAAAAACTCAATTATCTCTCTTGTATCTCTTCTTTACAGTAAATTTCTATGATGCAATTACTTAAGTCTCGGTAAATTTGATGAGATTTGAGCTATTGTTGTCTTTCTTCCACAACTCTGAGTACAATGGATTTTTTTTTTGGTAGTATTATTCTTCTTTGCTACCCCTTTGTTTTGAAATCCTAGATTAGCGGCCTTATTTAGAAAATCTCCCGAAATAAGTATCGTACTGGGGTGGTAAGACCGATTGTTAGAGTTAATCCAATAAAAATTTTGCTTGGGATTTAACTTGGTATGTATAGAATTTTGTCTGATGCAAATAATCATGACAGAAACTAATATTCCAGGTGATTTGTAAAGCCTATACAACTTTGCATAAATTTTTGCAACTAACTCACTTTGCTTTGCCAAAAAAAACCTGGACGGAATAATTTGGCTAAAATTTAAAAAAAAAAAAATTTATTTTTATTGGAAAATAATTTTTTTTTTTGACTTGTAAGGTTGATTGATAAGGAAAATGTAATAAAACTAGCCTTTTAAAGAAAGGACTAGTTCCCATTTTTGAATGTTACAAGAATATGTTATTAACTATCTATTACAACCTTCCAATGATTGATAAGTTCTCTAAACACATTGTTTGTAAACCAATTTTGATCCTCTCCCCATTGGTAAATTAGAAATTTTTTTCGCCTTTATTTCTTCCTCTTCTTCTCTCAACTTCCAAGCTTGGGAGCTGACAAATTAGGGATCCTTGCACCCACTTGATGTTGTATCCGTTGATGAAGTAGCTCCATACTTTGTGAGAAAAAATCACAGTGAAGTAGCAATGTTACTGATTAGATTGCGCATTGCATAAAGCACATTGCATTCTCAATTTGGCACCCTCTTCTCGCTATTAAATTATCCTAAGTTGGTATGGTATTCGGTGCCAAGCCACATGAAGAATTGTACTTTGCAGGTACATGTTTGGAAAATAAAATTTATATTGACATGCATAACATTACATGGATAAATTTAATTTATTGTACCCTCCAATGGTTGGATGAGTGGCAACACTCCAATTTCCAATAACATTAATTACCCGGTCCGAAAAACTAATGAATATTTAGCCTATTCATATGCATATGTCAAATACAATAGTTTTCCGCTTGCGCCTTGATATGGAAAAGTGGCTAATGTATGTGTTCGAAACCGATTCTATCGGGGTGAAAAATCCACACATATGTCATGGTGGTGGAGCAAACCCGCCGCACCACTATGACAATTTCGTTAGATGGAGTCTCTATCGAATTCATGGATGCTAAACCGCTGACGATCAAGATTGACAACTAGAGATTTATTCTCTACCGTGCGCTGGGTATTCCTTCTCCAACGACTATTTCTTTATCTCGCGCAAACACAAGAAATTACTTAATATATCTTCTCCCAAAATAATTAAAATGGCAAAATTTGAAAGCCAATTTGATTTAGCAACCCAACTTGATTTTTATGGAGTGGTGCTTGAATCCTATTAGCAAAATATGTGAGTAATTGTAAAGAAATGAGTAAAAGAAAAGAAGCCTACAAGTTTTGGATATTAACCAAATCAAAAGCGCAACTAAGAAAAGGCAAAGAAGAGTTGAAGGCAAGTATAATTTGAAGGAAAGAAAAAGATAAACAAAGGAAACTCATAGTTCATGAGCGTTGATTGGAAGTAATGGAAGTGAAGAAGATAAACAAGAGGAAGAACATTGTCTCTAATTTTGATTTTTAAAGTCTTTTACTTTAAGTAATGTGAAATGAAGAAGATAAACAAGAGTTAGAACATTGTCTCTAATTTTTATTTTTAGAAGTCTTTTATTTTAAGTTATGATATAAATGCATCATATTTGTACAACACTTTCAAGATTGGATAACAACTTTCAAATTGAAAATGTTTTATATTCTTATTGTGCCATTAATACACCTTTGCTCCATCAATTTACGTTTTTCACCATTTATTTGGATTTGATTGCATAGCATAAGTAGGAAAACAAAAAGTTTAAATCCTTATTGATTGATCTGCGAACACACAACTGATTTGCATCTCTATTATCGCGGTTTAATACTGTTTTTTCTTGAAATCTCTAAATATGTTTTCCCAAAAAAGTGATTTTTTGTTGTTGTTGTGCATGATTGATATTATCCGATTAAAAAAAACATAGTTCTTGCAAATGCATTCATCTTCACTAAAGAAAATCTATGACCCCGATCGAACTTCCATATTGAACCTATATAGTGAAAGTGTGAAAATTGAGTGAAAGAAAGAAAATTGAGTGAAGGGTGCGAGTTGAAATGAAATTGGATTGAGTATTTATAGGGTGATGAATTTAGGACCGTTATACTTGGAAGTCAAATGTTAGCGGTGGCTATCGAGTCTAATTCCATTGAGTGGTCGATATTTTACACCGATTTTGGTGGAGACTTCGATCATGCATGGCTAAATTTTCCACTTATCTAGGTATGTTTGCTACTTTGCCATACCCATAGGGGGTCCAAAGTTGAAACTCATGGCTTTTCCATGCCCATAGGAACCGTCTAAGTGTATATACCACTTGGGAATACATTGAAGAATCTCTAGCGAGCGATTAGGGACTCCATCACTAAATGGTCATAATACCACCCGATGGTCTAGACAGCGCCGAAGTTAATTTTTCTATCGCTCGTCGGTTTGATCATCTCTCCAGTTCCTCATCCAATTCGGCGAAGAAAATTTTCCCCGAATATTCAAATTCCAAATCATTTCAACTCACACCAGAATTTCTAAATCTCTCTAAAATTTCTCAATCACTCATTATTCTTCTAATCTAAAAAAAGATAAACTAATCACACTTTCTATTAGAGCATAGCTCGGTTGAACCCAAAGCGTTAGTATGTAAAGTTTGGTTGTCATATTTTAGTGAATCAAACTCATCTAAGAGTCCGCTTGATTATGTATACAGAGACAACTCCGTATAGGTTAGACTAGAAAGTCTAGGATTATGAGACATACAAGTATTATCAAGACCCGAAAAATGTGAAGAAGTAAAAAGCTACAACAACGACATTATCCTTCCTATTGAGGTTAGTAATATTTGACTTGAATCAAGCTTTCATTCTTAACATATCTTTCAAGTCATGCTATATTGAAAACATTATCGGAAGCTGTGAATGATTATACTCTAGTAGTGAGACATGATCACATGATCATAGTGTTAAGAAATTAGGATACTGAAGTATAACGCTTATCTTTTGAACTTAGTATATATGACATCAACATAATCGTATGAATTCTATTGTTATTATGCAAAATGGGTAAACGTGAAGATTTTATCCTAGGAAACAATATTTACATTTGTTTAAAGTAAGTATGTTCATGAACTTGTTTTATAATCGGGAAAAGGAAATCGCTAGGCTTATTGGTATTGTTATTCATTGCATATCTTTGGATTACCAATATGTGTGAGTTAGTAGAACTGGGATCATAACTTGTTATGTATCTTGGTATAACTAATCACAGTGCCTGACTTATGATTTGGTATTACTTTTGTTAGTGTAACCTATCCTAAGTAATCAACTGAGATGGTATGATCGATATTTGTAATTGGTGTGACCGATCCTAGTAATTGGTGTGACCGATCACAAAAGAGTTGTGTAATTGATCATTTTAATTGGTATAACCGGTCCTAGTAATTGGTGTAACTGATCCTGTAAGTGGTATAACCGATCCTAGTGACTTGTGTAACCGATCACAAGTAATACCATGAGTATATGGTGGCGGGTCCGATAATTGATGGAAGCGATCGGTAATCGATGTAACAAGTCTGGTAACTTTGTGTTTGATCACAAGAAAACCATATTAAGGTAGAACCGATCCTTGTGTTTGTTAAAAAGTGAACCCATGTTTAATGAATTGATATTTGGTCAATCACATAGTTATCTTGGAACAGGATGAACCAATTCTAAACTTGTTTGGAAGTGTAGTATAATCGATTCCAAGATTATAAATATGAAAGAGGATTTACAAAGAAAAGATGTCAACATACTTTGAACATGATCAGTAACTCTTATCTTTTATTGTTCAAATATATTCCTTAATTACTCAAGGAGATCCCAGTCCGAAATAAATTAAGAATCTTTTAATTAAGGTTTTTAGTTTTATATGCTTTAATTACTACCAATTAAATGCATATCTCTAGAAAATAAAAATTGGTGATGTGCATTTACTAATTGGAGATTTTCTATTAAGTGATTTTGGAAATATTGAACAAAGCATTTCCAGGAATTATGAAAACCGATTTGGGCATTTATTGCATATCTTGAGAATATCCGGTTTTGGAAATTCCTTGGTGTCCATACATCCTTGGTCTATAAATACCCAAAGATTTTCATACTGGCATGGATTTGGACATGCATTGCGAAAAAGACTGAGGTATATCAATAATTAGAGCCTGAGTGAGACGAGCACAACTTTGAGAAATATGTCCATTAGCTCCACACCATTGGAAAGTGACGATAGTATGTGGATATGGACCAAGTACAGATGGTGCAGCATAACCACGATTGGAATTCCAATTTCCACGGCCATATGGCCTATTATCGCTATTATTAGGTTGAAAACATCCATTATTTCCTCGTCCATTGCCATTATTATGCCAGTTACCATTTGAATAATTGTTAGGTCCTCCACCAGTATTCCAGCTGCCATAACCACCACCATTCTAGTTGTTACGACCACCATTGTTCCAATTACCATGCCCGGAGCCACCACCTCGTCCACGAAATGAACCACCAGAGTTATTGTAAGAGCCATGGCCACGGATGATCCACGAGAATTGTTATAAGATGATTGACCAAGACCAATGAGATGAAGCACCAAAGCAAAGTAATAAGTTGGATGTTGAAGTTCAAAAACATTATTTTGAATATTCTGTAGGTATTGCAGATAATACTCATGATGAAAGAGCAAAGCATGGAATTGGTGAATATTAGTAAGGAGGTTCTAGTAATGACCACAGGGGTAAATATTGGTCCAATCAGGCACCCAATCCACGAGGTTGGTAGAGACAAGATAAAGATCATAAAAGGTTGAAGGATTTGCCAAAGAGTCGAGATTTCTTTCATCTTGTAATATATTCAGAGATAAAAGAGTTACCCATACGGATAGTGAGAGATTTGGTTTTATTTGAAGGATCTGAGATGGATTAATAGTTTCATAGGTGCTACAAAGATATTTCCACACCTCAATTAGAATTTCCAAGATTTAACACATTCAAATTTCAAGGGGCTCGGTAAGAGAACAATTGATCCAAGAGATGATAGTTTGATCAATGACTTTCCATTCTTCATATTCAGATTGGATAATTTTTCTTGATGACTGAATCGATAAGATCTTTTGGTGGTATCATATCGTATCTTCAAGATATTTGTAAAGACGTTGGGATTTGAGAATAGGGAAAATTTGAGTTTCGAGAAGGTAGTTAGTTCTGTCCAAAAGAACTATTTTAGTTGAGGAAGGTAAGTACGGTGCTTTTTCAGAAGTTGACATAAGCGAACCAATGCTAATCGATTTAGAAGAAGCAATGGTTGGAGTTCATGTACTTTTATTAGAGGCCATGGTGCTAGAAGAAGAAGAAAAAGAAGATGAAGACATGATGAAAAAGAGTGGCTAGGGTTTTGAAAAGAATTGTTTTTGAGGTTAGGGTTTTGAGAGATCGTTAGAAGCTCTTGGTACCATGAACAATTGTTAAAGCTCTCTTAACCTTATTAGGTTAGCGAGACATATATTTATAATATTCTATATGGGTACAAAGTATAGTGGACTCTAAATACATGGATCCAAACATACAGATGAACTGGACATAAACATATACATTCTACTACAGTGTTTATAGGTGAAAATAGCTTGTTGATTTTGGTAATTGCGGGTGTGAAGGAGAGAAACCATTTACACCCTAAACAAATGTACTGTAAGGGAGTACTTTTAAGTTCGAGAGATCAATCGTACAGCAAGTCCGCCTAAACCAAGAAATGGGCTTCCGGACTTGCTTCGGTCACAAAGAGGAGGAGAATGGGTTGGTTTTGGGGAGGGAAGCAAGGAGAGTGTGAGACCAGAATAGTTGACTCTAGGAGAGCAATTGGGTTTCTACAACTTGTTTTCAGAAAAGTAGAAGAGCTCACGAGGAGAGCTAGCCAGTAAGTATTCTGAATATTGTATTGTCCGAATGAACTTGTTGACAAATAGAAATAGGTAAAACCTATTTATACAAGTTGTAGTAGAAACATACCTTTGGTCTCATTAAGGAGTGAGGAGTAAATGGAAGGAGGTGGTAACCGTATGCATGGACTTTATTATTACATAAAGTGGTTAACGCATGCAATTGATTTTTATGAAGCTTGCCAACATTATGGAATTGATGTTCCATAAGGTTGTTAACTCACGACTTTATGTCCCATGAACGTTTTCCCACATAACTCCGTATTTAAAAGGTGCCTCACTCTTATGACACTTCCTTATGAGGGGCGTAGTGTCTGCTGCACGCTGTAGACCACCAAACTAATACCCCTAAAGATCCCCGGTTTGTGTTGATGCCTCGAATGTTCTTGGAGAACATGTAATACGTTGTTGTGGCTTGGCAAGTTGAGTTCGGGAGACTTGCTAGCTTGGTGACCTTCGATGGTCGAGATTTTGTATCTTGAGAGTGCATTGCGCGCCTTAGTTTCGGTAGTGAGGGCCATCGTGGTGGCAGAGCCAGTTGGCATGCCGCGTCGGCATGGCGTGGCCAAACTTAGGTTTTGGACCCAAAAGTCATGAGGTGACTTTAGACGGACGGCCGGATCGCTCACAGGTTTGAAGGTTGGCCATTGATGACCGTATGCCTTTTGTTTTGGTGGCCGCGTAGGGAAGGCGTTAATAGACACATTTTTGTGTCTGAATTGTCCTTCGTGTCTCTATTGTTAGTTCTTGATTTTGTACTTATTATGGTGTTTTTGTGTATGTGTAGGTGTTTTTGGAGAAATAAACATGTGTGGAAAATTCGGCTCGAAAAATTGCTCGGGACACCCGGGAGGACATTTGCTAAAGGCACCCTCACTTTGGATAAGGGGCACCTCAGTTAGGCACCTGCTATTCGCACCCCCAGTTGCGTTAGGGGGACACCATCTTCACCATTTTGAATTTTCGTTTAGGCGGGAAAAATGGAGTGCCGCCGGCAGAATTAGGGTTAGCAATTTGGGAATGTTTTAGGGAGAATAAAGGGCTGAAATTCTTTGGAGACGTTACTATGGACTATACAGGACTGATTCAGGTGTTTGATTCGACCCAATTTGTCTAGATAACCGTGTGTGAAGAAAACAGGGATTTGTGGCCGGAACATGGTCGGAAAAGATATTCATGGGATTTCACGAGCAGCACAGGGTTTTGCACGTGTTTGAGGGGATGTATCAACTACTCAGAGTGTCAAGGATCTTATTATGTCAATTTTACAGCTTCAGAACGCGTGGAGATATCAAAAATCTAATTGTTTCCTATAACAGTTCGTGAAGAATAATGGAGAATTTCATGAAGTTATTGCGTGAGATTTTGAGGCTGTTGAGTATAAATAGACTTATGGGGTTGATGATAAGGATGACGGGGAGTTTGGGAGCAGTTTGGAACGTCACAGAGCCTCACGGAGCTGGAGAATCACGTTACAGAGAAAATTTTCTGCTGCTGCTGTGATCATCAAGAACACGAAGAACTGACTGCTGAACACAGTCGTTAAACACTGTCGTATTTTCTCGACAGTTGAACAGTAACAACAGCACTTATTCACTATCGTTCTTTGTAACGGTGTTTTGCAACATTTATAAACGTTGCAAACACCCGGTTTTCATCTTTTTCCCTCTATTCATCTTTGTAAGCACATTTGAGCAATGAAATCGTACTTTGAGCGTGTTTCCAACATGATGTGCTAGACCCAACCACTGGGATGATGGAGGAAGCCAATTCTCAACACTATGGTAATCTTATTAAATTCTTTTCACGACTTTTGCATTAATATAATTTGATTTATGATTTTAAATTAATTAGTTGTGATTTAGTTTGATGGGTTATGCTTAGCTTAGGTGTTTTGATAACCCATGCTTACCATTTACAATTAATGTTTTATAAAATCTATCTTAGCAAAGATTTAGAGTCAATAGTTATTATTTTCGGAGCTATAATTGTCAAGGAATTAATAATTGAACCATAAGAACATGAGTTTGGTGGAATCCTGAGTCCTAGTAACTCTCAATCTTGTTATCTTCGTTTTAATATTCTTGCTAGTTTTAATATTTTCCTTTATAAAGTCTAAAAAAATCTACCTTCACAAGTCTCACGAACCTTACTACTACAACATCATTGATAAATACCATCAGGCGTGACCAAGGTGTTGTTTAGACTTGGCGCGTGAGGCCAATGGTCTGCCATGGGCGTATGGCATGGATGAGTCCAAGGCAAGGGGCGCTTGGCTTGGAATAGTGTGACTAGCATAGCTGGGGCCAATGCATGGGTGTTTGGCTTGGTGCGGTTAGCTTGGCCAGGTGCGGTTTGGCTTGGCGCGTGGGCGCATGGCGTGACTAGCTTGGGCTAGGTGCGTTCCCAAGCTAAGGTTTTGGGCCAAAGTCGTGAGTGGACTTTAGGCGGCTAGGATTTTCTCTTGGGATTGAAGAGTAGCCATTGATGCGCGCCTTTGTTTTAGAAACCCTAATTAGCGCCCTTCACTAGAATCGTTGTAGAATTCTAGTACAGACTCGGATTTTGACTTTACGCCCCTCAAATCAACTAGGAAAAGAATTTCCTATCTCTCGCGTGGGGATATGTAGGTTTTGAACTTGCTCGAGAGGAGAAAACAGCCCGAGAGCAAAACTCAGGAAGAATTCAGGAGGGATGGCGGCATGGCCATGATATCATGGCATGCCTTGGCGCAACTAGGTTGGCATGGCATGCCTTGGCGTGGTTTGGCACATGGGGCCAAGGGTTTTCCATGGTCACATGGCATAGCTATCTTTGGTTAGGCATGTGACCAAGCCAGGGTTTTTGGGACAAAGTTTTGAGGTGACTTTGGGCGGCGCTGTGATTTGCTCCGGGATTGAAGGGCAACCGTTGATTGGTGCATGCCTTCTCTTTAGTAGCCATGGGGAAATAGCCAGCGGGGTGGCGCGGCATGAGGGCCATGGCGAGGCATGTCGCGAATGGTTTGGTTAGGTGCGTGTCCAAAAGCCGTAGAGTTTGGGCCAAAGTCATGAGGTGACTTTGGGCGGCCAGGATTTTCTCCTAGGATTGAAGGGCAACCGTTGATTGGTGCATGCCTTATCTTTAGTAGCCATGGGGAAAAATCCAGCAGGGTGGCGCAGAATGAGGGCCATGGCGAGGCATGTCGCGAATGGCTTGGTTAGGTGCGTGTCCAAGCCAGGGTTTCGGGGCCAAAGTCATGAGGTGACTTTGGGCGGCCAGGATTTTCTCCTGGGATTGAAGGGCAACCGTCGATTGTTGCACGCCTTCACTTTAGTGGTAGTGAGGAGAAGGACAACAGGATGGTGCGGTTAGCATAGATAGGGACAAGGCAGAGTGTGATTGGCATGGCGCGTCTAACTTGGGCTAGATGTGGATGGCATGATTTTCCATTGGCATAAGGGTGCGGCTAGCATGGTTGGCATGCTTTGGCGCGGTTGGGTGTCACTGACACGGTTTTCCATTGGCACACGAGATGTGTCTAGCATAGATAGGTCCATGGCACGCTGCGATTGGCATGTTGCGACTAACTTGGGCTAGGTGTAGCTGGAATGATTTTCCATTGGCACACGATATGTGGCTAGCATAGCTAGGGCCATTGGATGTTGCGATTGGCATGGCACGACTAACTTGGGCTAGGTGTGGCTGGCATGATTTTCCATTGGCACACGAGATGTGGCTAGCATAGCTAGGGCCATGGCACTGCGATTGGCATGGCGCGGCTAACTTGGGCTAGGTGTGGCTGGCATGATTTCTTTGTTGGCACACGAGATGTGGCTAGCATATCTAGGCCATGGCACAATGCGATTGGCATGGCGCGGCTAATTTGGGCTAGATGTGGTGGCATGATTCGCCATTTGCACAAGGGTGTGTCTAGTATGGTTGGCATGCTTTGGCGCGGTTGGGTGTGGCTGACATGGTTTTCCATTGGCACTGAGAGATGTGGCTAGCATAACTAGGGCCATGGCAGTCTAATCGATTGGCATGGCGCGGCTAACTTGGGCTAGGTGTGGCTGGCATGATTTTCCATTGGCACAAGGGTGCGGATTGCATGGTTTGCATGCTTTGGCGCGGTTGGGTGTGGATGGCATGGTTTTCCATTGACACACGAGATATGGCTAGCATAGATAGGGCCATGGCACGGTGCGATTGGCATGGCACGGCTAACTTGGGCTAGGTGTGGCTGGTATGATTTTCCATTGGCACACGTGAGAATTAGGGCTTGGTTTGTCTAACCCTAATTTGAAAAATATACCCTGGTAATTATTTAAAGACACATTAAAGGCTTTTATTTAATGCGCCTAGTAAATGCTTGTTTTAAATGTCTGCTAGGGTTTAGTGTTTTACGATTTTAACCCTATACTAAAAACCACCATCAACATTAAGTCCCCGCTAGCTTAACGGGTGCCTTGTGGCGGGTAAGCATATGATGGTGACATACAATGTTAATTATTGCAAAGATGGTTATGGGAATCCGACTAACCTTTTAAGTGGTAGAGGACTTCAGACTTCTATGTTGGTAGTCCTTTTCGCAACAAAGGGGGCACGACCCTAGAGGGCGGGCAGGTGGATGGCTTGGACCGAAAGGTAGAGAGGTGGCATGGCCTTGGCCACGACAATGGTATGGTGGAGCATGCGAGGGCGATTAGGCGTGATGGGGTCACGGCAGTGGAGTGATGTCTTTTGCGTGACTTCGTGGGCTTAGTTGCCCTCTTTCTTCATTTGATTAGACCAGAAAACTCTTTCTCCTTTCTCTGTTTTGTGATGCTACCGGATTTGTTTCCAAAGTTTAGTGTTGGTGGTGGGAGGAAAAAACACACTCTAGTGTGCCTCGAGCACGTTATTCCACGCTTTCACGCCAACCATAATTATTCCCCATAGGAAGGCATGGGGTATAATTGGGATCTGATATCATGCCTTAACTTACGGGCCGATACAAAAACTTTCCCTTTTGAGGTTGCGTCATCTTGCCGTGCATAAAGACGATTTTGAGCTCTTCATTAGGGTAGTTTGTCCTTGTCCATCCTCTTTATAGGTATCGCCTCATGTTTTTTTTTTTTTTAATATTATTTCTTATACGTGCATAGATAGGATGGAACTTGATCATTCTCCCCGTTCTTTGTAGTGTATGATGGGATCCTCCAGGGATAAACCTGTCTTCAACTATTCGGAGAAGGTTTTCAGAATTAGGTCCTCTTCTCATGAGGAGGCACTGGATAGAATTTAATCCCTGTTACGTGAAGTTGGTGAGGTCATCCAGGACCTTCCTTCTATCTACCTCCATGAAGTGCAAGCGCGTGTTCAGACTTTCTTGGGTTCAGTGAGCATGGAGGAGGGACGGGAAATCAAGGAGGAACCTTAGCGTGCTAAGAAGTCCCAGTGCGGCAAAGCCTTTCCTCGGTCCGGTTGGGAAGTAGTTGAACTGCTCCTAGGTCGAAGCAACAGAAGATCGAGCGTGTGAAGCTTTTGGAGGAGAGCACCATAGTTCTTGGTCTTGATGCGGATGAATCGAAAAATCTTCTTCGGGGGTCAATGAGAAAACTTTCGAAGGAGTATCCATCGGAAAAAGTATCTCTTAAAGTTGGTGTCGGAGGTGTCGTTGGTGATCTTTGGAGGGTCATGGTGGCGTGTGCTGGACCGGTCGTCGAAGAGGACAATGCTACTGCTGTGGTTGCTTCGGGATGGGACGCTGAGGTTGCTGTTGCTAATGCCGTTGAATAGGATCTTTGTTGCCCGAGAGATTGCTGGGGAAAGTGTTTGAAGATGACCTTGACCAAGGGGACCCGTGTTCCCTCATTCGAGGGCTAGTTCTTCCCCTTCGTTATTCCTGTTGATTAGTCGTCCTGATGTCCTTGTAGACTCCTCTTTACCTTTTTCTTCACCAGTTAACATTCCGCTTGTCTATTTTTTTTTCGAATGATTAAATGAGGTACTTTGGTTGCAATATGATGGGTAATAGTTTTAAGGTTAGTTTAATGTATTTCTCTCGATATCTCGGAGAACTTATTAGGAAAGAGATGTATTTTTTTTTTTTGACGAAAAAGAAATTCGAGGAAGAATACAAACGGTGTATTCATCTTGGGAAATACAAATATCAGGGGAAGGAAGTACTAAAGGGAGCGTGACTTGGAAGTACAACATTTTAAGGTGTGGAGGCCCTGCGCCATCGCGAGTGAATTATCACGCCTTCAGGTGCGTCGGCGTTGATGAGCTTGCAATATCCTCCTAAAAGGATGTCCGCCACCAGATATAGTTCATCTTCTCTCCCATCGGGAAAATCGATCCGAATAGCATTTTTACCGTCATCTTCCCAACTTGAATGAGTTTGCCTTGACCACCACATCCCCGATTGAGAACGGGTTCAGACGTCGTGCAACCGCTTTAGTCTTGGCGTCGTTGGTCTCAATGGAAGTTTCTAGGCTCTTTGCAAAGTGCTCAAATGTCCCAGCACCCCATTCACATTTCTTGATAGATTTCATGCCGATAGTCGCGTCGAGTCCCCATGACAGGATGTGGGGAGGAATGACTGAGTGTAGAGGGGGTCGCTCTATCAGACTTACTTGTATTTGAAATCCATGAGCTAGTGTCATCAGGTCTCCTCCGGACGTCTGGAAGTTCATTGATGCGATGACCGGTGGGATGAGCCATTGGATACTCCTTCGGGCATGGACGTCGGTAGAGGATGCACATCGAGTTTCGCCTTGTTGTCGAGTACCCACAAACGCCCCAATATTATGTCATGACCTAGTTCTCTGACAATGTGGAATTTTCTATGCGTTACATCGTCTCCAACCTTGATCTCGAGGTTAATGTAGCCATGCGCATTCAAAGATTCTTATTTCGGGTTCTTAATCACAGATGGGGAATGGGTAGCATCTTGTTTTGTAAATCCTTATTTGCTTTTAGCGTCTTGAAAGTAATGATGTTGAGGTCGAGGCCATGTCGATGAGCGTGTCGTCAAGTTCGATACCTCTTAAACGAGACATGGTCGACGTTGGTCCCAGTTCCCCCTTTGGCTCCGCTTTTGTTTGAAAGCTTGGGTCCCCGTCGTGGTTTACGGGAGAGAAAAGTCGTTTCTTTGACACGACGCGATTGAGAGCGCGAAAATATCTTTGAATGCCGCACCTTGGAAAGATAGAGAATTCCATTTGTGTCTTCCTAACCATCGATTCACAACTGCGTTTAAATCCAGCTACTCTGATCAGGAGATAAGCAACAACAAGATAAAGAGTGAAATACAAAACGTTCACAGCGAGTGAGGATTAACCACAACTGCAGCCTAAACTGACACATAGAAGTCATTGACATAGGATGCGCACATAGTAATAGTTGCCTGCCTGGAAGGATCTTAGTGAAGGAAATGGGGAGCATTAAACGTCTGTCCACAGCTCACAGTAGATTTTGATTCAAAGCAAAACCTATTATGCACGGCAGGGCGCAGGAGAGCGGGTTAAGCGCGGATTGTCGATAGGATAGCCTCCATTAATAGTTTTAAGAAGAATAACCCAAGCATGTTTCCCGTTCAAGTGATCAGTTCCATTAGCAAGTGCCTCTTTTAAAGCAGCTGCAGCAGGATCCATATTCATAACAAACTTTGGCAGTGGGGGGATATATCAGATGAAGACAAGGTGTTTTCTATAGCATCTTGAGTCTTGAGTTAGTTCTATTCCAGCTTTAACAACACCCACAAGTTTCACTGTTTGGCCTTGGATGAGTTGTTCCTTTGACATATTCCAAGGATCCCGCTATTGATGAGTTAGACCGAGTTGCTCTGAGTGAGAGAATCAAATCAACACCAAGGCTCGGGTCATCTTGACCATAGTCAAGATTCTAAGTAGTTCTGTTCAGACATGTATCCTTGTCTCCCACCTGGCATACACAAGCCATTTTTTTTTTTTTTTTGACGGACAAAAGTTAAAATTTTATTAAAAATAAAAAAGAAAGTACTAGAAGCCACGTATTTGAACGCTTCATCCAACACTTGTACTCAGGATATATGCCATCGCCATTCTCTGAACAAACTAGTTCCTTCGCTAGCTATTCCCTTCCTCTGATCATCCACCATTGTCTTCTCGAAATTCGCTCTGAATCAGTTAGATCCTACTTCGGAAGTCATGGCTGACCGTTTTTTCTCCAATGAAATGCCGGAGTTTATTGATGAAACATCAAACATTGCCGAAGCCAGTGGAAATTCACTTTTAAAGCTTCTTTCTCTACCATATTCGTCACTTTCTGAGAAATTGAAAGAAAAATCTCCGGGTCTTAAAGAAACAGTAAGAATATTGTTTACTACTATAAATTAAACCCTCTTCTTTTGTTTCAATGAAAGTTTTCCACGAACATAACATGTTTGCGTAATTGCCTGTGTTGTTAATTGTGGTTTCAGATTGTTAGAGAAACTCGGGGTCATGGTGGTAGACGTGTTCAGGATTTTACAGTTTATACTGGTTCTCTTGGGATTGCTTACTTACTATTCAAGTCCTATCAAGTTAGTAATAACAAAAATGATCTTACTCTTTGCTCTGAAATTGTTCAAAATTGTGATACTTCCTCCAAAACTTCTAGGTACCCCTCTCTCTATCTCTATCTCTCTGTGTGTATATCAATGGTATCTTGTTTTTGTACTGATATGTGTGCGTTTTGGTCGAAGGAACGTGACATTTTTATGTGGGAGAGCAGGTGTTTGTGCCTTAGGTGCAGTAGCAGCAAAACATTCTGGTGATGAAAGACTACTCAATCATTATCTAACTCAGTTTCAAGCGGTAAAGAACCGAAATTCACAGTTTAGAGGAGCAAAATTTTCTTTCATTGAGTTTGTTTTCCTTGGAAATAAATTTTTGGCGAGTGTTTTCGTTACAGATTAAGTTGCCAAGAGATATTCCTAATGAGCTACTGTATGGGAGAGCTGGTTTCTTATGGGCTTGTTCCTTCTTAAACAAACATATTACTGGAGTAGTTTCATCTTCCTTTACTGTAAGTAAGCCTTTTACTTTGATTTCATTGTGCACTTCAAGTTATTAAAAAAATCCATATGCTTTGATCATTTGGTACAACAACATGAGGTTTTGACATGCTTAGTTGTTAGCTAGTTAACGATAACTATGTTGGTTTTAGTCATGGGTAAGGTTAAAGGTTTTTGGTCTGGGGGTCCTTTGTTAACTTTTCACATTTCGGTCCACATGATTCTTCCTTGAAAAGGTAAGCTGGGTTGATCTTGTTCTTGGGTTGGGATGAAATTTGGCAGGGTGCGGTAGTTAAGGAAATAATTGAGGAAGGAAGAAGATTATCAAACAAGGGTAGATGCCCATTAATGTACGAATGGCATGGAAAGAAGTATTGGGGAGCAGCCCATGGATTGGCAGGAATTGTTCACATTTTAATGGATATGGAACTTAAACCAGATGAGGTGGAGGATGTTAAAGGAACTCTGCGGTATATGATAAATAATCGCTTCCCAAGTGGGAATTATCCTTCCAGTGAAGAAAGTGAGAGCGATCGGCTTGTACATTGGTGCCATGGCTCCCCTGGTGTAGCTCTCACTCTCGTCAAAGCTGCCCAGGTAAAATCATATCTTTTTAACCACCTTTTAATTTTATGTTTTTAGGAGGACTAAGTGGGTGTCTTAAAAGATAGATTTCTTATGGTTTTAACCGCTTGAAGGACATATTATAGACTGTGGGATGCACTGCACTTGTCTATTCTTTTTTTAAAGCGAGTTTCTATTTGCCAGCTTTCTGTTCCATTTTAATTTGATCAAAAGAAACAGCTTATCTTGTATTTATTTGGTTAGCAGCAGAGTTTTGATGTTTGTTTCGGAATGTTGCGTAAACATCCATGTTTTGACTAACTGGAATTGAATAAAAAAAGTTCTGAATGTTAAGTGAACCGGTCTACAAGAGAATTCTCTTAACTGCATCCAACAGAGAGAGAATGTTAACACGAAACTGATGTACATGGCAGGTTTTTGGGGATGAAGATTTCCTGCGAGCAGCTATTGATGCTGGAGAGGTGGTTTGGGAGCGAGGATTGTTAAGGCGAGTGGGTATCTGCCATGGCGTGAGTGGGAATGCTTATGTATTTCTCGCTCTTTATCGGCTAACAGGTAATGTGAAATACATGTATCGGGCCAAAGCATTTGCTTGCTTCCTACTTGATAAAGCAGAGAAGCTGATATCAGAAGGAAAAATGCATGGAGGTGACCGTCCATACTCCCTTTTTGAGGGGTTAGGAGGAATGACTTATCTCTTCCTTGACATGATCGCTCCTGCTGAGGCTAGATTTCCCGGTTATGAACTCTGAAACTCTATGTTAAGACTTGGTGAATGTATATATTGAAAAGGTTAGGAACCTACCGTTACTTTGTATCTATGTCCTATGTACAAACAGTGTGGGTTTTGAACTACCAGTGTAACTTCAGTTTTGGTTTTTTAGTTTTGGACTTGTTGCCTGATGGGCCTGTGCTTGGAAGTTCTTTATACTGCTGGCCAGCATTTTCTCATCCATTGGCGGTGCTTGAAAATATGTTCCTCTATTTATGGCGCATCAATGATCAAACTGAATGGCTTTTCGTTTTATAGTGGCAACAGTGGAATACAAGTTAGTGGCCTAAGTATGCTTTTACTTCCAGAATCCAGATCACTTGGGGGTATTTTCATGGAAAAAATAATAAAAAATCTGCCAATTACGGAGTTTCACTGTATTTTAGTTTACAATATATGCCCTACTGTATTTTCTCCAACATATGCAAGTTCTACAACTATTGTTCGCTCCCAAACATATAATTCTTCGGGCTCTTATAGTCTGAATTTCAAGATGGTGATGCAAGTGACGAGTTCTATGATGTCGTCCTCAGCTGATGATGAAAATAGCGGCCATGCTGTAGTGGCATTCAAGAAGAATGATGAAAAGTTAAAAGTTGACGAATGTTTCAAGGGCGATTTCTAGGTGGTTAGCTTTGAAGCAAAATACAGCTCCAAGTTCAAATAAACAACTTGATGCCAACATTTATGGCCTGTCAGGGTTAAATGCAGTTCAGGTTCATGGGTGCGTGGAGAGGAATATGATGCACGCACAGATTATTGGGCTTCTCCTGGCGAACAAGGATTTATGGTAAGAGGGCAGACTTACTAACAAGATTCTTCCAAGATTATTGGGGGCATCCTCTTTTGAAGCTGTTGGCAGTTCAATTCCATCGCAGTCCTGCTGTTGTCTTCTCATCATCAAATCCGCGTTCTATGAGTGGTGGAAAAAAAAAACCAAAAATCAGAGGAAGTGTGCCAATGCATGTATCGGGTGAGATTAAATTATTAGCCGTGGAACTCAAATATTCAAGATTTGATCTTTTACATTATTGAGAGGAAATTCATAATGCGAACATACGTTTTATTGTTGTTGACGATGCTTATTTAACCAATATGACGATGCATGTATGTGGTGGATGAGCCATTGTTAGAAGTTCGGCCAACCATTCTAAGCAACTTGCACTAATATGCCTAGAGGAAATTGTAAGGAAAATTTTCTGACAACATTTTTGTCACCCATTGGTGGTGCTTTACTGAATTATATGTAACCTGATGGCTATGGTTTACATCATTTGATACTGCACGCCGCACAACTCCTGGTGGGATAGGAACATGTGTCTCCTGCTGCTCACTGAGGTTGTCAAAAATATTGGACGAGCAACTGATTAGACATACAAAGACTAGCTAGTGTTGCAACTTGGGCATTCACTGACCCTCACCATCAATCTACTCCTTTAAACCCCTAAGTCATGCGAGGCCATGCGTCACGCGGTGAGAATACCCACCTTTGGGTGAGCGTCACCGCCCCCTTGAAAATTCTCCAATCCACTTTTCCTCAAATATTATGAATGTAACACTAAATATCTCTTTCGGTGAAAAAAAACGGCAAAAAAAAATGAACGTTTCTTCTTATGAAACCGAACATCTTATTTTTCTTTTTTTTTATGGGTTATATACCTTCGAAACTTTGATTCTTAAGTATCAATCTCTTGTTGTTCTAGGAACAACCCTTTTCTTTGGTTGTTGGATTTTCAATGGCATCTGGATTTTTTATCTGTTTCTTCCTTCCTTTTGATCTGTTTTCAGTAAAAGTTGTTTCTTTTAAATCTAGGGTTTCCGTTGTGGAGCCGAAGAAGGGTTTTGATTTGCATCTGAGATAAGCAAGTGGCGGTCTGAGATTCAATGGGTTAACGGCATAAACACACCGGAGAAAAAAACATTAGGTAATGATGAGCACTTGGAATCACAATACTAAATTCCTTCAGATCGATCATTTAATCGCAATAGAGAAGAATAAGTAAAGAATGGCGCGATACGATAGAGGAATCACAGTATTCTCACTAGATGGTCATCTCTTTCAAGTGGAGTACGCTCTCGAGGCTGTACGAAAAGGAAACGCAGCTGTTGGTGTTAGAGGTACTGATACTGTTGTTCTTGGTGTTGAGAAGAAATCTACTGCTAAACTTCAAGATTCTAGGTAAACCCCTTTTCTCTATTTCGCTCTTTTAGTATGGGTTTTGTTATTTAGATGTATATTTGTAAATTTTTTCTTCGAATTCTGTTCGTTGAAAATGTTGAAATTGGTTTTAGTTGAAATTTTAGGGTTTCTGTTTAATGAGGGTACTTCAGGGGAACTATGATTGTGTTAGCTGATTAGCAATTGAAACGGATACCTAGATTTGATTCTAGAGATCAATTTCATTAAGATGTCTTATGTACAATGCATATTTGGTCCATGTTTAATCCCTTTGCTGTGAAACACTATCAGTAGATTGGAATTCCAAAATTTGTTGTGCCAGAAGATAGATACGGATTGTGTGCAAATTGGTACCACTAAACGTAACTCTTATTCTGTCTGGATAAATTAAGTTCTTTTGCTTACATCTGAATGTAACATGGTTGATAAAAAGTCTAGGAGAATAAATGTTGGTTAATGAGGCTCTTATGACCTTCTTATGAATGAGACGGTTGCATTGTAAACTTGATAATTGGGAAGTTTTCACCACTTCTAATGTTTTTTTTCCCCTACATTATACTGTAATTTATCCGAAAATGGACAGCATGAGTAATTCTAACTGTGGTCTTGAATTATAGCTGAACCCCGTACTATTGAAGTGGTTTGATTTTCGTTGACCTTCTATACACGTTCTTCTCCAGGAAATAAGTTCCTTTTTAATCGATTCACGTCAGGTCTTTCCAAAGATGATGATTATCAGGTATATGCATTATCTTCATCTTCTTGATCAATCACTATGTAGAAAAACACTTTTCATGTTTGCCCTCCTTTAGTTAGCTATAGATAGCCAATAACCACTTAAAAAGAAACTAATCGTAGTAAGGCTAAGACGGTGATTTGATACAAAATCTATTATGGTGTTCATAGACATTTGTCTACGGAAAAGTCACATATGAGATGGAAATGTAATTCCTTCATTGAAAATTTATTGTGTGGTGGTGCTCGGTCGGTCATGGTGATGCAAAACTTAACTGTCCAAGCAAAAAGAAAACAAAAAGTGGTGATTGGTATATCTTTAAAGATTAATTATTTTTTTGTTGTTCACATCTCTTTGAGTTCAATGGCGAATTTATTTTGCGTGACTTGGTAAAAGAAAACACTAATCCTGAATTGATGCTTATGTTATTGATGGCATGGGACAAATCTATCATTATTTTCACATTTCTTATATAGGATGTTTCTTTTTCTTCTTGCCTTCGTATATATTTTATCTGTAGTTATTGTTTTGATTGCTTTCCAATGCCCATGAACACTAAAAGCCATGCTTAATATAGAGAAATATATATTCTCACTGTGATTAACGGGTGCGGGTATCAGACAAAATGTTGATGCATGGTGTCAGTTCTTTCTTCCGTTGCTTTCTCATTGTTGACTTTTGTGAATCCAGCTTAGCACATTTTAGTGTAGATATATGATGATGCAGTACACTCACTGTTCTTCTCAATTTGCTCTTATAGAACCAGGAAATGTAAATAATATCTCAACAGTCAGTTGTACACTATTACAACAGAAACCTGGACAAGCTTTTTTGGCGTCCCTGAAATTCTCGGGTAAGCACTCAATATATGATTTCCATGTAGGTGTTGCATCCCATAGCTGATTCTATCAACATCAACAATAGGATCTGGGATATATACTTGAAGAAACTTCTCCCGGGATTGGTAACAAAAGGAAATGATGGAAACTGTGGATCAACGGCTATTTGTGACACAATATGCCTCCCGGAGAGTACTTGAATATGTGATCCTTCGGTTCACATAGTAATCAATCTCTCTGCAACTAAAACATTTAAATTGAAGTCCACTATGATGGTTGCAGTGTTAGGACCAAATTAGGACCATTCATGATGATAATGATCCTATGTTTGGAGTACCAAAAGCACAAGCATGCATTGTCTGTTCACCCAGATATAAGCTTCGAGTGCAATGGTGCAGGGGAACTTCCATATATCTATATATTGCAGGTATTACCAATTATCTTTGCCAAGGAACCTAATGCAAATATCCCTTGATTATTTTTCTAATACCATTCCATTTGACAGCCGATGCTTCATGTGGTGGGAAATAAAAAACCGCACTTAACGTGGCTCATTCAAGAGCACCAACCTGATTTCCTACACTTGATCAATGGAGCTGTTGAAGAAGATGAAGGGTGAGATTCTATAATAGTCACTCAAGCAATTAATTACTAAAATGTTGTAGTGTTGCTAATTTAAGTGGTTTATGACCTCAGGAATCCATTAGGCTCACCAGTTAGGTCTTATATAACACATGATAGAAAATTAAATGATTATGTTGGCTTAAAACATGTGTATCATTAAAATATTTTTCCTGTTGTTCATTGTTTTTACTTGAGTTGATAATTTGAGCAACACAAATTTATTTATATGTTTAACACTCTATTAAATATTTAACTTCTACTAATAATTTTGAGATTTAATATTTTTTATTATGAAGTTAGAATTTGTTTATTTATAATTTTAACATAAGCACAAGCAATTACACCTAATAAAAAATCACAATACATTTAAGATGGTCTTCTATTCGATAAGTATATATACCTATCAAAAATCCTAAGCGACGCGGCGAGGCGAAGCCGAGCCATACCAAGTAAAAAATGCATAACGGATTCAAGCAAAGCCACGTTACACCAATTAAAAAATGCATCGGAACAGGGCGAGGCGAAGCCGAAACTGAGTAACACCTAATCAAAAATGTATCGCGTCGGGGAGGAGCAAAGTCGTAAAACACCAAATCAAAAATGCATCGGGGCGAGACGAGTCGAAGCCGAAACCGAAATCGAGCCACACCTAATCAAAAATGTATCGTGACGGAGCGGGACGAAGCCCCACGACACCTAATAAAAAATACGACGGAACAATGCGAAACCAGATCACACCAAATCAAAAATATGGCTAAAAGAAGGAAAAAAAAACACCCGATGCGTAGCACGGGCACAAAATCTAGTTCAAACTTATTGGCACTAGCGAAGGATGATGGGCTAGGTAATCTCAAAATTAGAGTCTTCTCCGATCTATTTTTTTTTTTTTGGTTCACATACATAAAATTAGGATTATATTTGGGCCGACCGAGCGAAGCGAGGGAGGACATTATATGACCATTTTTTTGTAAATACTAAGTCATCAAATTGAAACAAAAAGATTGGAAATGGTTAGGGCCGAAAAACCAAAAATATCCCTCCTTTTTTTGTCTAATTACTATAACTCCTTATGTATCCTATTTTTTAGGGGTATAATTGGAATGCAAACTTTAATATAACATATCAAAAACTCCGTGAATTGGAATTTTACAAATTTTATCTCGTTGGAAAGCTAATAAAAAACCCTATCCAACGAGCACAAACAACAATATCAAATTTTGAGTTTTTACGAAATATTCGGAGGTATTTATCATATTAGGCATAATTTTAGAAAATTAAATGTATATTCATTTTACAAACCACCATAAAGGATACATAATACTTTATGTAACCATATTTTGGTTTATGCATCAACTAATTTTCTGTTGCAACTAATAAAACGATGTACTCCCTCCGTTTCAAGAAAAGTGATACTTTCATTTTAGGCACAATTCTCGAAAATTAAATGCATAGCCATTATACAAACCACCACAAAGGATACATAACACATCATGTAACCATATTTTGGTTTATGGATCGACTAATTTTCCGTTTCAGAAAAAACTTTCACATTCCGTTTCGGGAAAAGTGATCCTTTCTCCCCGTTTCGGGAAAAAGTGATACTTTCGCCCCGTTTCACAAATAAACCAAAAATGATTGGTATCAACTGATGCAGGGGGGAAGCGTTGAACATAAATAATACTAAAACTCATACATTTCTGATATAACACTCAAGAAACACAATACTTTTTAATTCATTCCAAACTATCAAATATCAAAACAAAGAGCTCTTTATATAGACAACTCTTACAAAATCATCAATAATATTCTAATCAATTAAAATATATTTATTTCCTTATCTGATAGATATTTTCTAAACTCATAAAATACTAGAATAAATATTAATAGATATTACTATAATATACCTAAATAATAAAAGCCATAATATTTTAATTAAATTAGAATATAACTTGTAATAAATTAAATAATAACAATAATAAATATATATATTCTCCTTCCATAAATACTCCACCACATTCTAAGCAACTTGTACTGTATGTATGCCTAGAGAAAATTCTAAAGAAAATTTTGGTGACTAACAATCCATGGTGCTTTACTGAATTATATGTTACCTGATGGCTATGGTTTACATCATTTGATACTGCTGGTCTGGTAGGATAAGAAGATGGGGCGTTTATGCTGCTGCTCACTCGGTTAACTCATTTTTTTCGCATGTGAAGTGAGAATTATTACTATATCCAAAAGTATTGGATGAGCTATCACTTCATTATTTTCTAGTTTGGAGTAGAAAAACTTGTAGAATAGGCCTTGGCTACGTTTATGCTGATACACACTAAGACTAAGATTTAGGTAATCTCAAAATCTGAGTCTTTTCCGCCGATTCAATATTTTTTTGGTTCAGATACATAGATATTGGGATTATGATTTTTACTGTTTAGATGTCACTGCGCTGGGCTAGGCAAGAATAGTAGATGCTCACTGACTTATTTGTTTGTAGGTTCATACAAGGCATTTGCATTGAGTTCACATTTCAATAAGTAATAAATGGGAACTGCATTACAAGCTAGCTCGCAGTAGAAAAACAGTTAGGAATAGACCAAAGGTTATGTTTATACGAACTGACATAAGACTAGTGTTACAACTATCACAAAGACATAAAGGAAGGTTATTCACCATCAACTCATGAATATCTGTAATTGGAAATTGAGAGGTTTGTTAAGATGGGTAAGGTATTCTCAAAAATTTGAATCTCAGAGAAAGAAAATAAGAATACAAATTGAGATCTTCAACACAAACAGCTTTCTAAGTAGATCTCATGATAAAAACATAAATATGATTTTCAATAATAACAAATTGAGACAGATGTAGTCTAAAAAATTTATGTCTAAGAGAACAAAAGCTAGAGAATACATAGTATAAAAAGCTTTAATTTAAAACAGCTAAGAAAGTAGATCTCACTATAAAATCATAATACAAGCATTCGATGGTTCATGGTATTACATTTCATGTTATTTTCAAATGTTTCTTGATCCTGTACCTGTGACGGCTATACCCATTGGATGAGTGTTAGATAATCAGAGTCCTACCGTGAAAAAAGTTGTTGAACTCCTAATATGAAATCATCTTCTAATCATTTAGGACCAAAACTCCAACCCGATTTTAGAATTTTGAGATGAGAAATCATTATGGTGATATGTTTTGTTGTTGGTTATTGATGACGCTCTATTGATCCATCTCAATCTGCCACGATCTTGTTCTTGTGATGTATCTGTTGTCATTGTTGATAATCATAGATGGGATGAGACTCGAGGGAGCTGCTGTTGTTTGTTTCTGGGGTTAGTTTGGGTTTGCTTTCTATCTTTCTCTACTACACAGACGAGAGGAGGTAGGCACAACGAATTGGATCTATCAATAAGAAGAAAACTGTACCACTTATAAGGGTTAGAATCTGCCGTTTAATTTAGGGTTTACATATTCATGGTTGATTTCACTTTTATTGTTTCATCTAACGGCCCAATCATGTATTTGACCGACCGTACCTACATATCTGTAATAGACGGCTGTGATATTGGAAGATTTTATTGAGTAGGGTCTTTTCACAAGGTGTGTCATCTTGTACATTTTGATATCAAGTTAGTATATTCTAAACATTAAGCTGCACTGAGCTAGCTAAGCACATTTTAGTTTAGGTTAGGATATATTTTGGGTGATTTCTAAGCCCTTATATATAAACTACAACCACAATGTCGTGTTTATGTACGCAATAAGTAGTTGATATCTCCAGGACAAGCTGATCCTTCATCAGTTTAGTACATAACATGATTTTAGAAAGAAATTATCTAAGCAACTTGGTGTCTTTTTTTTGCAAAATTGGATAACATTTTTCCTACCAGTTTGTGGTGCTTGAAAATATGTACGTGCATCATATATAAATCTAAGATCTTCGAATTTCGGAACTTCTTCCGATTCATAAGTTATTTATTTCTTTGGTAATTGGTTCACAATTACATCAAAAAAAAAATTAGGATTACAAATGATTAAGTGCACCGTATCTCTCACGGGACTAAGGTCTTCTTTCAAATTGCAGAGCACTGGAACTCCAATATTTACGATTCCCATATAAACCTAATCTATAATTTCATTAATAAAAAGTTACAAAAAGAAACTAATAACAGCAGTCGTCACAGTTCTCCAGATCTCCTAGGTTTCACATACATTTAGATAAAAAAAAAACTTCATCTTCGATTGGAATTTTAGAATCCCCCTCTTCCATTTCCATGAGTAGTATCTCTAATGATCCTTCCATTCTTATTCTGTTACGTTCTTAAAGAAATTAGATCAGCTACAAATGAAATCTTCGATCCATGATGAGACAAAGGACACGAACGCTGATCGAGAAGCATTCCAACCATCAGAAAGTCAAAAATTAATCTTTTGAGAGGAAAAATCATAGTGCGAATAACTTGTTGTGGTTGATAATGATGCTGCTATTGAACCGCCACTTGCTTCTTCTATATTTTGTCGAATTTGTTGCTGCCGGTGAGTAATAATCACACATAAATGAGAGGGATGTTATAGTTTGTTTTTAGGGTTTCTTTGTCTACACAGGGGCACACTTTGGATGCCCAAGGAGAAAACTCTACGGCTTATATGGGTTAGACAACTGCCCGTTAGACTTTAGATTTATTTGACCACCGTTTATTTCGGTTTTATCTTTTGATCCAACGGATTCAACGTTTTCCATGACCGACCGAACTGATAGGGTTGGATTTATTCTTAGTGGCGTTGCCTGAAGGATAGTCTTCAGATATGGTGCTAGCTCTTGGTATCACATGACCCACCTGGCAACATACTAACTAGCTGTAACATTGGAATTAGGATGCATATCTCTTGTATTTGGAAACTATATTCCGGTGAATAGAATGAGAAGCTAAGTATCCATTGCACCAAATCCTTGACTAGCGTTTCATTTTCTAACGTAGGTCAGAAAGTTAGCATAGAGACACTATGAAATCATTAATCTTTTCTACCCCCTCAAATATTCTTTTTGACACACGTCTTTATAGCCATATGGGCCATAAAACCCATGGCATGGTAACCATTATTCTCGCGCTATTTACAGTTAGACGGAGAGACGGATGAAAAATATGCTAATACAGTTTTTTCAGGCCAAGGTTGTGTATAACGAAGACACATGCTCTTCGAACACAAGCTTAATCAATACAGAAGACAACATTGTCCTGCACTTATTTAGCTTCAAGGTCTGGTTAGGTGCATATTCTCCTTTCATTTCTTGTTGGCTTCTTGCTTGTTGGTCACCTTTTCTTTTGGACATGTAGCCTTATGGCTAATGCTTGTATTCCATTTCACCCATTTGGTGGTGCTTTGTATTGTACGGTATTTGTGTTATCATTTGGTATGTTTCTACTGTTAATTAGATGTCACTGCAGGGCTAGTTAATAAGCAAATGCTCACTAAGGTTCACGCAAATTAAATGCTGCAAGTTCAAACAGCTATAAAGCATTTCCACTGAGGTAACATTTGAAATAAGCATTGGATGTGCACTACATTACTAGCTGGCTTGAAATAGAAAAACAGATTGGAATTGACCAAAGGTTATGTTTACACATACTCACATTTCAAATAATCACATTCACCACAAACACAAAAACCAATTATTCACTATCAATTCAATCCATCTATGATTTTCTGTAATAGCAAATTGAGAGATGGGTAAGGTATTCTAAAAAAATTGAATCTCAGAGAAAGAAAACAAGAATACAAATTAAGATCTTCAACTCTAACAGCTATCAAAGTAGATCTCATGATAAAAACATAATTTCATGTAAATATCATTTTCTGTAATAACAAATTGAGATAAATAGGTTAGGTAATCTCAAAAATTTCAGTCTTGGAGAACAAAAGCTAGAGAATACAGATAAAAAACGACAATTTAAACAGCCAAGAAAGTAGATCTCACTATAAAATCATAATACAAGCATTCAATGGTATTACATGTCATGTTATTTTTCAAATCTTTCTTGATTGTGTACCTCTGACGGCGATACCCATTGGATTAGTGTTAGATAATCAGAGTCCTAGCAGAAAAAAGTGCTTCAACTTCTAACATGAAATCATCTTCTAATCATTCAGGATCGTTCCACATCTTCAATTTTAGAATTTTGAGAGGAGAAATCATTATGTTGATATATTTTGTTGTTGATTAATGATGATGCTCTATTGATCCATCTCAATCTTGCATGATGGTGTTGTCGAGATGCACCTGTTGCCATTCTCAGTAATCATAGATGGACGAGACTGCCGCTGTTGTTTGTTTCTATTAGATAGGATTTGCGTTCTATTTATCTTTCTCTACAACATGGACGAGAGGAGGTAGGCACAACAAATTGGATCTATCAATAACAAGAAAACTGTACTACTTATAATAGTTGGAATCTGTCGTATAATTTAGGGTTTACATGTTTATTTCAACTTTATTGTTTCATCTAACGGCCCATTCATTTCTTTGACTGTGTAAAAGACAGCTGTGATATTTGCTACATTTTTTTTGCTAGGAAAATGAAATTTTCATTACTTAATGAAAGTTTACAGCATTTTGAAGAAAAAGGGGACAATTGTTTTCATCCCACTTTTTTGTTACATCCCCAACTCTAATGTGCTTTTTAGCTACATCTGCAGCACCATTAAGAGATCTTTTGATGTGTTTAAATCTAACCAAATGAACATCTTTTAAAAGAAATAAACAGTCATCTATGACTTAGCAGGAGGCCCAACTAGTTTGGCCTCTATCATTATTAAGATATGCCATTACATTTTTGGCATCACTAACTAAGTAAACATCTTAGAAATTCATTTCTCTAATCCATTTGGCAGCCTCTAGAAGAGCACAACCATTTAACATCTTCAGGGCTTGCTTCCATTCCTGATACTAGTTTGCAGCCTTTGAATGCATCTGCAGGTTTCATTGCCACAATACCAATACCAGATTTGTTAGTATCCTTGTCAAATGAAGCATCACCAAATAGGACTAGACTATCATGTGGAATTGTTGCAAGAATTTAGGCTCATTGTCTAGAGATGTAGTAGTGTTATTAATAGTAGGCATAGACACTAGATTATAGATAGTTTCATTTGAAAATCTAAGTGCAGTCCTAACTGTGGCATGGGGGTTAAGAGATTTATCTTCAAAGACTTTGGAGAAGATGTCCTTCCAAATACACCATGCAATATTCATGGCAGTCACAAGATGGTTTTGTAAATGGATTGTAGTGAGCCATTTAAAAACCCAAGCTTTCAAGCTAATATCAGAATTCATATCCTGCAAAATGAGTTGGTTGACAATTGGAATATTAGACCAAACATCCTTAGCAAAAGGGCAATGAAAGACCATGATTTCTGGGGTCTCTCTAGCATTATAATTACAAACCTTGCATCTGTCATCATGGTTATTATTATACTTAGCAAGTTTACTACCTGTAGGATGTACATTTTCCACACATTTACATATAAAAAGTTGAGTTCTAGGCAGAAGAGGAGATTTCCACAAAGCCCTATGCACTTCAATGGCAGGATTATTCATTGAATTATGAGGGAGTTCATTAGCTAGAAGTTTGTAAACAGATTTAATTGTTAATGTGTCATTCTTGTTATAAGGCCAGACTAGGGTATCTTCATCAGAAATAGGAATTCTCATGCTGCAAATTTTCAAACTATTTTCCCTAGTAAAGAAACCTTGCACTAAAGAGACATTCCCATTCTTTAGTATCATGCTTAATAAAATCAAAGACTCTATAATTGATATTGGGTTGATTAAAACAGATAGGTAGAGTTGGATTAAGGATCCAATTATCAGAGAAAGCATTGACAGAGATACCATTTCTAATGTCCCAATGAGCATGCTTTTTTAGAATATCTAATCCATGACAGATAGTAGACCAGACCCACGACATATTCCAAGGTTTATTTATAATAAAGAGGATGAAAGTTTTTGAAATACTTGTATTTGAGGATTTGGACCCACAATTCATTAGGACTATGGATTAAGAGACAAGTAGTTTTATTGAGAAGAGCTAGGCTAATTTTCCTTAGATTTCTAAAACCTAATCCACCCTGTGGCTTATGAGTGCAAACTTTTTACCATTTTTTAAAGTAGTAACCCCTATCCTATGGCCATTTTCCCCCCACTAGAATTCCCTTTGACATTTCTCTATTTTATCAATAATTGTATCAGGGAGAACAAAGGAGTACATATGATAGTTAGCTGAGGATTTTAGAGTGTGCTGAACAAGAATGGATCTACCAGACTGAGCTAATTACCTACCATTCCAGTTAGCTACTCTGGAATCATAATGAGTACTTAAATGTGACATGGAATCAGCTCTATTTTTAGTAATGAAACGAGGGATACCTAGATACTTCTCATTCAGCTCAATTTTCCTAACAATCATGGACCTAGTAAAGGAAACACAATGATCAGGGAAAACATTCTTGCTGAAAAACCAAGCAGATTTTTCAAAATTGATCATTTGACCAGAAACATTACTAAAATTCTTAATCAGAGAATAAGGTCCCTGGATTCATTGTGGGTATCTTTAGTAAATGAAAAAGCGTGGGTCTAACAACCACACCCAACAATTCATTTAGCAATCTGAGAGGACTTACTCCAATATACTTTATAGATAATCAACTAAAGAAAAGTATATACTCGATTTTAGTATCTCTGTTTCATAATGTAATCAGCAAATCAAACAGATAGAAATCATGAGCCTGATTATTAGGTGAAACAACTTAAACGGCACCAAAGACCAATGTTCAAGTGTCAATCAATTTAAATCAACAATCAAAGGTTGGATTATGTAATTGATTGATCTTAACGCACAACCTGTGATATTTCAATTATATAACAAAATATATTGTTGTTTGTAGGTGAAAATAATTTCAGCTGATTTCGGTAATTGTGGGTGTGCAGGTGAGAAAAAATTTAAACCCTAAACAATGTACTGTAAGGGAGTACTTTATATTCGAGAGATCACTCTATACAAGTCCGGCCTAAAACAAGAAATGGTCGTTTCAGACTTGCTTCGGTCACAAAGTGGAGGAGAATGGGTTGGTTTTGGGAAGGGAAGCAAGGAAAGTGGTGAGACCAGTATAGTTGATTCTGGAAGAGTAGTTGGGTTACTACGACTTGTTATCAGAAAAGTGAGAGAGCTAACAAGGTGAGCTAGCAAGTAAGTATTTCTGAGTGTTGTATCTCCTGTATGAACTTGTTGTTCAATGGAAATAGGTAAGACCTAATTATACAAGTCGGAAAAAATGTACCCTAGTCTCATTAAGGAGTGAGGAAGTAAATTGGAGGAGGTGGTAACCGTATGCATGGAATTGATGTTCTATAAAGTGGTTAACGCATGAAACTGCTAACGTTATGGAATTGATGTCCCATAAAATTGTTAACGCATGTGCTTTATGTCCCATGAACGTCTCACACATAACTTCCCGTATTTACTAACCGCCTCACCCTTATGACACGTCCTTATGACCGGCGTAGTGTACGCAACACGCTGTGAACCGCAAAACCAATACCCAAAGAGGATCCCCCAGTTTGTGTTGATGTCTCGAGTGTTTTTGGAAAACATGTAGCACATTGTTGTGGCTTGGCAAGTCAAGCTCGGGAAGCTTGCTAGCCTAGTGACCTTCGACGGTCGAGATTTTGCATCTTGAGAGGAGGGGAAAACGTTGATCGTTGCACGCCTTCGTTTTGGTAGCCGCGTAGTGAGGGACAACGTGGTGGCGTGACTAGGTTGGCAAGCCGTTGGCATGGCAAGGTTTGGCGTGGACAAACTTAGGTTTTCGGGCCAAAGGTTACCATGTGTCGTATGGTAACCTTGGATGGCTAGGATTTGCTCCTGGGATTGAAGGGAAATTTTTGATTGTTGCACGCCTTCGTTTTGGTGGACGCGTAGGGAAGGCCAACAGGGTGGCGCGGCTAGGGTGTGGTTAGGCTTGGCATGTGGGGCCAAGGGTTCGCCATGGGCGTATGGCGTGGCTAGGGCCAAGGCAAGGGCGTTTGGCTTGGCATGATGTGACTAGCATGGATAGGGCCAAGGAAAAGTACGTTTGGCATGGCGCGACTAGCTTGGCTAGGTTTGGTTTGGCTTGGCATGTGGGGCCAAGGGTTTTGCCATGGGCGCATGGCGTGGCTAGGGCCAAGGCAATGGCGTTTGGCTTGGCATGCATAGTGTGACTAGCATAGCTAGGGCCAAGGCAGAGTGCGTTTGGCATGGCGCGACTAGCTTGGGCTAGGTACGGTTTTGGCTTGGCATGTGTGTTGGTATTCCCCAATTAATATAAGTATCCCCAATTGCGCTAATAAATTTAGGTTGTGTTGAAACACATCCACTTTTATCCTCAAGAAGAAGAAACAAAATAATATTTCTAGTGGGATATTTTATAAATGAGTCGTACATTCGGATATGCAAATGGATTTGGTCAGGGGAAGAGCCACCTACACAGTCCCTAATCCCAGTATTAATAATTTTGGTCTTCTTTTGTGAGCAAAATAGCTTCCAATGGATATCTTAGAAAACATACTTCTTCCTGTACCCGTTAATGAGTCTACTTTACAGAACAATCGAGTATGCAAAACCTGGAGAACCCTTCTTGGTGATAACAAAGTTGGTTTACTTTTCGCGAAACCCTTTCATGGATCGGACAAGAAAGTACAACTCTTTTCAGGACTCCTCCAGCCAGAAAAACAAAGACTCTTTGAACGGTTTGATCGGACAAGGAAAATTTAGTTGGCGATGCAGTTTCCTTAATCCCATGGTTTGTTCATGCAACGGTTTGATCTGTCTTCGGTCACGAGATGGGCCTGATGGCTCAATAAACAGGCCTTCTGCTATTTGCAATCCGGTACAGGTGAATCCGTTTCTCTCAGATATTAAAGGACTCTGCATTGGAATCTCACTCAGTAAGTGAATTTGGCTTTCTTCATTCCACTAACGAGTATAAGGTTGCATCACTTTCTAAATCTACGCAAAATCTACAAACAATAATCACTGAAATGCTACTATTTTACTGGAGGGGTGTTTTTTGCTAGGGTTTCTTATAAGTAGCAGTCTGAGTGTTTGAGCACAGATTTTAAAGTAATAAGATTAAGAGACAAAGTAAAAATGATGTAGTTTTATTTTGTTATTATCATTTTTGTACAATTTATTACTCCATGTGGGAAAAGCTACTTGATGGACTACATCAACAATACTTTGGGGATGGGCCTCATGGACTTGACAGGTTAGATCTTAGGGTTTTGGAGGTGCCACTATATAAAGATAGTCACCTTGCAATCCCCCTTTATCTTCTCATCAGACAAAACAAAGCCTTGCCGTCTTCTCCACCTCTATCTCTGTCTGTAGATCTACACTTCGTAGTTGAATTTCTCTATGCAAAATGATAGTAGTAGAGATTAATGAGATATTGGTTTTTGTTTATAAGAATCCTCATCACATATGTCGATCAAAAAAAAAAAAAGAATCCTCATCACATACAATAAAAATAATTTTGTCATAATGACTTATCCTCTCAAACGTAGCTTCATTCATTTCACTCTATCCCAAAGATTGACTTCATCTTTTTGGCTTTTGTAGCCTCAGATTCTGAAGCTTAGGTCCCATATTTTGTTTTCATTGGTTTTCATTACTATTAGTCTGTTAACTTGTTACCGGCAACAGAAGCATTTTATTTTTACCGTTTCTTGGATAAATTTTGTAGAGAATTTTAAGTTTGTTGGTAAATGGAATGAAAATACATGATCCTAATAGATGATATATAGGAACCAGTTTATGTAATAATAAGCAATGAAGTTAAATGAATGGGTTAGCGTCTGCACTGTAGGGCGCAGGAGAGCGGGTTAAGTAGGAGGAGGAGTGGCGCGAGGATTGTCCATAGGATAGTGTTAAAGTCTGCGGGCATCCAACTCAAAACCAATTGGCAATGAGTGGAGCGGCCCTTCCATATTATATTTAAGTTAATTAAGCGGATTCTAGCGATGTGGGACTATTGTCCTTTCACACGCCCCCTCACGTGTAAGGCCAGTCACTGGGACCTCACACGTGGACCTATATACGAGTTTACCAGTCCATCGGTAAACAGGTGCACACAAGTGAGTGACTAAATCATGGGGTAACACCTCGGCCAGTATCGGCACTGGCCTACACCCCGGGTGTACATTAAACACTTCGGCCAGTAACTCGGCCTACACCCGGCATATGCAGGTCTGGGTCTGTGGCTTAACTCTGATATCATGTTAAAGTCTGCGGGCATCCAACTCAAAACCAATTGGCAATGAGTCGAGCGTCCCTTCCATATTATATTTAATTTAATTAAGCGGATTCTAGCGATGTGGGACTATTGTCCTTTCACATATAGCCACCATTAATAATTTTAAGAAGAATAACCCAAGCATGTTTCCCGTTCAAGTGATCAGTTCCATTAGCAAGTGCCTCTTTTAAAGCAGCTGCAGCAGGATCCATATTCATAAAAAAAAATTGCACTGGGGGGATATATCAGATGAAGACAAGGTGTTTTCTATAGCATCTTGAGACTTGAGTTAGTTTTATTCTAGCTTTAACAACACCCACAAGTTTCACTGCTTGGCCTTGGATGAGTTGTTCCTTTGACATATTCCAAGGATCCCACTATTGATGAGTTAGACCGAGTTGTTCATTTTGACCATAGTCAAGATTCTAAGTAGTTCTGTTCAGACATGTATCCTTGTCTCTCACCTGGCATACACAAGCCACTTTTTTTTTTTTTGACGGAAAAAGGTTAAAATTTTATTAAAAACAATAATTCTATTCATCCCACCAAGTCAATCCCATCGTCAAACCCACCAATGATGTGGCGCTGACGTGGGTTAACTATTTCTCAGTTCATTCGACTACAATTAGGGTAAAACAAATTTATTTTTACTATGTTGTTCTGTCCCTGTCGCTGGCAGTCGCTGCCATCAAAGAAGATGAATCAAAGGGATGAGATAAACATGAAATAAGAAGAAGAACTACTACGTAAATTGTCTCTTGTTCCTCATTGTGCTCTTTTTTGAGTCTTAAAGAGAGTTTTCAATTTGGGATTTGACTAATTCATAAAATTTCACAACTTGGGTATGTCTTTTGTTCTTCTATTGATATAATTTGCACCATCGATTTTGAATTCGAATGAGGAAAATTGAGTTACACAGTTGAGTTTTCGTAACATAATGCTTCGAATAAATTGACTTGCGATTTTTTTGTCCATTCTATAAACTGTGAATGCAGCAACTGCTCTGCTAGTTTTAGTCTTAATTCCAGCCACGACAAAAAACCAAGATCAGGCCCCTACAAAGTCTGCTGGGCATACGCTAATGTGGGATGCTTGCGCACTGTCGTGTCAATTAGAGAACTCATTATGGTACTAGATGTCTAAAAACAAGGTTTGGTGAAACTTGCCGAAGCCTTTGTACAAGCACTGTAGTATATGAGAAACTTTGTTGAATGGTGCTCAATATGACCAAGTTTTTCCAATGAAAAATAATGAAATGTCCATTTGTTCAAACTGAATATGTACTTTGGTTTGTAATATGTAATGATGTAAGTAAGTGTACCCGCAAAAACAAGTTTTTTCTTATTCAACGATTGTGTATTCGCGTTATCTGCAAGTATGATATCATTAAAAAATGTGGTTGTGAATGACATCCTTTTGAATTGAGACAATGTAACAAAACTTGCATTCCATATGTATGAAGTCTTTATATGCATGTTCGTCTTTTTTTTTTTTTTTTTTCGGAAACACTTAGGCAAAGCTTAAGTAATGGAATTAAACAACATGCTAGTGGTGTCCAGGTTTAGACAAACCTCGGAACCACTGCTCAAATTCTTACATTGAATAGCCAAATTTAAAGCTTGGATGTTTTGTGTTCGTTCTAACATGTTAATACCTAGCAAAACAAAAGTTACAGGTATGATGTGGATAGTATTGTCTTCATTCAAACGTTGTTTTTCCCTGTAATAACTCCTGGTGAATCTCCATTTAATATCTTGAATGTAGAGGTTGTTGAAATGCTCCAAAATGTCTGTACTTTCAGCTTGTATGACAATGTTGGTGTGCTGCTTCTCTTTTGCCCAGCCGAAGGCTAGTTCTGCTCCTCCTGTGACTCCTTTTGGTCCCTTTTGAGATAAGTGTCCTCTGCTATCAACCATGTTTCCTGCAAAGTCGGGGATAATTAGAGCCGAAAAATAGTGTAGGGTGTTGGGGTCCTTGATAGTACATATGTTGATTACATAGCCATAATTTTGCATATGTTGTTGGACACCAACATTTATCCCTGCACAAAGTTGTTGTGACTCAGCAGCATTTAAGTTATCCTGAGAGTTCAGAATATGATAAGACATATTGTGAATTCTATTGCAGTCACAAAGATGTTGTTGGATGCTAAGAGTAGTAGCCTTAGCTTGAGGAACAATGTTCTAAAATACCATATCACATCTAGCTTTCCAGATGTACCAGCAAATGGTAGCATAGATGCAGGTATTGACAGTGTTGCTATCATTTTGGAACCACTTATTGAACCAACCCATGAATAGAGTTTGATAATAAAATATCCCATGATTTACCCCTAGCATTTGCTGCCAAACAGCAGTAGCAGCAAGGCAATCGAGAAACATATGTGTCATAGTTTCTTCCCCACAGTTGCAGATTTTGCATATGGGGTCAATATAGTGAAGAATGCTAGTTTTTTTAGCATTAGTTGGTAGGATTTCATGAGCACATTTCCAGAGGAAGATCTTGATAGATGGAGATACATCCAACCTCCAGATTGCACCCCAATCCCTAGTTGCTTGATCATTTCTGTATAAGGTCTCAATTTTTGTTGTATAAAGAGCTTTAACTGAGAATTTTCCTGTGTTGCTGATATTCCAGTGAATACTGTCTTCTTCCCTAGGGTGGATGGCTAGGGCAGTAATGGCTTGATCAATGTCTGGATTGAAGAGTTGTTGGATGAGTTGTGTATTCCAATCCTGCTGATATGTCATTAGGTGAGCCACCTTCTGAATATCAATTGGGAAGTTTACAGGTTGGTTGAGCTTCTCTGTAAGATTGGGTATCCATATATCATCCCAGATATTAATTCTGTTACCATTACCTATTCTCCAACCACAATGCTTCTGAATGTTTTGAATACCCTCGAGAACTCCTTTACATATCCAGGAGTCACCATCTTTAGCAATGGTGTTCATGTTTAGAAAATTTCTTCCCAACATATATTTGGCATCCATCAACCGAAACCATAGAGAGTCCTTGTCTTGTTCCAGTCTCCAACCTATCTTTGTTATCATGGCACTATTAAATAATTCCATATTCATGAAACCCATCCCCCCAAACTCTTTTAGCTTACACAGAGCTGTCCAAGCTTTTGGGTAGTAGCCTGTTGGACTCTCCAGATTTTTCTCCCAGAAGAAATCTCTTTGTAACTTGCTCAAGTCTTGACATGTTTGCTTTGGTATTCTGAAGCAGTGCATCTGATAAATGCTGGATGTGGATGTAACTGACTTTATTATCACTTCTATTCCAGCTGGATTTAGAGGAGAGTTTTTCCATCTAGAAAGGTTTAGTTTCATCTTGTCCACCCCAGGTATGAAACATTGGATTTTGCTTCTGTGAGTAAATAAAAGAGATCCTAAGTATTTGTCATTTTCAGGAAGATCTTGGACTTCAAGGTGCTTGCAAATACTAGGTATGATGGTTGGATCGGTGTATTTGCTGAAGAAAGCACCAGATTTGCTGAAGTTGATAAGTTGGCCAGAAGTAGCTCCAAACATATTGAGGATGTCTTTTAAGTTTTTAGCTTCAGAGGAGTTGGATTTGCAGAACACCATGCAGTCATCAGCAAAGAGCAGGTGTGTTATGGAAGGAGCATTTTTGCAGATTTTTATGCCTGATATAATGCCCAAGTCTTCAGCATGGGATAGAGTCCTGGACATAGCTTCCATACAAAATAGAAAGAGGTATGGAGATAGAGGGTCTCCTTGTCTAAAACCTCTGGAGGGATTGAAAAAATTGTCAGGAGATCCATTGATCAGAACTGCAGAGGAAGTGGTAGTTATACATTGCATAATCTTTTTGCACCAGTCAGAGTTGATGCCAATCTTTGCCAATATATGCTGAAGGAAGGTCCAATCCACCCTATCAAAGGCTTTTGCCATATCAATCTTGATTCCCATACTACCTTTGTTTCCTATGAAACCTCTTTTATTTCTCATATGATGTATAATTTCATGAGAAATGGCTATATTATCAGCTATTTGCCTCCCAGGTATGAAAGCATATTAGTAGGGGGATATGATTTTGTTAAGGTATGGTTTCATACTATGGGCTAGGAGTTTGGAAATGATTTTATAGGTAGTGTTGCACAAGCTGATGGATCTAAAATGGCTGGGGTTAGATGGGTTATCATATTTGGGTATCAAGGTTATGAAAGTAGTATTCATTTCTTTTAGCATATGGCCAGACTTCAAAAAATGTTTTACCATCTTAACCAAATCTTTACCAACAATTTCCCAGTTGGCTTGGAAGAAGTTTGGGGGGAATCCATCAGGGCTTGGAGCCTTATCCTTAGCCATACTAAAGAGGATAGCTTTAACTTCATGGTCTTCTAGGATTCTGTTGAGCAGGATGTTGTCAGCTTCAGATATGGTTGTGGGAATGAGATTAATGATTTCAGGATTTATCTTGGGGAATCCAGTGGTATCCATTTTGGAGAAACAGTTTGTGAAGAACTTTTTTATTTCTTGGTGGTCTTCAATCCATGTTCCTTCTAAGTCCCGAACTGCATCAATCCTGTTTCTTCTTATTCTGCATTTAGTGGATCTGTGAAAGTAACTGGTATTCTTGTCTCCCAGTTTGATGAATTGATCTCTGCTTTTGGTTTTCCAGAATTTTCTTCAATGTCTTGCCAGTCTTTTAGGACTTGCATTGCAGTGTGTATTGTTGTGCTTCTGTCATGCTTGAAGTAAGTTTCTTGTAACCATTTTAAATGGTTCTTGCTGTCCTCAATGTTTGTCTTTATGTTTCCATAAACATCCTTGTTCCAAGCTTTGAGCTTATTCTTTATATTCTTGAGCTTTCTGGCTATAAGATAGGCAATAGAACCAAATAGGTTTCTTTTCCAACATTCACTGATAATGTCCCTACAATCTTTGTGATCCAACCAGGGACCAAAGAATTTGAAAGGGATTTTGCCAGTGGTCCATTGGGGATTGGTGTTGAGGAGGATGGGGTGGAGATCTGAACCAATGGCTAGAAAATTTGTGATAGTAGTGTTTGGGTAGAGGGTAAGCCACAGAATCAGTATCTATCCCTCTATCCAATCTTTGTTCAGTGAGAGCAGGACCACTTCTTTTATTAGAGCATGTGAAAGGGCACCTAGTGCTGCCCAAATCAATAAGATCTAAATCAATAATCTTCTTGTTAAATAAACTTGCTTCCACATTGTCCAGTGGTTGAGTACTGTATTTTTCATTATCATTCAAAATGAAATTAAGATCTCCAATAATAAACCAAGGAATATGGTGTTTTGAAGCAGTGTTTTCCAAGGTTTTCCAAGAATTGAGTTTATCAGCAGTATTGTTTGAGTTACCATAGTAACCTGTAAAGAGCCAAGAGGGGCCACTAGTAGGCTGAATTCTGGCATTGATATGATTAATGGAAGAGTCTAAGATAGTAACATCAAAGTTATTTTTCCATATCAACACTAACCCACTAGCAGTACCACTAGCCCCTCCAGGATTAACATGCCAAAAATTCTGAATGTTAAGCTGTTTCATGGAATTTAGAAGTTTTCCATGTTTCTGCTTAGTTTCAGAGATAAAGCATAAGTCAGGTTTGAACTTGTTTAGCATATCTGTAAGATATTTCTTGGTGTGTCTTTGTCCTAGACCTTGACAATTCCAAGCAATGGTGGTAAATAATTGCCAGAAGTAAGATACAAAGGGGTACTTGGATGTTGGCCTCCTAGTTATTGGATCAAAATATGTTGTAATGTAACACCAATGATAGGTATATGTTATAATGTGACAACAATGGTAGGCATGGTAATGATGCTTAAATTTAAGATTAATAGTATTAAAGAAGATGTAGAATTTTACCTTAGTATCAGGTGTGGCTGAGTCAGATTCACCATTATACATATGAGGATTACTTGAGTCAAGGGTTCAGCATAGTTGTCAGAGAATTCCTTGAATCTTTTGTTGTTGTCTGCTTCATTGATTTCCATAGGGATTACATCACTATTTGGTTGTTTTCTCTTATCATCATTTTTGATGTTATGATTATCACTGAGTAAGGGATCTTCAGCAAAGTTATGAATCTTCTTTTTAGCTTTCCAAGCTTTCTTCTTGAATTGGGCAGTTTCATCTTCCATTATTTTTTTTATTTGAGAGAGGGATGAAAAGTTTTTTTTTTTTTAGGCGGGGGGGGGGGGATAGATGGGAAGAGACCATCAGTATCACCTTTGGAGCTGGAGCTTGCAATAGCTGTGTTTTGTGGTTTTGTTTTAGCAGCTTCTTTGGTCTTAATTTTGGATTGAAGGTTTATGTAGTTGGTTAGGATTTTTTTTGACATATCAGTTCTTTTGTTTCTGATTTGGCTAGCAATGATATCAGGGTGAGTAGAGTTGGGTTCATCTCTAGAGGAGGCTCCAAAGGTGAGATGTTTGGATGAGGAGGGATCAATACTTGCAATTGTCTTTTCTAGATATTTCTGTTTAGCATTTCTCATTTTTATTTCAAAGACTTGGGCAACATCAACATCAGTATATCCTCTGTGCATAACATTTCTTTCTTCTTGGACAGTTTTTTGAAAATCAGTTTTGGGTGGTGGAGATGGTTGGGGTGTGGGAAAGTTTGTGTAGTTTGAGTAGTGAGATTTTGAAGGTGTAGGTGCATGGAATGGGGAAGGGAGGAGAAGGGTGGTCTAAAGTTCTACACACTTTGCAAAATTTGATGCCATTCAAAGCATAAGCAAATTCAATCCAATGGGAGATGGTTGGTGTTTCAAAAGATTCAATTCCAAACTTTAGAGGTTTGGTGACATCAATAGTGGGCAAGACCTCAAGGTTTTTTTCAAATATGTCTCTTCCATAAGGCTTCTTTCTTTCTGATATACTCTCACAGGCTGCAGAATGTTTCTGATATCAGGTATAATATGAGTTGGGATTATTTTGAGGACTAATCAAATCATAACTTTTGTAAAATCTTCTTCATGAATTAAATCAGGACCTCCCAATGGAATTCCTACAAGAACCATGAGTTTATCAAACACTCCTCTGGTTCCTCCATTCCCAATGGTGGAATAATCATCCTCTTGGGTGAGCCTGAGAATGAAGAAATTCCTTCTTCTATTCCATATTTCCATCTCCACTATTCCACTGAACTCCCAGTTATTGTTTATGAATTTGCTGACTCTGGATGTTTCAAAACAGGTGTTGCTGCACAGTTTTCCTATGAAATACCATTTCCAATCCAAAGGTTGCTTGGTTCTGATGTTTTCTGGGTTGAGGAAAACTTTTAGGTAAAGATCAGCTTAAGGCATGTTAAGAGATTTGTTCATTTGAGCAACAAGATTTTCAATAGAAGGGTTGGGAGATTTAAAGGTAGAAGCTATGGATTTAGAGGAAGAGGCCATGGGAATAAGGTGGTATAAACAGTGAAGCAGGTTTACCCAGCTAGAGGTTTGACCAAGATTAGTCTTTAAGGTAGCATACCAGTATTGCTGTTGTAGAGAGGCTTGACATGCTTTAAATTGAATAAGATTCTTTATAGTATCAGTACTAGGGTTGCAGTTCATATCAGTCCAATGCCAATTTGGAGGAAGATGGTTTGTTGAAAGGGACTGCACCTTGAGGTTTATATGACTAATCTTGTTGTTTTTGTATATGACTAAGGGAATCTGACTCATGTACCTGCACTCCAAAGAAGTGTTAGTATTATAAGGAGGTTTGAGAGCCTTACCATGACCTTTCCTTTGGTGTTCATATCTGTGCATAGTCTTGTCATGACTTAGGTTGAAAGTGATGTAACAAGATTTTGTTTGCAAACTAGTCACAGGTTGATTTTGAAAGTTGAATGAGCATTTGTACTTACAGCCAACTGTGTCCATGTGGGCCACATGATTGGTTTTTGGGTAAAATCCGCTCGAATCCATTTTCCTTGCAGTGGAGTTCTGCGAGTTAGATAATGGATTATGTTGAGTCAGATGCTCTGGTAGCTGAAAATGGGTATGATGCGTCTGAGTCGTGCATGAGTAGGTGGTATGTGTGGTGGTGAGTGTGCCTGCTGTTTGATCCATTTTTTCCAGTTTGCCAGGTGTAGATGTTTCATCCTTCCAGCTGCCATCTGTCAAAAAACGGGCTACATCATTAGATGTTTTAGACTTTAAAGGGCTAGGTTGCAAGGTCAGAAAGAAATGATGCCCTAAATGGATAAGAAATGAAGTGACAGAGAGAGGAGTAGGGGGTGGAATGCAGTTATTGGGGTGTATTATAAACCGACGACACTTAAAGTGGTTACACCCTCATAACTGATCACTTTAAAGCAAATTTCTTTCTCTGAAGAGTGAAACCAAAAGTTATTTTTCTCTCTTCGTCTTCCTTTTTTGTTAATTTCAGTAGTAGGAAGAAATTGAAACATCCAATCGCTATGGATGGTGGTGGTGATGATTATGATCGAAAGGGGAGAAGGAAGATGCAAGAAGTTGAAAAAGAGCCCAGCGTATATTGGTATCCTCGAGAGTATGGTGTAACAGGGTTTCCGTATGGAATTCCATTTCTTCAGGGTTGTGAGTCTCCAGGTTATGAGGCTGATTTCTCCTGGTTCTTAGGTGACATGCAGTACAATATTGAGGTGAAGCTTGAGATAGAATTGTAAGAAGATAAGCCTCCAGGATCTGTTATGCATGAATTGATGCTGGATTCCCCTGTGGATCGTCTTCAAAACCATTTCCGCTACTCTAGGCTTACCCCTGTAGAGCGAGATGTTAGTAATTCGTTTGCAGATGTACACTATACTGATGGCTTTGGGAGTAGTTCGCAGCATGCTTCCCAGGGTGGTGCTCATAAAAATTCTGAAGATGATGCTCCTATCAATGTTGATGGATATGTAACTGGTATACCAAAATCTACTTCTCATCCTAAAATGGGGGAAAAGGAACATTGGGTATTGTATGCATTTCATCCCCGGTATGGCTCTTTTGAAGTGCATGAAGGTGTTGCTGTTGTTGATGATCGATTCCTTGTTTCTGGTGTTAGTCATTTTGGTTACCAGTCTGTGACTCTTGTTGCAAAGGAGAGACGGATCGTTCGTCACTTGGCAAGTCTGCCGATGCACAGGGATGAACCTATGCGATTTCCTGTACTTGATGCTCTTTGCCCTGTAACATGTAGGATTGGACGTTCCATTTTTGCAGGTATGAATGCATGTGGAAATCCTTCGAATCCGCTAATGCAAACTGGTTTTAGCCCTGATTTGAGTGCATCTACTGCTGCTCCTAAGGAATCTTATGCCAATGCAACCGAGGTCGATCCCGGAAGTAGTTCTGAGAATAATGGAGATCACTTCCCTCGGAATACTCAGACAGGAGCCTCCCCTAGAGTTTATATGACTCGGAGTCGGACACGGTGCGTGAGTCAGGGGACTTGGAGTAAGACTCGTCGAGAACATGAGTAAGAAATTGCAGTTCATTTTTTCCTCCTTATAATTTTTTGATCTTGATTCAAAATTGGCAGGGGGTGAAAATGGGGAAAGGGTATATTTGAATTTGCAGTATATGTTTCTTTGATTTGGGTTTGAGGTACTTTTGATGGTTGAACTTTTGGGTATGATTTTTTGAACAATGGTTTGAATGATTGTGTTTGGTTATAATGTAATTGTTCTTGTTGATTTGGGTTATATGAATGATGATATTTGTGTTCTGATCCATAGATAGACTTCTGTTATGATCTCTAATGTATGGATTTTGATGGTTGTGGGATTGGTTTTGGTTTTGAAACTGAGATGTACTTTGGGGTGTGATTTGGTTGATATAGGTAATGTCTAAGGCTATTAGCTCCCAAGTTTTGAGCATACTTTTGGATTGACCATAGAAGATAATGATGTTTTCAGTATGAGGTTCATCAGAGTTTTCTAGATTTTTGACCTTATAGAGTAAGTAGAGGGGTGACCAGTGATGATTGGGTTCAATTGAAATAGAAATAAACCAGTACCCAGTGAGCTTGTGGGATAGAGGGTAGCCAATCAAACAAAAGATTATGAAAACCAAATAAGTAATAAGGCATAGATAGTTAGGTGATACCAGATATATTTGCAATTTTTGCTCCTTGAAAGAATTAGCACAAAAACGAAATATCTGCAATTTGAAGTTTAGTCTTTTTTGACAATTAAAACAGGTGCTAGAGCTTCTGAAGTATTCTTGGAGCAAAGGGATGGTACTAGGAGCCCAGAGGATATCAAGATGAGTTTGTAGATTATGAGTCAAAACTAGAGATGTTGAGTTTGAATCCAAGTAGAGAGTAGTGATTTCGATTTGAGTAACCATAGTGATTGTTGTGAGATTAGTGATTTTTGTGATTCTATTGATGTTTGTGAGTTGGGTAGTCATCAAAGCAGAAGCAGAGAGAAGAAATCAGGTATACTTTCTCATAGGAAAACTGACCGGAGTGAGAGAAATTCGGCAAAAAATAGCCTTTGGAGAAGACCGTTAGGGAAGAGACAAAGAGAATACGGTTTGCAAAGAGGCCGGCTCAGGTGGGACTTGAGCAGAAACAAAGAAGAGAGAGAAGAGAGCTCATTTTCTTTCCATGTTCGTCTTTGTAATCTGTTGGATATATACTTTTGGGAAGAAAGAAAGACGAGATTTTGATTAAGATGTTTTATGACAACTGAGCAAGGAGGGGTGTATTCAAAGCCTTTCCATAACTGCTGTTATCAGCTGCAAAGTAAGTTGACGTCGTCGATAAGTGAGCTTTCTCTTGAAATCAACGTAAAAAGAGTGAGCTTTCTCTTCAAAAAACCAAAAAAAAACTCAACGTAAAAAGAGTAACCGAGAAAAACTAGTCAGCGAAAAATCAATAGAAAACCAAAAAAATTAAGTTTAAAGCCATGTCAGCGCCACATCATTGGTGGGCTGAACAGAATTATTGTATTAAAAATAATAAAAAAGAAAGTACTAGAAGCCACGTATTTGAAGGCTTCATCCAACACTTGTACTCAGGATACCTCACCATTTCAATTCAACAGTGTGTATATGCTATTGCCATTCTCTGAACAAACTAGTTCCTTCGCTAGCTATTCCCTTCCTCTGATCATCCACCATTGTCTTCTCGAAATTCTCTCTGAATCAGTTAGATCCTACTTCGGAAGTCATGGCTGACCGTTTTTTCTCCAATGAAATGCCGGAGTTTATTGATGAAACATCAAACATTGCCGAAGCCACTGGAAATTCCCTATTAAAGCTTCTTTCTCTGCCTTATTCACCACTTTCTGAGAAATTGAAAGAAAAATCTCTGGGTCTTAAAGAAACAGTAAGAATATTGTTACTACTATAAATTAAACCCTCTTCGTTTGTTTCAATGAAAGTTTTCCAAGAACATAACATGTTTGCGTAATTTCCTGTGTTGTTAATTGTGGTTTCAGATTGTTAGAGAAACTTGGGGTCATGGTGGAAGACGGGTTCAGGATTTTACAGTTTATACTGGTTCTCTTGGAATTGCTTACTTACTATTCAAGTCTTATCAAGTTACTAATAACAAAAATGATCTTTCTCTTTGCTCTGAAATTGTTCAAGATTGTGATACTTCCTCCAAAAATTCTAGGTACCCCTCTCTCTCTCTCTCTGTATCTCTCTCTCTGTATATCAACTGTATCTTCTTTTGTACTGATATGTGTGTCTTTTGGTCGAAGGAACGTGACATTTTTATGTGGGAGAGCAGGTGTCTGTGCGTTAGGTGCAGTAGCAGCAAAACATTCTGGTGACGAAAGACTACTCAATCATTATCTAACTCAGTTTCAAGCGGTAAAGGACCAAAATTCTCATTTTAGAGGAGCAAAAATTTCTTTCATGGAGTTTGTTTTACTGGGAAAATAAAACTTTGGTGGGTTTTTCTGTTACAGATTAAGTTGCCACGAGATATTCCTAATGAGCTGCTGTATGGGAGAGCTGGTTTCTTATGGGCTTGTTCCTTCTTAAACAAACATATTACTGGAGTAGTCTCATCTTCCTTTACTGTAAGTAAGCTACTTTGATAGTTCGATTTCATTGTGTGTTTTGAGAGAATAATCCGTTGGTTTTGATCATTGGTTACAACAAAATGAGGTTTTGACATGCTTAGTTGTTAAGTAGTTAATGGAAACTGTGTTGATTTTAGTCATGGGTAAGGGTAAAAGTTTTTGGTCTGGGGGTCCTTTGTTAACCATTCACCTTTCCCTCCATTTAATTCTTACTTGAAAAGGGAAGATGGGTTGATTTTCTTCTCTTGTTTGAATGTAATTTTTGAATGGTTCAGTAGTTAAGGAAATGATCGAGGAAGGAAGATGATTATCAAACAAGGGTAGATGCCCATTAATGTACGAATGGCATGGAAAGAAGTATTGGGGAGCAGCCCATGGTTTGGCTGGAATTGTTCACGTTTTAATGGATATGGAACTTAAGCCTGATGAGGTTGAGGATGTTAAGGGAACTCTGCGGTATATGATACAGAATCGCTTCCCAAGTGGGAATTATCCTTCCAGTGAGAAAAGTGAAAGTGATCGGCTTGTACATTGGTGTCATGGCTCCCCTGGTGTAGCTCTCACTCTTGTCAAAGCTGCCCAGGTGAAATCCTATCTTTTTAACCACCTTTTACTTTTGTGCTTTTAGGAGGACTAAGTGGATGTCTTAAAATATAGTTTTTGTGTTTAAATGGAAATAGATTTCTTATGGTTTTAACCGCTTGAAGGACATATTATAGACTGTGGGATGCACTGCACTCGTCTATTGTTGTTTAAAGCAAGTCTCTATTTGCCAGCTTTATGTTCCATTTTAATTTGATTAAACGAGACAGCTTATCTTGTATTTATTTGGTTAACAGAGTTTTGATGTTTGTTTTGGAATGTTGCTTAAACATCCACATTTTTACTAGCTGGAATTTTGAATAAAAAATGTTTTAAATGTTTGAAGTGAACCTGTCTATACAAGAGAATTCTCTTAAGTGCATCCAGCAAAGAGAGAATGTTAACACGAGACTGATGTACATGGCAGGTCTTTGGGGATGAAGACATTGATGCTGGAGAGGTGGTTTGGGAGCGAGGATTGTTAAGAAGAGTAGGTATTTGCCATGGCGTGAGTGGGAATGCTTATGTATTTCTCTCTCTTTATCGGCTAACAGGTAATGTGAAATACTTGTATCGGGCCAAAGCATTTGCTTGCTTCCTACTTGATAAAGCAGAGAAGCTGATATCAGAAGGAAAAATGCATGGAGGTGACCGTCCATACTCCCTTTTTGAAGGGTTAGGAGGAATGACTTATCTCTTCCTTGACATGATTGTTCCTGCTGAGGCTAGATCTCCCGGCTATGAACTTTGAAACTCTATATTACGACTTTATAAATGTATATATTGAAAAGGTTAGGAACCTACCGGTACTTGTTTTTGTATCTATGTCCTGTCTGTATTGTATCTGTTTCTTATAACAGTATGAGTCCATGTACAAACATTTTCTCAGTGTAACTTCAGTTTAGGTTTTTAGTTTTGGACTTGTTGCCTGATGGGCCTGTGCTTGGAAGTTCTTTATACTGCTGGCCAAGCCAACATTTTCTCATCCACTGCCACTGGTGTGCTTGAAAATATGTGCCTCTATTTTTGGCACATCAATGATCAAACTGAATGGCTTTTCATTTTATACCGAGTGATCAAACAAGTTAGTGGCCTCTAGGTATGCTTTTATTTCTATGGTACATCTAGAATCCAGATTACTTGGGGGTATTTTCTTGAAAAAAATAATAAAAAATCTGAATATTCTTGTAGTCTGAATTTCAAGATGGTGATGCAGGTGACGAGGTCTGTGATGCCATTGCCTCTAATGAGTCGTTGTCAGCTGATGATGAAAATAGCGGCGATGATGGAGTGGCAATCAAGAAGAATGGTGAAAAGGTAAAGTTGACGAACGTTTCAAGGGAAATTTCTAGGTGGTTAGCTTTGAAGCGGAATACAGCTCCAAGTTCAAATAAACAACTTGATGCCAACATTCATCGCCTGTCAGTGTTAAATGCAGTTCAGGTTCATGGGTCTATGCGTGGAGAGGAAGATGATGCAGGCACACGTTATTGGACTTCAATACCCACACTTATTTGAGAAAATTCACAAATTTGGATCCTCAAAGTTATCAATCAACTAATTAAGAGATTTTCTTGTACTGCAGCGAACTAAAGCTTGCACGCCTGCATTTACTTTTTCTCCTTTTCCGGGGAACAAAAACGAAATAAACTACTAAAACAGGCATCACAGTATTCCACTGATACAAACAAATAAATATATATAGCTTAGCAAAAAAAAGAACATCACTCCCATAAAATCAAAATAAATTGTGTAAAAACAAACCAACGATACTCATTTAGATAATATGTCAGTGGAACGCATCATTAAAGGGATATTTTCAATAGTATTATTAGAATCGCAATTTAATTATGCAGCAATTGATGCATAATATTTCTGTAAAACCGAGACGAAGATTACCATTTGGTATATAGTACCCAGGGCCAGGGATCTCATCAGATTTTGAGCAGCTACTTGTTTGGCGGTTAGCAGCTTTTTTGCTTCTTAATTTTGGACTGCCTCCGTTATTTTTGTATTTTCTTCTCCTAGTTCTTTCAACGAAACTAATGTATTTTTGTGAGAAAATATTAGACAAATTCGCATCTTAAAATTCACCAGCCTTTTTGAGGTTGCACCTTTTGGGTCATAAATATTGACGTAACTAGGACCGTAACGTAAGAAACCACCACTCTTCGTAAATGCAAATACATTGCTATATGCAGCAGTAAACTCTTTAGTCCAACCCAATGACTGATGTTCCGCCTGCTCTTTCATGCCGTCATTATTGTCATTCGTTTTTCTGTATAACCACAAGTCAAAAGCAGTGCCAGGGCCGAAATATATAAAGACACAATATAAAACTCCATTCAGAACTCCAATAAAGTGGAAACTAGCTGGTGGCAGCGGAGGTAGTAAAAGATGTTCACGAAAGTTTTCATCAGCCAAATCGAAGACCAGAATCATCCTCCGTTCACTATCCTCCCAGTGAAGAGCCCCATTGGCAAAGATACCAGTTATTAAATAACTAATGTTAAAGTTAAGATGGAATTTTCCAATGTTTCTCCAACCATTGCCACTACCAAGAGTGTACACCATGACTTCTACGAAATCGGGTTCTTTCTCTAGCTCATTCATTGCTACAACTTTGTACTCATTGGTTGAAGGAAGATAACCAAATCCAACCCACTTATAACTAGGCTTTTCCATGGGATTAGTAAGAATACCATATTCTTTGATCAGGGGGTTACAAATAAAAAATCTACATGGCCTTTCATAAAGGCATATCAAACCATTAAAGGAACCAACAAATTTATCACTCTTCAATGGAGGTGTTAGACTAATCCTACTTATTCCATTAATGGGTTTCTCATGATTCTCAATATATTCAAAATAGCAAAGTTGTTTCATATCTGTTCCCAAGGAAAGAAAACCCAACTCACCGGAATCAACGTGATGGCGGAGACGATTTACGTGCATCTTATAGAACGATGGATGTTGAATTATATTTCTCCATGTTTTGGATACCGACTTGCAATCTAAAATTGATTCAGCCGGTAAGCGAGCGAGAATATCAGATATAATCTCTGTAGGGAGAATATGCAAATTATCCATCATCGACAACCCTGTTGTTGAAGAAAGCAGGTTTCATAGAGGGAATATTAGGGTCTCGAAGCGACGTATATATATATAATATATATCTGCAACAACCCTGTTGTTGAAAAAAAGAGCTGCGGATCCTCGGTCCTCTAAAGAGGAAAGGAAAAAAAAAATAGCCAAGAGCCAACACGGCAACAACACAGCACGGGCCTGACAGAAAACCAATTGTGCTCAACACGACACACCACTGCTTCAAGTTGGACAGAAAACAAGCAACACAACTCAAGTTATCTACAAAAAGGCATACAGCTACTTCTAGATGTATGATACTACAAAACAGATAACTACTTGGTGAATGAATTCGCATTCCTTGCTGCAACTTATGTTAAATTGTCCCACCATAAGTTGATATGCAGTCATTAAACACAATCTAAAATGGATTACATCAAAGGCAGCAGGATGCCAAATATATTAGCCTAATAATAATAACAATATAATGCAGATAAAAACCAGCGCTGAGTTGCGGATGGACCAAGAAAAGATTTTGTTCATCCAGCCTAATACTCTACGCCTTTTACTGCTCTACAATGAAAAGAGGAGAATTTAAACACGCAACTTGTTGAAGCTCTTGGAAGACTGGATATCCCCACCGTAAATTCTTCTTTTCTCTTCTTTTTTAAAAGGTAAGAGTGATAACAATTGGAAATGGACACTGTCTGCAATGCTTTTGCATTCTTCAGGATTAGTTTCAACCAAGTCATATCCACTGGGGTACCAATGAACTCCCGGAAGGAAACTGCTTTAAGGTGTAGAAACAAGAATTCAGGATCAGTCACATTGAGTGTCCAATCATTATCTTCGCTTCCATGGTAGCCTTCGCTCTCAACAGCAACAACATCAGCATCGTTGCCAGAAGCAGCATCTTCTCTGCCATGGTTGTTTTCACCCTCAGCAGCATCAGCACTAGGGTCGCTGCCTGTATCATCATCTTCTTCTTCGTCATCACTGCCTGTATCATCATCTTCTTCTTCGTCATCACTAATCGGAGGCAACGACTGGATTGAAATTGAAAAGGTTAAGACAGATATCAAAAGATAATTACCACATACATCACTAGTTAACAATCTATTCCATTGTTATATTATTTATCTATTTCATCAATGAGAGAATGCGTGCAAAGCTGAAAATATCTGTAGAACTTGCCTTGTCAAATACAAGGGACTCCAGATTAGGTGTTGCTTGGAGCAAAGCAACCAGTGCTTTATCATCGGTTACTTCGTCAAATATGGTCAGCTTCTTAGTATTATGACATGTAGGCAACTTTTCTAGTAGATCATCGGCAAATGAGAGAGCCTATTCTTGACAAGGCAATAATAGAAAATGATTAATAAGTTTCATGAAGTTAGATCAAACATACACAAAAATAAGAAGCAGAAACTGTCATGAATGAGTCATGAATGAGTCATGCATATGTCATCCACTATTCCTATTCCACTAGGTTAGTGCTCCACTAGATTAAGTGCTACACTCAATTAGTGTATATAATTTAATTGTTTGATGACTATAAATACCTCCCATTTTGGAGAAGAATAACATCAATTTCATCCATCTCTTTCTCTATTTCTTCATGTGATCAGAGCAAAGGAGATAGAGAAGAGAAAACCTTCCTAGTTCCTTCTTAAGCTTGATCTACTGTTGCTTCGATCTGTGATTAAAGATCTTGAAGTTAGATCCTAAAGTTGTTTCAAAGAAGCTGAAGTTGTTCCAAATAAGGGCTGCAAACTTCTTTGTTCTTGAAGAACGTGGCTATTTGTAAGTTGTTTTTCCCTGAAATTTGTCTTTGTTTGTTGAGTTAAAAGTAGTTCTATGGCTAGTACTTATGAGAATAGTAGTTTATCTCATTCTAGGAGTTCAGCTCAACTAGACTTTTCTCATAGCAGTTGTTACTTCATCCGCTTGTGATTGTTGTAACGATAATGGTAATAGAAGAGTGGGTAATCCGTTTGGGGGAAGAAGAGAAGTTTACAATGGTAGTTCAAGATCGTATCACACAATGGTGAAGAGGAGTTTCAGCCTTCATCATCATCACTACCTAGTGTTTCCTCTCACCCATCTCAAGTTCAATTTGAACAGCTTTATAAAGGACTATGCTAGAATGCAATCATCCAAGGAAAATTGGAGTGGGTCTACTTTGCCGACTCAATCGGGTAACATTGGTAGTGTTGTTAACTCCAAGTGTGATAAATCTAAGGGTTCTTGGGTTATTGATAAGTGGAGCAACTGATCACATGTCTACCGAGTCCAACCGCTTCTCCACCTATAATCCTAATCCTAGTAAACCATGCATTCAAACGGCTGATGGATCTCCAATTAGTGTCTCTCTGGTGAAGGACGTGTTCCGATAACTAGTTCCATGTCTCTTTCTACGGCGTTACATGTTCGAATCTTTCTTCCAACCTTCTCTCAATCAGTCAGATAACCAAAGCTTTGAAATGCAAGGTAACCTTTTATGAGACTCATTGTGTTTTTCAAAGATATTCTCACTGGAGAAACACTTGGCTTAGGCAAAGAGAGAGGGGGTCTATACTACTTGGAATCACAGGAGACGAAACAAGGTGACAAGTTTAAGAGCTTATAATTCAACAAGTATGTCGGGTCTTGAAGAACAAGTTTGGCTATGGCATAAACGATTAGGCCATCCTTCCTTCGGTATTTAAAAAGGTTATTTCCTAAGTCGTTTCAGAACTTGATATATCCAAATTTCATTGTGAAGTTTGTGAGTTAGCTAAACATCATCGTGTTCCTTATCCGTTAAGCATGAATAGAAGTTCTTCTCCCTTTGCTATCGTACATAGTGATGTTTGGGGTCCTTCACGTGTCACTACTAATTTCGGTTTTCGTTGGTTCGTTACCTTCATTGATGATTATTCTCGGATCTCTTGGGTTCACTTATTGAAAGATAAGAGCGATGTTCATACCGTCTTTAAAAGCTTTCATAAGTTTGTTCTAACCCAGTTTGACAGAAAAATTCAGGTGTTAAGATCTGATAAAGGTGGCGAGTATCTAAATCAAGGTCTCTCCTCTTACTTCTTGGAACATGGCATTGTCCACCAAACTTCGTGTCATCGATACCCCACAAAAAATGGAGTTCTTTGAGCGGAAAAATCGTCACCTATTAGAAGTCACTAGGTGCTTGTTGTTCCAAATGAATGTGCCAAAAAGATTTTGGGGTGATGCTGTCATGACCGCAACACGACTGATTAACCAAATGCCTTCTCGGGTTCTGAATTTTCAAACACCATGTGATGTCCTTTCTTCAATCACTTCACGACAACCACATAATTTTGCTCCCATAAAAGTTTTTGGGTGTGTGTGCTATATGCATGTCCATAAACAAGATAGGAGTAAATTGGATCCAAGAGCCCTCAAATGTGTCTTGTTGGGTTATTCAGCTACACAAAAAGGCTACAAGTGTTGTCACCCTCCCGCAGGGGAAAAATCTATGTATCCATGGATGTAACCTTTTGTGAAGATCAAGCCTACTTCTCGAGTATTCGGCGACTTCTCTTGGGGGAGCATATAACATACTTGTGAAGATCAGCCTTGGTTTGATCTTCCTAGTTCGATACCTAAGGTTGTTATTCCTCAACCTCCTCAACCCAAGGTTGCTTTGCCACCAGTTCGAGTTTACAAACGAAGAGACAAGGCTCCTCGGGTGGCGGAATCGAATCTCCCGGTTCTCGCCGAGACCGAGGCTCCTCGGGTGGCGGAATCAGAATCTCCTACGGTTCGCCGAGACCGATTTTAGAGTTAATGAAGATGATGTCTCAACCGATGAGTCAACAAATGTCGAGATGTCGACGCAGCTGATGAGCCCACAAATGTCGAGATGTCGACACGGCCGATGATCCCATAAATGTTGAGGAAGGTAGATATCCTAGTCGTATACGTAATCCTCCAACTCGATATGGTTTTTCTACGATCACCCTATTTCCAATTTTGCGTCTTCTCATCGGCTATCACCTACTTATGTTGCTTTTGCAAACAACTTATCATCGTGAGCATACCTACAAGGATCAAGATGCTCTTGCTGATCCGAAGTGGAAGGCACTACATTTGAAGAAATGGAAGCTCTAGACAAGAATGGCACATGGGATGTAGTCAAGCTGCCAAAAGGGAAGAAGACAGTTGGTTGTAAATGGGTATTTACTGTGAAATTCAAGTCTGATGGAATAGTTGAAAGACACAAGGCAAGATTGGTAGCTAAAGGTTATACTCAAACTTATGGAATTGACTATCAAGAAACCTTTGCTCCTGTTGCTAAGATGAACACTATCCGTGTCTTGTTATCTTTGGCAGAAAACAAGGATTGGCCACTACATCAGTTAGATGTGAAGAACGCCTTTCTTAATGGTGAGTTGGAAGAAGAAGTATACATGGACATCCCTCCTGGATTTCAAACAGCCACTAATAAAGGGAAAGTATGCAAATTGAAGAAATCCTTATATGGTTTGAAGCAGTCTCCAAGAGCATGGTTTGGACGATTCACCCAAAGTATGCGGAGATATGGATTTTGGCAAAGTCATGCAGATCATACCTTATTCCTCAAACGTTCAAGGAACGGAAAGCTGACCATACTTATTGTCTATGTTGATGACATTATAATGACAGGTGATGATGCGGAAGAAATGGGGAAGGTAAAATCTTACTTGGCCAAGGAATTTGAGATAAAGGACCTAGGAGAATTGTGCTACTTCCTAGGAATTGAAGTGGCAAGATCAAAAGGGGCATTTACATCTCTCAAAGGAAATATGTCCTAGATCTTCTATTTGAGACATGAATGTTGGGATGCAAGCCGATTGACACACCAAATGAACCGAATCGAAATCGGGAGAAGATATTGATGGTATTCCAGTGGACAAAGAAAGATATCAAAGGTTAGTAGGAAGATTGATTTATCTCTCTCACACTCGTCCTGATATTGCATATTCAGTAAGTGTAGTAAGTCAGTTCATGCATGCTCCAAGGGAGGCACATATGGATGCGATTATATGCGAATACTTCGCTACCTAAAGTCGGCACCAGCAAAAGGACTTTTATTCTCTGAGAATAACCACACAGAGGTTGAAGCATACACAGATGCAGATTGGGCGAGCTCGTAATTGATCGTAGGTCCACCTCTGGATATTGTTCATTTGTGGAGGAAACCTAGTAACTTGGCGCAGCTAAAGAAGCAATCAGTTTGTAGCTAGATCCGGTGCAGAAGCGAGTTTAGGGCTATGGCTCATGGAATATGTGAGTTACTATGGTTAAGAATACTATTGGTAAATCGGTTTCAAGCCTAAAGGTCCGATGAAGTTGCATTGCGATAACAAGGTCGCCATCAGCATTGCTCACAATCCAGTCCAACATGAGAACCAAGCATGTGGAAGTGGACAGACATTTCATCAAAGAGAAATTAGATGAAGGGGTCATCAGCACTCCTTTTGTAAGAACAAGGAGACCAAATTGCGGATATCTTGACTAAAGGAGTTCCTAGTCGACCATTCAACTCTTTCCTCGACAAGATAGGAATGCATGATATCTACGCACCTGCTTGAGGAGGAGTGTTGGAATGAGTCATGAATGAGTCATGCATATGTCATCCACTATTCCTATTCCACTAGGTTAGTGCTCCACTAGGTTAGTGCTCCACTAGATTAAGTGCTACACTCAATTAGTGTATATAATTTAATTGTTTGATGACTATAAATACCTCCCATTTTGGAGAAGAATAACATCAATTTCATCCATCTCTTTCTCTATTTCTTCAGAAACTGCTCTAAAATTTGCAACGGGAAAGAATACCTCTAGGGTATCATCAGAAACATATAGGTGTTTCACATTTGCAATGGCTCGAAGAAACTGACTAATTGCTTCACCGTGACCAATTCTTTGCTCCCTTGTTGCAGCATATGGTATAAAGCGAAACAGGACCGCTGCTTTAACTAGCAATGGAAATGTTGACAGAACATACTCCTTGGCAACGCTACCATAGTAATCAAAAGTCTCCAGATTTGGTGCATGAATTTTGAGAGTACAACCTCGTAACCCGTCGTCTTCTCCACGTGGGATCCATTCTTCATCCCAATTATCAATCTGAAAGTACTTCAGAGCAGGGGTTGAGATACAGAAATTTGGCATGCCGAACCAAATGGAATGTTCTATGTTAAAATATTCAAGGACTGGGCAATTGGAAAATAGCTTCTCATTCCAGTTTTCATTGCTAAAATCGACACCACCTAGTTCAAGGCGCTTGAGTTTTTTGAAAAGAGATGTAATTAGGAAAATGGACATTAGGGGATATCTGTAGCTTCATGGAAATCAGCGATTCGAAAGAAGGGTAAGAATCAGCAGTTCATTCTGAACCAAATACAGTAAGAGATGTTGAACGTTATGCCTTACAGCAAAGGTGATCCATGAATTGACTCGATTAACATTCAAATGTTTATGCCAGGTGATAGCAAACCTTTGTATATTTTCCCCACTGTACCGACGAAGCAATGTTCCATCTACAAAATCCATGAACTCATTAGTCTTCATATCAGTGGGTTCGAAACATCCAAACTCTTTAAAATCAAGGATGGGGACAGTGATCCAAATGTAGCTCCATCTTTTGGATAACACGCTAGTTTGAGCAACATGCTTGATTGTAAGAAATGAGAGGATGTGATGAATAAGTGAGTCGGGTAAGTTGCTGATCCTATCAACTTCCTCCTCCCTCTTATTAAAATCCATGTCTTCTTCCTTTTTACTGTTCAATGTAAATAAAATGAAAGTAATTTAGCAGAGATTATATGAATCAACTACTGCCACTTGAACCCTAAACTTTATAAATGACAAAGCAAGCAATCAATTGAAACACAATCTGATTTCTAATTATCTACACCTAAATTGAAACAGTTTCTAGGGTTGAATATCCAAACAAAAACAAAAGAAATAAGAGATTGAACAAGGAGGAGCAGTATAAAAATACCTTAACTTCTTCATCAACTGAACAACACTTTCAGGGTTCGAATTTGAGAGAACTGAACAGTTTATTCAGTAGAGAAAGAACGAATCAGACTTTCAGAGCAAAGGAGAGTGTAAAACGGAGAAGAAGAAAGAAGAAATTGGGAAAGTTTCGGTAAAGACGCTGAAGGGCATATAGCGTCCTAGCTATACTTAAAGTTAAAGGAGCGGCGTTCTTCTCAAAAAAAAAAAAAAAAAATGAAAAGAAAAACGAGTGGCGAATCCAAATCAAATTTTCTTACTGGCTCAAAATATGTTGCCCCACCCAAAGCTTTACTACTTTTCCACCAGTTCTGGACGTACCGCGTCTAAAACAACCCAAAAACAAGATTCCATTTTCCTCTCACATTATTTGTTTTTTTTTCCGGTGGGCCCCGCGGGGAACAGCAGGGGGTCCCGCCATGTTTTTAAACTTGTCTCTGGTTGTTTTAAAATTGTTTACTTTTCGCGGTATGCGAAGAGTTTTTGTTTTCATAATCAGAAATGATACATGCACTGATTCGGTGTGCATCTCAAGAAGATCCAAGGGAAGTTAGGGGCGTCCTGGGGAGGAGTTGGTAGGGGGTGGGGGCATTGGTGGGACCCACACTCTTTTCCTCTCTCACACTTTCTCTCTGAAATATACACCCTTCGGTGTATAAAGCATTTTGGTTTCATAATTGGGTTATAACTTGGTTTACATCCAATGATACGCACTTGAATGATAGTTTTATGGATCATAAAAGAAATATTTGCATATTAATGTGCGTGGTTTGGCATATTTGGAAGGACAGATGTAGCTTGGTGTTCCAAAACATTAAACCTAATCCACATGGCACAATAATCAGGATACATAATTTAATTCAACAATGCAATCTTACTATTTCAAATAGTCACATGAAGAAAAATTATGCTATCTTGATCAAACAATGGTTACCACTTGACAAGGAATTTGTAAAGATTAATTTGGACGCTTCATATATATCTGACATCAAAAAAGGTAGTATTGACCTAGTTGTTCGTGATTTTGCAGTGCAATGCTTAGGAGTTAAAGGATTCAAGCTGGAAGAGGAGGTGGATGCTGAATTCGGAGTTGAATACTTTGAATGCAAAGCTCTGGAGAAAGCTGTGGAGTGAATTGAAGAACTGGGATATATTCAAGTCATTTTTGAACTGGATTGTGAGGACGTTGCGATCTCTATCAACTCTCACGAGTTGCAAATTCACCGGTTCAATCAAGGCTTAATTTCAGCAATTAAAAATAATTTCTCAAGTAATAATTTTGGTTTTGTAAGTTAGTTAATAGGATGGTGTTGATGGTGGTTTTTAGCTTAGGGTTAAAATCGTAAAACACTAAACCCTAGCAGACAGTGACGTCACAACATTTAAGTGATAAAGCATTTACTAGGCGCATTTATTGAAAAGCCTTTAATGTGTCTCTAAATAATTACATGGGTACCTTTTTTCAAATTAGGGTTACAACAAGCAAAACCCTAATTCCCCTCTGTGCCAATGACAAATCATGCCAGCCACACCAACCGCGCCAAAGCATGCCATCCATGCTAGCCGCACCTTTCTGCCAATGGCAAATCATGCCAGCCACACCAACCGCGCCAAAGCATGCCAACCATGCTATCCGCACCTCTGTGCCAATTGCAAATCATGTCAGCCACACCAACCGCGCCAAAGCATGCCAACCATGCTAGCCGCACCTCTGTGCAAATGGAAAATCATGCCAGCCACACCAACCACGCCAAAGCATGCCAACCATGCTAGCCGCACCTCTGTGCCAATGAAAAATCATGTCAGCCACACCAATCGCGCCAAAGCATGCCAACCATTCTAGCCGCACCTCTGTGCCAATGGAAAATCATGCCAGCCACACCAACCGCGCCAAAGCATGCCAACCATGATAGCCGCACCTCTGTTCCAATGGCAAATCATGCCAGCCACACCGACCGCGCCAAAGCATGCCAACCATGCTAGACGCACCTCTGTGTCAGTGACAAATCATGCCAGCCACACCGACCACGCCAAATCATGCCAACCATGCTAGCCACACCTCCGTGCCAATGGAAAATCATGCCAGCCACACCGACCGCGTCATGCCAAACACATCTCGCCATGGCCCCCCATGTCGCGCAACCCTGCTGGCCTCCCCTACGCGGCCACCAAACGAAGGCGTGCAACAATCAACGGTTTCCTTTCAATCCCAGGAGCAAATCCTAGCCATCCAAGGTTACCAGACAACACATGGTAACCTTTGTCCCGAAAACCTAAGTTTTGCCCCCATGCCATGCCAACGGCATGCCAACCTAATCGCGCCACCACGTTGTCCCTCACTACCAAAACGAAGGCGTGCAACGATCAACGGTTTCCCCTCCTCTCAAGATGCAAAATCTCGACCGTCGAAGGTCACCAGGCTAGCAAGTTTCCCGAGCCTGACTTTCCAAGCCACAACAACATGCTACATGTTTTTCAAAAACATTCGAGACATCAACACAAACTGGGGGATTCTCATTAGGGTTTTGGTTTGGTGGTCTATAGCGTGCGGCATACACAAATGCCCGTTTCAAGATAGTGCAATAAGAATAAGACGGTTAGTAAATGCAAGAAGCAACGGTGAAACGCTTTTTTAGTATGGGACATCAATTCCATCAAATTCCATCAATACCAGGCGTTACCACATATTCCCATTTAACTCATCCGTTTTCTTTTCTTATGAAGCCATAGTACGTTTCTTTTTTGACTTGTATAAATAGGCTTACCTATTTCCACCATAACACATGTTCTTGGTTAGGGGAAAACACCACACTCAGAAAGGAAACTCTTGCTAGCTTTCTAAAAGATCTCACCTTCTGATACAAGTCAAGTACTACTCTTCCAAAATTATTCTGGCCTCAACACTCTCTTCGCTTCCCTCTCTAAACCAACCCTTCTCCTCCACTTTGTGACCGAAGCAAGTCTGGAACGGGCGTTTCTTGGTTTAGGCCGGACTTGTACAGATTGATCTCTCGAATCTAAAGTACTCCCTTGCAGTACATTGTTTAGGGTTTAAATTGATTCTCGCCTTCACACCCACAATTACCGAAATCAGCAGAAACTGTTTTCACCTATAAACAATTGGCAAACATAGCGGGAGGATTGATATATCGGTCCCAATATCAGTCTCTGAATACGTCTCTCTAACAAGGAAGGATGGTTGGTCTTTGGACTGAATCTGTGTCCCCGAATTCCACTCAGGAAAAATGCAATGTTTTAATGCCCAACAACGCGGCCGACGAAGGAGTTCCAAGGCTGATTGACCTGGTACGGGTCCAGGGGATTCACACCAAAAACATGGGTCTGATGAGAGATGCAATCAACGCCATACTGGATTTCCTCATCAACCTGACGGAAGAGTAGAGCGGTTCGCCTGCCTCGGAAACTTCGGAGCTGGGGACTGACGTCCCGAATGATCACTCTCAATCCAACAACTTCACTACCAATCATAGACCCGTAAGCCAAGAAGCGGCCTCGCTGGTGGAAAACTTATGTGAACTATTACATCTTTCAAGGGATCAACGGATGGAGACGTTCGCCTCCATCAATCGGATAACGTTAAGCGTGCCCTTGGTTCCTCCACGCTTGGAAACAACAAAAACGCAGGATTCGTCCGTTAATAATATCACGTTCACCGATGGCGACATGATGGAAGAAGAAGGCCATAACCGCGCCCTACACGTCACATCTCGAATAAAAAACGTGGAATTCAAAAGGGCCCTCGTCGACACAGGAGCGTCTTCCAATGTCGTCACCCTTAGGATGCTCAGGACGGCCAAAGTACGACCAAGCGAGGTTCCACGATAACCTACTACCATGACAGATTTTGAATGTAACCAAACCAATACATATGGGTACGTCAATTTGAATATATCGGTAGGACCTGTCCAGTCAAAAGTAAGATTCGAGGTAATTGAAAAGGAGCCAGACTACCACATGATACTGGGGAGACCATGGCTCCATGAAAACAGGATCATTCCTTCGACGTATCACCAGTGCTTGAAAACAACGCTAAACGGAGAAGTCGTTCGCATCGCGGCGTCATTATCTCCCTATGCTCCAATCTATGGCATGAAAGTTTTTGAGCCAAGACAGGGGCCGCAAGTCACAACCAACAAGGATCACCACACCCTACTGCCAAAATGGACGTCCATTGAGGAAAACGATAGTCCTACACAACCCCGCAGAGAAAATTGGCCTCACATCACACCTTCAGAAAAGAGGCGCACTCCCCTCCATCCACAGAACCAGAGTCTGGTTCGAACCAAGCGAGGACGGACTTTTGTTACGGGTCACGACGAAAAAGGGAAAACCGTATATCAACGCCGCTGTTAGAAATTAACAGGGGAGGCTACCACACAGTCTCTCTGGCCAATGGAATGCTAGAGCCACGAGAGGATATACCTGACGCACCACAACAGCTACAAGACGGCACCAATTCAACCACGGACGATCTTGAAATTGTTAATATCGGGAATGAGGAATGTCCACGACCCATCTCCATAAGCTCGACTCTACATGAAGACGAGCGCGCAAAGTTGGTAGACCTCCTCAAGGAATATCAAGATGTGTTCGTATGGATATACGAGGAAATGCCTGGCATGGACGAGAAGCTGGTTACTCACCATTTACATGTGATATCCGGATCCAAGACGGTCAAGAAGACCCCAAGACAATTACGGCGTGATATTGAAGAATAGATTAAGGCGGAGGTTCAAAAGTTATTGGTTGCTGGTTTCATCAAACCAATCCATTACCCCACCTGGTTGGCAAACATAGTTCCGGTAAAAAAGAAGAATGGTCAAATTAGGTGTTGTGTTGATTTTAGGGATCTAAATAAATGTTTCCCTAAAGATGATTTTCCGCTCCCCAACATCGACATGTTGGTAGATGCCACTAGTGGACATGGCATGTTTTCTTTCATGGACGGGTACATTGGCTACAACCAAATAAAGATGTACGAGCATGATGCAAGCAATTCCACTTTTCGAACTCCTCTCGGAAAATTTTACTATATTGTGATGCCCTTCGGTTTCAAGAACGCTGGCTCCACATACCAACGCTCTATGACCACCATTTTTCACCACATGATGCACAAGAAGTTTGAGGATTATGTAGATGACATAGTGGTCAAGCCAAAAACCCGGGCGGCTCACACATGGATTCTACAGTAGGTGTTCAAAGTAACCATTGAGGGGATCAAAGTTGAGCCAACCAAAATTCAATCCATCCTCACGATGCCACCACCGCGGAACGTGAAGGAACTCCAGAGTTTCATGGGAAAAATAAACTACATCCGCCGCTTCATACCCGGATTGGCTCAACTTATTGCTTCGTTCACCCCCTTACTAAAGAAAGGAGCAAGCTTTGTATGGACCAATTTACAACAAGAAGCATTCCGGAAGATTCAACAAACATTATCTTCCACAACCGTCTTGAGATCACCCATGCAAGGAAGACCGCTACACCTTTACACCGCTTTCAGTGACACTGGTGTTGGATCCCTCCTCGCCCAGGAAGATGACAAAGGTATTAAATACCACATATACTATTTCAGTCGAACTTTGAGAGACGCCGAACTCAGGTACCCCAAAGAAATAAGGCATGCCTAGCCTTGGTCTACTCCATCAAGAAATTTAGGCACTACCTGCTGTCCAATAAAGTGGTGCTAATATCCACATATGATCATGTGAAGTTCCTCCTCTCAAAACCTTCTCTGATAGGAAGGTCGGACAAATGGTTCCTCCAGATGTTATAAATCGACATAATATATGCTTCCCCAGGGGACATCAAAGGACAGGCAGTTGCAGATTTGTTGGCAGCATTTCCAGTAGAAAATGCTGTAACATTACGCGAGGAGCTCCCTGGGGACTTTCTTGAAATCTCTTTCATCTAAGAGGAAACCTGGCTATTATTTTTTGACGGCTCCGCCACCCCTAACAATGGAACAGGAGGGGCCGGCGTGGTTCTAGTATCCCCAACTGGTGAAGTTTTCTCACACTCCTTCAAGCTAGACTTCCCCTGCACCAACAATTCAGCAGAGTACGAAGCCTTCCTCATTGGTTTTTCCTTGGCTAAACAAGCCGGAGCCATACGTCTGGAAATAAGAGGGGACTCTAAACTACTGGTCAACCAAGTAAACGGAGTATACGCACTAAAGGAGGTAACATTATGTAGCGCCCCCTAAGCTAGCAGCTGACTAATCCAATTAATTAACTAAATAAAGAGGCACTAAAATCTAAAACATACACTTAAGCATTCAATTAAGAAATCTACTACAAAAACTTAACCCAAAACTAACCCGCTCAGAAATATATATACAAGAAATCCTCTCCAATGATACATATAAAATAGTCATTTGGTTTACAAATAAAATATACAACATAATAAATATAACAGAAGTTAATCAACTAACGAGGTCAACCCGTGAGGCTTTTGTTGTGCAACCCTTATCTTTCACAGAAACTGAAGTGGGAATAATGTACATTTAACCTTCTAAGTAATCATAGGCAAGAATTGGAAAACAATACATGTTTTTCCGAAAACATTAAACAATGACTAAGTCACTGAAATAATCATACATGTATATGGAACAAACTCCTTCTTTCAAATAATGTACTAATATGGTTGTGAATTCCTAAATACCGGCAATTCACACCTACATAGCTATGGATGCCACCAAGACCATGGTGACCAACTCTATTCAATAAAAGCTCTAGGTATAAAAGTGAAGGAGCGTATCCTATATACCACAAGTGGAAATTCTAATTTCCCATAACAATTCATGTTGACGACGAAACAATCCAAGCCCTTTCCACATCGTGGAAAGATTCACAGAAATAACAGGATTATCATAATGCATTTTAAATAAAGTATGGAATGCAGAAACAGACAATGCATGAGTTTGTTACGCATAAACTTTTATAAAAACGACAATAATGATTACAAAGAGTCAAATGCATTCCCACACCTTTTTGATGACAAGCCACGCCTACCTCGCGATCCACGATCCGCTGGTTCATCCTTTGAATCGATCGTTGTTAATAATTAATTGTTAATCACACAATAATTCTAAGATTCTAGCCAAAATGGCTCACACATGAATTAAACAAATCTAACTAATAATTCTAAGCCCATTTACGTTTTTATACCCTATTATTATCTATCTTTAGCCCATCTAAGGTTCTTCACATCTTCATAATCCATCTCTTGCATATCTAAAGATTTACTAATTCATTGGGTTGGTTCTCTAGTCCAATATCTAAGTCTCATGAGTGTCTACAACTTTGTAGAAGAATCCAAAGGTCAATTCGGACCACGAGAGGTCCAAAACATCTAACTAAGAAAACTACCCTATGCCCAAGTCCACCAACCCAACCCATTAATAAGGGCCTGGCCCAACTGGGTCAATCTAACGGTCACTAACGGTTGAACTAACAGTCAACGTCCAAGTCAAGTCAAGGTCCTGGTCAAAGGGTCAATGAGTCAAACTGGAATCGGTCAACAGTCCGACTCAGGTCAAGATCTGAAACTCACTGAGTCACCACGATTCAACTCAGATAGATAGCAGAGTCAAGAAAACTAACTCATTCAGACATCTAACTGAACAAGGGAACACTGACCTAAGCCATTACAACTTCAATTCCTACAACATCTTCTTTAACACACAACTTTATCAGATCATTTACAATATCAACTTCAACTTAACATTTTAATTATACATTCAATTTATGTAAACTTCATAACTAATTCACAACCATAAGCTCGGTTACCTGCAATTGCAGTGGCAAGCCCCAAGTGAACCGTTAGTAAATGCCATCACCCGATTCATCTCATACTCCATTCATAGTTCAATAGTATCAACACCAAACTCGTGAACTGCAATCCATACAATTAGCACTACTAACATTCATACTATTCACAGGAAATACACCAAGAAGAACATCATCAACTTCTTCTTTATTTCACCCCACCAGACTGTAATCTTTACAACCCCAACTACTAGCAACAAAACCTAAACATTCATCCACAACACCAATCTCTACTGACCATATCTATCTCAAACTTAAATCAATTACTTAACATAAATGTTCAACAATCATGAGCTGAATAACTTTACTAATTAGCTTAGAGAAACATTTACCTCAATTGGTTTCGTTCCAGCAAATTGAGATCAATTCCCTTTTCTTGCTTGAATCGATTCAACATGCCATCTTAAGACAACAAAAACCCAGCAGTTCAGTTCAACATACAAAAAAAATTCAACACTTCAACCACATCACCATAGCAGCAACTATAATTCATTCCAGCAAATACAATTCAACTCATTTTCGTGCTTAACTGGATTTTGTTAATTCTTTTAAGGATACAATAACTCACCAACTCAGTTCATCTAATACCAATTTAATCCCATCATCACCAACAATTCGCAGCCAGTGACAACCCAACAACACCACCATGGAAGTTCCCCTATATTCCACAAAACCTAAACAACAATTACAGTTGTAATATCACTACCAGCATCTTCCATACCAGCATCATCTCAACTCAATAACATTCGTCTTTCATTATTCATGTCATTACAATTTAATCAAACTCGGATCTAATTTATGAATTATTCAAGGCCAAATCAAACTCATATAACATTTGCAATTCTACCAAATTGTAGATATATTTTCATTAACGAAATTCATTACAAGTTTAGCTTTACCTGCAGTGAATCCAACTTCAGTGCAGCTACCATACTTCTCAGGATCCTCTTTCTCTAATCAAATTGAGGAACACCAACACTGGAAATCCTAGTTCACTGATCCTTAACCAATCTCATCCACTTAATTGTATTTGTAGCATTAACTCATCCCCTTTACCAGATTTAACTTTTGAAAATACTTCAATCAGAAATAGGAACCCTAATTCCAGAATCAATATCCTACAGAAACTAGAATTAAATCCAATATATCTAGCCATTCTTCAATTAATAACAAACCCATCTTCTATTTTCTCAATCACCATCTTCTTCACCTTCAATTTCATCTTTTGTATCTTCTCTGACTTGTTATGAAACCCTAACTATTCAATCACCATCATCAATTTCATCTTCCGAACTTCAATTAAACACTAACCCCTTTTGTTATTCATCACCAACTACTCAAATATTCTTTTAATTAATCAATTTCTTCATAACTTCATCTCATAGAAACCCTAAATCCTTCAATCTCTAACCAAGAATCAACACCACCCTCATATCCTCATCACCATCATCAACATATTCTAATTCATCTACTCTAACCCATCGATTGTCTCTCTCTCAAATCAACTCTCAGAATCGCAAAGGTAGAAGGACAGGGAAAGAAGAAGAAAAAAACGAATGAAAAAGAAAGAAAAAGAAGAAGAACGAAGAAAGAAGAATGAATCTTCTCGACTTGGTCTGGATAAGGTTGACCAAAAATTACTAAAGTCACCTGAGAAACGGATAAGGGCATCCAAGCGGTTAAGATCAAAACTGATGATATCTTCTTCATCTGATATCCGAATGACACGTTCGAGTAGTCCATCTCGCATAACTTTTCGAGACCTATCTAACGATACTATTTTCGTAGCTAGATCATTATTAGATTAATTCCTAATAATTAACGTTCGAGTTACACTAATCGAGTAATTAACGGTTAAGACGTCTCTTGACTAGTCTAATAGCGTTGACGAGCTTGAGGGTCCTTACACATTAGCCCCATACAAAGCCGAGGCACAAAAACTGCTGAAATACTTCGCCAACGCAATAGTAGCCCATATCGGGAGCGACAGCAACCAACATGCCGACTTCCTAGCAACATTAGCATCAAAATTGTGATTTTAAGGCCTTGAGGAAACTCTGACACAGTGAAAAGAAGAACTGTGGCTTTAACGTGTCTTTCACAACTTGAAAAAAAAATGAAGTTGATGACTGGAGGATACCAATTATCCAAGAGCTTAGCAGTTCACTCTTTCAAGGAAAGGTCAGTCTTAAAACCTTGTGTGATTTCTTCATGATTCGAGGGGTACTCTATCATCGAAATCCAGACGGCTCTTTGTCAAGATGCCTCGGAGAAGAGGAAACACATCAATATCTCAATCGTGCCCATGGTGAGGTCTGCGGACAGACGCAATAGTAGCCCATATCGGGCGCGACAGCAACCAACATGCCGACTTCCTAGCAACATTAGCATCAAAACTGTGATTTGAAGGCCTTGAGGAAACTCTGACAGTGAAAAGAAGAACTGTGGCTTAAACGTGGCTTTCACAACCTGAAAAAAAATGAAGTTGATTACTGGAGGATACCAATTATCCAAGAGCTTAGCAGTTCACTCTTTCAAGGAAAGGTCAGTCTTAAAACCTTGCGTGATTTCTTCATGCTTCGAGGGGTACTCTATCATCGAAATCCAGACGGCTCTTTGTCAAGATTCTTCGGAGAAGAGGAAGAACATCAATATATCAATCGCGTCCATGGTGAGGTCTGCGGAAAGACGTTGGTGGTGACCCTCTATCGTCATTTGCAACGCCTTGGCTATTATTGGCCGGAGATGGAAGTCCAAGCTCGGTTACTTCAAAGAACCTGTTCCAACTGTCAAGCGCCTCCGCATCAATTAGAAATTTTCAACATTGGTCATGATGGGGACTAACAGAGGCCATACATCAGTTACCTTCGCGACGGGATGCTCCCCACCAATGAGAATGAGGCATCCAAAATAAAACAAAGGTCCAAGGGGTTCGTATTTCACGAAGGGATCTTATATCGTAAAAGCTTTGGAGGGAGTCTTCTGCGATATTTGAATGAGGCAGAGGTCCAAATCACGCGCCTCCCACCCTCAATGCTAGGGCCCTCATGCTTACCAGTTTCTTTGCGCTTGTAAACCATATCCTAGAAAGCGGCATACATGTGGGTGAAATGATAACGGTAATGAGTAAGCACTAATGAACGTACAAAATAGCAATGCATAAGGAGAGCGCTAAGGTAAAAGGGGGAAAGAAAATAAGAGACCAACCTCATGAGTGAGTAGAGAATCTTGAGGTATCCGATGAGACGCGGAAGAGGTAGAAGAGGACTCAGAATCACTCGTACAACCTACAAAATAAAGAATAAGTCACATCGCGAAGAGGAACTCGAATATATAAGAAAAAAAAAAGAGTGGGAAGAAAAAAGATGTCATTAAATAAATGCACACATGTCAATGAATATTCACCTTCAGAATGACCCGTCTGGGGTGCCACGTGAGCTGTGGACCCACATGGAACCTACCGATTCGACCCGGATGGACTCAGCGAATTCAGCACGTCACTAGGGGACTCTAAATCTTGGCCCCTAACACGAAGGGTTTCTTCCTGCAAAGGATTGAAAGATGATATGTGGAGGCGTGGAGACACTCAACCATCCCATTTAGACAAAGTAAAACCAAGACCTTGCACAAGATCCAAGAATGAAGGGGTTGGGCTACCACCAACACCGCGCTGAGACCGTGAGGATCTATTTGGCCGAGCCTGTAAGGGAAACATACACAAGACATTAGCTGAAGAGCATGGGCGGGGAATGGCTAACTTAGCCGCTTCCCTTTTGGATTTTTTAGCGAGACTCTTCTCGGACTAATCACTTGTAGGCATGTTGAGGCATTCCTATATCAACTAAGAAGGCGCCTTCCATCCCACGGGATTGGACATAGAAGCTTCCTGAGACTGCAGGTTCCACCGACCTCTTTTTACCAAAAAAAAAAAACAACAAAAACCCAAAGCCGATAGGAAAAAAGAAGACATGAAGAAGAGAATTACATGAGGTGTCAGTGAACCAGTAGCAGGCTTAGGGATATGGAGTCTAGGAGGCTTCAGATTAGAAGATGGCTTTGTCCCTTTCTTATTCCTTTATGGGCTCGTAACCCTCAGTAGGGTCCCAAGAAGTTACCAATGGATCCATAAGGAGACACTTGGTACCCGAGGTAATGCCATTCTTCTCGGCTACCCCATCATCAAGCTTAATATGACCAGACGTGTGCAAAATGCGGAGTTCCATATAAGACAATTCAGGAGGAGGAGATGCATCACGCAAAAGAATGTTCAAGGCTCGGTGGAGAAAGGGAAGCTGATATCCGTGAGCCAACTCGGTTAACGTTAGAGGACGCTCTGGAAAAGGATGCCGGAAAGAGAAATTAATTCCTCGATCACTCATGCGCGTGAGGCCTTTAAAAACAAAACGATAAAAGATGGCGATGATGTATGCAATATCGGAGCCACTCCAAGGTGAGAAACTAGCAGGAACAATTTATTGTTTATGATCTAAATCATGATTCAAATTAATAATTTAAAAATAGCCTAGAACAGTGATATGTGTCATTGATGTTATTCGGGAATATTTCAAACTGATTATTAGAGAGATATTAAACTAATATAAATATGGATACATGATATTACACATACCAGCTCACATATTGGTATAACTATTATAGGTCCGGAGCTGCAATATATATACCCAGTATACGTACCGGCATAGCTATTGTTCGGCAACAACCTTGGTACATAAAGCCTATATGGATACCAAAAAGATCTGTAGACTCCTGAACAGTTTTTTTGTTTTAAGAGTACACATACCCGATATACATACCATGAAAAAAATAATTGATGAACTGGAAGTAAGTACACGTACTTACCCATTCGAATATTTCCAGATGCATTATAATTATTTCTATGAGATAATCAGCATTTGAACAGCTCTCTAAAAACATATCTAGACATATTTGATCACATTATAAACTATGGTTGTGACTCAAGATAGATGATGTTGTTATTGAACCACCACCACTTCCTCTGGCATGATTTCGTTGAATATGTTGACGTCGCTGAGTGATAATCACGCAAAAATAAATGAGAGAAGTTTGATATGCACCTGCAGTTATAACGCTGAACAAACCTAAAGAGTTTTTAAACCCACAAATGCTGAAAATATCTACGAAAATATTCTTAAGGTAAAACAGATTCTTAAGGTAAAACAACAGGCAACAGAATTCATAAGTCTGATAAACTAGTAGTAGGACTTAAACCTTTTACATGGCAACTGTATTTAGTAGCCAAAGGAAAGAGAAAATGTCCAATAAGAATGCACATTTTCTTAAGCAACAACAATGACAAATAAACCATTGTTTTGCAGGTTGCGAGAATCCATTCAACCTGATGTGTATAGGCAAATAAACCAGCAACACTGTCAAATAAACCAGCAACACTATCTTGAAGAATCGAGAGAAAAAGGCTTCAAAAGAGATCATGGACCGTGAAAACGGGTAACTTCTTCTAACCCACGCATCAATTTTGTTTTTTGATTAATCTCAACATTGAATTTATGGTTTCTGAAAAATTGATTTTTATTAGGGCTTTGAGTTTGGTTAAATCATCCAAAGCTGCTTCATTTGAATTACTTATTGATTCACTACATTTGTGAATTTTATCAAAAAATTGAAAGACTACACCTAGTTACTTATCACAAATGCACAAATGCCAAGTGACTACCAATTGTTGCGACTTGAATTTGCATTACTTGTGAGCATAAATAAAGCAACTGTTAATGGAAACCAAACCAAACAATAAATATTTTAAAATCATTAATTTTTCTATTCATTAATGTGCATATTCTCTGGCATTCATTTTTTTTTTCCAACTTCATTTTTATCACTTTTAGCAACACTTTTTTTTTTCTTTTTTTCTCTCTTTCTTTATTCTATTGGTTTCTTATTTAAGAGATATGAATCAATGGAAAAGATATCGAACAAAATTATCAGGTATTTAGTTTAACACTTGTGTTATTTTGGAGGTTAAGGCTCCTCCTTAAGCCAGAGGTAAAGCTCCTTTATAAGCTTGGACGTTAGGGTTCGTCTATAAACCCTTTTATCCTTACTTTTTTTCATTATGTTTCATCTTCCAACCATTATCATTCCATCTCCATCATCATTTGTTGTTTCTTTTTAGTGTGATCTTAACAAGTGGTATCAAAGCAAGGTTTTCGCTTCCGCAAATCACAATTATACCTTCTAAGAATACCTATGATAATGTCGTATTTTCACTAGCTTGGCGCAAAATCCAAAAATGGACCAAATAATTAAAAACTTGGAAAAAACTTTAGAAGACCTACAAACTACGACTTCCATGGTTGGCGGCGAAAATGAGATTGTTGAAAAACTAACTGATCTTTTTGATAAGCTTGCTGCAATGCTTGAATCGAAGAAAAACTCTCCAGAAGATGATGCAAAAGAACTAAATGAAAACGGAGGTACTTTTTGAAACACTTATGCAAAACCAAAAGGTGGTGTTAAATTAGTTTTTCCAAGCTTCAAAGGTTATGAAGATCCTATTAATTAGTTGGTTATATGGAGCTGAACAATACTTTTTTCTTCATGAAATTCCTGAAAGTGAACGTGTTTCTTATGCTTCTTATCATATTGATGATGATGCACAAATATGGTACCAAATATTGAAGCAACATATGATTTACATCACCTGGGAAGATTTCAAATTAACGCTCCAAACACGTTATGGTCCAAATAATTATCTCGATTTCTTCGGAGAATTTAATAAGTTGTAGCAAACTGGAAGTGTTGAAGACTATAAAAAATCAGTTGGAAAAGTTATTAGCAAAGTCTGGTTCAATACCGTAAACTAGACAAGTAAGTTTGATTGTTTTGCAGGTTGCGAGAATCCATTCAAACTGATGTGTATAGGCAAATAAACCAGCAACACTGTCAAAAGAAATTGGGTTGGCACATTTGTATGAGGCCCATGATAAGTTACAATTGTTTGTTGTTACTTCAACAACAACTCAAGAAAAGATTCCAATAAGGTATTTAACTACCATGCAGTAACAAGAACACAAAAAGGAAGGACTTTGCTTCTATTGTGGTGATATTTTCAAGCCGAGACACCGCTACAAGAAACTTTTTATAATTATTTCGTCCATTCAAGAACTAGATGGAGATCATGTCATGGAGACTAACAGTCCATAGCCTTGAAGACAAGGCTTAAGTTAAGGAGGAAGGAGTTTTTATGGTCAAGTTTTGTGTTTTCAATTTAATTATGCATTTGATTTGTGGTAGTCAGTAGATATGAAACAATTTTGAATTGATTTAACAATTCAAACTAGTTAGGAACTGCATAGTCTTTAGGAGTTGTTAAATGAACGTGTTTGGTTGCACCCAAAATCCATAAACCAATTTATAAATAGAATGATCAACGCCATTGATATTAATCTTGGTGGAATACAATCTATTTGATATTTATGCTTAGCTGGTGAAGGAGTAAGGATTATTGCTATCTTGCAGCTCCGTTGCTTGTGGTTTTAAAGCCATGCTCGTGATCTAGGAGAGGAAGAGAAGTTATACAGTGCTATGAAGGATAAACCACCTTTGAAAAGAAAAAGCTTGGCAAGCAATCCATTAACAACATAGAAATGGAAGTGAATCGATCAGAGATGAAGGGTGGACAATGGGACGGATGATAAGATGAACGTGGAGATTGAATGGATATCTCTTCGGAGGCCCGACGAGCGTAGATCCACTCTCGTCTAATCGAGCGCATTTCGAGGAGAAGTGATGAAGAGTGAACGAAGGGAAAACGAGAGCATTATTGACCGAAGTTCGGGAAGAATCACGCGCCTCGCTCCCTAAATGCTAGAGCCCTCATGCTTACCGATTTCTTTGCGCTTGTGAACCATATCCTAGAAAGCGGCATACACGTGGGTGAAATGATGATAACGGTAATGTGTATAAAAGAGTAATGAATAAGGAGAGCGCTAAGGTAAAAAGGGGAAAGCAAACAAGAGACCAACCTCTAAAGTTTCAATAAGAAGAAAGAAAGAATCAATCAATAAAAAATATCAAAAACATTGGAGTGAGTTGAGAATCGTGAGGTTTCCGATGAGACGCGAAAGAGGCATAAGAGGACTCCTAGGAATCACTAACGGTAATGTGTATAAAAGAGTAATACTAAGGAACTTACAAAACAAAGAATAAGTGACATCGTACAACTTACAAAACAAAGAATAAGTGACATCGCGAAGAGGAACTCGAATATATAAGAAAAATAGAGAGAGTGGGAAGAAAAAAGATGTCATTAAATAAATGCACACATGTCAATGAGTATTCACCTTCAGAATGACCCAGCTGGGGTGCCACGTGAGATGTGGACCCACCTGGAACCTACCGATTCGACCGGGAAAGACTTAGCGAATTTAGCATGTCACTTGGGGATTCTAAATCTTGGCCCTAACACGAACGGTTTTTGTCCGCAAAGGATTGACAGATGATATGTGGAGCAATGTTCTGAAAACCGGCCCGGACGTCGAACCGGTAAAGTTACTGGGTCATGGGTCATTGGTTCAACCAGTGGTTCAACCCGGGTTTACTGGGTCATATATATATATATATATAATCTTAAGAACCTGTAGTTGTAAGTTGTAACCCTGCAAGCCTGAAATATGACCAACATTTCTATATCGATTTCATCTCTGTAACAGTTGCATAGTTGAGCTTAAAATCATAAAGTCGAAATATAAAGATAGTAATCCAAAGTATTGATAGCAATCCAAAACATAAAAATCAAACAATAACTAAAGTAATAAACCAGGAACTAGCTGAGAAAGGTAGCAATCCAAAGAATTTGTTGATCATTAATGCCAGGTCTTGCAAGACACCGTTAGATACATGCTATTGGTAAGTAATTAACCTTGACTTATCACTCCAAAACTTTACAAGTTATGAACTATGAAGTCCGTAATCCACAACCCATTACAGATTATATTCCATTTTATAACTCGGAGGAATTCCATTGAAAAATGTTATTTATGCTTGAAACTTGATCTAAAGATTCGACACATAAACATGCCATCCTATAATTCATACGTCACATACATGTCTAATTAAAGGATTCATATCAACTTGGAACAACAAAGAACTAGTCAATTGCAAAAACTACAATCAAAATTGATAAAACAAACATTTGCAATTCAATTAAAATCGTATGATATTAGTGATTCAGTTCACATATACCTTGATAATTGAAGCGGCAGACGGATCTTCTAGTTTTAGATTATTAAATTTTCAGATTGGGAAGGGAATCAGGGATACCAAAAGCCTGCCATCATAAATCTCGAAATGGATGCTTTGAATTGAAAAGTAAAAAGAATTCTTCTTTGGGTAACAAACTTCAATCTTTGGTAACCATATACCATAAATCTCTCCATTTTCGTTACAAATTAGGAAGGAAAATCTTCAATCCCCTTCTCGTTCACCTAAAAAATGGAAGATTCAGAAGAAATTGGGATTGGTTGTTAGGAAACTTAGGTTTTCTTTCCAATATATATCGACCCACTAAAACCGTGCTGGGTCGGATGGATCACGAGTCAACCCTGCCGGGTCACCCGAATCACACAAAAGAGAACGATTTTTGCTAAATTTACTGGGCCTAGGAAGGACCAGCCCGGAAAGGTGACTGGGTCGCCGGTTTAGTGGGTTGACCGGACGGGCCGGGCCGGTTTTCAGAACATTGATGTGGAGGCGTGGTAGGGGTGTGCAACGGACGGACGGTTGCGGATTAGGGGTCACCCGCAACCAAACCGTCAAAGTTGCGGATTTGAGAAATGCAACCGTGACCGGCCCAATCACCCGCGGATTTGACCTCTGCGGATCTGCGGATCATACGGGCCGGATGCGGATTATCCGCGGATAAGTCAAAAAAAAGTCAAAAAAAAGTCAAAAAAAAGTCAAAAAAAATAATAAAACAAACAAAAATATAAGTTTACAATAGAATTTTAATACATAACACTTCACACAAAAGAGTGCTAATTCAAATGAAACAACAATTCTGGATCCAAGCCAATGGACAGAATATAGTTAAAAGTTGACACAAAAGAAGTTAGGACTCCTCCTTTGCTTTATATGGTTGTTCATGTTTGTTGTTCCATGATCTTTACCCCATGAAAACTTCGTTTTACAATGCTTGAACTCAACTTTTGGTGGCATAAGATCAAGACGCTTAGTAAAATGTTGCCAGCAATCTGATTGCTTCTTACCAGAAGCTTTAGGAGGCGTTGAAACTTCAATCTGAGATGGTGTATCTGTCACTATAGGTGTAGCTATGCTCTTGACGGTTGTCGGGGTAGCTGTATCAATGCTCTTATCAAGATTGTTAACAGGAATAGAAGAGCTTGAAGCCATCTACAAAAAAAAATTGAACACATTAGGTAAATAAAGGGTACATTCCCTCCAAACAAATATAAACAACTACCAATTTATTCTAATTACTTCAGACTGATTATTGAGTTACAAGAAAACAAATTCATATAAGTGAAGAGATATAATGGTAAGCAAAAGCTACATCCAAATTTCCCAACTAATTGTCAGACTTATTAGGTATACAATATTTGGACAGAGCACTTAACACTAAAAGTACCATGAAAAATTAGCACATGTGAAACAAAATATCAATCTACTGTATTTGGACAGACCACTTAACATTATCTTTGAGCATATTTCAATCACTAATTAGAACGTGTCTTAGGGAATGGCTTATTGGTATCCTAAGCTTATCATGGCATACTGTCATCCTTTTAATTTCCATGGTTTTAGTTGCCATCGTTTAGAATGAAATTCCCAAGTACTGAACAAAATAACCAATGCCTCTATATCCCTAATTTGCCATTTCAATCACTAATTATCAAATCTAACCAAGGAAGCAGTACTAGATCCAAATTCAACTTGTTTGACATTTGTCACAAACCAAAGAAAATCCCTAATCATACTTGCATCTAAGAAATCCATAAATCTGTGTAAAGCATGCTAATGATACAAACAACATAAAACTCCAAAAAGAAAAAGAAAAATCACAATTTTTATGAAATGAAGACAAAGATTACCTGTGTAGTGAAGTTGGGTTTTCTTCCTTTTCTCCTTTTCTTGTCTAGTGAGTTTTTTTTTATGCAAGTAACTTAGAATAAAAACAAAAAATAAACCAAATCAAAATCCCAAAATCAGAACAATGAAAAACAGAAACTGAATTTTCATTAGTAAACAAGGGTTGTGTTTCATTAACTCAAAAAAATCAAAAGTAAAAGTTAATCGTTCCTTACTTCTCTCGATTTGGGGGAAAAAATAAAAAAAAATCGAAAGATTATGCTAATGTTAAAGATTAAGATGTTATAGAAAATTCCAAACTAATTGAAGAAGAATCGAAGGAGCTGATGAAGAAAAACGGATGCTAGGTCTGAGGTCTCTCTTCCTCTTGGAAAAAAAATTCTATTAGGTTTCAGAAAAGATTAAGATGCTTATATATAATACCCACACTTCCCATATTATCCTTAATAATTTTACTAAATTCCCTAACTGCCCTACGGTGCGGATAATCCACGGTTTTCAAAACCCAACCGCAACCGTAACTGCACCGCTTGCGGATTTGAAAATGCAACCGTGTCCGGTCCATAACTCTTGCGGTTTGGGTCAAATCCGCAATTTTGCGGACGGTTGCCGGTGAAATCCGCGGTTACGGTTTTTATGCTCACCCCTAAGGCGTGGAGACACTCAACCATCCCATTTAGACAACCATCCCATTTAGACAGAGTGACGCCAAGACCTTGCACAATATCCACGAATGAAGAGGTTGAGCTACCACCAACACCGCGCTGAGGCCGTGAGGATCTATTTGGCCGAGCCTGTATGGGACACATATACAAGACATCAGCAGAAGAGCATGGGCGGGGAATAGCTAACTTATCCGCTTCCCGTTTGGCTTTTTTAGCGAGACTCTTCTCGGACCAATCACTCGTAGGCATGTTGAGGTATTCCTCAATCAAATAAGAAGGCGCCTTCCATCCCACGGGATTTGACATAGAAGATTCCTGAGACTGCAGGTTCCACCGGCCTCTTTTTACAAAAATAAAAAATGAAGAAAAATGAAGAAAAAAAAAACAAAGCCGATAGGAAAAAAGAAGACATGAACAAGAGAATTACATGAGGCGTCAGTGAACCAGCATCGAGCTTAGGGATATGGAGTCTAGGAGGCTTCTGATTAAAAGATGTCTTCGTCCCTTTTTTTCTTCCTTATGGGCTCGTAACCCTCAGTAGGATCCCAAGAAGTTATCAATGGATCCATAAGGAGACCTTGGTACCCGAGGTAACTCCATTCTACTCAGCTACCCCCTCATCAAGCTTAATCCGACTAGACGTGTGCAAAATGCGGATTTCCGTAGAAGACAATTCAGGGGAAGGAGATGCATGGCGCCAAAGAATGTTCAATGCTCGGCGGCGAATGGGAAGCTGATATCCGTGAGCCAACTCGGTTAACGTTAGAGGACGCTCGGGAAAAGGCTGCAGGAAAGAGAAATTAATTCCTCGATCAGTTAAGCGCGTGAGGCCTTTAAAAAAGACGATCAAAGATGGCGATCATGTCTGCAATATCGGAGCCACTCCAAGGTGGGAAACTAGCAGGAGCCCCCTGATCGAACCCAAGATGCCACTGGAATGCACCTCTAAATGGATATACACTTTTTTGTTGTGATAGAGCCTTTGCTGGTAATCCAGGAACTGTTGAATTTGGTGTGGTGGTTAGAAATCATTTGTGTCAGATGGTTTGGGCTTTAGCAGGTGGAATTAGCATAACAACTAATTATATTGCAGAAATTTATGTTGTAGTGTGTGCAGCAGAGCTTGCAGGAGGATGAAATATGCAAAATATCATTATAAGCTCAAACTCCAAAACGGTAATCTCAGACTTTGCTAGAAACATGTTCTATGGTTCATAAAAATGAGATGGTTAAAAGATGTAAAGAAAATCTCTTCAATACAATTCAGTTATTGTTTCATAGAAGTGAATTTCTCAGCTGATTATGTAGCAAAGAAGGCTGCGAGATTGAATGCATGGGAAAGACAAGTATTCATAGGCAGACCAAATTTTCTTCCAAGGATTGAAATGCCCGGGGTTGAATACTACAGGTTCTGTTAACTAGAGTAAATCTGAGCTAAAAGTTTGCAATATTCTTGGGCCTATATAGTTAGCTCTTCTTTAAGAACATTATTTTAGGGACCACCCTTTTTTTTGGGGGACCATTGATTTTAAGGCACCCTAACCTAAATTGTTAAGGGATGTCCTAAAAATCATGAGATTACTAATTTGCCCTTGATAAAAACAAAATCATGAGATTAACCCTAACCTAATAATTGTAATTAACTTAATCTAATATAAAAACAAAATCATCTAACCTAGCCGCCACCTCGGATTATCACCACCGCCCACCACCACCACCTCCGATTATTGAGTGAATAAAGTGATAGAAGAAGAAGAAGATGAAGAAAAAATTTATTTTGAGATGGGTGAATATGGAGAAAAAACATCATCTGGGTGCTAAGGTATGCTTGTAACTTAGTGAATGTCGCTATGAACGGCCTAAAATATCTTGAAAATCAAAATTGTAACAAAAAAATTTCAACCATGTCAACAAAGTTCGGTTATATTATATGAAGAACATGTAACCGAACTTTCTGCAAATGCAGTTCGGTTAATAAATCCAAAATCACAGGCAACCGAACCAGAGCTTTAATGGAGTTTTTGTTTGTTCGGCTAGCGATGAAAAATCAAATGTAACCGAACTACTATGATTGAGTTTACAGAGTTTTGTTCGGTTCATTCGACTAGACCACGTTGTAACTTAACTTTAAACAACAGAGTTCGGTAAGTTCGCAGAATTTTGTTTTTGGCGATTAAACCGAACTCAACATTTGGCTATATAGAGAAGAGTTCGATTTTGAAATTATTTTTCCGAGTTAACCGAACTCATTTACCTATGTTCGGTTGGTTCGCAAACTTCAACGCAATTAAGTTCCCAACCGAACTGCAGGTTAAAAGTAACCTAGTGTTAGAAGTTTGGTTGGTTCGCAAACTTCAACATATTTTGCGAATCAACCGAACTGAGCTTGTATATGAATATATGCAATTAGGAAAACGTTCGGTTAAAGTAAAAACTTAACAATTTTTGCGATCCAACCGAACTGCACTTGCAAATGCATAAATGGAATTAACCCATAGTTCGGTTAAAAGTATTTTTTGCGAATGAACCGAACTCTCAGTTCGGTTCAGAAAAAATTAATCCGTGATAACCGAACTCTTAGTTCGGCTAAGAATTTTTTTTGCGATGTAACTGAACATGTCTCTGGAGAAAAAAAACCTCCATTAAACCTCTCTGCAACTTTTTTCCATTTTCAACTCATTTTGATACTTCTCATTTTTTCAACCAAAAACGAATGACAAGCAATGAATATGTGAGAATATCTTTTTTAATGATTTAAATGAAGCTACATATATAGAGGTGGTGGTGGTGGTAATCGGAGGTGGTGGTGGTAATCGATGGTTGGTGGTGGTGATAATCGGCGGCGGTGGTGGTGGTAATCGGCGGCGGCGGTGGTGGTGGTAATCGGTGGTGGTGGGTTAATGTTATTTTTTTCTTAATCATTTCAATAATGATTTCACTAATCAAAACCAAAAAATAATTAAAAAGATAATTTAGGTATTACAAAAAAATTAGGATAAGGGCACCCCTACTCAAAAAGGGACCATGGCCCCCCAAAAAAAACCATGGTCCCCAAAATAACGTTCTTCTTTAAGTATATGTTTGTTTTGGGCCTATTTAGTTGGCTCTCTTTATCTTTATTATAAATTTATGTCGTAATCCTCCAATTTTGATTCTCCCTTTGATAATAAGTTTGTGAAACGGGAAAAAAAAAAAACTACATTATTTAAGGCTGTTTTTATAAGTGTAGCCCTTGCTTTTATTAACTATAACCCACATAAAATAATCATTAATCTAACTAAATGGATTCTTATATATGATTATTATAAGCCATAAAATTATACACGTATATAGCCCAAAATAAATTATCAAAGTCTTAAATCAAAAAAATAAAATAAAGTTAACCATATAATTTTCCACTGGAGAATGAATAGGGATTTTTATTTTTTTTAATCTTCAATATCGATAGAATTATTACATAAGAAACTCGTGGGGAGCCTATTAATAATTAAACTAGATAGTAACCCGTGCTCCGCACCGGGTGTTTGTTGTTTTCATCACATTTGTATTATAACATTGGTCGATTTTTATTAAGATAACTATGGATACATGCCACAAAATAACATATATTTGGATATATTCATGACTTTCCATTAATGTTTTACATTTGATGACTATATTTCCCCTTTGATTTCAAGTTCCCTTCTACATTCTCATTCAGATTCCTTGATGTAGGACCTCCACGGACCGCCGCACCCTCTCCGGGCACGGCCATATAGCACCGATACTGTCCCCACTTGACCACCTTGAGGTTAGGTGTGGGGTTTTCATCCAAAAGGCCTCGGTACTATGTATGGAGAATGCCTTGCTTATATATCACCATATGGAACTTGTTCTCCTCCATGTGGGACTATCCTTAGCAACCCATGTGTGTATTTGAGCCACACAACTCCAACAATCTCCACCTTGGCGAGAATACACACCACCTCGCCACCTCCGTCCGTATGCTGCCAATCGGACAATGATTACTACCACCAGATGCTCTTGGAACACTACTCGTACTTTGAGCTTCCCGGCTCCACCTGCGACCTTCTGACTACCGGCATTCCATAACCACTCTTCAGCCCGACTCACGGCAGCTCCACCTTGCTCTGATACCATTTTGTAGGACCTCCACGGACCGCCGCACCCTCTCCGGGCACGGCCACATAGCACCGATACTGTCCCCACTTGACCACCTTGAGGTTAGGTGTGGGGTTTTCATCCAAAAGGCCTCGGTACTATGTATGGAGAATGCCTTGCTTATATATCACCATATGGAACTTGTTCTCCTCCATGTGGGACTATCCTTAGCAACCCATGTGTGTATTTGAGCCACACAACTCCAACACTTGATATGTTCAATTTGTTCAGATATAACATCCGATGTCTTGTAATTATCTTGTTCGGATGAAAAAGTCAACTTCAACTCAGGGACTTCTAGCCAAAACCTTTTGCTTCAACAGCCTGAGAAAAACAGTAAAACCTCTTCACAATTACTAATGCAACATCAACACGTTATTCTGCATTAAAAATCACTTCATTTTCTAATCGTTGATCATCAGTTATGGCCGGTGTTGCCTCCTTCAAGGAGCTCAATTTCATTTCCATATCCAACCCAAGTTTCAGTGCATCTCTTAGGCTCTGTTGTAGTTGTTCGATTGTATTTTATGTTTTTATATTAAACGACTTTTGGCAGCCATCTTACATGTTCAGTAATCCAAAGTTAACTTTCTGGAAAGAATTTGCTATTAACTGCACCTGATCGGTAACCATCCTCAGGGGATCTACAACCATCTGCAATGAAGGCTGGTCGCTTTCTCCTATTCCTCCATCAGTTCCTCGATTTTATATTCTCTGGTAGCTATACTCCCAGTCACATATTTTTTTCTGCGCTAAGACATTATCTCTCCCGAGGTTCCCGTTGTAGTGTGGTGAAGTAGTCTTGTAAGTCTAGAATTGTTTTTGCTGTCTCCACTTAACCCTGCAGCAAATTCTCCATTTCTCAATAATTCTAAATATTGTGAATTCTCCTTCAATAGAATATCCAACTCTTCGATTAAGCATCTTGCTCAAATTCCATTGCTTCATCAGGTCCATTTCTTCCATCATATCATTCTCCATTTCAATAAGTTGAAAAGCTAAAGTATCACCCAACATCAGGTGATGTTTTTCAGAACCTCGTCATCTTCCCCGAGTGTAGGATGCGGTCTCATTATCCAAATCAGTCCTGACATATGATTTCAACCTGTTCACGTGGCATAAATCATCAAAAAATCTAAAAAAACTACCACTTGTAAAAACATTGATATCAAATTACATAATAATGCCCGAGAATTAACCCTCGGGGAGAAAAGAAGTCTCAGATGATTGGTCTCTGTATCTTTAATTCTATATAAGCTAGTGTCAATGATAAGGCAAAGATACGGCTATTATACACAATGAACGTCAAACAAACAACACAGAGTGAACATAGCAACAAAAAAGCTATAAAAGAATCCGGACTTGACATAAAAGAATTCTTTGCATCTGCACCATAATTCTGAAATCTTTTTCTTGAAACTAAAAGAAAAATCAAAATGTTAAAATGTTAAAATGTAAGACATATCGAATATTAATGGCAACTTACTTGTTTTAGCGAATCTGATTTGTATACCGTGTTGGTGCAGCAAATTTTGTGTTTAACTGAAACTAATAGACACTTTCCAACTTTCATTTTTCAACTCGATCACCATTGATACCACAACAATTGGTTTCTCGTCATCTGCCTACGTGAACCACACCCCAAGATATCTAGTTTCGGCCACCCCATTATTTAGTAGCAGATTCTCTATTCTGCTAAGGTCCTTATCAGACCTGTAAAGCAAGATAGAAAGTAAAATATTGAATTAGTGTATTAATCTACCGTCCCCAATATGAAATATGAATACTATAAAATAGCCGAACCAAATTATAAAACGTTAAAGATAAAACCTTACCAAATATTAGATAAATTAAACCAAAAATGATCTTGCACGCGGTATTGATTGAGTAAGAAATGATGACAAAGCTTAATTGAAAGTCTTAGAAGTGGGGATCTCTGGCATACCGTTCTTCATACAAAAAAGTTGCATTTGTGGAATAAAGACGCCCAGCATAATGACTATTATGTGCAGTATTACTGCAATAATGCTTAGTGCTTACAAATTTCAAAAGCAGAAAAATCACAAAAAATCACCACAGCTTTATGCATTTGAATGAAACACCATTTTTTCTTTGTATCTTCGGAAGCATCATCCAACTTCATGCATTTGAATGGAAGCACAGTTTCTCTATCATACACAGGCAAACCAAAAATAAATGAAAATTAAATCTTGATTTCTCAAGTCTCTAACTCCCAATAAAAAACTCTAAACCTTAGAGTGACCAATTTAGTTGCAATCAATTACAACTCTAAGGTCTTATTGAGTAGAAAACTTAAATATTAATTTTTGTTAGGCATCTCCACAAATAGATAAGGCTCTAAATTCAAATGTTCCTCTACTTTCCTGAAACACATAACTAATCGAGAGAAAATGAACTTTGAAAAACTTACATTGGAAACCATTTCGTTGACTCACGCAGAAGATATCCAGGAATTTGTAGTTCAAGATCGGTATTGAAATGAACGAAAACAAAGCCAATACAGTTTTCTATTTGTTATCTACATGCATTACCAACAGTCTAATCATATTTATTTTAAAAGTTAGTAACACAAATAAGATATAAGTAGTGATTTATAATTAGACAGTAACTATCAAATGTAGAAGTATATGGGGAAAAACTACCCCTACTTCCCACATTAAATGTTGATTTCATGATACAATTCATTTTGTAGTAATGTTCAAATATACATAAAAAAAACATTCTAATTACTCTAACAGTGCTTTCTCAACTACACTTGGAAAGTAATCACAACCCATCATCAAACAATCAAACTCACAACACCAGAACAATCAATCCCATAAATAATCAAGCAAAACTACCAAAGCAATAATCACACCAAGAATAGATTTTGCCTTATTCAAACAAAACCCACAACGGAAAGAAGAAATTAAGTGATGTCCAAACTATAAAACCTAACTCATAACCAAATTGACAAAGCAGCATAGAAAAAGAGTGATAGATACCACAAATTGTAATGGGGAGTCAAGCTCCAAAAGTTTAGGTTAATCCGATGAACTGGTCTATCCTCCACTTACCATAATATCATCAACTGGTCTATCCTCGTATCTGTAATTAAAGTTCATTCAACAAATCGGTTTAAAAGTTTGAAATTACAGTAAGTTAAAAACCCTAATTGACATATTTGTGGAAAATAGATAAAAAAAAAAAAAAAGATAACAAAGGGGAGAGAGTTACCCCATGTCAAGCATATCATGATCATCGTCAGTGGTGATTCTTTCAAGAAGAATTTGTGTGGGGTTTAGGTGCTCTTCACCGCTTTACTTTTCTCCCATTGATAAGACAAATGGGCCTCTCTTATTCGGTAGTTGAAGAACTAAGAAGTAGGACGAAATCTTTGTGAAAACCCAAAGGAGAAGATCGATTCGGTAGAAGGATCGAGGAAGAAACGTTTCAGAGAACAAAATTGGATGAAGAAAGTAAGGGGGTAGTTTAGAAAGGTGAAACATTAGGTGGTGGGTGAAAGCAGTAGTGGGCACAGTTAGTCGAAACCGCCGAATAGAAGTGGGAAGTAGTTTGCCGATGGTGTAAGCAGGGTGTAAGAATCTTTATTTTTAATAGATATGGTGGGACCATGTTTAATAAGAAAACTCTATTTTAAAATACTCACACAGGAGTTATCCACGTCAGTTTTTTGTGGGGTCATAATGAAGGAGAATTAAGTTTTTGTTTTCAATTATCATCTAGTTAGATAGATAGATTAGATTAAATTAGATTTATGTAAAATCGGTGACATAATTGATGAGAAAACAAGCATCATTTTAGAGGAACAATTAATTTGGGGATATGGATTTTAATCGGGGGATATCACTAGAGGACAAAATAGGGATCCGAATATCCTAGCTGGGTTACCCCTTATGTAATTAATTTATTATTTCCTAATCTAACCCTCTCTAATTAGGATTAGTTACTAATAGAGATTAGTAAAATCTTAATGATTTGGGGGATATATTTAGTGTTTTTGAGTTTATTTGAAATTTTTGTGGGTAGAAGGAGGGGAAAAAAATTTAGAGTAGAATTTTTTTTTTTGAAAATGGAAGATGAATTTGAAGAGAGACTTGCAATTGCTTTGAATCCTTGGCTCAACTACAACAACAATCATATCTTCAATCTTCAGTTAATGATAACACCTCCCAATTGGAGTTATATGATGAACCAACACCCTTGGATCACGATTTTCGTGACCATGAGGAGTTATGTGAAGAACCAACTCAAGAAAGTAAACATGTTCAACATACAAGCATCCCCAACACACAGGTAATGCTTCAAAGAGGTCGAAAATTTGTTTTTTTTCCGAAACCGCCATTTTTGTCCGAAAAAGCAGAAAACCGGCATGCGCGTTATATGAATACCATGCCGGAACCTCTATAACCGGCATTGTATTCATACAAATTTGAATGCCAGTTTAAAATATCCCCAAGTTCAAGAACATACCGGCGTACCATTCAAACCAAGATTGTATGCCGGTTTGAATTTTTACTTTTTACCAACCACCGAATATTGTATGGAATACTCAAACCGGCACTAACCGTACATGACACACCATGCCGGTTTGTGATACCGGCATAGATCCTTGCATGTCGATGGTGCCGGTTTAATAGGAAAAACATACAGAAACAAATTATATTTTGAACTTAAAAACCGGCATTCCTTTTTTGATCTATGTATGCCGGTACTATATCCCGGCATAGTAACTTAATTTGTAAAAATGCCGGTTTAATACTGGCATAGAATGACAATTACCTTGTATGCCGGTTTTTAAAACCGGCACTTTAATTTACTTATCGACACTGCCGGTTTTAACTAATCCAATTTTATTTTCATTTAGATAATTTTGCACAACGATCAACCAAACTCCAAACCGCTCCATCGGGATACGTCGGAACACTATAAAATACCTCGGGTATGTTACCAAACAAGTCTTCCACCTAGTTTTTACAATTTAATGTTGGGATTTGCTTGTAATCTCTCATTATTATGTAGGGAATAAAAGATGAAAAGGAAGTAATTGCTTGGGCAAAAGAGACGGCTCTTAAGAACATGTGTGTCTTAGTGAGGAATAGTCAACATTCAGATGTTCGTTTTGAGATGGTTTGTGAGAGAAGCGGAAAATACAAGGAGAATAGCCATAAGAGAAAGGGTTATGTATATGAAAAGAAGACTAAGAGGGTATACAAAACAGTTACGAGAAAGGATGAGTGCCCCTTTAAGCTTGTATTCTATCTAAGAGGATAAAGTAAAGAAGAAAAAGAATGGGAATGTAAGGTGTGGTTTGGCCGTCACAACCACCCCGATCCGAAAGATTTTGAAGGTCACTCCCTAGTTGCGAAGCTAAAACCTGATCAATTCGAGGATGTCAAGATGATGACAAAAGCATGTATCAAACCAAGAGTGATTCTCCGAACCTTCAAGGCAAAGGATAAGATGAACGTTTCTTCACTAAGTACAATTTATAGCGCACAAGCAACTATTAAAAGGTTGGAATGGGAAGGGAGGAATGTTATGCAAGAATTTTAGAAGATAGTTTGGGATCACAACTACACGCGTATCATTAAAAGAGGTACGGACGAGAAGCCGCTTCAAATATTCATTTCGCATCCTTTGCTTTCACAATTGGCTCATACGTGTTGTGATGTTCTTATGATGGACTTCACGTACAAGACAAACAAATACAACATGCCGTTGTTCAACATCGTGGGGCACACATCGGACAAGGTAACATTCACATTGGCTTGGTGTTTAATGGAAAACGAGAGGGATTACAATTATCATTGGGCATTGCGACAATTGAAATTATTGTTCCCGGAAAATCGTGGTCCGAAGGTCATCATAACCGATCAATTTGACGCACTAATGAATGCCATATCCGACGTATTTCCGGATGCACAAAATTTCCTATGTACATTTCATATAGGTGAAAATGTGAAAAAACATTGTCATGCTTTGTTTGAACCCTCTAAGGCTGATATTAAAAAAAGAATGGTTGGTCAACTTGATGAAGATGTTCGTAATGAGAAACTATCACCCGAAGAAGAAGAAAATGAAAGAGGAAAGATTAAAGAGCGAGTCGACAAAGAACACGATGAAAACCATAAAAGGTGGTTGGAATTTCTAAAGTATTGGGAGAAAGTTTATTGGTCTCTTAAGAGGACATGTATGAAAAGAGATTGAAAATGTTTATTGCCATCTATAACGAAGTGTATCCAAGTGCCATTTCATATTGTCGGGATAAATTGTTGGATAAGTTCAAGGAAAAATTTGTGCGTGCGTGGACAAATCGTTATAGACATTATGGGAATGAAGCAACTAGTATAGCGGAGTCCTCACATGGGAGATTTAAAGATCTCATCCAGTCCGGCCTGGGAAACGTGGTTACGGTCGCCGAGGCAATGGAACAAAACTTTAAGGCCGATATTGATAGGATCAAGAAGGGTTTTGAGAAAATCTCCATGGATAAGATGACTCCATTTCTTAAACATACTAAGTTGCTCCAAGGAATAGAGTTTAACGTCTCTCGGTGGGCAATAAAACATATGATGAGACAAATGCAATATGAAAAAAATTATGGAAAACCGGGTGATGTGTGTATTTGTCCCGACATGTCTTCTTTGGGGATTCCGTGTCGACATATGCTTGTGAAGTATGAAGAAGTGATACCTATTGGTGTTATTGATCCTTTTTGGAAGCAATTATCTTTCGACCTTCCCCCTACCGAAGTTCCCGGACAATCACCATGGGATACAAAGGAGGCCCAAGAATTTTTTGAAGCTTAATCACGTGGAAACTCGGCTAGCCGACAAGTATTGTTGAGTCAACTAAGACTAATTACACGGCCATGGATAGCACAGAGTGAAGAGCCAACAAAGGGAGATCCGCCGGGTAGACCACAAACTAAAATTCCAAGGAAAAAACAAAGAAAAGAATTCAAAGAAATGACTCGCCGTGAAGAGGAACTCGCGGCAACAAAAAAACGAGATCTATGTGCAAGTGAGATTTCAGAAGCAAGATTCACGGAAACTCCCGGTCCAAATAAAAGGGATAGGCCGAGGAAGGAACCGATATCAAGTCAACAACAATCGACGAGTTCTGAGGCTACACCAATAGTCGATGTATCCGAGGTTCAAAGGAAGATGGGAAGACCGCCGAAGGTTCCCACATTAAGCTACGAAGGACAACAAGGTCAACATTCCGAACCTACACCAATAGTCGATGTATCCGAGGTTCAAAGGAAACGGGGAAGGCCGCCGAAGGTACCAACATTAAGCTACGAAGGACAACAAGGTCAACATTCCGAACCTACACCAATAGTCGATGTATCCGAGGTTCAAAGGAAGAGGGGAAGGCCGCCGAAGGTACCAACATTAAGCTACGAAGGACAACAAGGTCAACATTCCGAACCTACACCAATAGTCGATGTATCCGAGGTTCAAAGGAAGAGGGGAAGGCCGCCGAAGGTACCAACATTAAGCTACGAAGGACAACAAGGTAAACATTCCGAACCTACACCAATAGTCGATGTATCCGAGGTTCAAAGGAAACGGGGAAGGCCGCCGAAGGTACCAACATTAAGCTACGAAGGACAACAAGGTCAACATTCCGAACCTACACTAATAGTCGATGTGTCCGAGGTTCAAAGGAAGAGGGGAAGGCCTCCGAAGGTACCAACATTAAGCAACCAAGGGCATGTATTTGAGCAATCCGAACCTACACCAATAGTCGATGTAGCCGAGGTTCAAAGGAAAAGGGGTAGAGGAAGGCCAAGGAAGAATATTCTCCCGTCTAATACCATAGACATTAGGAGTGTAGGGATTGCAGATGATGGTTTGGATATAATTAAGCTAAAATATGGTAATATGAAGATGTATAAGGATCCCATAACAGGTAGGACCATTAGAAGTTATCATACGAAGATAGAGTCTTACATAGGCCAACTTCCTGAGGTTATTCGCGAGTTTATTGCGTACACGGATGATGTCGATGGAGATGGAAATTGTGGATATCATGCCGTGACCGAACAATTAGGAATCTTCGAGACGGCTGTTAGTAAAGGAATGACACCATGCCGCTATGCTAGAATGAGAATGGCCGATTAACTTGTGAAGAAGAGGAGCTTTTATGAGCAATTGCTTGGTCACGATGAGGTGTTTGATGATATGTGTGCTCAAGTGTTAGGACCCGAGAAGGAAATGACATTTCTTCCTTCTCAATATTGGATGAGTATGCCGCTTTGTGGGCATCTAGTAGCGGATACATTTAATTGTGTTGTTCATTATTTTTCCCCCACCATAGTCTCCACATTTACACCAAAATGGCAAAAATGCGAGGGATCCCTTAAGATGAGAAGAGTTGTTTTGGCGTACGTGAACGGCAATCATTTCGTTATTCTAAAACTCAAGGACAATTGTCCATTGCCACTTGTTTGTGGGATGGTTAAAAACAAGGAACTTGATCCAAATATATGGAATGGATGGATGGCATTGAATGAGGAGAATCACCAATTATGGGATGCTTTGGCATTATCAAAGAAACCTCTTGAAGGGGATGACTTGCAACTTCATACGTGTGGAAGTGATGATGAGTAATTTGGATATATGTGGTTTACTTATACGCCCCCTTTTTGTTGTTTTGGAAGTTTGAATTGTAATCATTAAACCATATGTGCCAATGTGATTTGATTCAAACTTTACTATGCCAGTACTTGTACCGGCGTTTCAATATATGTTCTCTTTTGTGCCGAAATAACATCATAAGTTCACAGATATTTTTTTTTTGTGCCGTCATTGGAAAAAAATGCATAACACCACCGGTAGAACACATAGAAAGTTTATTCACATAGGAATTTTAGAGTACCGGCATAGTACACAAGATAATTCTACTATCTTGGAACTCTATTTTTTCAATATGGAACTAAAAAGAAAACCGGCATGGTTCACAGGATAAATACTATGCCGGTTTTAAAAAAAATAAACTTAGAAATTGGATATTGCAAGACACATAAAATAACATAAGCAAAGATCTAATCCCATAAAATGACATAAGCAAAGTTTAGACAAACCAAATGTAAAGTTATGATGTTCCAAACCGAAAACAAATGAAGCAAAGATGTTCACAGATTACCAATCCACACAAACAAACATAAACAACAACAGTACTATCAAGGCCACACGATCACTCGGTTCGTGGCCTCTTGTATACCCTCTTTTTCTTTTCGCCCCACAAGTCTTTTGCCTCAGTATCTTCTATTTGGTCTAACTTTTGGACGACGTTCTCCATTTCTTTCTGGGTCAGCAACTCTCATTTCTTGGTCTTCTTCTTAAAGAACCTTGACAAGTTTCCAATCCACTGACGCTGTTAATGGATATTTTTCAAAATGTATTTAGTATGTACAGTTTTATAATTTGATAGATTTAGATTAAGAGAATAGTAATGAACGCACCAACAATGTAACGAGCTGTATAAGTGCAGGTACAGTATCTGGAGTTGTGGATGGACGTGGTGGTGGTGGCGGGACCGCTACCGTATCCCGGCGTATAACATAAGGATGTGAGTACTGTAGATGCCCGCTTAGGAATGTGGGTTCACTATCAACACCGTTCTCATACAATTCCCAATCATCCCTATCCAGCACAAGTTCTTCTTCTTCCTTTCGATCAATGTGCAAGAATTGGTTCTGGGTCGTAGCATACCAGAGTATGGCTCTCATATGATTAGCATTTAGTAAAGTCATGAGAATATTTATGATATGATGTATCTGTGAGATCTTTCTGCTTGTAACCGAGTTGGCGCATCACGCGGAGAAGGTTATGCATAACATATCCTTTTGGATGAAATAACGGTCCGTTGTAAAATGAAACATTATCATGTCTCATAAGGTGAACTCCTCTGACATTCCTATAAGGGTCAAACACAACATCTTCCACAGAAAACGAGTCCAAAGCTTCTCTCATTTGTAAAAATCGTTTCTTGTTAGGAGTAGGGGTATTTCCGAAGAAGTATTTCTGAGCTAGAGCCATATTCGGTTCATAGTCATGCCAAATTTTCAATCCTCTATACCCAATGAACAAATCTCGGAAGTGTTCGTAAGCCCACACCTGTGCCCATAAAATGTATAAGATAATTAATATTTGGAAACTAACAAATGTAATGATCACAATCAAAAAATAAGTAATTCACCATACCTGAATCACAGTGAAATTCCCATTAAATTGACGGCCTTTCGCCTTAGAAGCTCGACGCATTTCTGCCAAAAAATGTGCCAAGAAAGTGGTGCCCCATGAATACTTATGAACGTCTTCCAACGGATCCAAAAACTGTAGGTTTTTCAAATGCACCCTGTTACCATTAGAGTCAGGGAATATAGCGGTTCCCAAAATGAACAACATATATGCTGCGGCAGTTTGTTGAGCTTGTGCGGGAGTCCATTCCTTGTTCTTTGTATTCCCAAACAATTGAGTGAGTTGGAATAATGTTATAGTCTTTGTCTGAGAAGTTTGTTTCTTGTACAAATTTGCCATCGTGGTTTCCTTGTTCCATCCAAACAACTTTTCAGTTAGCTCATAGATATTTTCCCACCCTAGGTCCTTCGACTTGTCTTCTACCTTAACCGGTTTCCCAAGAAACTCTAGTCCTATTATCCTTTGGACATCTTCAGGGATAATGGTCATCTCGCCAAAATGAAAATGCATGGTGTTAGTTTCACCATAAAACCTCTCCAAAAAGCATTTTGCCGTGACGGTATCAGTGGCCACATAATTTTCTATCGCAGGATACAACCCAGATGCTTTGACTATTTCTTGAACAGCCGGACACTCATCCTCCAAAAGCCAGACATCCGATTGTTGATGACGGCTAACACGCCAGGCTTTCCTATGGTCCTATAAAATCATCACGAACTTTATTAAATTGATCACGTGTAAATAATAGAATAACAAGATACAAACATCTTACATAAGTTTGATAGATCCATCGAGCCCAAGAGTCTTTATACGAAAATAAAAGTTGCGGGTTTATAGGTTGACCCCAATATTTTCCATCATTTCTGTGAGGAATTAAGTCTAACGTATCAGGGAAGTGAGGTGGGGGTGCCTTTTCATCATTAGTTTGTCCTAAGCCACCTGCTTGTTCCGGTTCTTGTGGAGTTTGATTCTCATCATCATCATCATCATCAGTGTGAGTTGAGACACCTGTAGTAGCCGCTATTCCTTTTCCTTTGTCCTTTTTTGGTGCGTGAGACCTATGTTCCAACACGTTAAACGGATTTATATAGTGCATGCCGGCATACAAAATGAACACACACAAAACCGGCATTCACGGCTTAATACTATTCTATGCCGGTTTTATTCCGGCATTATATCAATTAATACGAAGATGCCGGTTTTTGTTGAATTGTATCCAGGAATTTAAAAAATTTAGGGAACAAAAACCGGCATTGTATGTTACCATACCGTGAACGCCGGAAACAATTACCGGCATACCAGCAGTAATTTTTGGAATGCCGGTTTTCTGTAATTTTTTACCCAAAACTTAACATTTTTTTTTTGTTTTTCAAATTGAACTCAATTGACTAGAATGCAATTTCAAAACCCTAAAAAGAAATTTTAATCCATCATGAACTCCTATCAAGTTTCACTTTGTGTTGTATATTATTGGATAAACCCTAAAACTACTTCAATTTAACGGGAGACTTTGTGTTATACATGACTTACCGAATCAAATCTATTACTTCCTCCTCACCAGGAGACTCTTCAGGAGTTTGTTGCGCATCAACAGGTATTTCTGCATTGGGGTTATCACGAGATTTGCGACGAACCATTGTTTTGGTATAATAGATGAAAAAAATAGGGAAAGATTGAATAGAACGAATAGTTTTCTTTCCAAAACCGTCACTTATATAGCTTTGTAAGTTTGAAACCGTCATTAAAGAAACCCACGATTTTGTAACCTTCCAATGACTCATTAAATATTTGGAAACCGTCATATTTGGAAACCGTCAAACAAATTGAATGAAATTGTAACCGTAAAAAAATTTGAATGAAATTCTAACCGTCAACCAAGTTGAATGAAATTTTAAACGCCAGAATACCGGCATTGACAATTACATACCGGTGATGCCAGCATTACAAGTTCATTATTTTTTTAACTTCTTAGTGTGGTAAACCGGCATCTTTCGTAAACATATACATGATGCCGGTTTTAAGATTTCATAACTTCTTATTTTTTTAACTCATAGCTGTTGCTGGTATTTGAACGAAATTTCACGAAATAAACATCATTAACCACAAACATAAGATCTCAAGCATTTTCCAACTAACATCATTTAAGGGAATAACGTTACACATAGAATTAAAGATATCAATAGTAATACAATTTAAAATAATTTATTGGAATTAGATTGAACAAGCAAAGCAGCTTCGAAATGCCTAAAAGGCTCTTGTATCCACTTCTTATATGCATCCTGAGCTTTATACCTATCACCACCGTATCTTGATAGGAATTCGTTGTATTTGAGACATGATTTGATGACTGCAGTTGTTCGAATGCGTACTATTTGATCAGCGTATTCAGTTTTGCGTTTCTTACCGTTAACGTGTAATGCTTGTAAGAACCATTCATTACAAGGCCCAAAAACACTTCTGACGGGCGTTCATCCTCCGCCAAATCCAATACTAAGTAGTAATTCCTAATCCATTCTGTTTCCTCCTCAACATCTGCTTCTATCTTAGCTTCTTTTTGATGTTTAACCTCTTCCAGAGCTTCCGCTCTGATGTTATCTATTTTTTGACGATAACGTTCAATCTTTGCTTCCTCTTTTTCTTCTCTCTTCCTTTTACTTATCTCTTCCTCCATTGCGACAATTGAGTTGGTGGTTTCTTCCTTCCTTCTTAATTTTTCTAGTATTGTGGCAATGGAGTTGGTCGTGGTTGATGATTGAATTCCTGTCGGAGTGGACAATATGCTCCTCAAACGTTTTTCTTTTTCGAGGGAATTGATGAACTTGGCAGGCGGTGAGTAATAATCCATTGGAGATATATCTATGAGGTATCAAGTGCAATGGGTGTATCCATTCCTTTAAATAAATTTAGTCATAACGGATCTTTCCACTTTAGTAACGGCACAATAAGAAACTCATATCCCACGCCGGAACTAATGTTTTCTAGAGTATGGTTTAAAAAACTAGCCGTTAGTTATTCAATGCCTGAAACCGGCAGACAATGGATGAAGTAAAACTACGTCGGTACTATGTTCCGGCACTCAACGTAATACAACGATGATTCCGGTTTTGAGGAAATTCTATTCAGGTTGAGGAACCAAATATAACTACTATACCGGCATACAATGTTTAATAAATTCAATGCCGGTTTTGGGAACAGTTCCATTAGGAGATAATTAAAGATTTTTTGAATACCGGCATTCTTAAAATGAATATTCATATGCCGGTTTTCTGTCACTTATTTAATAGTTTTTGGAGATTTTGAATACCGGCATAGACCTTAGCAAACACAACAATGCCGGTACATGTCTGATTTTAAATTTTACTATGCCGGTTTGTGAAACCTGATGAATTCAGAAATACCGGTATGTGTAACGGTATTTCAAACAATGAGCTGTCCTATGCCGGAACATTTTAACTTTCAAACCAAAACTCTAATCATGTTCAACATAAACCAAAGTAAATAAAGAGTTAACCCACAGTACAAACCAAAACAAGTTTGAAATTGTTTTTGACGTAACCATAAAACTAAAGAGTTAACCATCACTAATTAGTCTTTTGTTTCTTTTGGGTTGGCGCCTTCCTTGTTTCCCCATACATAGATTTGACAGTAGGGTCGGTTTCTTCAATTCTATGAAGCTTTTCCTCGAGTTCCTTGATTTCTTGAAGAGATAGCACAACTCCATCCTTATGCTTGCAACCTAACATCTTCGTAACCTTGCCAAGTCGACGTCGCTAGTTTAATACATCAAATACATAATCAGGATATATATTAATATATGATTATGTTTACATTTAATAACTATAACCAATTAAGAAAACTTACCACCATTCCGAAAGTCTTGAGAAGTTGGGCCATCGTAGGTGGTGGAGGTGGAGGAATTTCAACAGGAGGGTTTTCTTGGTGTGGAGCTTCCACGGAGGGAGGGCGCACGACATAAGGATGTGACCATTCCAGGTAATCCCTCATATAGCTGTCATCCACTTCATAACCATTTTCCGCAAACTCCCACTTACTAATATCTACCAAACGACGTGGGTCTCTTTCCCTCCAATGTGTTGGTTCCGGTTCTGGATCATACACTACATGCAACTTGTTGGGAGTTTAATTGCACCGAGAAAAGTAAAGAAGATAATTATCATCAGAGGTCGACCAAAACGGGATAATTGTTTAAATCCATGTTGGCGCATCACACGGCATGGGTCGGCCATGATGTATCCTCTTGGGTGGTACAAAGGCCCATGGTACAATGCAACATCTCTTGGGATTTGACGGTATCCTCTAATCTCCTTATAAGTGTCGAACACAACGTATTCCTTCCTCATAGCATCCAGAGCCAATCTCATATCGATGACTCGACCTTTGTTACCGGGCTTCGGATTACTGTGAAACTCGAACCTCTGAGCTCTAGGGATATCGGGTTCAGGAAGGTCTTTGATCTTCAAGAATGGGCAGTCCTTGAACAAGGTTGGGAAGTGTTCATAACACCACACCTAATCCAATGTGAACAATATACATGTGAAAAAAAGTTAAATAAATACATGTGAACATAGATTAAAAAAAATTGTACCTGGAGTATAGTGAAATTCCCGACAAATTGGTTTGTTTTAGCCAATGAAGCCCTTCTCATCTCCGCCATCAAATGTGCCATGACCGCGGTGCCCCAAGAATAGCCACACACACCTTCCAATGGGTCAAGGTACTGGAGAAAGTTTGCACTTACCCGGTTGCCATTACTGTCAGGGAATGCCCTAGTTCCCAAGAGGTATAACAGGTACGCGGCGGCAGTATAGCGAATATGTGCATGGTCCCATCCAGCCTCCAAGCTTCTAGCCTTTGTATTTTCAAACATCTTCTTAAGCATCGTCAGCTTGAATTTCTTCGTCTTACTTCCGTTCGATGCTACATAAAAGCTATCCGAAGAAGTTTTGAAGTCCCAACCAAACAACGTTTCAATCAAATCGTGCAACTTCAGCCAATCTAGGTCCCGAGACTCAAATCCTTCTGAAATTGATTTTCCGATAACATTCAAGCCTAGAATGGCATAAGCATCTTCAGGAATCAAGGTCATCTCCCCGAACGGGAAGTGCGTTGTATCGGTTTCACCATGATACCTTTCGACAAAGCAATTGACGGTGACAGTATCTGGATTCAAGTAATTTTCAACCAAAGAATACAAACCCGAGTTCCTTACTAATGTTTGGACATATTCATGTTCCAACGACAATTTCCACTCATCCGCGGCTTGGTTTCGGCAAACACGCACAGCCTTAGTATGATCCTACAAATAAGACATAATACGATTAAGAGATAATGTAAAAAAATAAAACAATGCACATGCACAAAATAAAAAATACTTACATAAGTTTGAAAGATTGTACGAGCCCAAGAGTTCTTGTATCCAAAGAGTACTTTCGGTTCCGGAGCTTGACCCCAAATTTTACCATCATCGCGGTCGGGTATCATGTCATCAATGTGAGGAAGGTGACAACCTTTAACTTTGTGTTTGCCCTTGCCCTTGCCTTGTGTTGGTTGTTGACTAGTCTCACCAACTTCGGTTTGGATTGCTAATTGACTTGGGGGAACCTCATCATCTTTATCCTCACTGTCCCCTTCATCATTCTCATCATTCACAAATGTACCTTCACGGATTCTAAGTGCATTACGTTCACCACCACTCTCCCAATCTAACCCTCTTGTTTGAAACCCCAAACGCTTCTTGCGACCCGCATCTATCCCCAGGGGGAGCGAGGGACAGGGAGTATCAAGACCGTCCTTTCTCCTTTTTTTAGTGAGAATAGGACCTTTATTTTTCCTCGATACTTTGGCTTTTGACATATAACATAAACAAACGAAACAAACATAAGAAAAGTCATCACAGTTTTTGAACCGGCATTGAAATTCTTAAAACAACTAATGTCGGTAACATGTACCGGCATATATGTTCAAATATAGAGCATGCCGGTTTTTGAGTTTTTCTTACTGAATGTTTCAAGTGTCAAACCGGAATACACGAATTGAACTACCTGATGCCGGTATTTCAAAACCGGCAATGACGAAACCTAGATATAATGCCGGTAAAAAAAAAAAATCCTGTGTGTTTTTAGTTGACTACCGGAATAGCCTTCAACCCAATTCGAATGCCGGTCCTAAAATCTAATTTTCAGGAACTCAAGCCGGTTTGGTGTTCAACTACTATCGTATGCCGGTATTGATATTTCAGGTTCAGGAAGTTAAACCGGCATCGTATTCGACCAAAAGTCTATGCCGGTTTCTAAACCGGCTTGGTGTTCAAACTAAGATTGAATGCCTGTTTTCTCTGCAACTCCACAGTTTCACCAATTTTGGCGATTCTAACCTAAACCCATGGCTACAAATCGATTAAAACAATCATAAATGAGCTAAAAAAACACTTACCTTCTCAGAGAAGCCATGATTGGTTGATCATCCGAGTTGGATGCTTCTTCCTCTTCTAGTTCTTGAGCAATGTTCTCGATTCGTTGTTCATGTGTTTGTTGAGCAATCGATTTAGTGTTCCGTTTTGCTTTTGATTTCTTTCGTGGAGGCATGGTTATGGTAGGTTAGTCAACGAAGAAATTTTTGATTCAACGATTAATCGTCGATGAAGAATGAACGATGAGGAAGACGATGAAGAAATTTTTTTTTTCTAAACCTAACCCTATGCCGGTACAAATTGAATTGGGGGATATATGAATTTGGTATTTAGATTTTATTGTTTTAGGGAAAGGGCATTACAGTAATTTCATAATGTTTTTTAATTAATGAAGGGATATTCTGGTATTTTCGCACCCAAAAGACACCCCTTATCAGCCACAAATGGTTGGGGGAAGTAATTCATATCCCCCAATTAAAATCCATATCCCCAATTAATTGTTCTTTTAGAGGCATACCCAGCAATTCTTCTGCCAATACTCAGTACTTTATGAGTAAACTCATCAAATTTTGGATCCTCAAAGTTATCAATCAACTAATGAAGAGATTGCCTTGTACTGCTGCAAATTAAAGCTCGCACACTCCACAATTTTTCCTGCATTTAGTTATTCTCCTCCTCCGGTGAACAAAATCGAAATGAACCACTAAAGTATGCTACTAAATATTAGATTAACGAAATGCACATATAACTAATAAATATAGCTTAAACAGAAAAGGAAGGAACGTATCATTGAAACAAAAAAATGTCTGAAGCATAATAGGTATTTGTTATCAGATTATGAAGAACCACTTGTAACTGACTCCACTATTTTTGTATTTTCTTCTCCTAGTTCTTTTAATGAAGGGCTAAGTAGCAAAATGCCCCAAAATCGACCCCATGATTGTAAAAATTCCTCGGACGTTATGGAAAAGATTAAAATGCCTCAAAATCTTATCAAAATGCCCCAACCGTTACTTTTGCCGTTAGAGATAGTTAAGTGGTCAAATTAGCACGCATGTGGTCGCGCACATGTGAAAAGATGATATTTATACCCCTTTGACAAATAAGCTGACATAAGGAGGATGTTTTGGACGGCCACCACTACCAAACGAACAACCACCAACCACCACCGCTGCCACCACCGCACCACCACCACCCCACCACTTCCACCACCACTACCACTAGAACAACCACCACCAGAACAACCACCACCAACACCACCGCTAACGCCTCCTCCACACCGCTACCGCCACCGCCACCGCTACCGCCTCCTCCTCTACCACCACCACCGCCACCTCAACCAACATCGCAGCCACCACCACCAACGCCACTATCACCACCGCTTCCACCCACCACCACCACCGCCAACACTACCACCACCGTTGCCACCACCAATGCCACCACCTGAACCCTAAATTTTGAACCCCAAATCCTGAACCCTAAGCCCTGAAACCATAGATTCTGTCATAGGGCAAAAGAGACCACTCATAACACAGTTGACCAGTCAAAATCTATCAAAATGCCCTTATTTTGACTATTATAGGTAAAAGTGACGGAATGGGGCATTTTGATAAAATTTTGGGGCATTTTAATCTTTTTCCTGACGTTCGGGGCATTTTCATAACAATGAGATCGATTTTGGGGCATTTTACCACTTAACCCTTTAATGAAACTAATTCTTGTGAGAAAATATTTGACGAATTCGCATCTTTAAATCCACCAGCCTTTTTGAGGTTTCAGTTGCACCTTTTGGTTCATCAATAACGACATAGCTAGGACCGTAACAGGCCCGGTTCTGAGGGGGGCTTCTTGGGCTCCCGCACAGGGCGGGATAGAGCAATATTATTTCACAGGGAGAGATAGGGCGGGATAATGTGTCATGTTATTACTCCAATATTGGGATCAAAGGGCGTTTTGAGCTTTTTCGCACTGGATCATCTAAATGTCAGAGACGGCCCTGGACCGTAACTCAAGGAACCACCGCTCTTCGTAAATGCAAATTCTTTGCTATATGCAGCAGTAAACTCTTTAGTCCAACCTAATGACTGGTGTTCAGCCTGCTCATTCATGTCATAACTAACATTCTTCTTTCTGTGTAGCCATGAATCAAAACACTCACTAACGTCTGAATCAAAATACTTTTCGGCGCAATATAAAAATCCATTCAAAACTCCAAGAGAAAAGAAACTGTGGATTTGCGAAAGAGGAGGTGGTAAAATATGTGCACGAAAGTTTCCATCAGCCAATTCGAAGACAAGAATCATCCGTTATCTATTCATCCAATGAAGAGATCCATTCGCAAAGATACCATTTACTAAATTGTGGTGGAACTTAAGATGGAATTTTCCGATCTCAAACCATTACCACTACCAAGAGTGTACACCATAACTTCTCCAAAATAGGGTTCTTTATCTTGCTCATGCACTACTACAACTTTGTACTCATTGGTTGAAGGAAGATAGCCGAATCCAATCCACCTATATTACTGACCAGACTTTCTCATAAGTACAGGAAGAAAAACATGTTCTTTGGTCAGGGGTTACAAATACAAAATCTATATGGCCATTCATGAAAACATTTCAAACCATTAAAGGAACCAACAAATTTATCACACTTGAATGGAAATGTTAAATTGATCCTTCTTAATCTATCAATAGTTTTGTAACTGTCAATATATTCAAAGAACGTTATTTTGGGGACCCTTTTTTTTTGAGGGGACCCTGTTTTTTTAAAGGCACACTACCCTACATTTGTAAGGGGTGTCTTAAAACGTGGACTTTACTAATTTTCCCCCGAACCCTAATTAAGATTATCAATTAAACGGCTTTAGATTAACCTAATATATAAAAAAATTATATTAACCTAATATAACCTATTAACAAGAAAAAAAAAATCAGACCCTACCTCCTTCTTCTTCTTGGGGTCTTCTCTTCTTCTTCTTCTTCTTCTTCTCAACATCGTTTTCATCGATTAATCGTCGATTCATAAAATTTTCATCGTCGATTAATCAATCGAGTATAATAATGGTGCTTCGAAAGAAAACTAAACGAGTAACAGGAAAAGGTCCCCCATTAGGACATCTAGCAAATCAGAAAAGTTCATTGGAGATTGACAAAGTAGTGGAAACGGAAGACGAATTTGAGATTCAACCCGAAGTGGGCATGGGAAAGATCCGTAGGTAATTTTAACCAAACCCATTAGTTTTAATTTGATTTTGGTTCGTTTAATTGAATAGAAATCATCAAAATAGGGTTTGAATGTAAGTAACAGTGCTAGGTTCGGTTAGTAGTCGGAACCCATAAAACCCTGGTTTGGTAACCGAACTTCCTGAAAGGAAGAACACGAAGAACTGTTCGGTTGATTATGATTGAAAAATATGTAACCGAACTATTCAGTTCGGTTATTTCGCTAATTTTTCAAAAAGCCATCTTCTAACCGAACACTTCCCATTTTACCAAAATAAAAATAATTTCACTTTCCAACCGAACTCAACTAATTTAATCACTACTTTGAGTTCTCAGTTAACCGAACTTTGTCAAAACAATTCGGTTAGTTCGCACAATATTTTAAAACAATTTCTCAACCGAACTAAAAACATTACAAAGAAAACAAAAAAAAACCTATGTAACCGAACTGCTCTTATTTTCCCACTATGTTGAACTATCATTTAACCGAACATTATGTAGTCTGTTCGGTTGGTTAAAAATATTTTGTTTATCGAACTACGAACCGAACTCCTTGCTAATTGCATATATGTTGAGTTCGGTTTGTTCGCAAGAAAACTTCTAAACCGAACTCTTCCCTAATTTCATAGAATTTTGAGTTCGGTTGTTTAGCAAAATAGTTGTACCAACCGAACTCAGTGCTAATGTCATTCATGTCGAGTTCGGTGAAATCGCAATTTTTGTTTAGGAAACTACTAACCGAACTCATTGCTAATGTCATTCATGTCGAGTTCGGTTTTTTCGCAAGAAATAGTCATTGCTAATTGCAAACCGAACTCTAGCCCTTAACAGAATTATGAGTATGAAAATCATTTTTGGGTGAATCTAATATGTTTTGTTTTCTTGGTTAGCGGCAGAGCACCAAAATCAAACCAACCTTCACTGGAAGAACTTAGAACTCCCACTCCTCGAGGCCAAAAACACTTAGGTTTTAATAAGCGTGGAACCAAATATGTTAAGCATGGAGGTGGTTCAATACCGGGTGTTGTCATCCAAGATGATGTCAATAGAGATAATGTTGACAACGTTATACAACAAGTTAATCAAGAGATTGTGGAAGAAATGGGTAATCAAGAACATAATCAAGGTGGAGAAGAGGAATCATCCGAAGAAGGAGGAAATTAATATGAACAAGGAGATGACAATGATGACAGTGAAGAAGATGGAGATAATGAAGATGATGAATCAGAGGAGGAAGAGGATGAAGAACAAGTAGAAATAGTTAAAAAACCAAAAAAGACCCCGAAAAACCTTGTGCTAGATATGCATACATTCCTGATGATACTTTGTGTTTGGCCCCAAAGAACCCAACTTATGGTACTCCAAAAGATGGAGGGGAGGTATTGATTGGCTACAAAAACTCATGGGCTGCCAAGATTTATGCTACAAAGGTATTGAATCTTATACATGAATATTTATTTGTCATATATTTTTGGGTATATATTAGTAAATAAGATATGATGTTGTATTTGTAGGATCATAATAATGCTGTTCGTGTTTTGAAACGTCAAAAGAACAAGAAATGGGATATAGGGAATGAGTGTGATGAGGTCATGTTGGCCGTATTTGATTGTGTGCTATGGTACGCGATACAACATGCGCACCAAAAATTTGATGCTGTCACTGTTTCCGCATTTGCCGAGAGGGTTTATCCTGAGACCGAAACCTTTCATCTACCGTTTGGTGAGATGGAAATCACTCCGGATGATTGTTTTCGAATCACAGGCCTACCAATTACTGGAACAAGTGTTCGAGATGGGTACGATCCCTCCATGAGTTATGAGCTTCTTGAACAGTTGGTGGAGAGGTGTCTAGGCTGGAGCGCTAAGAAGGAACATTGTGAGTTTAGACGAGCTGCAAAAGAGCCTGATGAATGTGATGAGTATAATGAGTTAAACCCATACCGGTATTACAAGAAGAAGTTGAAAGTCTTGTTAAAAGAGTTTGGAGGGACGAAAGATTTGGTTGCCAAGGGAAAGTTGGTCATGACAGAAGAGAATATTAAACACCATGTGACTGCTTATTTGTTATATCAACTAGGAACCATTTTCTTCCCCGACACTTCAGGTCATTCGGTAAATGTCCATTACCTCCATCTATTGGGCCCCCTTAATGAGGTGAACAACTATTCTAGGGGAATTGTGGTTCTATCGTTCGTCCAAGCGGAGCTCAGAAAAGCTTCGAGGCTTAAGTGTTTATATTTTGGAGGCTTATACACCCTTGTTCAGGTACTCCGTTAATTTATCCTTTGTGTTTTCCAAGATATGTTTGCTAAGTGAATGAATGTATATTTTTACTAATGAATACATATTTACTATAATCATATGTGTGGTTTCTTCTCATAGGTTTGGGTGTACGACCACTTCCCAAAACTGAAATTGTCTTATGCTCACACTCCTTGGCCTTATGGGCAACCTACAGCTGGTAAATATGAATTTTTGGACTCGCAAATGAAGGGTAAGAAAAATAGGTTGTTGAGGTTGAAAGAGAAATTGGATAATGCAACGCTTGCAGATGTGGTTTTCCATCCATACAAGCTTCAATCAGATGACGAAGAGGAAGATGTTGAGCCTGTTGATTTCTCACCTATTTCGGCTTATAATGGCCCGTTGTTTTATCCTGGCGGTTGTACAATGTACAATCCTCGAAGAGTAATGAGACAATTATCTTGTGTCCAAAGTGTCCCAGCAGAGGATAAATTCAAATTCAAGGTGATGAAGCGGGGAACTAAGAACACCGAAAAGAATTTTGTTCCAAAGTACAATCCTGCTCCATCAGTGGACCAATGGAACAACTGTGAGGATTATTATATTCCAGTTGAAGAGTTAGAAGATTGTTATGGTGAGACAAATGCTGCCGAAGAAGGGTATATCGAATGGTATGAAAATTTTTCTCATCCTCGTGTAATAAACACACAACAACAATCCCGTGCTGAGAAAGCAAAATCGAAGGCAGTGGAGAAAGAGACCCAGAAAATTATGAAGCATACCCCAACCTGTGGTGATGAGGCATTGATCTTATGGAATTAAGCGGTAAGATATTTACTCTTATTTTTCCTTTTTATAAACTTATTAAGCATGCAAATATAGGAAATTTATACTTGTTTATGATTTTCAGTGAAAAAAGGTGAAGTCAAGTTCTAAATTGTTGAAGAAAATGATGTCAAAAATCCGTAGTGGAGAGCCGATGAACACTGCTGAACAAACGGAACTCTACAACCAATGGACAAATGTTTTTTCACCCAACACTGATGATCAAAGACGGAGCATGCCGATGAAGAGGGGTCGACGAGAAGGGGAAGGTGCAAGTCGAATGGTTGAATAACAAAGCAGTGGAGATGACACTCCTAGTGACGAAGGACCAGCTAAAGCTCCTAAACGCAAGGGTAGAAATGTCTCACGTAGTGGTCGTCGTGAATGAGTGATTGCAAGAATTAGTAATTTGGCATTTTATTCTGGATTTGGTACTTTGTTCTCTTATGTTTGGAATACCTCTTTATTGTGGATTTGGTAGTTTGTTTTCTTATTTTTTTGTTTTAGTAAACGAATTTCATGTTTTTGTTTCTAATTTGTGTCTAAGTAAGATATAAACATTCGGTTTGATCACAATTACAAAATTCAACCGAACTGAACACTACCAAAAAAAAAACGTATTACAGAGTGATGTTCGGTTGGATCGCAATTACAAATTCAACCGAAGTGAACACTACCAAAAAAAAAAGTTACAGAGTGATGTTCGGTTTGATCGCAATTACAAAATTCAACCAAACTGATCACTACAAAAAAACAAAAAAACAAAAAAAAATCAGAGTGATGTTCGGTTTGATCTCAATTACACAATTCCACCGAACTGAACACTACCAAAAATATTAAAAGTTACAGAGTGATGTTCGGTTACTGGGTAAAAACTGCAGGTTACCGAACTTAGTTGTTCGAAAATAAAACCTTATGTTCGGTTACCTGCGAAAATTTTATTACAAACCGAACGCATAGGTTCGAAAATAAAACCTTATGTTCGGTTACCTGCGAAATTTTTATTACAAACCGAACGCATAGGTTCGAAAATAAAACCTTTTGTTCGGTTACCTGTCATTTTTACCAAGTTAACCGAATATGACTCTGTAACTTTTAAATTCTTTGTTAGTGTTCAGTTCGGTTAGATATAATAACTGAACTAACCGAACATAATTGTTGACCAAAACTTGTACTTGATCTGACAAATGTAACGGCAATTTTTTAGTCCGTTATACACCCCAATGCTATATATATGGGTCTGATGCTTCATTTTTTTGTATACCATTTCATAAAAATGGCATTTGGTAGTCATAAATTTAATTTAGAAGAAGATCTTTCTATTTGTAGAAACTTCGTACTGTGGTTTCCAAAGAGGGGTGAAGAACAGTGAAGGCATGGTCGGATTAGTAATAGTTATTAGGGGAAAATACATGAGAAATTATGCGATGACACAAGTAACCCTCATAACCTTGAAGAGCTATCTTTGTTCATTCGATTTGAAAAAATTCAAAAAAGAGTTGAGGATTTTTTGATTTTGTATCGGATAGTTGCGAGGAATCGACTGAGGGGTGAAACATACGAGGAAATCGTTTTAATGTCAAATAATGAATGGCGACGATGGAAAGTAAAGGATTTCAAATATGAAGATCATTTCCGCATCCTTAGAGACTTTTCATAATGCGTTTTGGATATTAAGTCTTTTGTAATTTAATTTCGGCAATGTCATGTAATTTCATTTCCAAACCGAACTAATGTTGTAATGTAATAGTTCGGTAATGTCATTTAATGTAATTTCTTAACCGAACTTATATATTTTGAATTGCAAACCACACTGGACCTACAATCTTTATGCCAAATGACTCCTAATAAAAACCAAATACCAAAAAACACAATCTTTCATTGTTTTGTTGATTTTCAAAGCATACTTACAATAAAAAAACACCATCTAACTAAAGGTATAATTAATCATCCGCAAGGGAAATACAACCTTGGTGTATAATCGCTTCTGAATCCTTCAAAGCTTTCCACTTCTCCATGTTATGTTCATACATAACGCACCAACCCAACATTGTGTCGGGGTTAAATTCATTCCAATAAGAGTATGGGCATATCGGAGGAAATGGACAATTGTATTCTAACCGGATGCCTATAAAATGGTTGTAGTTAATCAACGTAATCACCACTCTCCTACGTTTTAGTTGCTCGACACATATGGTTTTTTTCGGAGTGTATGTGAAACTATCACATTTTGAGAACAAGTGAACCACGCAATTGAATGCTTCGGCTATTAAGTGCCCACATATCGGCATGCTCATCCAATGATCCCTTGTGATTGGATTGCCCCCGTGGAGACGGCTTTGATATCTAACAAACTGCACATTGAGACTATCATCCCCATCGGACAACATTGTCTTGTAAAATTACGGTTTCTCCCTTAGCTTCATCAACAACCTTTGACGGACATAAGTGACATGATTATCATTATATATCTTGGTACCTTGAGTGAAAGGCCCTAGTTGTTTTACGACAACGTGGAAACCGCAATTACCATCCGCAGGGACGTCATTGGTGGTTATGACGTAATCTCTAATGTAAGGAGGTAGCTCTTCCAGGAACCTTTTCTCAACAGGAGGGGCATTCATATCAATTTGACTAGGTTGAGAGTGTAACATAGGTCCTTTTTTATTCATATCCCGTTCACTTGTCTCGCCCTTTTCAACAATATTCCTAGCCCTTATCTTACAATCTTCTTGGTACTTAGTCGCGGTATGCTCATGTTGCGAAGGATCTCTAGTAAAAGGGGTCATTTCACTCTTCCTCTTGCCCAAAACCTTTGCATATTGTCTGACTTGCTTTTTGGTTTCTTTGGTTGGTGGCCTACCTTTGGCCTTGCCTTTATTCGGTTCTTGCACATTTTCTGAAGTCTGCGGATAAACGATTGGACGCATGTCATCCCAAAATATTTGCCTTTGAAGATTGTTCATGTTCCGGTACCTCTCGTTAACGACTCTTCCCATTTCATTATCACCAAACTCTTCTCCGACAGCGCCCTTGGGAGGAGGAACAAAACTTAAGTGTTGCCAATGTGGATCTATATCGCTTAAAGGGATTATGCCATGTTCATACTTAGATATCATGTGGCGACAAGGGATCCCAATAGACTTCATCATGTTGCAAACACACACCTCTTCCGGCTTGGTTCCCCATATGCGGATCAAATTCAACTCAACCAATAACCTCTTAATGCAAGCATGCGAAACATTATAGTGGAGTCCCTTGAAAAACCGAAGGTCCTCCATTTTCACGATGTTACCACCTTTGTCTACAATCTTTTTGTACTTCATGATGCGACTTTTTTGAAACTTCTCTTTAATTATATCAATCTCGCGGTTGAAGTAAACCTCCATAGCGTTAAACACAACAACAAAATTATCAATACATCCAAAGAGATTTTTCTTCAACCGGTGGTGAGCCGATTCTACCAAACTTGTCGCTTGATTCCCAAAGTGTTTATGGTGGTTGGTAAAAGCATAAACAAACCGCTCTTTGTGTGGTTCCAACCATTGCTTGACCACATACGTTACAATATCATCAGGATATTCGGGGCTACGCCAATGCTCAATAAATTCGGCAAGATTTAGATTGTACTCTTCTTCGGTGAGAGACCAAGTCAAAGCCTCCCATTCCCCGGAGAAAGCTACCCATTTAGCATGATTTATGGTGTATTGTTCATCGAATGCCTCTTTTGCATCAGCTTGTTCATCTTCCGGTAGCTTACTAATCTCTTCGAATGCTATCCTCTTTGGTGGACAAAGTTGAGGCTTGCACCTATTCATCACATTGCACCATATATGAAATGTACAAAGCATATTATGTGCCAATGGGAAGACTCTCTCTATTGCATTCATCAATGATACTTGATTGTCCGTCACTATAACCCCCGGGATATCATCATCTCGGTAGATCGCCTTCAATTGTTGTAGCTCCCACCTATAACTTGGTTCTTTCTCCTCCTTTAGAAAAAAAAAGAAATGGTAAAAGGTGACTTCGTCGACGTACGACCAACAATGTTCAACAATGGCATCTCGTATTTGTTTGTCTTGTAAGTGCAATCCATTATAAGAACTTCATGGAAGGATTGAGACAGTTGAACACTCTTCGGATGAGCAATGAAGAGATGAGTTATTTCTTCACCCTGACCTAGGTTCTTTTGAACCGCGTAGCCTTTCTCTTCAGCCAACATAAACAATTGTTGCATGACTTTTCTATCCTTCCATTGATTCTTTTTAATTGACTCAATTGCATTGTAAATGGTGGTCGGGGATGATACGTTTTCCGTGTTATCATCCTTTAATAAGCGAAGCATACCAGCTGGGGAAATACGCAATCTCCTATATTTAGCTACTTTCTCCTTTTCTTGAGGAGTCAGCCTTGCGGCCATTGCATGTCCTTCAAGATGCTCCGGACGATGGTGGTTGTGATTACCTACCACCTTATCCATCGATAGAACCCATCCTTTCCTTAGTTTTGAGTAACTAAAAACTAGCTTGAACGGACATTTTATTTTCTTTGAGCACATTGTGTTCTTCCTCGTCGTCTTTCCTTCATACACATACCCCTTCCTCTTGTGGCTAGCATCAGGATCTCCACTTCTCTCGCAAACCATTTCAAAACGAGTTTTGCTTTCTTTTCCATTCAAAACTAATACGCACATGGCTCTCTTGGCATGCTCTCTAGCCCAATTCTTCGCATCAATAGGTTGATCAAATACCAAATCATTGGCATAGTGATGGGATGTATCTTCGTACAAGATACCAATTGGAGAAGGTTGATCATCCATTGGTATATCTTGGCATTCAATCTACAAGAAATGGAACAACATCAATTGCAATCACAACCGGGTTCGTTAAGCTATTAATTTAAGCGCGTAAACCGAACTACAAATTCGGTGAACAAACCAAAAGGCCATATAACCGAACATATAAAGTATATGTAGTTCGGTTACAATATATTTTACATAGGTCACCGAATACAACACTGGAACTATTCATTTTTTTGGGATTCTTAAGTTCGGTTAGGTATGCTCTTGGGATCAAGTATGCGAAATAACCGAACCTGCATAACTTAGTGTACTCTTATATTTTGTACAGTTCGGTTAGATAGTGGCTTTACAGGAAGTGTGCGAACAAACCGAACTTTGTATGCTAAGTTTAATTAGTTTTACGTAAAGTTCGGTTGGTTAATAGTTGCAAAGCAACCGAACTTTGTACATTAAGTTAAATCATAAATTTACGTTAAGTTCGGTTAGTGTATATTGGTTGCGAAACAACCGAACATTACACTGGAATTCTTCAAACTTCCATCAATGCATAGTTCGGTTATCTGCGTGTTTGTCTAATGTAACCGAACTGCATATCCAGATGAGTTCGGTTAGATGTTCTTCACCTTTCGTAACCGAACTGCATATCCAGATGAGTTCGGTTAGATGTTCTTCATCTTTCTTAACCGAACTACTTAAAAAATGTACATTTGTTTTGAAAATTTGGAGCAACTAGACCAACATTAGCTAAGTTTGGAGCATACCTGGATACCCAAATGATCTTCCTCCGGTTGTGGTAGATAAAATCCATCATTTTCATATTGAGATTGAGTTTGTGGAAGAATACATTCACCATCTAAGAAATTACTCATATCCGGATCATTGTGAAGATTAACAAATACTCTAGGAGTTAATGGAGATGAAGAATCAGATGAGCTTTCATCACAAGAATTCCCAAACGTAGTGAATGTGAAATAATGTTTTTTTTCCATGGTTTTCTCCTTCTTCTTCTCTAACTTTATCCTCTAAAAAATTCAATTTCATTTTTAATAACTCATGTTTTAATCTAATCTCACTAATCAGTTTTTTCTTAATCATTTTAATAATGATTTCACTAATCAAAACCAAAAGATAATTAAAAGGGCATTTTAGGTAATATAGAAAGTATTAGATTAGGGCACCCCTACCCCAAATAACATCATGGTCCCCTCAAAAAAAGAAGGGTGCCCAAAATAACATTCTATTCAAAGTAGTGAAGTTGTGTCATATCTGATCCCAGGGCAACAAAGCCCAACTCACCAGAATGATTGAGACGATTTACGTGTAGCATAGAGAAGGATGGATGATGAATTAGATTTCTCCATGTTTTGGATACTAACTTGCAATCTAAAACTAATTTTGGTGGTAAGCGCACAAGAATATCAGATACGATCTCTGAAGGGAGAATGTTAAAATTATCCTTGGAAACCCTTAGTTGTAGAAGAAAGCAGGATTCACGGAGAGTATTAGGGTATGGTGCAATAGCTGCGGAACCTCTATATTCTAAAGTCTCGTCTCTCATGTCCCGCCTGTCATACGATGCCAGGTGAGGTGTCCATGGGTCCCGCCTATCGAACGATGCCGCGTGTCTATCGCTCTGCCTACTTGCAACTTGCCGTCAACTCCAGAACTCCAAATATTCTCCGACCAAAAGAGAGGCAAGGCATCCACTCAAAAAGCAAAGAAAAAAAAGAAGGCCAAGAACCACCAAGGCAACAACACAGCACATAACTAGGGGCCTGACAGAGAACTAATTGACCTGAAGTTGGGCAATTCGTCAACAAGTACTTCTTCAAGTTGGACATAAACCAAGTTGTCTATAAAAAGGAATACAACTGCTTTTAGATAATTCAATGTACCCCTTGAATACTGCAAGACAGGTCACTACTTGGTGTATGTTGCTGCGCTTGTCCTCACCATAGGTTGATATGCAGACATTAAAACAATCTAGAATGGATCACATCAAAGGTAGCATGATGCCAGAAAGATTTACCTAATAATAATATAATGCAGATAAAAGCAGCGCTGAGTTGCGGATGAACTAAAAACATTGATGAAACAATTTGCGTCCATCCAGCCTAATAATCTACGCCTTCTTCTGCCTTAGAATGCAAAGAGGAGAATTTAAACACGCAACTTGTTGAGGCTCTTGGAAGACTTGGTATCTTCACCATAAGTTCTTCTTTTCTCTTCTTTTTTAGAAGGTAAGAATGCTCTGAATTGGAAATAGACATTGTCTACAAGGATTTTGCATTCTTCAAGATTAGTTTCAACCATCTCATATCCACAGAAGGAAACTGATTTAAGGTGTAGAAATAAGCATTTGGGATCAGGCACATTCAATGTCCAATCATTAGCTTCGCTGCCATCGTAGTCTTCGCCCTCGGCAGCAATAGCATCTTCTCTGCCATGGTTGTCTTCAGCATCAGCATTAGCGTCACTGCCTGCAACATCATCTTCTTCTTCGTCATCACTAATCGGAGGCACTGACTGCATTGAAAATGAAAATGATAAGACAGATACCAAAAGATGATTACCACATACATAACTGGTTAATAAATATATCCCAGGTCTTGTTATATTATTTATCTATTTCATCAACAAGAAAAATGCATGCAAAACTGAAATTTCAGCAGAACTTGCCATGTTAAATACAAGGGACTCCAGATTGGGTGTTGCTTTGAGCAAAGCAACTAGTACTTTATCATCGGTTAATTCCTCAAATATGGTCAGCTTCTTAGTATTATAATATGTAGGCAACTTTTCTAATATATCGTCGGCAAATGAGAGAGCCTAATCTTGACAAGGAAATAATAGAAAAAGATATTAATAAGTTTAATGGAGATAGATTAATAAACATACAAAAAAAAAAAGAAAAAAAGAAGCAGAAACTACTCGAAGATTAGCAGCAGGCAAGAATACCTGTAGGGTATCATCAGAAACACACAGGTATTTTACATTTGCAATGGCGCGAAGAAACTGACTAATTGCTTCACCATGACCAATTCTTTGCTCCCTTGTTGCAACATATGGTACAAAGCGAAACTGGACCGCTGCTTTAACTAGTAATGGGAAGGTTGTCAGAACATACTCCTTGGCAACACTATACCATCATAATAAAAAGCCTCCAAATTTGGTGCATGAACTTTCAGTGTACACGTAGAGGAGACTGTAAAAGGAGAAGAAGAAAGAAGAAATTGGGGAAAGTTTTGGTAAAAGACGAGGAAGGGCATATGTCCCAAAGCTATACTTAAAAGGAGTGGCGAATAGTGATGCACCCAAGGTCCAAACTAAGATAGCTCAAACTATGTTTCCTCGCCCAACCCAAATATCGGAAGTGATAGATTTTTTTCCAAATTTAATTGGGGCAGCCCACATTAAATGGGGGCCATGAGATTTTGTTTGCACCCAAAAATTTTCCGGGGCATATTAATTTGATAGTGAATATACTTTTTTACCCTTGATAATAATTTTTTTCAAAACACGACCCCAATAAACGACCCTTAAATGCGACATTACCGACAGTTTAGAGTCGTCAAAGGAAATGATTATGAATATGACGACTCTAAACTGTAAAATACATTAACGACGCTATTTAAAGCCTAGCATTTGTTTATAACGACACTACAAAAGCGTTTTTATTGTTTACGATCGTCCTTTAAGTAATAAAGCGATGTGACCCTTAAAAGGGTCGTCAGGGAATTGATTTTCTTAGCGACTCTAAAGCGTAACAGTACATTTCCGCCATTAATGAATCTTCGACAGTTAAGAGTCGTCACTGAAGCAGTCTTAACTTTAACGACTGTTTAGGGTCGTCAATGAAAAAATTCAATACATTGACGACTTTTCATACATTTCCGCCATTAATAAATCTTCGATAGTTAAGAGTCGTCACTGAAACAGTCTTAAAATTAACGACCGTTTAGGGTCGTCAATGAAAAAAATTAATACATTGACGACTTTTCATACTGATCTGGGTAAAAAAACAAAAACAAATGGACTAAAAATTGCAGACAAACAATCTGAAAAAAAATAAAAATAAACTCTAATTAAGTAAGATTATCATTAATTAATTAAATTTTAACTCTAATCACTTAGGTGTATTTTAACCATTTAGAAAATATTTTTATAAGGGGTGGCTCAAATTAGGTTGGGGTGACATTTTTTGTCCTCTAGTGCCTGGCCCCCATTTAATCTGGGCGGCCCCCAATTAAACCAGGATTTTTTTATCTCTCCTCCTTTAAAAGGATAAGTCATATGAGCTCCCACGTCGCACGGTGAGTGTAACACCCCTCTCAAATTAAATGAGATAGCAATTCTGGAGAGGACAAATGGCGGGACTCTATTGGTTTGAGTATTAAAATTTGAATTACACTCTATTTACACCCTATATTTACGGTTCGCGAGTTATAACTCCAAAGGTGTCACTATCCATCCACAAAAAATCCATGAAAACAAAAGTAACACAAAAACCAAAAAAAAAAAACAAAAGTAACACAAAAACCCCAAATTTTAATATTGGTTTCATCAAATTTTATTTTGGTTTTGTAGATGCATTTTACTACCAACTACATCCAAAGGATAGAAAACTTCTACTCAAGTCAAATGAAAGTAAGCACTCAACAATGAACACAAGATATACGTGGTTCGGTATGATTACCTACGTCCAATGGGGTGAATGGGTGAATCTTATTACTTCAAAGTGTTACAAAGGTGTTGCTCTTAGTCGGATTTCCTTACAAAGATGAACTTACTTCTCACTCTCTTCCCCTTGGTGTAAACTCGAGTTTCTCTCTCTCTCTCTTTCCCCCAAAATTACAACCTACCTCTCTTGGATACAAGTCACTCTATTTATATGAGAAGTTCTATACAACCAAGTTAGGGTGTGGGTCATGTTGCATCTATTATGAAGTTCTGTGATCGGGCCTGCTCACGTCGCCCCTTATTCTATGCGCATGGCCGATGCATCTTGATTTCTTCGTTTGTCTCTTGTCCGAGCCGACCTCTTCGGGTGTTCTCTGGGCACGATGTCGCCTGTCTTATCTGTCGCCTCAGTGGTGGGCCGATGTGACACGTACTTTCTTATCCTTTTGACCGTTGCACCTCGTTCGACCCGGCCTATCTTGTCTTGTCATCTCTGTCAGAAACCAGGGGTCGAGTCTTGTCCGACAGCTGTAGAGCGATCACGCCCGATCCACGTGGCTCCTCAAACCTCGCGCCTTCTGATCTTCCTTCTATGCTTCGCGTCTCTTCGTTTTTAGGTGTACCAAGGCTTAAGATGTTTCCACCTGGATCTGTGGATATTTACACCTACATTTATGCCCCTTCTTTCTCTCGTGTGGGAGACACGAGTGGAAGAACGTCGTCCCAACTTCCCACGTCTTCGTCCATGCCGCAAATCCCGCCATGCAATGCCCCACTAACTGCACTTTATTACCTATAACCTTCGGTGTCGGTTACAACTCTTCCCCTTTAAATAGCCCGCTTCTTTTTCTCCTTCTTCTTCTTTATCCTTTTTCTCTCTGTTCCCTGCCGCTGCAACTTTTCTACCAGATTCCTCCATCACTCTTTGCTTCTGAGAACCCTAGTTTTATTGATTTTCTTCTTTCATCTCCTCCTCACCGATCACCACAGTAGCCGTTGTTACAGTCTCGTTTCCTTATCTCTCTTCGTCGAAAACCAAGTTCTACATTATTTCTGTTAATGGCTTATTATCCTTCTATGACTGAGAAAAGGTCGGTTGATGATGTTTTTTCCGAGATTGATGCTTTTTCCATTTCTTCTCTGTTTTCTTACGAGAGTCCCTCCGAGTACGATGTTCGTGTCATTAAATCTATCTTTCCTAATGATTCTCCTTCTGTTTCGTGCAGGTCCGAGAGAAGGGTGAGAGATATTTCCGACGAGGAGTTCATTCAGCAGCTAAAGGAAAAGTACGACCTTGGAAACTACGAAGTTACCCTGATCTCGGGCCAAAACAGCCTCTTGAAGAAGTCCGATATGACGAAGCACGAGCAGTCGGCTGATTGCGTGGTCATCACCCAGGGCCAACTGGAGCTAGTCCTTCATATTCCCCTGTACAACCCTGATAGCCCTTTTTATTACGAGGTTCTTTCCCAGCTCAAGCCCTCTCATGCTTTGGCTCAGTGGACTGGCAATACTTTCCGAATTATGAACGAATGGAGGGATCGCCGAGATGGTCACGGTTCTACTGCCGAGTGGTCGACCTACAAGCCCGAGGACGCTCCAGAATATACTGTTGCCAATTTCCTTGTCAATTATCGAGTGGTACTTCCACCTTGGCGATCTTGCTGGTTTTGCTGCTAGTCCTCATCGGGTCAGAACTATGCCCGATGGTGTTGAAAGGATGATGCTGGATGTCGATCCCATCGTCCATGGTTCCAACAAGCGAACCCTCCATTCTAATGATCCGATTTTTCCCCGAGTTCCGCTTCTCGTCCGAGGCCCCATTCTACATGGTAGCTTCCCATCGCCTACTTTTCCTGTCGAGCCCTATTCTTTTTGGGTAGTTTATGATGACAGGGCTGATAAGGTATGTGTTTTCTCCTTTGTTGTTGTTTGCTATCTTGTTAGCCTCGGGCATCAACTGGTCACTTGTTGTTGTTTGAAAATCTCAGGGCGACTCTACCAAGGGAGCCGGATCGTCTAGGAAAAGAGGTGCTGGCACAAGGGTTGAGGAAGACCATGGGAAGGTAACAAACATGATTATTTTATTATAAGTACATGTACTTGCCCCTGTTTTTTTCCTTCACATGTTTTGACGAGACACCTTGTGCAGAAACACCCTAGGCGCAAAGATGGTGATGTTGACGAGGTTGACCCCCAACCTCCTAGGCGTAATCCCCTCAGAGGTAAGCAAGTTGCTAAGCCACCGCCGAAGATGGCCCAGTCATTGAACTTTCCGATGAAGATGAACTATTTGGTGAGAATATCGCAGGTGACAAAGGCGATGAGCAAGGTGCGGGCGATCAGCAGGAGCCCTTGGAGACGCCCGTCATAGAGAAGGATGTTACTGATGTACCTGAAGAGCTTCTTCGTGTGCCCCGGATTACTGAGGGGTCATCTTCTAGCGCTGTAATTTCATTCACCGTATCTGGCCCTATCATGAATTATTTGGGTGCGCTTACTTCACCCAATTTTGGAGCGTATACTGAGGAAGAGATATTGAATACGGTGCCCCTCTATGGCGATATCGCCCAGACTCTTTACACAGTGGTGAGCGGCTCGTTTTAGCATAATGGTGCCCCCCCCTATTATTTCTGTTCTTATTGTCGCTTACGATTTACTCGCGTTTACTTGTGTTAGATCCTGAACCGGGTATGCTTAGATGCCGCCAGTCTCCTCAGAGAAAAGCAATTGTTAGAATCTCTCCAACTCCATTTACAGAACGAAAGGAGCCGTGCGCGCGAGCTAGAAATTAAACTCGCCGACGCCCAAGGTATGTTATAATTCTGCGACTCTTAACTTATGTTGATTGAGTTTATCATGCCATCATCCTGAGTCGGGTATCCTTCTGCTAGACGAAGTAACTAGTGTAGGCTTAGACGCGTCTTCAGAGTTTAGAATCATGAAGAGGAAATGGGATATTGAGAAGGATTTAGTAGAGAATCTCCATCGGCGAATGGCAAACAAATATGACAAAATAGATCGTCAGGCTGGAGAAATCGAAGAGCTCAAGGAGGAACTAGAACGGTATTGTCAGTTTGAGTACGACCCGGCTGAGATATAAAATTTACGAGCTCACCTGGGCTCTTCGCAGCGCCTTGCTGCTGAACAAACTACTCTGGCCACGAACCTAGAGCAACGAGTACACACTTTGCAATTACAAAATCGAGACCTTCGTGAAGATCGTCGACGGATATTGAGGGATAAAGACTCGGTGGAACGAGCCAATCGGGATCTACTGGGGCGATTCGGCCAGCTTGACAAAGTTTGCGGGAGAAGCGGAATGGAGTAGGTCGACTTTCAATTCTTGATCGTCACACAATCATTTGATGGATGAGTGGAATGAACACAAGAAGTATTGCCCCAGTAACGAATTCAACGAGCAACACTATAACGAGTTAACCATGAAGTTATCCAAGGCCGAGGATGAGTTTTCCAAGTCGGAAGAGTCGCTTCAGTCAGTGTTACCAACCCTTTTAGGTCTCTAAGACGATGTGTTGGGGCCGTTCCTTAGGTTTAGATTACGCTTTATTCTTGCAAAATTATTAAACCGTGTTCGACGAATAATGTTCTGTCTTTGTGATTTTGTAGCCGAGCAAAAACGTTCTCAGGAGCTGGATCAGGAGGTCCATCAATTGAAGTAGGTCGAGGTTGATTTGAGTTCCCAGCTAGCCGATGCCGAGGGGAACGTTTCTCAACTTACCCAACAACTCGAGGATGAACGCGTCGCCCATGCGGATGAGATAGACGAGAAAGTCCAGACGGGTATTGAGATGTGGGTGGAGAACAAGCGGCGCGAGGTCGCACAGAAGAAGGCCGGCACTGTTCCTATGAAGGCTTGATTCCTATTTTGTAGTGCTGCGTCACTAAGTTTCCCCTTTCCGTCGGGTTGTAAATCGCTTTGAACACTTGTCCCCTTTTTTATTTCCGCTACACTGCTTGCTTGTTTTTATGGGGGTGCTGCGTCGCCGATGTTGTTTTTTTTATTTCGGTTAAATTCTTCGTTTCGCATGGTTGCACGATATTTTCCGTACTTTCTTACTAGACGCATGACGTAATCGAATTATCCTTTGTTTCGTATGTTATTCCTGCAATTATTGTTTAAGTAAGTTAGTATTTTAACCATTTATGTCGAACACGCCCAACAAGGAGGCTCATCGGGCCCAATGCCATGTACTGATTGGGGTATCTCATGACTATCTCTTTGGATTCAGTGGAAGGGTACCAGTCAACCTAGTTCTAGGCCTGATATTCCCGAGTGGTTATCGACCAACCAGTCTCGGGCAAGTGGACACGGCCACATGCGATGGGGGCGACCTTTAAAATGTAAGTAGGCCACCTAGCTGAGGAGACCTCGCATCTCAATAACCTTTGGAACTGGTTTCCAACCACCAGAACCCTTAGGCTATCTCGGCACTTGCACACTGCCACTGCCCCGAGTACGAATAGCCAGGAGACTGTAAGGCACCTCGGCACTTCCACACTAGCGTTGCCCCGAGTATGAATGCCCATTAGAGTGTAAGTCACCTCGGCACTTCCACACTCGCATTGCCCCGAGTACGAATGACCATTAGTCGCTCATGTCCTATCTCATACCCCTCACGGTTTCAAAGAGATAGGAGACATGTATGCTTACCGTTTTTCCATGTCGCCCGTCAAGGATGGTAGAGTTTCAAAAACTTGATGTTCCATGGTTTGAGTTCTTTTGTTCCGTCGAGTCGCAGCAGTCGATACGATCCTTCGCCCGCCTTAGATTCAATTATATACGGCCTACACCATTTTGGTGCTAGCTTTCCGCCATTTTTGTCTCGCTCCTATTCAGCAAGAAATTTCAATACTTGTTCCCCTGGGTTAAATTCTCTTGGTCGAACTCGCTTGTTGTATTCTCATTGTAACCTCCTTTGATAGTTTTCCATTTTTTGTGACGCCATCTCTCTTGTTTCTTCCAGATCGTCGAGTTTAGCCAAAATTAGATCGGACAAGATGTTTCGCCTCCAAGCTTCCATTCTTGTGGTAAGGATCATGCCTTCTGTCGATAAGATCGCCTCGGTTCCGTAGGTAAGCATAAATGGAGAGAATCCTGTAGCTTCCCTTCGTGTGGTTCTGTATGCCCATATGACGTTATATATCTCCTTACACCAATTGCCATATTCCCCATCCAGTTTCTTCTTCATGTTATCGGCGATAGTCTTGTTAGTGATCTCGGCCTGCCCATTACTCTGGGGGTAAATCGGGGTAGATTTGCTCTTTCTGATGTTGTAAGTGTTGAACAGGAGATCAATGTTCTCGCCTTGTAGTTTCTTTCCATTATCCGAGACGATAGATGCAGGGACCCCAAAGTGGCAAATGATATGATCCCAAATAAATTTGAAAACGTCTTTGTCTCGGATGTGCCTAAGTGGCGCTGCTTCTACCCATTTGGTAAATTAATCCATGGCCACGATCAAATACTTCCTTTGCCCGGTTCCTACATGTAAGGGTCCGACTATGTCTACCCCCCACTTTACGAAAGGCCATGGGCTTATAAATGATCTCAAAGGTACTCTAGGAGCATGGATTTTCTTTCCGAAACACTGACATTATTCACAAGATTTCTCCATTTGTTTCGCAACTTCGTTCATGTACACCCAGAAGTAGCCCATTGTCTTTTCCTTGGCCGATAAGCTTCTCCCCGAGCTATGATTTCCGGCCGCTCCATAATGTAATTCGTGCAGGATTATGTGGCCCTCCTCTTTACTCAGACATCGTAGGTGGGGTCCCAAGTAAGACTTCCTATATAAAATCCCTTCCCGCAGCTCGTAGGCGACCGACTTTCTTTTGATTTTGTTTATCTCGGTCCGACCCTTAGGTAGCTCACCCGTCTCTAAGTATTGATGTATTGGCTTTCTCCAGTCGCCTTCTTTGTATCTCTCGGCTGTGTTAATGGCCACCTCGACCCGTACTTCTTGTGTTTCTGGGATAAACGGGATAAGAAGCCTCATGACACGTATGCCTTCGGTGCTCGGGTCTACTAGTTGTGAGGTGATGTATGATAGAGCGTCCGAGTGCATGTTATCTTTTCGGAAAATGTGGCGGAGTCTAATGTTGGGTATTTGACTGATGTAAAATTGAGCGAGCTCCCAATACTTTTGCATCACAGGATCGTGTGTAGCGTATTGGCCCGTAATTTTCCGAATTACTAATTGTGAGTCGCTAGTCAAGCGGACCTCTTGCAGCCCCATCTCCACAATTATTCGTAAGGCATGGATCACCGCTTCATACTCAGTGACGTTGTTTGTTGCCTTGAATTCTAGTCTGAACGAATGCACGATCTTCCTCCCTTTTGGTGTGGTAAATACTATCCCGAGGCCCGATTCTTCTTTTTTTGATGCCCCGTCGACGAAGACCTCCCATCGTGTATGGCTATTGGTGGCTAATAGGTCCGCTGGTTCCTCTTGTTCCTCCATCATTCCCGGTACACCTTCTACCTCATCCTCATCACTAAGGGGGAAATCTGCCAAGAAGTCGGCCACTACTTGCCCTTTGATCGTGGTCCTCGTCTCGTACACCACGTCATATTGTTTGATTATGGCTCCCCATTTAGAGATTCTCCTTGATCGCGCTCCACTATCCAAGACTGCTTCGATAGGAGATTTGGTGAGTACCCGTATTCGGTGATCTTGAAAATATGTTCGTAGCTTAGAAGCAGCAAAAGCTAGCGCGAGTACAATCTGCTCCATTCTTGTATAGTTTCTCTCGGCCTGGCTTAATGTTTTACTAGTGAAATATACTGGCTTCTCCACATTTCCCTCCGATTTTACTAGCACTGCACTAATGGCATAGGGTGTCGCCTAGAGCTGGCAAACAAGCCAAAACCCGCGGGTTTGCCCGGCCCGACCCGTGAAAAACCCGCACCCGGCTGGTTGTCTAACAAGCCGGGTTCGGGTTGGAGTAATGCCGACCCGTGGGAAAACGGTTAACGCTTGTAAACCCGCTGGTTAAACTCGTCAACCCGTCTGATCCTAATAATACCAGTATACCACCAGTGAGATTACTATATTTAATCTCGTTCGTTCATTTATGATATAAAACTGAAAATAACCCTAGATGAATTCATTTTTCTTCTCTTCTTTTTCTGCTTTCCGTTTTTCTTCTCCACTGCACAAACCACAAACTGTGAGTCATTCATGATTCTTCTGAATAAACTTACTGAAATAAGTGAATCATGATGATTGAAAAAGAGGAATCAGTTAAATTAGAGTTAGGGTTCTAAGATGGATTGAAAATTTTGGGTGAAATTGAGAACGAAATCAAGCAAGTAATGATGGGTATTGAGTGTTAAGTTTAAGGGATAAGTTTTAGTTACTGATTCTCAATTCATATTGAAGAATCAGTGAGTTAGGGTTTCCAACATGAACTAGAAATTTGATTGGTGATGAATATGAAGAAATTGAAAGATGGGGTTGTGTTAATGTTGCAGTTGATTGATGGATAGGGTGAATCATCTGTTTCAATTTAGAATTAATCTGAGAACCTGTTAGATGGATATTACTTTAGGCTAGTAGTTTCAATCGTTATTGTTGCTGTTGATTGATGTTGCAGCTTAGTGGTAGTAAATAGTGAGAATGGAGATTTATGAATGAAATTAAGATGCAGGTGATGAAAGTGGTGGAGGTGAATTGATTTTAGGGTTAGAAACGATAATCCTAGGTTACCAGCTGAAGTGATTACACAAAAACAAATCCAGGGAATACTAAAGTTTGGGTAAGTCTCTAATTGTGTTAATTTTAGTATTTTAAGTTGAATTGTTTAAATGGTAGATGTTATATGGTTGTAAATTAAACTGACATTGATATGGGTATTGAATGGTGGTAGCCCTGAATTTCTTAATATGATTCTGTTGTTGTTGTTATCTTCCATGGTGCTGAGTCCTGAATTTCTTATTATAATTCTGTGTGATTGATTGTAAAAGTATAAGTTGAGAACTTATAATTGTGGTTTTGTATTATGTAATCCTCTGTTTTGATTCGAGCTGGCAAACAAGCCAAAACATGACCACAAATTAACTTAATTAAGTTTTAATTTCAACATTAATTAAACGGGCGGGCAAACCCGTGAACCCGCAAGTTTAACCCGTTAGTGTCGCCCCTAAGTATAGAGTGAGAATTTCTGACGGCTCAGGCCTCTGAAGAACCGGGAGGCTGGCTAGGTGTAACTTGATATTTTGAAAGGCCTCATCGATGGCGTCCATCCATTAGAATTTTTCTCCTTTCTTAAAAATGTCGTAAAAGGCCTTGCATTTGTCCGATGACCGTGATACAAATCTCCCCAATGCTGCTATGCAACCATTTATTTTCTGCACGTCTTTTACCGTCGCGGGATATGGAATTTCAAGGACTGCCCGTACCTTCTCGGGATCCGCTTCTATTCCTCTAGGGGTGATGATATACCCCAAGAATTTCCCTGATGTGACCCAAAAGTCGCACTTGGCAGGGTTAATCTTTATCTTGTGTTTCCTCATTGTCTTAAAAATCTCCCGAAGGTCTCGGACATGGTTCTTAGCGTGACGACTCTTGACTAACATGTCGTCCACGTAGACTTATATGGTGTCGTGAATCTTATCTTCAAACATGTCGCCTACCAATCTCTGGTATGTAGCCTCCGCATTTTTAAGTCCGAATGGCATTTTGGTATAACAATACAATCCCCTCGGTGTGAAGAAAGAAGTATGTTCCTGGTCCTCGTGCTCCAATGGTATTTGGTTGTAGCCCATGTATCCATCTATTAAGGTCATCGCCTCGTATCCGACTATCGATTCCACTAGATGATCTATGCTGGGGAGGGGGAAACTATCCTTCGGGAAGGCCTTGTTCAAGTCGCTAAAATCAATACATATTCCGACCCCTCATTTATTTTTTGGTACCACGACCATGTTAGATATCCACTGCGGGTAGTGGGATTTCCTTATTATTCCGGATTCATGTAGCTTATTAAGCTCGGCCTCGACTGCTGCTTGCAATTCTGGTGCGATGCGCCTCATTTTTTGTCTAACTGGTTTGAACTTCGGATCAATTTTTAAGTGGTGACAGCATACCTTCGGGTCAATTCCCTCCAAATCGCGCACTTCCTAGGAAAATGCGTCTAAGTTTTCCCTTAATACCGCCGTGAGTTGACTTTCTTGTTCGTCCGATAACAATGTCCCGATCCTTACTATCTTTGGCGCCTCTACCGTCCCCAAGTTTACTTCCCGAGTCGGTTCGACCGTCGAAAAATTTGATTTGTTCTCCCGGAAGATAGATACTTCCTTTGATTTCTATAAAGGGTCTTTCTCTTGGGTCTCATACGCCATGACCACTTGTGAAATCACCTCTTCCAATTCCTTCGCATCTTTTATTTCCTCGTCTTTATTATTCTCTCTCCTTTGCCGAGCTCACCGATCCTCATTAATTTTTGCATCTACTTGCATACATTGACGTGCTGCTTGGGAATCACCCATAACTTCAACTATTCCCTTGCAAGTCGGGAACCTTAATCTCTGGTGGTATACCGATGCTACCCCTTTAATCCCAGCGATCCATGGACGCCCGATAATCTCTTCATAGGGTGAGGCGACATCGACCACACAAAAGGTAGTTAGTGTGTCTAGGAATCCTCCACCATCCGAAACCCTTAGGGTTACCTCGCCCCTGGGGATAGTTAATGTTCCATTGAAGACGTATATGAGATACGTTGAGGGGACGAGGATGTCGTCTGATAGTTTCATTCTTCTGAACATGTCGTAGAATAACACTTCGACTGAGCTTCCGCTATCCACAAGAATCCTTATTACTCCCAAATTTTCGATCAGTAAGGTGATGACCAATGGGTCACTATGTGCTTGTCCATTCGCTGGGACATCTTTGGCCGAAAACGAAATGGGTTGCACCATCCAAGGTTCCATTGGTAGGGCCTTAGCTACGCTAAATATTTCCTTTCCTTCCCGATCCCTTTTATGGATCCTAGAAGTAATTACTGGGCCGAGAGTGTAGTCTTGAATAGCCGAGTGTGAAATGGTGCTCACGAACTGAGTTGTTCTATCGATGCGGACTTGATGAACTGGTGCATCGGGTGTTTCTATCGGCTGTGGTGGGTGCCGGACAAATTGCCTAAAATACCCATCTCGGATGAGATGCTGAACGATATCCTTTAATTCTCGGCAGTTGTTGGTGGAATGGACCCTATATTGATGGTAGTGACAGTATTCAGGGTGCTCCTGGTCTCTTGGAACTGAACTCCCCTAGACGCTGGGTAGTTGATATCGTTTCTCTTATCGACTTCCTTGAATACCTCCTCCAAAGGAGCATTTAGGGGGGGTATACGATCGGTCTTCCTGCCTCGGCTTCTTCCCTTTAGCGATCCACTCTCTCTTTTCACTGCTTCTCGGGGGTGGATCCGATCTCTTTTCTGGTCGCCTAATGGGGTCGTATGTGACCGCTTTAGCTTCAGTACCCGCTTCAACACTAGCTTCTTGTATTCCTCTATCTCTTGACTCGGCCTGAATTTCCTCCAAAGCGATGTAATGCTCCTGCATTTTTCTCATCTCCTTTAAGGTTTTCGGTTTCTCGGAGAACATGGCTATCCAGATGGGGTCCGATCTCCCTAACGCGTTTTCAAACCCAAAGATGGCCTAATCCACCGGAACCTTCCCAATGTCAGTACATAGCTTCCTCCATCTATCGGTCAGGGTTCTTAAGGGCTCCCTGAATCTTCGGGAGAGGGTAAACAACTTGTTCAATCTGGGCCGAGGTCGACTGTTGTTCATGTAGGTCTCAAGGAAGGCTTCGACTAACATCTCATACCCATTAATCGACCCAGGTGGAAGCGAATAGAACCAGTCTCATGCCTCACCCTCCAGGCTAGCTGGAAAAAATTTACAAATGACTACCGGGTTGTTCTTCCATTGGATTAGCGACATGGTGTACATCTTCAGATGCTCGATCGCATCTCCTGTTCTGTCGAACCTATAAGGAAATGTACACTTTGGTGGGAACGACATTTGTTCGAGTTCTTGAGAGAAGGGCGTCTTCTCGGCTTCACTCATGATTTCTGCCAATTTGTTCTCTTCGCCTCCGCCCGAGAGCTCTTTGATTTTTGCCTCCAATTCCTTAAATTTAGCCTCTGTTGCTCGATCCTGTCTCCCGTCTCAACCTCGCCTATCCTCATCAGTGGACGAGTCCTCGGGTGGCCCATATATTTGCGTGGGGGTACCGGAGGCGATGGTGGCTGTCCTGATCGGCCGGACTGATTAGGGTTGCTCGGCCCCATCATAGGTGGCGCGTGACCTGATCGGTCATGGTAAATCGATGTTCCTCGGCTAGACGAGCCTCTTGATCTGGTTCGCTGATTTCTCAACTGATAGTTCTCATATTCCAAAGCGAGGTTCCGTTGCTGGAGCTCTCTTAGTTCCGCCTCTTGTCTCCTTTGACTCTCCAAAATGGCCAATAATGTCGGGTCCGTGATTTCATGACTAGAATGCCCATTTGGGTTGTGTGTCCGAGGCTGTAATGGTACATAAGGGGGTGGTGGGGGTATTATCGGACCGGTTACATGGCCAACCGTGTGAACAAGTGTTGGGCCGATATTGCTAGTTGTTCCTCGTCCCAGATGAATCTGCCTGAGATGCTCTTGCTCTTTCGCTAGGGCTTCATGGTACTCTGCTTGCTGCCTCGCTCGTTGTCTCTGGTCTTGCGCTGCAAGCGCTACCTCATCGCCATCAGTGTCTGAAGGTGTGAGCCCATCAACTTGTTCAACTCTTATCTGAGTCAAAATAACTTGGTCCAAGGGTAGAGTGTTATCGTCTCGCCCTAGATCGACCTCCTCATTGAAAATTGGCATTCCTCGCGCAGCTGCATGAGATTCCTCGGGCTGTGGTTGTCGACTGTCTTCTTGCCTCGGCCCAGTTACCCCTGCCTGCATGCTGCTGCTAGTTACTGTACGATTCCTCAACATCCTTCTCGTTCCTGAAGTGCTAGACATCGGGTACTTCGCGTAGTTAGCCGAGTATCGCCCCAACCTACGTCAGCAAATACAAAGAACACCTTACTTTGACCTGACTTTTGGAACATAAGTTCAAACAAAAGACCAAAAAGTTCGACTGACACCACAATTACTACTACGCCTGTTCTTGTCGACACAAAGTTTCTTCCTATTACTCAGGTGGGTCCACCTATCTATCCTGTTTTGGTCCTACGCTGAATCTGCGTCAGGTTTTTCTCATTCGTCCTTATCTCTCCGTACGACGTCGCTTTCAGTACCCGACCTATGTATTTAAGTTAGTTTGACCTTTGTTCTACATGCTCCAAATCATTGAACTTATGCACATGATGCTTAAATGGTACGACACGCAACCCCAAGATTCAAACTAAGTTTGTACTAGCTCCACTTTCTCGAGACCTAATCATGACCTTTCCGACAACTTATGTTACACCGCCGGCAAAATCTCCAATCGGTTAACAGCTTAACACACGAGGAGATATCTAAAACGTGTACCCTTGGTAAATCTAAACGCTCAACTCCATACCGTATCTAGAGAACGACTTGTTTGACGTTACAGATCACTCAACTATCGGAAACAAACAGTTGTCCTTTCAACAGATTCTTCATCTAGCTTCTAACCCAAATTGTTAGTCGCTGGTAAGCTTATGAAGATTCTTTGCTGATCGAACTGTTGACGGGCGAAGAAAATACGAGAACTGCTACTTTCGAAGACACTACTACTGCTCTAACTTTACATGCACAACAAATGACTCAAAGCAAACATTATTTCGGCCAACAGAGTTTGTCGTAGCTTCAACTACAACACGTTAACGTGTATTTAGGAGCTTTTGATCGTCTCTGAAGGTTTTCACGGCAAGGTATCCGGAGATCTTAGTCGGATCCCCTTAGTCGGCGCCAGAATGTAGATGCATTTTACTACCAACTAAATCCAAAGGATAGAAAACTTCTACTCAAGTCAAATGAAAGTAAGCACTCAACAATGAACACAAGATATACGTGGTTCGGTATGATTACCTACGTCCACGGGGGTGAAAGGGTGAATCTTATTACTTCAAAGTGTTACAAAGGTGTTGCTCTTAGTCGGATTTCCTTACAAAGATGAACTTACTTCTCACTCTCTTCCCCTTGGTGTAAACTCGAGTTTCTCTCTCTCTATCTTTCCCCAAAAATTACAACCTACCTCTCTTGGATACAAGTCACTCTATTTATATGAGAAGTTCTATACAACCAAGTTAGGGTGTGGGTCATGTTGCATCTATTATGAAGTTCTGTGATCGGGCCTGCTCACGTCGCCCCTTCTTCTATGCGCATGGCCGATGCATCTTGATTCCTTTGTCTGTCTCTTATCCGAGTCGACCTCTTCGGGTGTTCTCTGGGCACGATGTCGCCTTTCTTATCTGTCGCCTCAGTGGTGGGCCGATGTGACACGTACTTTCTTATCCTTTTGACTGTTGCACCTAGTTCGACCCGCCCTGTCTTGTCTTGTCAGCTCTGTCATAAACCAGGGGTCGAGTCTTGTCCGACAGCTGTAGAGCGATCACACCTGATCCACGTGGCTCCTCAAACCTCGCGCCTGCTGATCTTCCTTCTATGCTTCGCGTCTCTTCGTTTTTAGATGTACCAAGGCTTAAGTTGTTTCCACCTGGATCTGTGGATAATTTACACCTACATTTATGCCCCTTCTTTCGCTCGTGTGGGTGACACGAGTGGAAGAACGTCGTCCCAACTGCCCACGTCTTCGTCCATGCCGCAAATCCCGCCATGCAATGCCCCAATAACTGCACTTTATTACCTGTAACCGTCGGCGTCGGTTACAACTCTTCCCCTTTAAATATCCCGCTTATTTTTCTCCTTCTTCTTCTTTATCCTTTCTCTCTCTGTTCCCTACCGCTGCAACTTTTATCCCAGATTCCTTCATCACTCTTTGCTTCTGAGAACCCTAGTTTTCTTGATTTTATTCTTTCATCTCCTCCTCACCGATCACCACAGTAGCCGTTGTTACAGTCTCGTCGCCTTATCTCTCTTCGTCGAAAACCAAGTTCTACATTATTTCCGTTAATGGATTCTTCTCCCTCTATGACTGAGAAAAGGTCTGTTGATGATGTTTTTTTCCGAGATTGATGCTTTTTCCCTTTCTTCTCTGTTTTCTTACGAGAGTCCCTACGAGTACGATGTTCGTGCCATTAAATCTATCTTTCCTGATGATTCTCCTTCTGTTTCGTGTAGGTCCTAGAGAAGGGTGAGAGATCTTTCCGACGAGGAGTTCATTCAGCAGCTGAAGGAAAAGTACGACCTTGGAAACTACGAAGTTACCCTGATCTCGGGCCAAAACATCCTCTTGAAGAAGTCCGATATGACGAAGCACGAGCAGTCGGATGATTGCATGGTCATCACCCAGGGCCAACTGGAGCTAGGCCTTCGTCTTCCCCTGTACAATCCTGATAGCCCTTTTTATTACGAGGTTCTTTCCCAGCTCAAGCCCTCTCGTGCTTTGGCTCAGTGGACTGGCAATACTTTTCGAATTATGAACGAATGGAGGGATCGCCGATATGGTCACGGTTTTACTGCCGAGTGGTCGACCTACAAGCCCGAGGACACTCCAGAATATACCGTTGCCAATTTCCTTATCAATTATCGAGCTGGTACTTCCACCTTATGCGATCTTGCTGGTTTTGCTGCTAGTCCTCATCGGGTCAGAACTATGCCCGATGGTGTTGAAAGGATGATGCTGGATGCCGATCCCATCATCCAGGGTTCCAACAAGCGAGCCCGCCATTCTAATGATCCGATCTATCCCCGAGTTCCGCTTCTCGTCCGAGGCCTCATTCTACATGGTAGCTTCCCATCGCCTACTTTTCCTGCCGAGCCCTATTCTTTTTGGGTAGTTAATGATGACAGGGATGATAAGGTATGCGTTTTCTCCTTTGTTGTTGTTTGCTATCTTGTTAGCCTCGGGCGACTCTACCAAGGGAGCCAGATCATCTAGGAAAAGAGGTGTTGGCACAAGGGTTGAGGAAGACCAGGGGAAGGTAACAAACATGATGATTTTCTTATAAGTACATGTACTTTCCCCTGTTTTTTTCCTTCACATGTTCTGACGAGACACCTTGTGCAAAAACACCCTAGGCGCGAAGATGGTGATGTTGACGAGGTTGACCCCCAACCTCCTAGGCGTAATACCCTCAGAGGTAAGCAAGTTGCTAAGCCACCGCCGAAGAGGGCCCCAGTCATTGAACTTTCCGATGAAGATGAACTATTTGGTGAGAATATTGCGGGTGACAAAGGCGATGAGCAAGGTGTGGGAGATCAGCAGGAGCCCTTGGAGACGCCCGTCGTAGAGAAGGCTATTACTGATGTACCGGAAGAGCTTCTTCGTGTGCCCCAGATTACTGAGGGGTCATCTTCTGGCGCTGCAATTTCATTCACCGTATCTGGCCCTATCATGAATTCTTTGGGTGCGCTTACTTCACCCAATTTTGGAGCGTATATTGAGGAAGAGATGTTGAATGCGGTGTTCCTCTATGGCGATATCGCCCAGACTCTTGACACAGTGGTGAGCGGCTCGTTTTAGCATAGTGGTGCCCCCCCTATGATTTCTGTTCTTATTGTCGCTTACGATTTACTCGCGTTTACTTGTGTTAGATCCTAAACCGGGTACGCTTAGATGCCGCCAGTCTCCTCAGAGAAAAGCAATTGTTAGAATCTCTCCAACTCCAATTACAGAACGAAAGGAGCCGTGCACGCGAGCTACAAATTAAACTCGCCGACGCCCAAGGTATGTTATAATTCTGCGACTCTTAACTTATGTTGATTGAGTTTATCGTGCCATCATCCTGAGTCGGGTATCCTTCTGCTAGCCGAGGTAACTAGTGTAGGCTTAGACGCGTCTTCAGAGTTTAGAATCATGAAGAGGAAATGGGATATTGAGAAGGATTTAGTAGAGAATCTCCGTCGGCGAATGGAAAACAAAGATGACAAAATAGATCGCCAGGATGGAGAAATCGAAGAGCTCAAGGAGGAACTAGAACGGTATCGTCAATTTGAGTACGACCCGGCTGAGATAGACAATTTACGAGCTCACCTGGGCTCTTCCCAGCGCCTTTCTGCTGAAAAAACTACTCTGGACACGAACCTAGAGCAACGGGTAAACACTTTGCAATTATAAAATCAAGACCTTCATAAAGATCGTCGACGGATATTGAGGGATAAAGACTCGGTGGAACGAGCCAATCGGGATCTCCTGGGGCGAGTCGGCCAGCTTGACAAAGTTGCAGGAGAACTGGAATGAAGTAGGTCGCAGCTTTCAGTTCTTCAGTCGTCACGCAATCGTTTGATGGATGAGTGGAATGAACACAAGAAGTATTTCCCCAGTAACGAATTCAACGATCAGCACTATAACGAGTTAACCATGAAGTTATCCAAGGCCGAGGATGAGTTTTCCAAGTCGGCAGAGTCACTTCAGACAGTGTTACCAGCCCTTTCAGGTCTCTTAGACGATGTGTTGGGGTCGTTCCTTAGGTTTAGATTACGCCTTATTCTTGCAAAATTGTTAAACCGTGTTCGACGAATAATGTTCTGTCTTTGTGATTTTGTAGCCGAGCAAAAAAGTTCTCAAAAGATGGATCACGAGGTCCGTCAATTGAAGCAGGTCGAGGTTGATTTGATTTCCCATCTAGCCGATGCCGAGGGGAACGTTTCTCAGCTTACCCAACAACTCGAGGATGAACGCGTCGCCCATGCGGATGAGATAGACGAGAAAGTCCAGATGGGTATTGAGACGTGGGTGGAGAACAAGCGGCGCAAGGTCGCATAGAAGAAGGCCGGCACTGTTCCTCCGAAGTCTTGAACTCCTCTTTTGTAGTGCTGCGTCACTAAGTTTCCCCTTTCCGTCGGGTTGTAAATCGCTTTGAACACTTGTCCCCTTTTTTATTTTTGCTACACTGCTTGCTTGTTTTTATGGGGGTGCTGCGTCGCCGACGTTGTTTGTTTTATTTCCGTTAAATTCTTCATTTCGCATGGTTGCACGACATTTTCCGTACTTTATTACTAGACGCATGACACAATCGAATTATCATTTGTTTCGCATGTTATTCCTGCAATTATTTTTTATGTAAGTTAGTATTTTAACCATTTCTGTCGAACACGCCCAACAAGGAGGGTCATCGGGCCCAATGACACGTCCTGATTGGGGTATCTCATCACTATCTCTTTGGATTCAGTGTAAGGGTACCAGTCAACCTAGTTCTAGGCCCGATATTCCCGAGTGGTTATCGACCAACCAGTCTCGGGCAAGTGGACATGGCCACCTGCGATGGGGGAGACCTTTCAAATGTAAGTAGGCCACCTAGCTAAGGATACCTCGCGTCTCAACAACCTTTGGAACTGGTTTCCAACCACCAGAACCCTTAGGCTACCTCGGCACTTGCACACTGCCACTGCCCCGAGTACGAATAGCCAGGCGAGTGTAAGGCACCTCGGCACTTCCACACTGGCTTTGCCCCGAGTACGAATGCCCATTCGAGTGTAAGTCACCTCGGCACTTCCACACTGGCATTTCCCCGAGTACGAATGACCATTAGTCGCTCATGTCCTATCTCATACCCCTCACGGTTTCAAAGAGATAGGAGACATGTATGCTTACCGTTTTTCCATGTCGCCCGTCATGGATGGTATAGTTTCAAAAACTTGATGTTCCATGGTTTGAGTTCTTTTGTTCCGTCGAGTCGCAGCAGTCGATACGATCCTTCACCCTCCTTAGATTCAATTATATATGGCCCGCCCCATTTTGATGCTAGCTTTCCGCCCTTTTTGTCTCGCTCCCATTCAGCCAGAAATTTCAATACTTGTTCCCCTGGGTTAAATTCTCTTGGTCGAACTCGCTTGTTGTATTCTCGTTGTAACCTCCTTAGATAGTTTTCCATTTTTTGTAACGCCATCTCTCTTGTTTCTTCCAGATCGTCGAGTTTAGCCAAAATTAGATCGGGCGAGACGTTTCGCCTCCAAGATTCCGTTCTTGTGGTAGGGATCATGCCTTCTGTCGGTAAGATCGCCTCGGTTCGTTAGGTAAGCATAAATGGAGAGAATCATGTAGCTTCCCTTCGTGTGGTTCTGTATGCCCATAGGACGTTATATAGCTCCTCACACCAATTTCCATATTCCCCGTCCAGTTTCTTCTTCATGTTATCGGCGATAGTCTTGTTAGTGATCTCGGCCTGCCCATTACTCTGGGGGTAAATCGGGGTAGCTTTACGCTTTCTGATGTTGTAAGTGTTGAACAGGAGATCAATGTTCTCGCCTTGTAGTTGATTTCCATTATCCGAGACGATAGCTGCAGGGACCCCAAAGCGGCAAATGATATGTTCCAAATAAATTTTAAAACGTCTTTGTCTCGGATGTGCCTAAGTGGCGCTGCTTCTACCCATTTGGTAAAGTAATCCGTGGCCACGATCAAATACTTCCTTTGCCCGGTTCCTACATGTAAGGGTCCGACTATGTCTACCCCCCACTTTGCGAAAGGACATGGGCTTATAACTGAGCTCAAAGGTACTCCAAGATCATGGATTTTCTTTCCGAAACGCTGACATTCTTCACAAGCTTTCGCCATTTGCTTCGCATCTTCGTTCATGTACACCCAGAAGTAGCCCATTATCTTTGCCTTGGACGACAAGCTTCTCCCCGAGCTATGATTTCCGGCCGCTCCATAATGTAATTCGTGCAGGATTATGTGGCCCTCCTCTTTACTCAGACATCGTAGGAGGGGTCCCAAGTAAGACTTCCTATATAAAATCCCTTCCCGCAGCTCGTAGGCGCCCGACTTGCTTTTGATTTTATTTATCTCGGGCTGACCCTAAGGTAGCTCACCCGTATCTAAGTATTGATGTATTGGCTTTCTCCAGTCGCCTTCTTTGTATCTCTCGGCTGTGTTAATGGCCACCTCGACCCGTAATTCTTGTGGTTCTGGGATAGACGGGATAAGAAGCCTCATGACACGTATGCCTTCGGTGCTCGAGTCTACTAGCTGTGAGGCGATGTATGATAGAGAGTCCGAGTGCCTGTTATCTTTTCGGCTAATGTGGCGGAGTCTAATGTTGGGAATTTGCCTGATGTAAAATTGAGCGATCTCCCAATACTTTTGCAGCACAGGATCGTGTGTAGCATATTGGCCCGTAATTTGCCGAATTACTAATTGTGAGTCGCTAGTCAAGCGGAACTTTTGCATCCCCATCTCCACAATTATTCGTATGGCATGGATCACCGCTTCATACTTAGTGACGTTGTTTGTTGCCTTGAATTCTAGTCTGAACGAATGCACGATCTTCCTCCCTTTTGGTGTGGTAAATACTATCCCGAGGCCCGATTCTTCTTTTTTTTATTCCCCATCGATGAAGACCTCCCATCGTGTATGGATATTGGAGGCTAATAGGTCCGCTGGTTCCTCTTGTTCCTCCATCATTCCCGGTACACCTTCTACCTCATCCTCATCACTAAGGTGGAAATATGCCAAGAAGTCGTCCACTACTTTCCCTTTGATCGCGGTCCTCGTCTCGTACACCATGTCATATTGTTTGATTATGGCTCCCCATTTGGAGATTCTCCTTGATCTCCCTGCACTATCCAAGACTGCTTCGATAGGCGATTTGGTGAGTACCCGTATTCGGTGATCTTGAAAATATGTTTGTAGCTTAGAAGCAGCAAAAGCTAGCGCGAGTACCATCTTCTCCATTCTTGTATAGTTTCTCTCGGCCTGGCTTAATGTTTTACTAGTGAAATATACTAGCTTCTCCACATTTCCCTCCGATTTTACTAGCACTGCACTAATGGCATAGGGTGTCGCCCCTAAGTATAGAGTGAGAATTTCTGACGGCTCGGGCCTCTGAAGAACCGGGAGGCTGGCTAGGTGTAACATGATATTTTGAAAGGCCTCTTCGCTGGCGTCCGTCCATTGGAATTTTTATCCTTTCTTCAAAATGTCGTAAAAGGCCTTGCATTTGTCCGATGACCGTGATACAAATCGCCCCAATGGTGCTATGCAACCATTTAGTTTCTGCACGTCTTTTACCATCGCGGGAGATGGCATTTCAAGGACTGCCCGTACCTTCTCGGGATCCGCTTCTATTCCTCTAGGGGTGATGATATACCCCAAGAATTTCCCTGATGTGACCAAAAGTCGCACTTGGCGGGGTTAATCTTCATCTTGTGTTTCCTCATTGTCTGAAAAATCTCCCGAAGGTCTCGGACATGGTTCTTAGCGCGATGACTCTTGACTAATATTTCGTCCACGTAGACTTCTATGGTGTCGTGAATCTTATCTTCAAACATGTCGCCTACCAATCTCTGGTATGTAGACCTCGCATTTTTAAGTCCGAATGGCATTTTAGTATAACAATACAATCCCCTCGGTGTGAAGAAAGAAGTATGTTCCTGGTCCTCGTGCGCCAATGGTATTTGGTTGTAGCCCATGTATCCATCTATTAATGTCATCGCCTCGTATCCGACTATCGATTCCACTAGCTGATCTATGCTGGGGAGGAGGAAACTGTCCTTCGGGCAGGCCTTGTTCAAGTCGCTGAAATCAATACATATTCTGACCCCTCATTTATTTTTTGGTACCACGACCATGTTAGATATCCACTGTGGGTAGTGGGATTTAATTATTATTCCGGATTCCTGTAGATTCTTCAGCTCGACCTCGACTGCTTCCGGTAATTCTGGTGCGATGCGCCTCATTTTTTGTCTAACTGGTTTGAACTTCGGATCAATTTTTAAGTGGTGACAGCAGACCTTCAGGTCAATTCCCTCCAAATCGCGCACTTCCCAGGCAAATGCGTCTAAGTTTTCCCTTAATACCGCCGTGAGTTAACTTGCTTGTTCGTCCGATAACAATGTCCCGATCCTTACTATCTTTGGCGCCTCTACCGTCCCCAAGTTTAATTCCCGAGTCGGTTCGACCGTCGAAAAATTTGATTTGTTCTCCCGGAAGAAACCTGCTTCCTTTGATTTCTATAAAGGGTCTTGCTCTTGGGTCTCATACGCCATGACCACTTGTGAAATCACCTCTTCCAATTCCTTCGCAGCTTTTATTTCCTCGGCTTTATTCTTCTCTCGCCTTTACCGAGATCGCCGATCCTCATTAATTTTTGCATCTACTTGCATACATTGCCGTTCTTCTTGGGAATCGCCCATAACTTCAGCTATTCCCTTGCAAGTCGGGAACCTTAATCTCTGGTGGTATTCCGATGCTACCCCTTTAATCCTAGCGATCCATAGCCGCCCGATAATCGCTTCATAGGGTGAGGCGATATCGACCACACAAAAGGTAGTTAGTGTGTCGAGGAAGCCTCCACCATCCGAAACCCTTAGGGTTACCTCTCCCCTGGGGATAATTACTATGCCATTGAAGCCGTAGATGCGATTCATTGAGGGTAAGAGCATGTAATATGATAGTTTCATTCTTTTGAATGTGTCGTAGAATAACACTTCGACTGAGATTCCGCTATCCACAAGAATCCTTCTTACTCCCCAATTTTCGATCAGTAAGGTGATGACCAATGGGTCACTGTGTGCTTGTCCATTCGTTGGGACATCTTTGGCCGAAAACGAAATGGGTTGCACCATCCAAGGTTCCATAGGTAGGGCCTTAGCTACGCTAAATATTTCCTTTCCTTCCCAATCCCTTTTATGGATCCTAGAAGTAATTACTGGGCCGAGAGTGTAGTCTTGAATAGACGAGTGTGAAATGTTGCTCACGAAATGAGTTGTTCTATCAATGCGGACTTGATGAACTAGTGCATCGGGTGTTGATATCGGCTGTGGTGGGTGCCGGACAAATTGCCTTAAATACCAATCTCGGATGAGATGCTGAACGATATCCTTTACTTCTCGGCAGTTGTTGGTGGAATGGCCCCTATACTGATGGTAGTGACAGTATTCGGGGTGCTCCCTGGTCTCTTGGAACTGAACTCCCCTCGACGCTGGGTAGTTGATATCATTTCTCTTCTCGACTTACTTGAATACCTACTCCAAAGGAGCATTTAGGGGGGTATACGATCGGGCTTCCTACCTCGGATTCTTCCCTTTAGCGATCCACTCTCTCTTTTCACTGCTTCTCAGGGGTAGATCCGATCTCTTTTATGGTCGCCTAATGGGGTCGTCTGTGACCGCTTTAGCTTCAGTACCCGCTTTATCACTAGCTTCTTGTATTCCTCTATCTCTTGACTCGGCCTGAATTTCCTCCAAAGCGATGTAATGCTCCTGCATTTTTCTCATCTCCTTTAAGGTTTTCGGTTTCTCGGAGAACATGGCTATCCATATGGGTTCTGATCTACCTAACGCGTTTTCAAACCCAAAGATGGCCTGATCCACCGGCACCTTCCCAATGTCAGTACATAGCTTCCTCCATCTATCGGTCAAGGTTCTTAAGGGCTCCCTGAATCTTCGGGTGAGGGTAAACAACTTGTTCAATCTGGGCCAAGGTCGACTGTTGTGCATGTAGGTCTCAAGGAAGGCTTCTACTAACATCTCATACCCATTAATCGACCCAGGTGGAAGCGAATAGAACCAGTCTCGTGCCTCGCCCTCCAGGCTATCCGGAAAGAATTTACAAATGACTACCGGGTTGTTCTTCCATTGGATTAGCGACATGGTGTACATCTTCAGATGCTCGATCGCATCTCCTGTTTCGTCGAACCAAGAAGGAAATGTAGGTAATGTACACTTTGGTGGGAACGTCATTTGTTCGAGTTCTTGAGAGAAGGGCGTCTTCTCGGCTTCGCTCATGATTTCTACCAATTTGTTCTCTTCGCCTCCGCCCGAGAGCTCTTTGATTTTTTTCTCCAATTCCTTAAATTTATCCTCTATTGCTCGATCATGTCGCCCATCTCTACCTCGCTTATCCTCATCAGTGGACGAGTCCTCGGGTGGCCCATATCTTTGCGTGGGGGGTACCGGAGGCGATGGTGGCTGTCCTCATCGGCCGGACTGATTAGGGTTGCTCGGCCCCATCATAGGTGGCGCGTGACCTGATCGGTCATGGTAAATCGATGTTCCTCGGCTGGACGAGCCTCTTGATCTGGTTCGCTGATTTCTCAACTGATAGTTTTCATATTCCAAAGTGAGGTTCCGTTTATGGAGCTCTCTTAGTGCCGCCTCTTGTCTCCTTTGACTCTCCAAAATGGCTAATAATGTCGGGTCCATGCTTTCATGACTAGAATGCCCATTTGGGTTGTGTGGCCGAGGATGTAATGGTATAGAAGGGGGTGGTGGGGGTATTATCAGACCGGTTACATGGCCAACCGTGTGAACAGGTGTTGGGCCGATATTGCTAGATGTTCCTCGTCCCAGTTGAATCTTCCTGAGACGCTCTTGCTCTTTCACTAGGGCTTCCTGGTACTTTGCTTGCTGCCTCGCTCTTTGTCTCTGGGCTTGCGCTGCAAGCGCTACCTCATCGTCATCGGTGTCTGAAGCTGTGAGCCCATTAACTTGTTCAACTCTTCTCTGAGTCAAAATAACTTGGTCCAAGGGTAGAGTGTTATCGTCTCGCCCCAGATCGACCTCCTCATCGAAAATTGGCATTCCTCGCGCAGCTGCATGAGATTCCTCGGGCGGTGGTTGTTGACTGTCTTCTTGCCTCGGCCTAGTTACCCCTGCCTGCATGCTGCTGCTAGTTACTGTACGATTCCTCAACATCCTTCTCGTTCCTGAAGTGCTAGCCATAGGGTACTTCGCGTAGTTATCCGAGTATCGCCCCAACCTACGTCAGCAAATACAAAGAACACCTTACTTTGACCTGACTTTTGGAACATAAGTTCAAACAAAAGACCAAAAAGTTCGACTGACACCACAATTACTACTACGCCTGTTCTTGTCGACAAAAAGTTTCTTCCTATTACTCAGGTGGGTCCACCTATCTATCCTGTTTTGGTCCTACGCTGAATCTGCGTCAGGTTTTTCTCATTCGTCCTTATCTCTCCGTACGACGTCGCTTTCAGTACCCGACCTATGCATTTAAGTTAGTTTGTCCTTTGTTTTACATGCTCCAAATCATTGAACTTATGCACATGATGCTTCAATGGTACGACACACAACCCCAAGATTCAAACTAAATTTGTACTAGCTCCACTTTCTCGAGACCTAATCATGACCTTTCCGACAACTTATGTTACACCTCCGGAAAAATCTCCAATCGGTTAGCAGATTAACACACGAGGAGATATCTAAAACGTGTACCCTTGGTAAATATAAATGCTCAACTCCATACCGTAGCTAGAGAACGACTTGTTTGACGTTACAGATCACTCAACTATCGGAAACAAACAGTTGTCCTTTCAACAGATTCTTCATCTAGCTTCTAACCCGAACTGTTAGTCGATGGTGAGCTTATGAAGATTCTTTGTTGATCGAACTGTTGACGGGCGAAGAAAATACGAGAACTGCTACTTTCGAAGACACTACTATTCATCTAACTTTACATGCACATCAAATGACTCAAAGAAAACATTAGTTCGGCCAACAGAGTTCATCGTAGCTTCAACTACAACACGTTAACGTGTATTTAGGAGCTTTTGATCGTCTCTGAAGGTTTTCACGGCAAGGTATCCGGAGATATTAGTCGGATCCCCTTAGTCGGTGCCAGAATGTAGATTCATTTTACTACCAACTACATCCAAAGGATAGAAAACTTCTACTCAAGTCAAATGAAAGTAAGCATTCAACAATGAACACAAGATATACGTGGTTCGGTATGATTACCTATGTCCACGGGGGTGAAAGGGTGAATCTTATTACTTCAAAGTGTTACAAAGGTGTTGCTCTTAGTCGGATTTCCTTACAAAGATGAACTTACTTCTCACTCTCTTCCCCTTGGTGTAAACTCGAGTTTCTCTCTCTCTCTTTCCCCCAAAATTACAACCTACCTCTCTTGGATACAAGTCACTCTATTTATATGAGAAGTTCTATACAACCAAGTTAGGGTGTGGGTCATGTTGCATCTATTATGAAGTTCTGTGATCGGGCCTGCTCACGTCGCCCCTTCTTCTATGCGCATGGCCGATGCATCTTGATTCCTTCGTCTGTCTCTTGTCCGAGCCGACCTCTTCGGGTGTTCTCTGGGCACGATGTCGCCTGTCTTATCTGTCGCCTCAGTGGTGGGCCGATGTGACACGTACTTTCTTATCCTTTTGACCGTTGCACCTCGTTCGACCCGCCCTGTCTTGTCTTGTCAGCTCTGTCAGAAACCAGGGGTCGAGTCTTGTCCGACAGCTGTAGAGCGATCACGCCCGATCCACGTGGCTCCTCAAACCTCGCGCCTGCTGATCTTCCTTCTATGCTTCGCGTCTCTTCGTTTTTAGGTGTACCAAGGCTTAAGATGTTGCCACCTGGATCTGTGGATAATTTACACCTACAGTTTTTATCAAATTTTACGATGAAACCAAAATTAAATTTGATGAAACCAATATTAAAATTTGGGGTTTTTGGATCAATTCTTAAAAATTTGGGGTTTTTGTATGAATTTTGTTTACGATGGAGTTTTAATGGATCCCAACATTTGAGTGGGGTTTTTGTATCACAAGTTTGGTCACATTGGGTTTTTATGACTAGTTTTGCTATATTTAACTGGCCGTTTATAACACCGTTAGCAAAAACGTGGGTACACAATACTTCTGTCAGCTTTTGTGCTTAAATAATTACTTACACTTGGTTTACACCGAATATTTAACCGGACGTTATTAACGCCAGGTAGGTATACAAAACTTTCGTCAAACGTTAACCCTAACTGAGATACCATTCAGGACGAGAGAAATAAAATAATTCGCAGTTTCTTTTCTTTTCTGTTCTTCCCAATTTCATCCCATTGTTGCAGAATATGAAATCGAGAATCTGAAGTGATTGTTGGATCTGGGTGTTACTGGGTGCGATATGAGATAGAAATTTTGGGTCGCGGCAGATGTGTTAGAGGATTCTAAGTTTTATTGCACGATACATAATCTACATAGGTTAGGGTTTCTGTGCTTTTTTTTTATTTTTGAAACTCTAATCTCTTGATTTATGATTATACGTTAGGGATTTATTTTTTTAGGTACAATTTTTACAAAATTGAAGTTAGGGTTTGAAGGAATCGAGGGTTTACTACAGTATAAGTTTGCGCCTAATTCTGTTGGCTGAAAACCAGAGTTCTCCGCCTCTCTTCCTCTATCTATTTTATGTTTTATTTTCTTTTATCTGTTAGCCAATATGTTTACCTGCAATTTCTTAACTTTTATAATCGAGAAGTCAGTTAAGAAGAGGAGTTACAGTTGACGGGTCGGTTGATTAACATGGAGAAAATTTGGTTTTCGTGTTTGACTGTGGTGATAAATGATGCAGATTGATTGATGGCTGATTTGAGCTTTTTAGTGAATTAGGATTCAATTTGGGTTTATGTGGATTTGATTGTTGTGCATGGAAGGAGATGTAGTGCCTCAAAATCATAAGAGGATACAATCTCTTCAACTCCAACAGAGTACACATGCAGAGAGAAGTTTCCAAAAGTGTTTACGGGGAAGGTACCGATTATACTGTTGTTGCAGTACATTGATACTAAGTGCTATAGTTAGTATATTTTTAAAGGATGTCTTATAACTTTAATTGTGTGGAACTCTTGGGTCCTTCCAATAGCGGTGAGCTTCATTTACTTTGGCCAATTTTTTATTTCACGATTGTTTATTTGCTTTGCAGGATTCACGATTGTTTGGAGCAGTAATATGCAAAAGACATTGCTACAGATGATACACATGAATTTTATGGGGCTCTTCAGATAGAGGTAAATGTTTTGAGGATTTTAGATTAGTGTCAATTATTATATATGCATTTCTAGAAAAAAGAATGAGTTTTCTTTGAGTTCTCAGTTAATTATCCTTGAAGATGTCTAGAAAGTATACCTTATTTAATATAGAAATTATACCTTATTTGAGTCTGACCTCTTTGATTTATTAGGTTTGAAATTTAACCCACTCAAACTCTATAGACTGTTGTTAGCTAACTGATAATTAGGCACTAGATGATGTTTTGTTCACTGAAGTAATGATGCAGGTCTAAGAGAAAATACGAGTTAACATGATGAAGTTGGTTCAAATGGATCACATTTGGTGTAGTAATGTGGTATGTACAAATAGAGGTAGTTAGCAACTCTAAACTGTTGCCTTACGAGCCAGTTAAAAACTTCTCCATTAACCGGGTGTAAATAGCACAGTTAAAAGTAGCATAGTAATTTTTTGACCATAACATATATCTACTAAGGGAATCACTGGCTGAACATGTTATAGTTTTATGTATTGCCAGGTCCATGGATTTCACAATATCTTTATTAGAGAAATTATGCAAGGAACCAGGTGGGAATCTAAAATAGGCAGTTAAAGAATCTTATGATGTCACTCTGAAGCCATGAACTTGAATGGATATCAACTGCTGCATACCAAGTAAGCTCAAAATAAATGTCAATCAAAATTGGAACTGTTTAGTTTTAGCGGCTTCCACTGCAGTTTGTCTGCCCAACCACAAAGAATGATTTATTTGTATACCATTATTTTGTTACAAGTGCTAGCCAGCAACATTACAATTGTATTGTTCATTCTGGATGACAATTGAACCTCAGTAGTTTATTATCCGTTTAGCTATTTAGCAACATTAGTTTGCATTTATGCATCCGTGATTGTCTTTTTTATTGCAACTAATGTTTATAGTTGCCCTGATAGTTTACAGTATTAGTATATTTAATGTAGATAACTCTAAGATTGGTTCCTGGAGATGCCAAATCCTTCATCAACTTACTCATGGCTCAAGATGAAGACTATGACGACCTTAAAGAAGAAATACTAAGCTTGGTTTCTTTGCTTAGGACAATTCTGAACTAGATTCGTTGTGTTCTGGTAAGTTATCAAATAACATTTACATATATACAGGTAAATGATCGCTTGTCAGACGACACAAATATAATTTCACTTCCTCACTTTACTAATATGAATATAATATTCGATAAGAAAGAGTTCGTATCCACAGAGAGGCGATTGTTGTTATGCAATTTTCAGATTCTTATGTAACCAAATAACCCAAGAGTGTTTTTGTTTTTATCTACGTAATAAAATTAAACAAAGCAAAGTAAATAGTTGGAATAATCAATAAGGAGAAGATATTGGTTAATGGATAGTATCATTCACAAACATGTATTTTTCATCTATGATTAGAATTGGTATTTAATCTCTCAATTATCAAAAGTCCTAGGATATCTTGATCGCAAGAGTATCCCGTTTATTTCCTGATTTTATCACAAACAACATTAAAAGATTCTATCGAGAAATCTTCTTAAAAAGCAACCTAAAGTGTAAAAGCACAATTAGATTTAACTCCCTAAGAGCAATAAGTTCTATGAAATAAGACTAATCGATGCAAACAAACGTGTAAAAGCACTAATTCGTTTTAACAAAGGTTATGATTCATATGCGATTAAAAAGATGTATCACTACAAGTATTAACCACAAGTTGCTACTAGAAATCAGAGATAACAACTTTTACGTATTGAAAACCCTAATATAGCTTTAGGTATGAAAACAAATCCAATTGATTCCGGACTCAACCAAACTAGCATTCAAATCATATGATAATATAAACGATGAATCATAAACGATAAAATTGAGACAAAACTAAATCATAGAATCAAATCACATGCTTGAAGAAATCAACTTTATCCCATAACCAATAGTTGTATTTAGTTACTCATATTCATGGAGTTCATCATCAAAATATTCAAGGAAATAAGATGAAACATAAAAGAAAGCAAACCCTAGAAGTTGTTCTCTGCAAAAGCTCCAAGAATATAATAAACACACGTTATATCTTTGTTGTAGAAACTCTTTTTTTTTATAGCCCTTTGCTTTCCAAAAATAGGTCAAAGTCTTCAAAATCTTCAAGTCCACGTCCATCTACATGTCCACCAAGCCCATGTGTGAAAAATATATCTCTGGAATTTTCGGGTCCAAAACTGGTCGCCGGAGTGCTGACGTTATTGCCGGAATCCGGTCACCGTCGCCAGAATTTGGTCACCGAAAAATGTTTTCCGATCGCTTAAACCATTGGAAACTGTCACCAGTCAATTCTACACTTCTAGCTGCTCAACTTTGCTTTCCTGCATTTCAAACATTTGCATAACCCATCTAAATCCAATTTTCTATTCTTGCGAAAACGTACCCAAAAGCGTGACGCGTAGCTCATACTTCCAGCCATCAATTCTTGCATCCAGCGCATACCCGCCTCACGATTCACTGAAATATTACGATCGACACTTTAACCTCTGAAATCCGACTACCGGAACTATGCTCACCGGCGCGCCATTTTCACCCCGTTTTCGCACAGTTTCTGCAGCATGTACTCATACCACCAACCGCTGCCATACCATGCTCAATCACCCACTGTATCACTACCAGTCCTTGTACTGCTCTAAACCTGCAATCTTGGATCAATTATTCTCTGCCATCAGCTGCAACTTCCATTTACCTGCAATTCCAGCTTCATATTGCATCACCAGCTGCCTCATACTCAAGCTATATGTTCATGCCATTTCAGTAACCACCTCCAGGCCACCATACTTGCAGCTGCAACTCCATCTAGGCTTCATTATCAACTGTAACTGCACTTCATTCCATAATCCTCGCTGTGCAATCATTCTTTGTACCCACTTAACCTCTACTGCAACAGCACCTCGAAGCCAACTTCATAAGCTGCAATTGCGTCGACTGCGAAACACCATGACTTCCACAATCTAGAGCACCAGTTCAGCTCTCTCCTTCTCTTCTATCGCTTTTCGACACAACTGACCCTCAACTTCACAGCACTGCGCACACCTGCAATTTCTCACCAAGCATAGCCATAACTATAACCTGAGCACGGAAACTTAACGGCATCAGCTCTGCTTTCTTTCCTGCAGTACCAATACCAACAACTCTCTCGAACACCACTGCCTCACTACCAATTCCAGCTGCACCTCAGCAGTAACTTCACCAATATCCACAGCTACTCCTCTTGAATCACCTCACAGCTGCAACCATTCCCTGAATAACCCATGACAGCAACACAGATCATCTCATTTCTCCAATACTGTCACATCATGAGCAATTCCACCCATAACCTTCCCTGTGTCATACAAGCCTTCATTGCATAAACCTGTAACTCACAACTTCTCAGCTAAAGTCCATTCTGTGAATAATCGGTCCTCATCAGAGAGACACACACACAAACAACCATTCCATGCTCAATTCGGCACTAAAAAAACCACTTCAACTCCCATATTCCAACACCTACAGCCTTTCCTTGCCACTTCTCTTGCAGCTGCTTCTGACCTGCCCTGTAATGTCACCATACTATCACAGCCATTGTGGCCATGGCAACAACCTTAACAGGTCCATCTACTTCATTTACAGACCACAACTGCGACTCCCATGTACATCACCAGATCCACCACCTGCAATGCCTTCAAACATACATTTAACTCCTCCCTATAGGTAAGTCAACTTCACTACAGAATCACCATCAGTGCTCCACATCTCCCCCAGAGACCCATTTGCTCATACCAACTTCCTGCAACAACACACCATTCCAAAGTCCATTGCAGTATGTTCTAACACCTCAAGCACATCACCTGACCTGAACTACCAGCTCTATCGTCTCATCTGAGCACCATCAGTTAACCACCAAACCCTTCTTGTGCCATCCACTGCCATGACACTGTCACACAACTAACTCAGTCACGGCCAATGCTGCACTCCAAATATCCTTCTCAGTCACCTGCAATATCAACTGCGCAACTATAACAAACCATCCAACCACACAACACTGTTGCTTCTCCTCAATTTCAGAATCGTAACCACCACTTCAATTCACCAGCTGCCATTCCTTGTTCTGCAGTCAACAACAATAGATCCTTTGCCTCAAACCATGAGCTTAATCTCCTGCAGTTTTGAAACTATCCCAGGCCTGTAATGCAACTGTCAGTTCCCTCATATCCTTGCAAATTATTCCTGCAACAACCATCAGTTTACTCCTCCCTGACCTTGCGCAATCCATCACCTGCAGTTTCAACCACTAGTTCACAAATTATCTCCCTGTTTAAACTCTACTAATACTCCAATGCCAGTAGCTGCACCTGCAACAATTCCAGACTCAGATAATCCCCATTGTAAACGTGCACTAAGCTTCGGCTGTAATCATCAGTTCCCATGCTCTAACTGCCAAACTCAGCACCATTTCCACCTCCAACTGCAAAAATACTTAGTCTGTTTCCCAGACCTTCCTCCATCTCATTGCCACAACCACTCCATACTCCAGCATCAACAACACTTGAGCTGGAAAAGTAATGGTACAAGCATTTTCACAAATACCTGTTGAGAAACAACTGATGGTGTGTTTGTGCAACGAGAATCACCTTCAATTCCTCTCCAAATCCCTGCAAAATGCAAGTTCAATCAAACCCATTTTTATCACAGCAACAGATCTCCATTCTCCCATGATTTCTCGTCAAACAACATCAGCAACTCACTCCACTATCCCCCTCTTTCTTGGCTTCAGATAGGAATCTTGACCTAACATTCATCTATACCTCATGGAAACAGAACCATCATCTTATCTCTCCCTGATTTCTCTCAATTCCCATTACTGATTTGTTAATCTATCTGCAGCTGAACTGAATGAACTGAAATGTGTTGTCTAAAGACACAGGAGTTCGACCTAGCTTTAAAGAGGTAGATGCCCCTTAGTGAACTGCTGTTTGTCCTTAACAAACCTTAGTGACTCCCCATAGCAATTCTTGCTAAAATAGTAGGCTTCCCCCTAGTAATCTCCCAATTCCTCTGTAAACGTGGCTGCCTCCTAGTAATCTTCGGAAATAATTGCAGTTATTTGATGGTTCCCTACGCAATTGTAGACTTCCATCTTTGTGCGTCCCTGGCCATCGCCTTCCAGCATTGATAAGCGATGAATTAAGTTCATATTTCTCTTCTTTTGCTCATAATGTCTCCAAAATACCTAATAAACTCAAAAGTAAACATAAGATACATAATTCACACGAAAATTCGCAAAGAAAGCATAAATACTAGATATAAAATTAGGTGTTTTAGACACCTATCAAATTCCCCCACACTTAGACTTTGCTAGTCCTCGAGCAAATCAAACAAAACTATAATAAAACATACATACAACTCCGTCTCGTCGAGGTTACGGTTAATTTTAGCATAAATAACAAGCCTTTAAACCCCTAGGTGTCCCTAGTGGACGAGTTATAGTCTCGTGAAGGTTTACAAGAGGTCTTCCTACAAAACCTATATTTCAAACTCTGTCTATTTGTGACAAATCAATGAACGAATCCAAATTGACTACAGGAGGAGGTACCTTGCGCAAATTCAGTTCATATTTTAGTAAATAAAGCTCTAATTAGATAGTCGAACAAGCCACAATACTCGGAAACTAACAAACCACAATCACAATGAAAAGATTAAGAAGATGGAAATAGATGTAGATGTTAGCGAATGTTCACAAGTGTTCGATGTTTCCCATATCTGTCTGAAGGTCACTGCCAAGGTGAACCTATTCCTATTGGATTGAGCTACTTGGTTTGAATGCTACATCAACTCAGTGGAATATACAAGGGGACCAGAAGTGACTTTATTCAACCAAAATAATACTTTCTTTCTTTTCTTTTTCACTTTTTTTTTTTTAGTAACTCAATTTTTTAAGACAACATGATTGGATCAAACTGGATCCAAGCGCATGATTCTTGTCAGCAAGTACATGATAGTTGCCTTGGATCCTGCATTCCACGCTTGTTTAGGCGACGGAGACAGGGACTACGTTTCACACATACTGCTATTCCCAAGTGTCATTTTATTCCGTTTTGGTCGGTCTCTTTTTTTTCTTCTTTTTGTTTTTCTTTTTCTAGTAACTCAATCACTCTATTTCATCCTAACAGTAATAACACGTCGATGTTTAGTGACCCACCAAAGCACTTAAAGAACAATAGATAAATATGAAAAAATAAAAATAGAATGTGATATGGTGATATTCCGAGATATGGTAACAACTATCATGTTAATTGTGATTATGAGCTGTGTTCGTCCCGTTTAGTTAATTGGTTCCTCCACTCCTGCATTCAAAATGGTTCCATCCACTAATGGTGTCATCCTAAAGGCACAAGTTTCTAGATTTCGGAGTTCAAAAAGCACAAATTTTTTCTTGGTTTTTCTATTTTTCTGATTGTTCTTTTTAAAAGGCATAAAACACACAAAAACAAAGTATACAAACATATAAATGCTCCCCCACACTTAAACTTTACATTGTCCTCAATGTAGAATTGAATCATCCAAAGAGAGTTCAAGGTGGGAAATTCCGCAAATGATATGCAAAAACAAGAAAAATAAAGATAAAAGCAAATGCATAAAAATAAAAAGATAAGGGTAAAGATACAAAACCGGTGGGTTTCCTCCCACTTAGCGCTTGGTTTAAGTCGTCAGCCCGACGTTCTCCTTGTTTGTTACGCCTTAGCCGGCATCCAACACATTATGAAAATATGATTGTATGTTACTTGGGTGTTTCCTCGCCTCAAAGATGTTGAAGTGAATGACTTCTTCATCAAACTCCATAGTCAAGGTGCCATTGTAAACATCAATCTTCGTTCTAGCGGTACTCAAAAATGGTCTACCCAATAGTAACGGTGTAGACGAGGATGAATTCACATTACCCATATCTAGAACATAGAAATCCACTGGAAATATTAGTCCTTTTACCTGCACCAAAACATCCTCAACAATCCCTTTTGGGTAAACGTTAGATCTATCGGCAAGTTGAATAACTATGCCGGTTTCCTTAAGAGGACCAAGATTTAAAGCATCATAAATGGAAGTAGGCATAACATTAATGGAAGCTCCTAAATCTAGCATAGATTTTGTAAACCGTGTTTTACCAATTGTGCATGGAATAGTGAAACTACCGGGATCTTTCAATTTAGGTGGGAGTTTCTTTTTAAGATACGCCGAAGCGTTCTCCCCCACACTCATTAACTCATTACCGGTTAGCTTGTGCTTGTTAGTGCACAATTCCTTTACACACTTTGCATAGCGAGGAGACTGACTAATTACTTCAATGAGTGGAATATTCACTTGGACCTTCTTAAAAACATCCCAAATATCCCTATCTTGTTCCACCTTCGCATTAGCTTTAGCGAACCTGCCAGGAAAAGGTAGAGGAGGAACATAAGTAGAAACAAGAGGTTTAGAGTTTGATTTAGTTACCTCGGGAGTTTGGGGAAAATCTGCGTTCTTTTCCTCTAAAATTGGTTCCTTTTGCGCTTCTTCTTCACCCGAATTTGTAACTTCGGGTTGCACAAATTGTGTACCACTTCCCAACTTAATAGCATTGACACCCTCACTTGAGTTAATAGGTTGGGAAGGGAGTTTCTCACCATTTTGTGCATGCAACTGATTAATCTCCTCGGCCATTGAACCTACTTGTGTTTGCAAATCCTGGACCACACCCTCCGTTCTTTGCATAAAATATTTCAGCAACTCTTCCATATTGGACCCTTGATTTTCAGGTGGTTGTTGTTGTTGGAATTGTTGTTGTTGCGGTAGACCAACTTGTGATTGCAACTCCTTAATTGCATTATCCGTTTTCTGCTGATTTAAGATCGCTAGTTGTTGATTTTGCTGTACCACGGACATTAGAGCCTCCACCAAAGTAACCATCTTCTCCAATTATGGATTATGCCCTTGTTGTGGTTGTTGCACTTGTTGTTGGAATTCACTCGGATGGCTGGAAACAGAACTTGCACTTGCAACCTGCTCGTAAGTGTTGGAGTAAATACCATTCGGCTGGGTTGAGAATATAGCATTGACATGTTCTACGTTCTCATAAGTTGGGCGTGATGGTTTTACAACCACTGCTGCAATTTATTGCATCATTGCCATCATATTGTTCATTTGTTGACGTAATTCAACAATCTCGCCAACTTGATTAACTTCCTTGATAGATGGTTCCGACCCACGAATTGAAAATTGTTGAGAATTTGCTGCCATACTCTCAATCAACTCTCGAGCTTGTGTCACCGTCTTGTTCATAAGTGCACCACCACTTGCAGCGTCAATAAGATTCCTATCACTCGATTGTAGTCCTTCATAGAAGTTTTGGATAATCAGCGCGTCACTGAATTGGTGATGAGGACAGCTTGCCACCAATCTCTTGTATCGTTCCCAACAATCATATAAAGATTCTCCCATATGTTGCTTCATTCCGCAAATCTCCTTGCGAATTTGTGTAGCCTTTGATGCTGGAAAATATCTCTCTAGAAAAAGTTTCTTCATCCCATTCCATGTTGTGACACTTTCGGGAGGCAAATAATATAACCAATCCTTAGCGCTATCCACCAAAGAGAATCGAAAAACTTTCAACATTGCACCATCCGCATTAGTACCCGCTGGAAGCACGGCCATGAAAATGGTGTGGAAATCCATAAGATGCTTGTTTGGATCTTCATTTACCATTCCATGGAACTTTGGTAACTCTCTAAGCAATCCTGGCTTTATCTCAAAAGTAGAGTTGGTTTGAATGCAACCCTGTTGTGTATCCAGCTTATGAGAAGCCAAGTCCTTGAGTGTACGATTTGAAGCGTCACCCATTGCTTCTTCTTGTTTGTATTTTGGTAAAGTACCTGAAACACACTTCTCACAAACAAGTAAGAAACAAGACAAGAAACAAAAAGCAGTATGCGAACAGAGCAAAACAGTATGCGAACAGAACTATTAAAAAGAAACTAAAAACTAGATAACAAGCCGAATGCCTCCCCGGCAACGGCGCCAAAATTTGATCGCTTTTCAGACGACACAAATATAATTTCACTTTCTCACTTTACTAATATGAATATAATATTCGATAAGAAAGAGTTCGTATCCACAGAGAGGCGATTGTTGTTATGCAATTTTCAGATTCTTATGTAACCAAATAACCCAAGAGTGTTTTTGTTTTTATCTAAGTAATAAAATTAAACAAAGCAAAGTAAATAGTTGGAATAATCAATAAGGAGAAGATATTGGTTAAGGGATAGTATCATTCACAAACATGTATTTTTCATCTATGATTAGAATTGGTATTTAATCTCTCAATTATCAAAAGTCCTAGGATATCTTGATCGCAAGAGTATCCCGTTTATTTCCTGATTTTATCACAAACAACATTAAAAGATGCTATCTAGAAATCTTCTTAAAAAGCAACCTAAAGTGTAAAATCACAATTAGATTTAACTCCCTAAGAGCAATAAGTTCTATGAAATAAGACTAATCGATGCAAACAAACGTGTAAAAGCACTAATTCGTTTTAACAAAGGTTATGATTCATATGCGATTAAAAAGATGTATCACTACAAGTATTAACCACAAGTTGCTACTAGAAATCAGAGATAACAACTTTTACGTATTGAAAACCCTAATATAGCTTTAGGTATGAAAACAAATCCAATTGATTCCGGACTCAACCAAACTATCATTCAAATCATATGATAATATAAACGATGAATCATAAACGATAAAATTGAGACAAAACTAAATCATAGAATCAAATCACATGCTTGAAGAAATCAACTTTATCCCATAACCAATAGTTGTATTTAGTTACTCATATTCATGGAGTTCATCATCAAAATATTCAAGGAAATAAGATGAAACATAAAAGAAAGCAAACCCTAGAAGTTGTTCTCTGCAAAAGCTCCAAGAATAGAATAAACACACGTTATATCTTTGTTGTAGAAACTCTCTTTTTTTTATAGCCCTTTGCTTTCCAAAAATAGGTCAAAGTCTTCAAAATCTTCAAGTCCACGTACATCTACATGTCCACCAATCCCATGTGTGAAAAATATATCTCTGGAATTTTCGGGTCCAAAACTGGTCGCCGGAGTGCTGACGTTATCGCCGGAATCCGGTCACCGTCGCCGGAATTTGGTCACCGAAAAATGTTTTCCGATCGCTTAAACCATTGGAAACTGTCACCAGTCAATTCTACACTTCCAGTTGCTCAACTTTGCTTTCCTGCATTTCAAACATTTGCATAACCCATCTAAATCCAATTTTCTATTCTTGCGAAAACGTACCCAAAAGCGTGACGCATAGCTAATACTTCCAGCCATCAATTCTTGCATCCAGCGCATACCCGCCTCACGATTCACTGAAATATTACGATCGACACTTTAACCTCTGAAATCCGACTACCGGAACTATGCTCACCGGCGCGCCATTTTCACCCCGTTTTCGCACAGTTTCTGCAGCATGTACTCATACCACCAACCGCTGCCATACCATGCTCAATCACCCACTGTATCACTACCAGTCCTTGTACTGCTCTAAACCTGCAATCTTGGCTCAATTATTCTCTGCCATCAGCTGCAACTTCCATTTCCCTGCAATTCCAGCTTCATATTGCATCACCAGCTGCCTCATACTCAAGCTATATGTTCCTGCCATTTCAGTAACCACCTCCAGGCCACCATACTTGCAGCTGAAACTCCATATAGGCTTCATTATCAACTGTAACTGCACTTCATTCCATAATCCTCGTTGTGCAATCATTATTTGTACCCACTTAACCTCTACTGCAACAGCACCTCGAAGCCAACTTCATAAGCTGCAATTGCGTCGACTGCGAAACACCATGACTTCCACAATCTAGAGCACCAGTTCATCTCTCTCCTTCTCTTCTATCGCTTTTCGACACAACTGACCCTCAACTTCACAGCACTGCGCACACCTGCAATTTCTCACCAACCATAGCCATAACTATAACCTGAGCACCGGAACTTAACGGCATCAGCTCTTCTTTCTTTCCTGCAGTACCAATACCAACAACTCTCTCGAACACCACTTCCTCACTACCAATTCCAGCTGCACCTCAGCAGCAACTTCACCAATATCCACAGCTACTCCTCTTGAATCACCTCACAGCTGCAACCATTCCCTGAATAACCCATGACAGCAACACAGATCATCTCATTTTTCCAATATTGTCACATCATGAGCAATTCCACCCATAACCTTCCCTGTGTCATACAAGCCTTCATTGCATAAACCTGTAACTCACAACTTCTCAGCTAAAGTCCATTCTGTGAATAATCTGTCCTCATCAAAGAGACACACACACAAACAACCATTCCATGCTCAATTCGGCACTAACAAAACCACTTCAACTCCCATATTCCAACACCTACAGCCTTACCTTGCCACTTCTCTTGTAGCTGCTTCTGACCTTCCCTGTAATGTCACCATACTATCACAGCCATTGTGGCCATGTCAACAACCTTAACAGGTCCATCTCCTTCATTTACAGACCACAACTGCGACTCCCATGTACAGCACCAGCTCCACCACCTGCAATGCCTTCAAACATACATTTAACTCCTTCCTATAGGTAAGTAAACTTCACTACAGAATCACCATCAGTGCTCCACATCTCCCCCAGAGACCCATTTTCTCATACCAACTTCCTGCAACAACACACCATTCCAAAGTCCATTGCAGTATGTTCTAACACCTCAAGCACATCACCTGACCTGAACTACCAGCTCTATCGTCTCATCCGAGCACCATCAGTTAACCACCAAACCCTTCTTGTGCCATCCACTGCCATGCCACTGTCACACAACTAACTCAGTCACGGCCAATGCTGCACTTCAAATATCCTTCTCAGTCACCTGCAATCTCAACTGCGCAACTATAACAAACCATCCAACCACACAACACTGTTGCTCCTCCTCAATTTCAGAATCGTAAGCACCACTTCAATTCACCAGCTGCCATTCCTTGTTCTGCAGTCAACAACAATAGCTCCTTTGCCTCAAACCATGAGCTTAATCTCCTGCAGTTTTGAAACTATCCCAGGCCTGTAATGCAACTGTCAGTTCCCTCATCTCCTTGCAAATTCTTCCTGCAACAACCATCACACTGACTTCTAGCACCAGGTACCACCAGTTTACTCCTCCCTGACCTTGCGCAATCCATCACCTGCAGTTTCAACCACTAGTTCACAAATTATCTCCCTATTTAAACTCTACTAATACTCCAATGCCAGTAGCTGCACCTGCAACAATTCCAGACTCAGATAATCCCCATTGTAAACGTGCACTAAGCTTCGACTGTAATCATCAGTTCCCATGCTCTAACTTCCAAACTCAGCACCATTTCCAGTTGCAATTTCCACCTCCAACTGCAAAAATACTTAGTCTGTTTCCCAGACCTTCCTCCAGCTCATTGCCACAACCACTCCATACTCCAGCAGCAACAACACTTGAGCTGGAAAAGTAATGGTACAAGCATTTTCACAAATACCTGTTGAGCAACAACTGATGGTGTGTTTGTGCAATGAGAATCACCTTCAATTCCTCTCCAAATCCCTGCAAAATGCAAGTTCAATCAAACCCATTTTTCTCACAGCAACAGATCTCCATTCTCCCATGATTTCTCGTCAAACAACATCAGCAACTCACTCCACTCTCCCCCTCCTTCTTGGCTTCAGATAGGAATCTTGACCTAACATTCATCTATACCTCATGGCAACAGAACCATCATCTTATCTCTCCCTGATTTCTCTCAATTCCCATTACTGATTTGTTAATCTATCTGCAGCTGAACTGAATGAACTGAAATGTGTTGTCTAAAGACACAGGAGTTCGACCTAGCTTTAAAGAGGTAGAAGCCCCTTAGCGAACTGCTGTCTGTCCTTAACAAACCTTAGTGACTCCCCATAGCAATTCTTTCTAAAATAGTAGGCTTCCCCCTAGTAATCTCCCAATTCCTCTGTAAACGTGGCTGCCTCCTAGTAATCTTCGGAAATAATTGCAGTTATTTGATGGTTCCCTACGCAATTGTAGACTTGCATCTTTGTGCGTCCCTGGCCATCGCCTTCCAGCGTTGATAAGCGATGAATTAAGTTCATATTTCTCTTCTTTTGCTCATAATGTCTCCAAAATACCTAATAAACTCAAAAGTAAACATAAGATACATAATTCACACGAAAATTCGCAAAGAAAGCATAAATACTAGATATAAAATTAGGTGTTTTAGACACCTATCAGTAAACATTTGCATTACAAAAATTGAAGGAAAAAAAAAACTGTAAACTGTTTTACATTGCTCGATAAGGTGTACACTACCGTGGATTATTGCATGTAATTATTTTAAAGCATGCTTATAGATATACGGGAATAAGGAGAGACAATACTCGATATATATCTATGTAGATGGTAAAGGACTAAAGGAGTTGTTACTATTGCAGTAGAATTGTCTCCGACCAAATTAAGTCACTATTTCTAATTCAAATTCTTTGTTGTATGTTATCTTTACGCCTTGACCAACAAGTTTATGTCTTTGGTTTACATTCGTTGGAGTCTTCTATCGATAGGGAAAGGTTGCTAGAAGGCAGAAGCTCAACTATCTTGCAATAAGTCAAACTGACATTGTGGGGATGGAGGAGGGCCTGAACGAAGAGATGGGGTTGCTGCCATCAGGGAAGTCAGCGGTTCGGCTGGTGGTCTTGGGGCCAGTAGCTGTTCGTGGTGTGGATCGTGCATTGGATTGTATTTGGTGGTAGTAGTGGCGGCTTAAGTGGTTGCATAATGAATTTCATTTCTTTATTTTCTATAATTTTATGTTTAGAATTAGCAAAACCTACATAAATTCTATTTATCCATGTTCATCACTAATTCTTTTATTTTATGAGCTAGCTTCCGTTTCCTTTCTTCCTTTTTGGGTCACACGAGTTGATTTTTATTTTGGTGACGGATTAACAAAAATTCATAAAAATATATATACGGGTTCAAATCGGTATGTAAGGATACCAGAGGGGCTTACTGAATTATACCACAAAGGGATCAACTCGAGAAATTCACGAGTCACGACAAACCCATGCCACATAAAAAAACACTTCTGCATTTTTGTATCTTAATATCCCTGATGTGCTAAAGACTTTGCATGGTTACGGGAGGGGGAGAAGCTGAGATATACAAAATGCATCGGGACGGGGAGAGGCAAATCCGCGCGACACCCAATAGAAAATCCTAAGCAATATCGGGACAGGGTGAGGCGATAGCGAGCCACACTATCTGACAAATCGTAAGTATGTACCGGGGCGAGGAGAAACCGAGCCACACCAAATCGAAAATCCTAAAACAATGGGCGAGGAGAAGCAGAGCTGCACCAAATCAAAAATCCTAAACATGCATCAGGACAGAACGAGACAAAACGGTTTTTGATCCGTCCGGTGCGTAGCACGGGCACGAAATCTAGTTTTTTTTTTAATAGGAAAAAGGATTTATTAATAATGATTTAAAATGAAACAACTCTGTTCTGGTCACTTTGAATCATAGTATTGATCCAAGTAGGAAAATTCATGTACCATTCTACTGAATCTAATTAAGTTTTTGCAAACTTTGCCAAACTATGAGCAATTTCATTTGCATCTCTATGACTGTAGGGCTGCCAACGGTTATCCAATTACCCGGAACCGAAACGGACCCGAATGTATCGGGTCCAGTTCTAGGTCCTAAGATTGGACTCGTTAGCAAAATCACTACCCGACGGGTAGATATGTAAGGAACCGATAAGATTTCGGGTCCTAACGGATATTACCTGGCGGGTACCTGTCGGTATCGGGTATCCGAATATTTAGTTTTTACTTGTTAATGTTACACAAAGTGGAAAGATTTTGTATGGTTTCGCATGAATTTTTTTACTTTTCCTTTATTTTCTTATGTTTAATGTTAATTAGAACAAATATATAGATTTAATAATAATTTTATACAAAAAAAATATAAGATTCAAACCAAACAAAACAAATGTGAAAATAGATTATCAAAAAACTAAACTTGTGCCAGTGCTACGCACCGGGCATTTTATTTTCATTTAACATGCTATGCGTGGGGCTTCGCCCCTCCCCGTGGAGATGTATCTTTAATTTGGTGATGTATCTTTAATTTGGTGTGCTCGTCCGATCTCATGATGATATATTTTTTAGTTAGTATGACGGAACGAATACATTAAATAGGCAGAGAGACAGAAAATATGCGCCGATTTTATCTGATGTAAGCAATGTGGATGACCTAGCGACACCAGTCTAATTTATCACAATCCAAATTCATCACTTTTTTATAATTAGATATATCTAATCTTACCATTTCAAGTACATAAATTTAACATACTTTAATATTCGAAATTGTTGAAATGAGAATTTGATGGAACCTAGCCAATTAATTCATACGCCAAACTTCATATGATTTACAGTACATATCTCTAACAACATTTAAAACTTGAAAGAATAATAATTATATAGTAAAATTGTTGACCTAAATCTTACAAAATCACATGATGTTTACGATGTTACGGAAGAATACAAATGCCAAAAGTTTTGAATGCATTCCTCTCATCGTCGTTTTCCCCTGTTAGGGAGATAAATTAAATCCAATTAAGCTTAAGGTCTGTTTAAACCCATCAATTGACGAAGTGGCATCCCGAAGAACTTCATCAAATAATCCAATCTAACACTACAACTTGTTCAAATAATGCACCCATACAAACTTTTCATAACAGGTCCACTCCAGTCAAACGCTATATCGACAATATAAACCCCTAATTCAAACACCACAAACTTTTTTCATGAATCATGATAGAAAAAAATGCATTCAACTAAAGAAATAAGTACGCCATTCAGTTTACCATTATTGTTGGTGATACGATGCCCGGGCATGTGCTAGATGGTTGTTGGTTGCTAACCCGTAATACACATTCCTACTATGAGTGCTGGAGACACTGCTGATGTTGGCCATCTTGAATAATGTAGGTACTAGGTACTGAATATCGCAAGATAATAGTTCACGAGTATCATGAGAAAAGAGTTATAAAATGTTACGATGATAGAAGAAGCGCGGAGAAATATGAAGTTTTGCGAGGATGGAGTAATTTTGCGAGTATGAGTTGCGATACTTCGTAACTCATGTACAGCTGTATAAAGTTTTACTATAAATAGGAGTTCAAATGTAAAATTCGGGAGGTTCTTTTAGTGAGTGTTAGAAAATATTTTAGGAAAGAGAATAGAGAAAGTTGTAACTATTCTAATTCCATTTAGATACTTCTTTGTAATCAATTGAGAACATTAATAAGAAAATTGTTATTCATCATCAAGAACTTCTTGAGTTTTTACTAATTCTATTGAGGGTGTAGTTGTAGGTTATTCTGCAACTACATAATTGGCGCTAGAAACAGGGACTTGAGAATTGTGGTAGCCTAAATTTGAGGGAAGTGGAAAATTTGAAGATCAAATGAAGTCTGTAGATGGAGATGGAAAAAAAAGAAGAATGTAATATGATCACAGAGACAATGATTGATGAATTTCATAGTAATATAAAGGGAAAAATATACAAGCGAGATTGTAGAGGAAGAAAGATCATGGAGGAAGAAAAGATGACAACTTTAGAAGAATGGGAAAAGCAGAAAATCACATTTTCAATGTGAAATTCAAATGAAGACTTGAACCACACTTCACCATTGGTGATCACATTGCCAATCATGCTAGAAGATAAGAAAGCTGAAGAAAAATGGAAATTAAAACGAATTTTGGTTGATACAGGGAGTTCTGTGAATATTATATTCTATCATGCACTTAAGGGGATGGGAATTAAAGATGAAGAAATCATAAATTCAAAGTGTCTTATTCATGGATTAGGGAAATCTACAACAAAATCTAAAGGAGAAATCGTGCTGCGAATATTACTAGGAGAAATTGAAACATATGTAATCTTGTGTGTGATAGATATGGAATCTCCATATAACATGCTGATAGGAAGGCCGTGGATTCATGCGATCAAAGCTGTTGCTTCAACATTACATCAAAAACTCAAATTTCCTACACCAAATGGAATTCAAGAAATAAAAGGAGATCTTGATAGTGCAAAATTTTGTTATCAAATTGAAGTAACACAATGCGGAGGAAGAGCAAGAAAGAAACAACTTCGTAGGAAACTTGCGAAGGAAACAAGAAAAGAAGAAGAATTCCGAGTGTATACAATAAGAGCAAAGTAAGGGAGAGGTATACCAAATGAAATTCTAGAAAAAGAAGGGGAACCAGCAAAAATAATTAAAGAACCAACACCTATGGGGGAGCAGAGTCCAAGCTATGTTGCAGCTGAACCAACTAAAGAAATAAATATTGGAAGTAAAGAGGAGCCTTTATTCTTACGAATTGGAACTAAGATGGATGAAGAAGAAGAAAAAAAGACTACTGATCTTTTGCGAGAATATAAAGATATCTTCGCAGGAAGTGTAGATGAGATACCAGGAATTGATCCATCAGTGGCATGTCATAGATTGAATATAGATAAAAATATAAGACCATTCAAACAAAGAATAAGGAAGATATCACAAAATTATCATGTACAAATAGAAGAAGAATTACAAAATATGTTGGATGCAGGGATCATAAGGGAAGCAAAATATCCAGAATGGATTGCGAATATGGTCATTGTTCCGAAAAAGAATAAAGGAATAAGAATTTGCATAGATTTCACTGATCTAAACAAGGCATGTCCCAAAGACAGTTTTCCATTACCAGATATACCACAAATGGTGGAATCAGCTGCAGGTCATGATAGAGTCACTTCACTTGATGGATATAAAGGGTATAATCAAATATCACTCGCAGAAGAAGATCAAGAACATACTTCCTTTTTTGCTCCAAGGGGTTTGTATTGTTATGTGAAGATGCCATTTGGCTTGCGGAATGCGGGTGCTACATATCAACGTATGGTTGAAAAAGTGTTCGCGAAGTGGATACATAAAACTTTGGAGGTATATGTAGATGATATGTTGATAAAAAGAAAGGAAGCTAAAGACCATGTGCAAGATTTGAAGGAAATATTTGAGCAAATGAGAAAGTTCAACATCAAATTAAATCCTGAGAAATGTATAATTGGGGTTTCATCTGGAAAGTTCTTGGGATACATAGTATCGAAGGAGGGAATACAAGTTGATCCAGAAAAGGTCCAAGCAGTTCGTGACATGCCAACACCGCAACGGTAAAAGAAGTAAAAAAACTAAATGGACTCTTGGCTTCACTTGGGAGATTTATTTCGCGAATGTCGATAAGTGCAAGCATTTTTCAACATACTTAAGAAGGGAGCAAAATTCAAATGGACTGATGAATGTGAAAAAGCTTTTCAAGGAATCAAAGAATACCTCGCAAATACATCTATACTACGTAAACCAGAGAGAAAACGAAGAATTATTGGTATACCTGCAACAACTCCATATGCTCTAAGTGAAGTTCTGTTACGAGCAGACGCAGGAGTAGAAAGGCCCATTTACTACATTAGTAAAACCTTTAATGCAGCAGAAAAGAATTATTCTAAAATGGAGAAGTTAATATTAGCTATGGTTTATGCATCATTCAAGTTACGAATATACTTTCAAGCACATGTAATAAAAGTGGTAACCAAAGTCCCAATTGAATCAGTCATGAAGAACACAAAAAGGTCAGGATGAATAGAAAGGTGGAATGCACAAGTAAACCATTACAAGATAAAATACGAAGTGTTGTCATCACAAAAATCACAAGTTGTCGCAGATTTTTTGGCAGAATTTCCTTTGGAAGAAGATGAAGCAGTAGAGAAAATGATGGATGTTGAAGAAGAATTTGGAAATCCAAAAGACTTGTTAATGAGCTGATAGATGGGAAATTCTGGTGGATGGATCATCCAATAGTGAAGGAAATGGAATTGGAGTCGTGTTGATTTCACCAGAAGGAGAAAGAACAGCATTCTCATTCAGACTAGAATTTGCATCCACGAACAATGAAACAGAGTACGAAGCTGTAGTGCATGCATTAAAGATCGCAATAGAAAAGAATCTTGAAAGTATAAGGATAACAAGTGATTCGCAATTAGTGATTTGTCAAATTAAAGGGGAATATACCACAAATGAATCTTCTTTGAAGAAATACAAGAAACTCGTTGAGGAATTATCTCGAAGATACCAAAATTAAAATGGAGACATATATCAAGAAAATATAACCGTCTCGCAGATGATTTTGCATTTATTCCAAGCATGATGACAAATCCAAATACAAGAAATATCCAAATACAAACAATTCAACACCCATCAGTGGACAAAGAGAAAGAAATTGAAGAAGCTGTTGCGATGGAAGTAGAAAGAGAGTTATCAAACAACATCGCAGATTGGAGAAAAGAAATTCATGAATACCTCGCAACAGGAGAAATATCCAGGAACATACTAGAAGCACATAAATTAATGAGTCGTGCAACAAACTATGAGTTGCGAGAAGGAATTTTATACAGAAAATCTTTCAACGGACCACCTCTCAGGTGCTTAACTCGCGAATAAGGAGAAAAGATATTGAAGATGTTACATGGAGGAGAACCTGGCAATCATAGTGGGGGAAGATCTCTAGCATATAGAGCAAAGATACAAGGATATTACTGGCCTTATATGCATACAGACGCAAAATTGTTCGTACGAAGATGCAAGGAATGCCAACGACATGGTAAAAGAATTCATGCACCAGGGGCTACATTAACTTCTTCAACAAGTTGCTGGCCTTTTGGTAAATGGGGGTTGGATATTGTTGGACCATTTATACCTGGATATGGACAAAGGCAATACTTGATAGTTGCAACAGATTATTTCACGAAGCTCGCAGAAGTAAAAAGCAGACAAACATATTCGTGATAAAGATGTTTTTACGTTTATATTTGAGAACCTCATTTGCAGGTACGGGGTTCCATCACAACTAGTATCTGATAATGGAAAACAATTTGAGGGGAAGAATATAGAGATGTTACTCAGTGCTTTTAGAATAAAATGTGGGAAGTCAACCCCGTTATATCCACAAGCTAATGGACAAGCTGAAGCAACAAATAAAACAATCGCATATACAATCAAAAAGAAATTAGAAGGACATCTCAAAGGGTGGTGTGAGCAAGTACCTAGCGCAGTTTGGGCATACAATACAACTAGAAGAGAAGCAACTGGAATGTCTCCTTATTGTCTAACATATGGAGTGGAAGCAGTATTACCCACAGAGGTTGTAATTCCAACAACAAAGAAAGAAGCTTGGGAAAGAAATTTAAGTGCGGGAGTAATATTAAGAGAATTGGATGATTTGGAAGAAAAAAGAGAAAAGGTGTTGCACCATATGAGGATTTATCAAGAACGATTAGCTCGAGAATACAACAAGAGAGTCATTGAACGTGAATATAAACCAGGTGATTTGGTCATGCGAGAAACACCTCGATATCAAAAAGAAAATGGAGGGAAATTAGCACCAAAATGGGATGGACCATATGTTATTAAAGAAGTTGTAGGAAGCGGAGCTTATCGGCTGATGGATCCAGAAGGGAGAGACATGGGTTTTAGGCTTGGTAGACCTTGGAACATACTATATTTGAAAAGGTATTATCCATAAAACTCATGAAATTTTTTACGAATATTGTTTACTCGCAGGAAATTGGGAAAAGTCACGAATTTTTAAAATTTATATTCCGATTAAAATTTCATTAATTTGCGAATAAAAGACCGCAATCTGTGATCAGCCTCCAGAAAAGAAAGAGAGCCGCAGAAAATTTTATACAGGCAAACCTTTGTATGCGTACACCCTAGTTCGCGAAGCTATAATTCGTAAGAGGCAATGTCCTAAAGTACGTCATTTAAGGGGGTACCTATAACGTGGCTAAGGGTAACCGGAACACCACCAAGGGCCCTTAGTACATGGTAAAATTTTTGGGGTACAACCCAATAATGGGGTACCTATCCGGGTTAGACACCTTGGATTCTCACCTAATCTAACGACATTACGCAATATAAAATGCGGTGTAAGAGGATTTAGGCTGGGCGACTAAGGCATACTGTCTTTCCCAAGAAGTGCAGAAAACGATCAAGGCGCCGAGGTACACGGTTGAGTCAAGAGTGCCGAGTGAGGTTGAACCACATCTTCCATTTTTGACAAGTCTTGGCAAATGATGCACTTGGCCCCAAGATACCCCATAGGGTGCAACCTCGTAACTATAAGCCCTATAGGCAAAAAGGATAAGAGGTTGCGATCAAAAGCTGGTTGTTGGCAGAACCGGATGGGAAGAGCTAACCTTGTATGGTCGATGTACGCTTCCTTGAAGGGGCAATCAGGGGGAAGATAAAGGGCAGGACCCTCCATTAGGGAGCTGATAAGTGCTATAAGACGCAAATGTCACGAGGCTTCTTGTTTGCGAAAACATAAAGGCTTGTCATATTTGTGCAACAAATGAAGTTCTGCGAGCCTTCTAAAAAAAAAAAAAAAAAAAAAAAGAGGGGAGAAAGAAAGAAAGAAAAGAATAAAGAACTCGCAGAACATAATAAAGTTAAGATGAGATCAATGGGTCGCTACATGAATTGCAAGACGGCAATGTCATGGGGCTTTATGTTCGCAAGAATATTTAGGCCTGTCATATTGTCGCAACAATTCCTGAAGAGGCTAAAATACTATACAAAGAAGTTAAGATGAGATCAATGGGTTTTTGCATGAAAGTGTAAGAACGTCCTGCGATTTCATCGCAAGAAGATAATGTCACGAGGTTGTATGTTCGCAAGAATGTTCAGACTTGTCATATTATCTCAAATAATTAATACAAAAGAGGTGGAAAAATAAGACCTTTACTTAGGAAGGCATGATAAGACCACAGAAATTAATGAAATTTATTGCATCAATATCATTGAAGAAATTTTACAAGAATATACATCAAGAAATTTTGAAGAGAAGACACTTCTGTCAATATCATTGAAGAATTTTTACAAGAAGTCCTATCAAAAAAGAAAACATCATTGAAGAATTTTAATGAAGATTTAACAAAAGATGCGATTTTGATAACAATCAAATACAGATAATTTCATATTCGTAAAAGTTTACGAGAATTACATACTTCTTATACTTCTCCATATATTGAATATTTCACAAAAAGATTGAATACTTCTTATAATTCTTCAAGAATATCTCATATTTATTATACTTCTTTAATGGACATTTCATTTGGTGAAAGTTAAATAATCATTATACTTCATCATATGTTACATAATTATTCAAAGATCGAATACTTCTTATATTTCTTCATTTGATGAATTGAATACTTCTAATACTTTTTATATCTCTTCATTTGGTGGATCGAGTACTTCTAATACGTAAAAGGGAATTGAGTATTTCTAATAATTCATTTGGTAAATTGAATACTTCTAATACTTCTTATATTTCTTCATTTGATGGATTTGGTACTTCTAATACTTCTACAAAGGTTGAAACTTCGTAAGATAAACTGAGGCAGATATTTTAATACTTCAAACAATGTTTAATCATTTAAAGAGAAATAATAGGGGGAAAAGGATATACTAAGCTTTATCTGTGAGTTATATATTATTTCTCTTCATATGATCAAATGGGGAAAATTTAGTCAAAGAAAGGTTAAATTATCTTCGCAAAATATCAAAAAGAAAGGATAGATCATCTTCGTAAAATATCAAATGTACTTCTCAAAAAATAGAATTGTTCGCAAAAAGGAAACCAACAGTAACTAAGGGAAGGAATTCAGAAGAAAGAAAGAAGAGGAGAGTCAATGATAAATTGAACAAGGAATATTATCATGCTTCATCAACACTCTGTGCTGGATCTTTAAGATCAGAAGGGTCATTAGCATCCTTCGACTTTTGCGAGATATCATCCTTGGAAGAATATGCTGCAGGGACATCTCCTTGAGGAATAGATTCTTTCTCATCATCAAGATCTTCATCATCACTCTCATAATCGAAATCACTATCAGGCTCACGAGAAACTTCATCGTCTGATATCTTCAGAGGAGTAATCTTTACAGGAGGCAAGCCTCTTGATAAGAGAATGTTATTCGCAAAGACTTGAGCTTTCAGATGACTTTCACGAAGTATAGCCTTTTGATGATTGGTATCTTCGATATCCTTGGAATAAGCAAGATAATTGAATCTCCGAGTAGCACGGTCACGAGAGTTGATTAAGCGAGTAGAAAGCAAAGCATTCTTCTTACGAAGCTCAGAACAGGAGGCTTCTAATCTAGCTTTTGCATTACGAATGTGGTTCTCAGATTCTGCAAATAAAACAAAGTTCAAAGAATAAAATTTGCGAGTATAACGAAATTCAAAGATATACCATAGGCAGTCAAATTTTAATGACTACCTTCTCTTTGCGAAGTAAGAGATTGAGTTAAAGATAGACAACCGTTCTTCATCTGATTCATCGCATTATCAAAACCATCACCAACTAATCCTTTAAGTCGATATTGAAGCTTTTGATCTTTAGAAAGGAGAAAATTTTTATCCTTCGCAAGTTTGGCATTAAGACTTTTTAATGACGAGTAATATTCTTCAAGTTGATTCTTATTAGCACACAAGACTATATTCTTCTTAATAAGGGAATTCTTCTCAATAACAAAAGAATTTCTTTCAGCATCTGAAGACTTCTTTAATTCCTCAAGTTCACCTTTCAACAAAGAAAGAAGATTTTCTTGATCGCAACATTTATTCTGAAGAGTCTTTAATTCTTGCGAAGAAACAATCATTGTATTCAAAAACGAACATTTCTCTTCTGATAAGGTTTTGTTCTCTTCTAATAAGGTTTCTATTCTCAAATTAGCTTTGGTTAAGGAAGAAAAAAGTTGAGATATGTCATCATTCAAAAACTTTTGATCATATATTAATTGAGTATTCTCTTGAAAAAGAGCATCAGAGTTGTCAAGAGCACACGAGTAAAGATTAGATAAATGGGAGAATTGGTTTGAGAGGCTTTCATGCTTGGTTTGATATTCTGTTGCATCTGATTCATGGTGAAGTACCAATCTTCTACATTTCTGGATGAATTCTATAAAGGGGAATGGGTTTTAATGGATGTTTCAAGCATATGAAGAATATAAATAAATAAAAGAGAAAATATGAAGATAGTAATCATACCTTTCAATTCATCATTTCTTTTGCGAAGAATCGCATGAGTCCGTAGAATTATTCGAAAATGATGATTTTATTTACGAAGATCCTCGCATTCTGCTTGAGAAGCTTTCAAAGATTGGCGAAGCAATTCAATTTCTTTTTCCAAGGATTGACGTGAAGAAGAAATGTCTGGATTGACGAAATTATTCAGAACTTCGCAAAATTCATATTGCGAACGAACATTAGTAGATTTCGCAGTATTGGTCAAAACCTCAGATAACATTCGGAAAGTTGAATAAATTCCATCTCGAATTTCTTGAGGAAGAGGAGAAGAATTTGAAGGAATAAGAGCAAGCTGCAAATCGTCTGGAGAAATAACACTCAAAGGATTTGGGGGCAAGACAGGTTTTTCTAAAGAAGAAGTTGAAGAAATATTTTTCGAGGGTTGTTTTTCAAAAGAAGAAGTTAAAGAAATATTTTGAGAGGGTTGGTCTTGAAGAAGTGTTGATAAATTGACATTGATAGGAGATTGAAAAGCAGGTAATGGAGTAGAGGCAGGAGTATGTGAAGAAGCATTTTCACGAGGAGGAGAGGAAAATTCCTTATCAACTTTAGGAAGGAAATCATCAATCGGAATTAATGGTGTGGGTTTAGTTATTCGAGATCTCTTACTTGGATTTGGTTTTTCGTCAACCTGCGAATCAAAATGTAGATTAAAAACTGAGGCAACAATATATTGTTCAGGAAAGAAGGCAGAGTATTTTAACTACCTTTTGATTCTCAGATTTTCTTCTTCGTGGATTAAGGCTTGGATTCTTTAGTTGAGATTTCATATGAGAAGTTATTTTGCTGAAATAAGCCAAAATCAGATAACAAATTGTACAGAAATTAAAGAGGAAAACAAATGAAATACGCAGAGATAGAAGGAAATTACCTTGGAGAACTCATGAAGATACAGTAGAAGAAAAAATTGCAGAGAAAATAGTGATAAAGAGTATGAGTAGAAGATAGAATTGCGAAAACAATAAAAAGAAAAGGAAGAGAATATAAAGGAGTTATATAAGGAAATAACTAAAAAAGAACGGTTACAAAAGACGTGTCAAAATTTCAAAAGACTAAGTAACGGTTATGTTCTCACGATCATTTCTTCTTCGTAGAATTGACATGAGAAGAGGCAAGATGTAGGTACTGAATATCGCAAGATAATAGTTCACGAGTATCAGGAGAAAAGAGTTATAAAATGTTACGATGATAGAAGAAGCGCGGAGAAATATGAAGTTTTGCGAGGATGGAGTAATTTTGCGAGTATGAGTTGCGATACTTCGTAACTCATGTACAGCTGTATAAAGTTTTACTATAAATAGGAGTTCAAATGTAAAATTCGGGAGGTTCTTATAGTGAGTGTTAGAAAATATTTTAGGAAAGAGAATAGAGAAAGTTGTAACTATTCTAATTCCATTTAGATACTTCTTTGTAATCAATTGAGAACATTAATAAGAAAATTGTTATTCATCATCAAGAACTTCTTGAGTTTTTACTAATTCTATTGAGGGTGTAGTTATAGGTTATTTAGGTTATTCTACAACTACAAATAAAAGTGTCTCCCAAAACTCATAATAGGAGTGCGGGGCAATCTAATTTTATGACCATATGTGATATACAATAAGACTACATTTTATTTTAGGGATGTTTGAGAGAGTGTAAAGATCTCGGATTATATATGGCACTTCCTTCGGATAGTTTGATTCTTTAAACCGCCTGATCCATCCCTTTTTCCCATTGGAAAAGTCTATGAAGTATATGAACATATACAAATCGTGCTTAAAAGTTGACATTCAATCTTAAAGTCCGCGGGTACGTTAAAATACGCTAAACACTAATGGAAAAAAATATTCAGTGAATGCTGAGATCGGAAGCCATTCAAGAACATGAAGGTTGTAGCGACTAAGAAAAGATCATGAAGATTTTAAATCCTAAACCCTAGATAATTCTTTGAAGCAGACAAGAAGTACTTTTGTGTAGGGATGGCAATGGGGCGGGGATCTTGAATCCCATCCCCTACCCTGTTTAAAAAACCAAAACCCATCCCCTACCCGTTACCCATAAGAATGGGGCGGGGACGGGTATGGGGAATCCCCGTAGAGGATGGGTTTCCCATGGGTTACCATAACATTACAATAAATATTTAAAATTTTGTAAATAATTATAATTTAAAAATAATTATAATGGTTCAAACAATAATAATAAGCGTGCAATTTTTTATTTTAAGTTTATAATAACAAACTAAAACTGAAAAATAAAGGAAACAATTGATCCACAATTGAGAATTATGATTCCTTTTACTTTTTAGTTCCTTATTATTAACCATCTTCCTCCATGTTAATCATTTTATCATGATCTTCTTCGTTATCTTCCAAAAAAAGTTCCTCGTTCAGATATAATAGGTTATGATATGGGGCGGGTATGGGGTGGGGACCTTGAATCCCATCCCCACCCCATCCCCGCATCACTATTTTCGGGGATTCCCCATACCCCTCCATGTTCCCCATTTATACGGGTAAAACCCTAACCCGTAGGGGCGGGTCCCCACGGGGATGTGTTTGGGTAGGGCAAATTGCCATCCCTAGTTTTGTGCTTCGTGATTCTAACTAGCTTATCTTTAGTAGAAAGACATTTATGTAGAACGTTCCCCAAGAAATGTTATATCTTAGGAGGCATTTTTAAGCTCCGGAAAAGACTTCCAGTTAACAGCTGAATTTCTCTTAGTAGGACAAACAGTAAGAGACTCATTCAAGATAAGAAGATTTAACACCCATTATGAGAAGGGGACCATCTAATCTTATCACAGCCAATGAAAGGAATTCTAATACTCATGATTTCATTGACAGTGTCCTCATCAAAGAGATTTTTAAGTGTGTCTATTTTCCAATTATGTGAATCAGTATCTATAAGCTGACTGACATGACTCATATTGGCTGAAAAATTAGCAGTATCTGGATGCTTAGTACTATTTGGTACAACTTCACACATATAGTATTTTTTTTAACAATTTCAAGACCTTGACAAATGTCTTTCCAGATCCAAGAACCCTGAGAAGAAACATCATCACTTAAAGGATTAAAATTACTAAAATATTTACAACATAAGATTTTGACCCACAACTCATCTTTTTGATTGTCCATTCTCCAAGCAAGTTTGGTTAACAGAGCAAGATTTAGAATGTTAGTTCTTTTAATATTCTGACCTATAATAAAGTTGGGGAGAGCAAAATCAAGCCACCTTTTTGGATAAATACCTCCTCCTTTCTCATCTTTCCCCCATTGGAAATTCATTTGGACTGAGTCCATTTTATCAGTGATCTCTTTTGGCATGGGAAATACAGCAAGGTGATGGTTAGCCATATTGACTAAAACAGAGTGGATAAGAACGATTCTACCAGGGGGAGCTACAAATTTACCTTTCCAAGTTGCCAGGCTACCTTTATAACTATCAACTAGATAGGAAAAAGATTGATATTTATTCCTTTGTAGCATTAGTGGCACCCCCAGATACTTCTCTTGTAATGACATTCTTTTAATTTTAAGGATACTAGAGATGGTGTTCTTAGTATTACCTGGAACTCTAGGGCTGAAAGCAACTGCAGATTTATCAAAATTTACTACTTGACTTGAAAACTTACTGAACTGATCAATGATTGAAGCTAGTTGATTGGCTTCTTGAATTCTAGCTTTGATGAACACTAAGCAATCATATGCAAAAAGCATATGTGTGATGAGAGGTGCATCTTTAGTAACTTGAAAGCCATGAATCAAATTAGAATCCTCAACAGTTCTAATAGATTAACTAAAATCTTCCGTACATAGGATAAAGAGATAATGAGATAATGGATCTCCTTATCTTAGTCCTCTTTGGGGATAATAAACCTTACCTGGAGCACCATTCAGTAAAATGGATATAGAAACTGTTGAAATATACTGCTTCATCAAAGCACGCCAAATGTCAGAGAAACCAAGAGATTTTAAACTGGCAATTAAAAAAGACCATTCAACCCTGTCAAATGCTTTTGACATGTCAAGTTTAATAGCAATATACCTCCATATTTGGCTTTAGTTTTCTTTAGATAATGAATCATCTCATGAGAAATCACTATATTATCTTGAATAAGCCTCCCAGCAACAAAAGCAGTTTGATTTGGAGCAATAATTTTGCGTAATATCCATTTTAATCTAGAAGCTAAGATCTTAGAAATAATTTTATATACATTGCAAAGACTAATTGGTTTGAAATCAACATCATGTTTAGGACAATTGGTTTTTGGTATAAGAGTAGTGAAATTATGGTTAAGTAGTTGCTTTAAAATATGTTGAGATAGAAAAAATGATCTAACCATATGTGGTCTCCCCTTGGGCCGATGATTTAGCAGGGGGTGGGTTTAGTGTGGGTCCCACTCCCTCGCTCACTTTTTTTCGTTTCGGACAACCCGCGGGATATAAATCATTCTCGCCCAAATATACCTCATTTGTGCCCGTCAATAAATTTCTCCGCTAGGTTATGGCCTACCACTAGAGGAATATCCTCAAAAGATAAAAAGAATAATTTAAAAAAAATCAAGAACTCCTTATTAAAATATTTTCTTTAATAACTAATTTCTTCCTGAAGCGGACTAAACGGGATTTTCTCTTTCCTCTTTAGAGATTTGGTCAAGCAATAGTCAAAATAAGTCAACTTAGTCAACCTTGATTTCTCCAAAAATTTGTTCATCTATTTTGGTTTTTCTGATTCGATCATTCATTTTCAATCGTCATCTGCATCTTACTATGAATTAATTGTATCTTAAATCTGCTATGTCTTCTAGTTTTTTCCTTTTTATAAAAAAAAAAAAACTCTAATTTCTTAAATTCAATTTTTCTTTCTATAATCTCTGGTTCTAATGAGTTTTTATCTTTAAATGGCAGATTAATCTTCTTCTTCTTGTTGCCACGCATTGGTGTAGCAGCTATGTCCTATCACATCATGGATTCTCTTCACAGTTGGTAGTATCTAAGTTGGCATCTTAAGTTGGCTCTTTATTGCATTGGTGTAGGTGTGGTTCATCATTATCTCTTCAATTTGTAGTTATCTGATATGGGTTATATTGATCCCCCTTTATGGAAAATTGTTCACGTTGTTATCTCTGATTCTTCAGAATCTTTGATATCTTCACACTTTTATCTACTTTCTGAATTTTTAAATTGTATCATCCATACCTATCTTCATCACAGTTTGACACCTCTTCCTGTTTTTACTTTTAAAACTTATACATATCCTCTTCAATCTTCGACACCTCTTTCCGATTCCACTTATAAATACCTTACCATCATTTCAAGTTTTTCTCATACCCTTCTTTGTTATTGTAATATTTTTCTTTTCTTTACCTTAATGTCTAGACCTGGTATGAACAATATAACACAACACATGGAGGATTTCTCAATTAGTGAAGAACCTATACGTAGAAGGGTGATTATGCATTTCAATTCTGCTATTTTGGCTGGGGTTAGGGACTGGAGGTATAGTCTTGCTGGTAAACTTTATGCTTATGGTATTATGACCTGGAAATATGTTGAGCATGCTACTAAGTTCATTTGGCCTCACTTAAGAAGACATAATCAATGGATGGTTCAGGTGCGTAATTTAGATCTTAATATCTTTGTTATCAAGTTTCAACTTAATGAAGACAAAGAAGCAATTATTTTTGGAGGTGCTTGGAACTTTGATGGACACTTGATAGTTTTAAAATATTGGAATCTCACTATAGATTATCACTTGATAGACTTCTCTATTTCCCCATATTGGTTAGAGTATAAATAACTTTTACCTGAATTCACTTATGCTGATATCTTGCGTATGATAGGTAATATTATGGGTGAGGTAAGAGTTGTTGAGCCTGATGGTATAAATCCTCCTACTTCTTCTAAGTATAGAGCTCTTGTCCTTATTAATGTTAATACACCCCCTAATTATTGGTATTACTGCTGCTGGTGTAACTAGATGGATTGGGTTTTTTTATGACTCATAGAATATTAGAGATGGAACAAATTGTTAGAGGTTTTGGTTTTGCTGAGCCAGTTTTGCCCCCTCAAAGGAATCCTCAACAGGAAGCTTAACTTTTTCTGCAACATGGTTCTCAATGCCGTTATAGGTTGAGACAACCTATTGTCCAAGATCAGACTCGTCCTTTTGATGGAATGCATATTTCTATATTCTCATCCACTGATTCTGATTCTGGAGATTCCCCTTCATGCAACAATAGATTTCAGGCTTCTTTTTCAGTGTATCCAATGTCAACTTTGTCAAGTGATGGCGCTAGTACTAGTGGTACAAAGAAATTAAATCACCTTATTCCTACTTTGGTCATTACTTCTGCAGCTTAGGACAATGTTGATGATTTTGAGAACACTATAAATGCTATTCAAGATGATGAGACTGCTTCTGTGCAAGATGATAATTCTGCTAATCAAGATAATATTTGGGACATAGCTGATGCTAATGATTTTGCTTCTCAGAATCATTATGATGCAAGGAAACATGTGTTTTTATTCAACCTTCTCTATTTTTTACTTGCTTCATTAGTTTTTTCTTTATTTTGGTTTTACTATTTTTTTTTCATTAGCACCCCTTTTATTCTTGAAAACATGAAAATATTTTTGTGGAACTGTCAAGGTATAGGTAACCCTTATAATAAAGATTATCTTAGATTTTGTTTGAGTCAATATGATCCAGACATTTTCTTTCTTTCAGAAACTAAAGCTCAGTCTAATAATATGAGGTTTTACCTTTCACATACTAAGTATCCTCATTACTGGTTTTATCATGTTATTGGTCTCTCTGGTGGCATTTCCTTAGCTTGAAAAGGTGGAATAGAGGTTGAAATTATGCATACTATAAAAGATATGATTCATGAAATCATTCATACTCATGATCATAATTATGATTTCTTAATAACTTTTATGTATGGTTCTCATGATTATGTGGAAAATGAAAGTCAATGACATTATCTCATGGATATCCATAGTTCTGTTGATCTCCCCTGGGTCCTGTTTGGTGATTTAAATTTCACTATGTCAGATTCAGAAACTCTTAGTCATTCTAGACATACTCATCATGCTAGTCATATAAGAAACTATGTTCAACAATTAGGATTTATTGATTTGGGTTATGTAGGTTATGACACCACTTCGTCTAATCATCGATCAGGTATTGATCATCTTTCCTCTAGATTGGTGTTTGTAGGTGAAAATAGCTTCTGCTGATTTTGGTAATTGCAGGTGTGAAGGTGAGAAAATGTTTAAACACTAAACAAATGTACTGTAAGGGAGTACTTTTAAGTTCAAGAGATCAATTTGTACAAGTCCGACCTAAACCAAGAAATGGTCTTTCCAGACTTGCTTCGGTTACAAAGAGGAGGAGAATGGGTTAGTTTTGGGGTGGGAAGCAAGGAGAGTGTGAGACCAGAATAGTTGATTCTGGGAGAGCAATTGGGTTTCTATAACTTTTTTTTCAGAAAAGTAGGAGAGATCACGAGGAGTGCTAGCCAGTAAGTATTCCGAGTATTGTCTTATCCAAATGATCTTGTTGTTCAAATAGAAATAGATAAAACCTATTTATACAAGTTGTAGTAGAAACGTACCCTGGTCTCATTAAGGAGTGAGGAGTAAATGGGAGGAGGTGGTAACCGTATGCATGGACTTGATTATTCCATAAAGTGGTTAACGCATGAAATTGATTTTCATGAAACTGTTAACGTTATGGAATTGATGTTCCATAAGGTTGTTAACTCATGGATTTATGTCCCATGAACATTTTCCCACATAACTCGCGTATTTACAAGGCTTCTCACTCTTATGACACTTCCTTATGAAGGGCGTAGTGTACGCTGCACGCTGTAGATAACCAAACCAATACCCAAAAAAGATCCCCCAATTTGTGTTGATGTCTCGAATGTTCTTGGAGAACATGTAATACGTTGTTGTGGATTGGCAAGTCGAGCTCGGGGAACTTGCTATCCTGACCTTCGATGGTCGAGATTTTGTATCTTGAGAGGTACGTTGCGCGCCTTAGTTTTGGTAGTGAGGGCCATCGTGGTGGAGTGACCAGGTTGGCATGCCATTGGAATGGCATGGTTTGGCGTGGCCAAACTTATAGGTCTTCGACCCAAAAGTCATGATGTGACTTTAGACGGCCAGGATTTGCTCATGGGTTTGAAGGTTGGCCATTGATGGCCGTATGCCTTTTGTTTTGGTGGCCGCGTATGGAAGGCGCAGACAAGGTATTGTTTAGACTTGGCGCGTATGGCCAATGGTCTGCCATGGGCGTATGGCAAGGCTGTGGCCAAGTCAAGGGGCGCTTGGCTTGGCATAGTATGACTAACATATCTAGGGCCAAGGAATGGGTGTTTGTCTTAGTGCGGCTAGCTTGGCTTGGTGCGGCTAGCTTGGCTAGGTGCGGTTTGGCTTGGCGCGTGGGGCCATGGGTTTTCCATGGTCGCATGGCATAACTAGCTTGAGATAGGTGCGTTCCCAAGCTAAGGTTTTTGGGCCAAAGTCGTGAGGGGACTTTAGGCGGCAAGGATTTTCTCCTGGGATTGAAGAGTAGCCATTGATGCGCGCCTTTGTTTTAGAAACCCTAATTAACACCCTTCACTAGAATCGCTATAGAATTCGAGTGTGGACTCGAATTTTGACGGCCCCCCCTCAAATCAACCGGAAAGGAATTTCCTTTTTCCTCACGCGGTGATATTTAGGTTTTGAACTCGCTTGGGAAGAGAAAACATCCCGAGAGAGAAACTCAAGAAGAATTCAGGAGGGATGGAGGCATGGCCATGCTATCATGGCATGCCTTGGCGCAACTAGGTTGGCATGGCATGCCTTGGCGTGGTTTGGCACATGGGGCCAAGGGTTTGCCATGGTCGCATGGCATAGCTAGCTTTGGTTAGGCGTGTGACCAAGCTAGAGTTTTTGGGCCAAAGTCATGAGGTGACTTTGGGCAGCCAGGATTTTATCCTGGGATTGAAGGGAAACCGTTGATTGGTGCATGTCTTCTCTTTAGTAGTCGTGGGGAAAAGCCAGCAGAGTGGCGCGACATGAGGGCCATGACGAGCCATGGCGCGATTGGCTTGGTTAGGTGTGTGACCAAGCCAAGGTTTCAGGGCCAAAGTCGCTAGGATTTTCTCCTGAGATTGAAGGGAAAATGTTGATTGTTGCATGCCTTCACTTTGGTAGCCGTGAGGAGAAGGCCAGCAGGGTGGCGCGACTAGGGGCTACGGCGCAACATATTTGGAATGACGCGACTAGATTGGTTAGGTATGTGACCAAGCTAGGGTTTTGGGGCCAAGGTCATGAGGTGACTTTGGGTGGCCAGTATTTGCTCATATGATTGAAGGGAAACCGCTGATTGTTGCATTCCTTCACTTTGGTAGCAGCAAGAGGAAGGTCAGCATGGTGGTGTGGCATGAGGGGCCATGGAGAGACGTGTTTGGCATGGCGCAACCGGCGTGGCTAGCCTTGGCTAGGTGTGTGGCCAAGTTAGGGCTTTGGGCCAAAGGTCGTGAGGAGACCTTAGACGTCCAGGATTTGATCCTTGGATTCAAGGGCAACCGTTGATTGTTGCATGCCTTCACTTTAGTGGTCGTGAGGAGAAGGCCGACAGGATGGAGCGGTTAGCATAGCTAGGGCCAAGGCAGAGCGCGATTGGCATGGCGCATCTAGCTTGGGCTAGACGTGGCTGGCATGATTTGCCATTGGCACAAGGGTATGGCTAGTATTACGGTGCTGCAAGTGACGCATAATGATGATGTGTTACATAGTTGCAGGCCATGTCAGAGTTCCGCCGTAATGGCGCATTGCGAAGCCATAATAGCGGTATACTGTATAGACCGTTAAGTGTCGAGAATGACATGACCCTGCAGGGCCAATGAAGCGCAAGAGTGGCGCTACATCGTAAAGATATTTGGCTAAGGAATGAAGCTTATTGGCCGACACAATGAAGCTTCATTAAGGAGAAGGCAAGACGAAGCCAAAGTGACAGATGCAACATGTGATGTTGACATTAAGGCATATCCGTGGAATTGAGTTGGCCCAAACTCAAGGATGATGCAAGAGTGTAGAATAAATCAAGAGTTGGTCTATGGCATTAGTTTAAGGCTGGCCAAAGCTTGAACAATGCAAACAAGTTGGCAATACAAGAGTTGCATTGCTATTGTCAAGCTAATTGGCGAAGTGAAGCATATGTGACACATGAGTAACTAGAGTGATCTTAAGGATTTGGCCTTGGCAAGTAAATCCTAAAGAGTGTCCGTGCATTAACTTAGAGTACTAAAAATGCAGGGCCAAGAGGGTTGTACGTTGGCACAAGACAGAATCCAGTAGGCCAAGACAAGTGGCGCAATAAGGCTCAAGTGACGGTTACAAGTTGGTTACGAGCTTCACAAGCATGCCAATGACGCGTGATGAAGAGGAGAGGTTATAAAGGAGTTTATAATCGTGGGAGAAGAGTTTTAACTGCCAAGAGAACAGGTGTTGGACGATTGGTGCAAGTTAAAGGAAAACTGGCCAGTTGGCATAGTATTTGGCGGTTATGAAACTGCTCCCCGAGACAGATGGCTGTCTCTAGCATGTGTAACGGTTATGCACGGTTTGGCTAAGCAAATCTGCTGTATAAATAGTCCTAAGGCATGGGAAATTCGGCAGCCTAGCCTGTGTGAGAGTTAAGCTAGCCTGAGTGAGAGTTAGCCTAACATATGTGAGAGTGAAGTTTGCATATGTGAGTGAATAGGAGAGTTTTTGTAAGACTTAGACTTGGTTAGGGAGTGAACAAGTCTGTGTAAGTCCCCAAGTGGGCAAGTTTTGTATTTCTTCCCTTTGATGCAATAAAAAGAGTTGATTGTGTCATGTTCTAAGTGTTCTTGGTTGGCTGATTGTTGTTGGTAAAGTATGGCATGAATTGAGTGCATTATGGGGTGCATTTGATAAGCTTAGAGAAGTGAAAGAAGGCTGTAAAGACTTCCGCTAATTGACCTGATGTGTTGGCTGTTTGCATAGGTGCAAACTTATATGGCTGAAGTGCAAGTGGGTGAAGTTCGATTCACAAGACCATTGTGCTGCCAGGTTACACTTTTTGAGAAAATTCTTGGTGAGTTTGAAGGTGTGTGATTTGGTATCAGAGCTGTGTTTGGTGCACAGTTTGTGTGTATTTGTTGGATAATACACTAGTGATTCTTTCCCTCTAAAGCTATTTTCCTGTGAGAAAGTAAGTGGCGCATTATTTTCAGAATATTGCATTAGAAATGAGTTCTAATGGCATGATGATCGACGAAGAACTACCGGGTACGTTTGATCAGCTTGAGGAGTATGGCAATAATCTTGATGATTTTGTCATAGACATGGGCTGTGATAGCCTTGTAAATCCTCTTGTTTCTGAAGATAAGGGCAGGCTAGACCTACTTGAAGGAAGAACATCAGATTGGTTTAAAGAATTTGACGAAAGGGTTGGTGTAGTCGAGGACAAGGTGTCCGATGCAACCTTGTTGAATTGCGAAACCAATGCTGAAGTGACTTAATTGAAGGTGCAATTCAGTGACATAAAGACCATACTAACAAGCCATGTGAAGCAAATGTCTGAGGAAGTGACAAGCATTCGCGGGTTAATCAGTAACGGCATGTTTGTAGGGGAAAACGTGCATGGAGAAAGCTCAAATCGAGTCTCCGAGCCAAGAATTTACGTAGGTTCCAGAAATGCTAGAGAAATTGAGAATTTCTTGTATTACGTTGAGACATACTTTGAAGCGAATGGAACTAGGGAAGAACAAAAAGTAACTCTCGCAGGCAATTACCTTGGTGGTGATGCAAAGGTTTGGTGGAGAACTATGCTGCAAGAAGATGAAGCGGATGGTTATACCAATCCTATGTCATGGGATGACATGAAAGAGGGACTAAGATGTCAGTTCTGTCCGAGCAATGGTGCTTGGTATGCAAGAGAAAGTTTACGTAGGATAAAAATGACGAGTACACCACAGGCCTATGCTGAAAAATTCCTTGCATTGGTGCAAGAAGTACGTGGCATGAGTGAAGAAGATGAGATGTTCCAATTTCTGGCTGGCGCAAGTTCGAGTGTAATTGCTGAACTTAAGAGGTGCAAAATCCAGAGTATCCAGATGGCTATTCCAGCGGTAAGAGGGCTTACTAGCTGCACAACGACTGAAGATGTGCAAAGCTGTGAAGGTGAAGCCAAAAGGAAGGAAAACTCTATAGGCAGTAAGCGCAAGTATGAACCGAAGAAAGATGAATTATTCCCTTAGGCCCGGAAGTATAGGGGATGTTTCATTTGCAAAGGTTTGCATTTCTCTAGAAGCTGTCCACTCAAAGCACAACTTAATGTATCGGTTGGGAATGACTATGGGGGTCATTCTAGAAAGATTCATGGAGGCCTAAGTGATGGTTCAAGGAAGAGACCACGCAGCGAAGTTGTCGCTCACTTCGACAAAGAAAGAAACTAAGCTAAGAACAAGAGTAAGTGTTGTTGTCTCCATTGGCGACACTTTGATGCCAGAACAAAGAGTGTTCCTTGCCTTGTTCTATGTAGCTTGAGTTGTTGGTTGATGTAAACTCTGTGTGTATAGTTTGGTTGTACAGACTTTTATTTGAGTCTTCAAGTTTGTACATACTTTGCTTTGGTGTAAGCAAGTTGCTTTGTTAATGAAGTTTTAGCTTTCCAGAAGAGATCAGTTGATGATCAATCATGTAATGGTATAGGGTCTTGTTGTGTAAGAGCAGTAATGAACGAGGGTGTTTTCGTTTATAAAGCATTGCCTCTTTATTTACGATGTAAAGCTAGTTCATGGGAAGATGCTGCAAGTAGCATACTTAGCCTAACGTATGCAATAGCAAGACAAGTTGAAAGCTAATAAGCAAAGCATAGGACAAGTGTCCTAGTTGGTGGAAAAGTGATGTTGCTGTTTGGGAATTGCAGAATAGCACGACGGCAGATGGGCATCGGCGGTGCAAGCAATGCAGCAAGTAAGAAATCACATCATCAGCAAGCATGAGTTGGGTAGAACTCATGGCCTTAGAGAAAGACACACACACTTTCCAGGCAAGTAGCAATGCAGTTCAAAGAAGTATTTGGAGACATATTGGCTTTGAAGGCATAGCATATGGACAACTAAAGGGTTAGCTAATGATATGTCCAAAGAGATAGTTAGTCACAGTTTTAAATGGGCTGTGCAACTCAATAGTTTTGTTGCATGGAAGTTAAGCAAAGAAAACTCACCATTTCAGTTCGGGTATGCAAAATGGCATAAGTATAGAGTTTATACTTGGTGGCCACATTCATAGAAATGAGTTCTTGAATGTTGTTTGCATAATCAGAGTTTGGCGAGGCATGAAGTGTTGAATTCGGGTGTCTAATGCAAAGAGAACCCATATTCACTTTGTGACGTGCTTAATGAAGAGCGCGGAGAACAACAGTTCAACGGAAAGTTCCTAACAAAATTGATTGAAAATGAAGCCAAGTCGTTTATAAGTCCTTATCACGTTGAGTGAGATGCAAGAGGCGAAGTCGGAAAGCGATGGAAATGATCATGATGATCAAATTGAGAAGAATCACTCAGTGCGTACACTTAGGCGCAAATGATTCATGCGAAATTAAAGTACAATTCAGGGAATTGGCAAAACGAATTTCCAAGTAGCATTTGGGTGTTGATATACGGTTGTAGTGGGAGTTGGAGCGTATGCGCAACGTGAAAACAACAGTACAAGTCAGTAGGATCAATAGCAAAGCAATAAAGCTAAGTGGTGGCATGTGGTACTAGGCATAATGTTTTGGAAAGAAGGAATGCTAAATAAGTTTGCTGAATTCTGAGTGGCTCAGAAGTGTACAAGGCCGAAGAACAAGTATGTTGAGTATACTTGGTTGCGTTCAACGAGGGAGTTGAACAGATTAGGTAGGGGAGGTCTATTACGGTGCTGCAAGTGACGCATAATGATGATGCGTTACAGAGTTGCAGGCCAAGTCAGAGTACCGCCGTAATGGCGCATTGCGAAGCCATAATAGCGGTATACTGTATAGACCGTTAAGTGTCGAGAATTACATGACCCTACAGTGCCAATGAAGCGCAAGAGTGGCGCTACATCATAAAGATATTTGGCTAAGGAATGAAGCTTATTGGCCGACACAATGAAGCTTCATTAAGGAGAAGGCAAGACGAAGCCAAAGTGACAGATGCAACATGTGATGTTGACATTAAGGCATATCCGTGGAATTGAGTTGTCCCAAACTCAAGGATGATGCAAGAGTGTAGAATAGATCAAGAGTTGGTCTATGGCATTAGTTTAAGGCTGGCCAAAGCTTTAACAATGCAAACAAGTTGGCAATACAAGAGTTGCATTGCTATTGTCAAGTTAATTGGCGAAATGAAGCATATGTGACGCATGAGTAACTAGAGTGAGCTTAAAGAGTTGGCGTCGACAAGTAAAGCCTAAAGAGTGTCCGTGCATTAACTTAGAGTAATAAAAATGCAGGGCCAAGAGGGATGTACGTTGGCACAAGACAGAATCCAGTAGGCCAAGACAAGTGGCGCAATAAGGCTCAAGTGACGGTTACAAGTTGGTTATGAGCTTCACAAGCATGGAAATGACGTGTGATGAAGAGGAGCGGTGATAAAGGAGTTTATAATCGTGGGAGAAGAGTTTTAACTGCCAAGAGAACAGGTGTTGGACGATTGGCGCAAGTTAAAGGGAAAAGCGCGATTGGCATAGTAGTTGGCGGTTATGAAACTGCTCCCCGAGACAGATGGCTGTCTCTAGCGAGTGTAACGGTTATGCACGGTTTGGCCAAGCAAAGCTGCTGTATAAATAGTCCCAAGGCATGGGAAATTCGGCAGCCTAGCCTGTGTGAGAGTTAATCTATCCTGAGTGAGAGTTATCCTAACATATGTGAGAGTGAAGTTTGCATATGTGAGTGAATAGGAGAGTTTTTGTAAGACTTAGACTTGGTTCAGGGAGTGAACAAGTCTGTGTAAGTCCCCAAGTGGGCAAGTTTTGTATTTCTTCCCTTTTATGCAATAAAAAGAGTTGATTGTGTCATGTTCTAAGTGTTCTTGGTTGGCTGATTGTTGTTGGTAAAGTATGGCATGAATTGAGTGCATTATTGGGTGCATTTGATGAGCTTAGAGAAGTGAAAGAAGGCTGTAAAGACTTCCGCTGATTGACCTGATGTGTTAGCTGTTTGCATAGGTGTAAACTTATAAGGCTGAAGTGCAAGTGGGTGAAGTTCGATTCACAAGACCATTGTGCTGCCGGGTTACACTTTCGCAGAAAATTCTTGGTGAGTTTGAAGGTGTGATAGCTAGCATGGTTGGCATGATTTGCCATTGGCACACGAGACGTGGCAAGCATAGCTAGGGCCATGGCATGGTGCGATTGGCATGGGGTGGATAGCTTAGGCTAGGTGTGGCTGGCATGACTTTCTATTAGCACACGGGTGTGGCTATCATAGCTAGGGATATGGCATGGCGCGGCTAGCTTGGGCTAGGTGTGGCTGGCATGACTTGCCATTAGCACACGGGTGTGGCTATCATAGCTAGGGCCATGGCACGGTGAGATTGGCATGGCGTGGCTAACTTGGGCTAGGTGTGGATGGCATGATTTTCCATTGGCACAAGGGTGCATCTAGCATGGTTGTCATGCTTTGGTGCAGTTGGGTGTGGCTGGCATGACTTGCCATTGGCACACGATATGTGGCTAGCATAGATAGGGCCATGGCACGGTGCGATTGGCATGGCGCGGCTAACTTTGGCTAGGTGTGGCTGGCATGATTTGCCATTGGCACACGTGAGAACTAGGGCTTGGTTTGTCTAACCCTAATGTGAAAAACATACCCTGGTAATTATTTAGAGACACATTAAAGGCTTTTATTTAATGTGCCTAGTAAATGCTTGTTTTAAATGTCTGCTAGAGTTTAGTGTTTTACGATTTTAATCCTATACTAAAAACCACCATCAACATTAAGTCCCCTGCTTAGCTCGAAACAGGTGCGTTGTTGCGGGGTAAGTATATGATGGTGACAGACAACAAAAATCATTGCAAAGACGGTTAGGAGAATCCGACAAACCTTTTAAGTGATAGAGAGGACTTCGGATTTTCATTGGTAGTCCTTTCCGCGGAAAAGGGGGCACGATTTTGGAGAGATAGCTTGGATCAAAGCAATGGCATGGGGGATCATGTAGGGGAGACTATGCGTGATGGGACCGTGGTGATGGAGCAAGGGCCAGGGACATGGCAAGGTGGAGCGCGGTTTGATGAGGTGTTTTGTTCTGAGGATGGTTTTCCGGCTATGATTTCGGCATGTTCCGCCTATTTAGTTTGCGCTTTTCTTTCTTTCTTTAGGGTTCCCACAGTATTTATGCCCGGAGAAGTTACATCATCTTCCTAGTTTTCAACAGAGATTTCTTCTTATCAGACCCAACTTCCCCCATGTCGATCAGAAGCGAATTTTCCTCGAGTCGATCAGGTTCTTCAACAAAGCGCGCTAAGATGGATTCTTGCGATAGCTCTCCCATTCGGGTCATTCGGGTTAAGAATGTTATACCGGTATGTTCTCATTAACCAGGATACATTTTATTTACTGATAAATAATGGAAATTTTCTTCTGTGTAGAGGTATCCTGTTGGAGCATGCGTTACCGTCATTGATGAAGATGAATTGGTTACTCTTTTTCCTTCGAGCTCGATTCTTCCGGATGCTGCTGGTCTGGAAAACGCTGACTTATGGATTTCTTGCCATGAGTATCCCAGCACGGGTTCATTGTTCGGAACCCGTATGAGGTTTCTTTCTCCTAACTACCGGACCGTTGGGGGGTTCCTCGTGCGAAAAGAATTTATAACTCTTTACACGAGAATATGGAAAGTATACGGTCACATTGCCACCAGAGAAGTTATACAGTATTGTTCGTCCTCCTTGGTTTCTGTTGTGAATTGTCTCCTGCCGATGATTGTTGAAATGGAGAATGTATCCATTCGCGCCGTTGCAGAAGAAGCTATTCAAAAGTGGTAGAACATGATGTCTACTTGCGAATCTCTGAAGTTCAATGTTAGTTGGTTGCGGCATCGTCTAGAAATTGTGAAGGTCGACAGGGCTGGTATTCTTTCTGGCGTGATCCTTGCCACGAAAGGTATTCTGGAAGAGGAGAAAGCCTTGGCCCGCGGAGTAACGTAAGGTAGATGAGTCGATTCGGAATTTGAAGATCAGAACATAAAGGTACTAAAGTCGCTTGAAGATGATGTTTTCTAGGGACTACCACCTCTTGGATGGGCTTTTCTGAATCATGTGGTTTTGATGTATTTGGGTTTCTTTTCCGTGTCTTCAAGAATTTTTTCTCTTTTTTTTTTTGTTTTTTTAAAGAACAAGAGAATCTTATTGGTTTGCTTTTAATCTAAATGTAAAGAAAACTCAATACAATATGGAGGAAAGTGGAAAGATGCCTGGTTATCCGTGCTTGTGATATGGTGGGGTGAGGCGATGCTTAGGCGTAATATGCCTTTAGCCATTTACCATTGATGACCGCTTCCAGTTTCCCTCCGTCTTCCTTAATGACTTTGTAGTACCCATTGCTATATGCTTTAGTGACTATGTAAGGACCTTCCCACTTTGCGGAGAATTTTGGTGCGGATGCATCTTGCTGGACGTGCTTAGCCATCTTCAATACCAAGTCTCCTACTTGAAAAAATCGCAGTTTCACGGCTTTATTATATGCTCTGGAAACCCTGTCCCTATACGCATGTGCGTGTTCTTCCGCTTTAGCCCTCCTGGAGTCTACCGTGTCCAACTCTGCAACTCTGGCGTTTAGGGTCTCAACTTCATTCCATCGAACTCCACTTGATTCGGCGATTCTGGATGATGGGATTTTAATTTCCGCTGGGAGGATAACGTCTGCGCCATACACAAGAGAATAAGGGGAGACTCCGTTGGAACTTATCAGTGACGTCCGATATGCCCAGAGCGCCATGGGCAGTTCCTCATGCCATGTTCGAGGATTATCGTGCACTGTCCGGTTGAGTATTCGAATTAGGGTTTTGTTGGTGATTTCGGCGTGCCCGTTCCCTTGAGGGTAGAATATGGTGGAGAAGACTTGATTAATCCCGTATTCATTGAGTAACTCTCGTACTTGTCTGTTCGCAAAAGGGGTGCCATTATCAGTGATGATATGTTTAGGTACACCAAAATGGCATATAATGTACTCCTTAATGAACGCCGTGATTGTGGTTCCGTTCGTCCCTCGTAAAGTTATGGCTTGGACCCATTTGGTGAAGTATTCAGTTGTCGTTATCATATACTCGTGTTGTTTTGAGGATGGTGGGTTGATCTTCCCAATGATATCGAGTCCCCATCTATGAAAGGGTCATGGACTACTTACTGCGTGCAAGGTGGTTATTGGTACATGAATAAGGTTCCCTTGGACCTGACATTCCTTGCACCTCTGTACAAAAATGCGGTGTCATCTTCCATGGTTGGCCAGCAGTACCTCTCGTTTATTTGGAGAAACAACTTTCGCTTTCCTTGGTGTTCACCTTCATGCATCTCTTTAAGTACAATTGGGACCTTTGCCTCGTTCAAGCATCTTAAATACTCCCCCAAAAAAATTTACGATATAAGGTCCCTTCATGAAATACGAACCTCCGGGACCTTTGTTTTACCTTGGACGCTTCCTTCTCATTGGTGGGGAGCTTCCCGTCGTGAAGGTAGCTGATGCATGGCCTCTGCCAGTCCCCAGTGTGACCAACATTGAAAATTTCTAATTGATGCGGTGGTGCTTGGCAGTTGGGGCAGGTTTTCTGAAGTAACCGAGCTTGGACTTCCATCTCTAGCCAACAATTGCCGAGACGTTGTAAACGGCGATAGAGGGTCACCACCAACGTTTGTCCACAGATCTCACCATGGATGCGATTGAGATATTGATGTGCTTCCTCTTTTCCGAGGCATCTTGACAAGGATCCATATGGATTTTGATGATAGAGTACCCCTCGAAGTAGGAAGAAATCACGCAAGGTTTTAAGACTGACCTTCCCGGAAAGTCCCCCAGGAGATCCTCGCGCAATGTTACAGTATTTTCTCTTGGGAATGCTACTAACAAATCTGCAACCGACTGTCCTTTGATGGCCCTCGGGGAAGCACATGTTATGTCAAATTCGGACATCTGGAGGAGCCATTTGGCCGGCCTTCTTATCAGAGAAGGATTTGAGAGGAGGAAATTCACAGGATCAGATTTGGATATTAGCACCACTTTGTTGGACAGCAGGTAATGCCTGAATTTCTTGATGGAGTAAACCAAGGCTAGGCATTCCTTTTCTTCCTTGGGAGTACCTGAGTTCAACGTCTCTCAACGTTCGACTAAAGTAATATATTGGGTACTCAGCCCCTTCGTCATATTCCTGGGCAAGGAAGGCTCCGACAACAGTGTCACTGAAGGCCGTGTAGAGATGTAATGGTTTTCCTTGCATAGGTGATTTCATGACGGTTGGGGAAGATAATGTTCTTTGAATATTTTGAAATGCTTCCTGTTGTAACGAGGTCCAGACAAAGCTTTCTCCTTTCTTTAGTAATGGGGTAAACGAGGTAATAAGTTGGGCCAATCCGGGTATGAAGCGACGGATGTAGTTTATTTTCCCCATGAAGCTCTGGAGTTCCTTCACGTTCCGTGGTGGTGGCATCGTGAGGATAGATTGTGTATTGGTTGGGTCAACTTTGATCCCCTCAGCGGTTACTTGGAATCCTAGGAACTTTCCAGAGGAGACTCCAAAAGCACACTTTAACGAGTTCATTTTTAGCTTGTATTCACGGCACCTTTTGAACACCTGCTGTAAAAATTCTGTATGAGCTTCCCGGGTCCTTGATTTGACCACTATGTCATCTACATAATCCTCAACCTGCTTGTGCATCATGTCGTGGAAAATGGTGGTCATGGCACGTTGGTATGTAGCGCCAGCATTCTTCAAACCTAAAGGCATCACAGTGTAGTAAAAGTTTCCGAGAGGAGTCTGAAAAGCGGTCTTGCTTGTATCATGCTCATACATATTTATTTGGTTGTAGCCGTTGTACCCGTCCATGAAAGAAAACATACCATGTCCACTGGTGGCATCTACTAACATGTCGATGTTGGGCAGCGGAAAGTCATCTTTAGGGAAACATTTATTTAGATCTCTGAAATCAACGCAGCACCTGATTTGACCATACTTCTTCTTCACTGGAACTATGTTTGCTAACTAGGTGGGGTGGTGGATTGGTTTGATGAAGCCAGTCACCAATAATTTCTGAACCTCCACCTTAATATGTTCTTCAATATCTTGTCGGAACTGCCTTGGGGTCTGCTTGACCGGCTTGGAACCGAGTATCACATGCATATGGTGAGTGACCAACTTCTCGTCCAAGCCAGGAATTTCCTCGTACGTCCATGCGAACACATCTTGATATTCCTTGAGGAGGTCAACCAACTTTGTGCGTTCGTACGCACGCAGAGGAGAGCTTATGGAGATGGGTCATGGAGATTCCTCATTCCCGATATTGACAATTTCGAGCTCGTCCGTGGTTGAATTGGTGCCGTCTTGTAGCTGCTGAGGTGCGTCAGGCACCTCTTCTCGTGTTTTATTATTGAGTTGGTATTCTATTGGGCGGAGAGACCGTGTAGTGGTCTCCCCTGTTAATTGCTAACAGAGGCACTGATATACGGTTTTTCCCTTTTCGTCGTAACCAGCAATGAAAGTCCGTTCTCGCTTGGTTGGAACCAGGATCTGATTCTGTGGATGAAGGGGAGTGCGCCTCTCTCCTAAAGGTGTGATGTGAGGTCCATTTCCTCTTCGGGGTTGTGCAGGACTATCGATTCCTTCAATGGACGTCAATTTCGGAAGTGGGGTGTGGTGAGCCATACTGATTGTGACTTGTGGCCCCTATTTTGTCTAAAAAAATTTCATGCCATAAATTGGCGCATAGGGAGATAATGACGCTGCGATGCGAACAACTTCCCCGTTTAACATGGTTTTCAAGCATTGGTGGTATGTTGAAGGAATGATCATGTTGTCGTGGAGCCATGCTCTCCCCAATATCATGTGGTAGTATGGCTCCTTTTCAATCACCTTGAATCTCACTTCTGATTGGACAGGTCCCACCGATAGATTTAAATTGACGTACCCATAGGTATTGGTTTGGTTACTTTCGAAGTCTGTCATGGTAGTAGGTTGTCGTATCACCTCGTTTGATCGTACTTTGGCCTTCCTGAGCATCCTAAGGGTGACAAAGTTGGAGGACACTCCTGTGTCGACGAGGGTCCTTTTGAATTCCACGTCTTTTATTCGAGTAGTGACGTGTAAGGAACGGTTATGGCCTTCTTTAGCCATCATGTCATCGTTAGTGAACGTGATATTATTAATGGATGAATCCTTCGTTCTTGTTGTTTCCGAGCGTGTAGGAATCAAGGGCACACTTGACGTTATTCGATTGATGACGGCGAACTTCTCCATCCATTGACCCCTTGAGAGATGTAAGAGTTCACATAGGTTTTCCACCAGTGAGGCCGCTTCTTGGCTCACGAGCCTCTGGTTAGAAGTGAATCTGTTGGCTTGAGACTACTCATTCGGGACGTCAGTCCCCAGCTCCGAAATTTCTGAGGCAGGTGAACCGCTCATCTCTGTCATCAATCTGATGAGGAAATCTAGTATGGCGTTGATTACGTCTTTCATCAGATCCATGTTTTTGTTGTGAATCCCATGGACCCGTGCCAGATCAATCAACCTTGGAACTCCTTTGTCTGCCGCGTTGTTGGGCGCAAAATACTGTCGTTTTCCTAAGTGGAATCCGAGGACGCAGATTAAGTCCAAATACCAACCATCCTTCCTTGTTAGAGGTACGTATTTAGATACTGATATTGGGACCGATAGATCAATCCTCCCGCTGTGGTCGCCAATTATTTATAGGTGAAAATAGCTTCTGCTGATTTTGGTAATTGCAGGTGTGAATGTGAGAAACTGTTTAAACCATAAACAAATGTACTACAAGGGAGTACTTTAAAGTTCGAGAGATCAATCTGTACAAGTCCGGCCTAAACCAAGAAATGGTCGTTCCAGACTTGCTTCGGTCACAAAGAGGAGGAGAATGGGTTGGTTTTGGGGAGGGAAGCAAGGAGAGTGTGAGACCAGAATAGTTGATTCTGGGAGAGCAATTGGGTTTCTACAACTTTTTTTCAGAAAAGTAAGAGAGATCACAAGGAGAGATAGCCATTAAGTATTTTGAGTATTGTCTTGTCCAAATGAACTTGTTGTACAAATGGAAATAGGTAAAACCTAATTATACAAGTTGTAGTAAAAACGTACCCTGGTCTCATTAAGAAGTGAGGAGTAAATGGGAGGAGGTGGTAACCGTATAAATGGACTTGATTATTCCATAAAGTGGTTAACGCATGAAATTGATTTTCATGAAACTGTTAACGTTATGGAATTGATGGTCTATAAGGTTGTTAACTCACGGCTTTATGTCCCATGAACGTTTTCCCACATAACTCCCGTATTTACAAGGCGCCTCACTCTTATGACACTTCCTTATGAACCGGAAAAGAATTTACTATCTCCTTACGCGGGGATATTTAGGTTTTGAACTCGTTCGGGAGGAGAAAACATCCCGAGAGAGAAACTCAGGAAGAATTCAGGAGGGATGGCGGCATGGACATGCTATCCTTGGCACAAATAGGTTGGCATCGCATGCCTTGGCGTGATTTGGAACATGGGGCCAAGGGTTTTCCATGGTCGCATGGCATAGCTAGCTTAGGTTAGGCGTGTGACCAATCTAGGGTTTTTGGGCCAAAGTCATGAGGTGACTTTGGGAGGCCAGGATTTTCTCCTGGGATTGAAGGGCAACCGTTGATTGGTGCATGTCTTTTCTTTAGTAGCCGTAGGGAAAAGCCAGCAGGGTGGCATGACATGAGGGCCATGGCGTGACTGTCTTGGTTAGGTGCGTGACCAAGCCAGGGTTTCGGGGCCAAAGTCGCTAGGATTTGCTCCTGGGATTGAAGGGCAACCGTTGATTATTGCATGCCTTCACTTTGGTAGCCGTGAGGAGAAGGCTAGCAGGGTGGCGCGGCTAGGGACTACGGCGTGGCATATTTTGCATGACGTGACTAGATTGGTTAGGTGCGTGACCAAGCTAGGGTTTTGGGGCCAAAGTCATGAGGTGACTTTGGGCGGCCATGATTTTCTCCTGTGATTGAAGGGAAACCGCTGATTGTTGCATGCCTTCACTTTTCTAGCTGCAAGGGGAAGGCCAGCATGGTGGCGCAGCATGAGGGGCCATGGCGAGACGTGTTTGGCATGGCGCGACTAGCTTGGTTAGGTGCGTGACCAAGCTAGGGTTTTGGGGACAAAGTCATGAGGTGACTTTGGGCGGCCATGATTTGCTCCTGTGATTGAAGGGAAACCGTTGATTGTTGCATGCCTTCACTTTGGTAGCTACAAGGGGAAGGCCAGCATGGTGGCGCGGCATGAGGGGCCATGGCGAGACGTGTTTTGCATGGCGCGACTAGCCTTGGCTAGGTGCGTGGCCAAGTTAGGGCTTTGGGATAAAGGTTGTGAGGAGACTTTAGACGACCAGGATTTGCTCCTGGGATTGAAGGGAAACCGCTGATTGTTGCATGCCTTCACTTTGGTAGCTGCAAGGGGAAGGCCAGCATGGTGGCGCGGCATGAGGGTCCATGGCGAGACGTGTTTGGCATGGCGCGACTAGCCTTGGCTAGGTGCGTCGCCAAGTTAGGGCTTTGGGCCAAAGGTTGTGAGGAGACCTTAGACGACCAGGATTTGCTCCTGGGATTGAAGGGCAACCGTTGATTGTTACATGCCTTCACTTTAGTGGTCGTGAGGAGAAGGCCAACAGGATGGCACTGTTAGCATAGCTAGGGCCAAGGCTGAGTGCGATTGGAATGGCGCGGCTATCTTGGGCTAGACGTGGATGGCATGATTTTCCATTGGCACAAGGGTGCGACTAGCATGGTTGGCATGCTTTGGCGCGGTTGGGTGTGGTTGGCATGATTTTCCATTGGAACACGAGACGTGGATAGCATAGCTAGGCCCATGGCATGGTGCGATTGGCATGGCGTAGCTAGCTTGGGCTAGGTGTGGCTGGCATGACTTTCCATTAGCACACGGGTGTGGCTAGCATAGCTATGGCCATGGCACTATGCGATTTCCATGGCGCGGCTAGGTTGGGATAGGTGTGGCTGGCATGACTTTCCATTAGCACATGGGTGTGGCTAGAAAAGCTAGTGCCATGGCACGGTGCGATTGTCACGGCTAACTTGGGCTAGGTGTGGATGACATGATTTTCCATTGGCACAAGGGTGAGGCTAGCATGTTTGGCATGCTTTGGCGCGGTTGGGTGTGGATGGCATGACTTTCCATGAGCACACGAGATGTGGCTAGCATAGCTAGAGCCATGGCACGGTGCGATTGGCATGGCGCGGCTAACTTGGTCTAGGTGTGGCTGGCATGATTTGTCATTGGCACACGTGAGAACTAGGGCTTGGGTTGTCTAACCCTAATTTGATTAATATACCCTGGTAATTATTTAGAGACACATTAAAGGCTTTTATTTAATGTGCCTAGTAAATGCTTGTTTTAAATGTCTGCTAGAGTTTAATGTTTTACGATTTTAACCCTATACTAAAAACCACCATCGATAATTGGATAGAGCTCTTGTTAACACTCAGTGGATTAATAGTTATCATGATGCTTATTTGCAACATCTTGTCCCCATTGCATCTGACCATAATCCTATTCTTTTGCATTCCATCCCTAGTTCAATTAAACACTCCCCCTTTAAGTTATATAGATATTGGTTAAGATTTCTTTCTTGTATCGACACCATCAACCAAAGCTGGAATCACAATTTCTTGGGTTCTCCTTCTTATCAACTTTCTAGTAAGTTAAAGTACACTAGAACTCAACTACAACAATGGAAAAGGATGAATTTTGGTAATATTGAAGCTACTATTCACAACATAGAGACTCAACTTCAGAGCTGCTATGCCAATAATCTCACTTCAAATAATCCTGAGGTGAAACAGTTAAGTACTTCTTTATAGAATTGGATTTCAATTCAAAAGGAATATTTTATGCAACAAGCGGGTGACAAATTTTTAGAAGCAGATATAAACACATCTTATTTCCATTCCTTAGCCAACTTTAATAAGAGAAGATCTAATATACAAGCTATTCAAGGGCCTCTGGGTATCTGGTATGATTCTAGAGATGATATTGAAGATATTTTTCTCTCACATTTTAATAGTATTACAACTACTTCTCAACCTGTTGTTCATCAAGATATTTTACATCTTTTTCAACCTTGTATTTCTGAAGATGAGAACTTGGATCTCACTCGTCTTCCTGAGGCTCAAGAAATTAAGGATGTTGTTTTTAGCATAAGACCATGGGCTTCTCTAGTAAATGATGGCTTTCCAGCAGCGTTTTACCAGCAACATTGGGACATAATAAGTATTTAGGTAATCTCAATGATTCATCACTTTTTTTAACAATAAACATATGCTTAGAGCACTCAACCACACTTATCAATTCCTTATACCCAAAGTTCAAGATCCTCAAACCCCAGCAGATTATAGACCGATTAGTCTATGTAATGTTAGCTATAAGATCATTTCTAAAATTTTAGCTAATCGTTTAAATCCTCTTCTGCCTAAAATCATCTATCCGACTCAATCTGCATATGTTTCTGGTAAACATATTCATGATAATGTCATCATTTCCCATGAGTTGTTGCACACTATGAAGACAAAAAAATTAAAAAAACTATTGTTGGTATGAAATTAGATACGTCGATGGCTTTCGAAAGGATATAATGGTCTTTTTTACTATCTATTTTTCACAAATTGGGCTTCCATTCTGACTGGATTGATATAATCGAGCAGTGTGTTTCAACAATAAATATTTCTTTACTGATTAATGGAATTCCAAGTGCTACTTTCTCTCCCAATAGAGGCATTCGTCAAGGTGACCCGCTGTCACCTTATTTGTTTTTTTTTTGTAATTGAAGATTTTTCGAGATTATTACAGCATAATGTGGATGCTGGTTTGCTTGAAGGTTTAAGAATAAATAGTCATTGTCCTATTATTAATCATCTATTTTTCGCAGACGATTGTTTGCTTTTCTTTCAGGCAAGCTCTACTGAGATGCAACATCTTAAACGCTTATTTGATTGGTTTAGTGAAGCTTCGGAGCAAGTTATTAGTAAGAAGAAATCCACCATTTTCTTTGGTAAGCACACTTATACTTCTCAGCAAACAACATTTTAGGTATTCTCAATATGAAGCTTATGGGTTTAGGTGAAAAGTACTTGGGTATCCCTCTTCTATTACATAGGTCTCGTCATCAAAATTGTCAAGGTATTCCTCATAACATGAATCATCGTCTTTAAGGGTGGCAAAGTAAAAATGTTAACCAAGCAGGCAGAACAACTCGGGTGAATAATGAATGTTCTTAGCTCAAATGAGAATGTATCGGATGCATGTTTTTAAAATTCCTGATTCAACTATTCAACAAATGGATAAAATCAAACGGCAGTATTGGTGGAATAGTTATAACAGTAAGCATGCTCCTAAACTCATCTCATGGGATAATGTTAAAATTACTAAAAGACATGGAGGTTTAGGTCTTAAAAACTTAGGTTATTACAATGTTGGTTTTTTGGCTAAGATGGCCTGGAATATGATTCACAATCAAGATGCCATGTATGCTAGAATTTTAAAAGGAAAATACTTTCCTTTATTTGATCTTCAATTTTATCCTCCACCTGCCACAGCAAACTCAAGTTGGTTTTGGCAAAGTTTATGTTATGGTCTTGAAATTATAATGAAACATGTTAAATGGAAGGTAGGTGATGGTTCAACAATATACATTTGGACTTCCAACTGATACCTTTTATTTCATCGGCTCTTCAAGGTTGGGATGAGTTACATCTTCAAGACTTGCAATGGGTTCTCAGTTAATTGATTTACCTGAAGCTCAGTGGAATATTAACCTTCTGCGGCAACATTTTACTCCTGATCAGGTGAACTCAATTTTAACTATTCCTATTCAATTGGATAAACCAGATACTCTTATTTGGCCATTCACAATAGCAGGTATCTTTACTACTTCATCAACTTACAAATTGCTTTGTATTGATGCTTCTCCTAACAATATGTCGTTGAATTTATCTCAACAATTTTGGCTCAAATTTTGGAAACTAAAGATGCCTTACAAATTTCAAATATTTTTATGGAAAGCGCTTTATAATGCTCTCACAGTTAAAGCTCGCTTATTTCTTCATCTGAATATTTCTGATCAACAATGTGTTCTCTGTACTACTGGTTATACTGAAGATGTGGATCATATGCTTCTCACTTGTCCTTTTTCTCAAGCCTTATGGAGATATTTTCTGCCTCAACAATTTAATTATATGATGCAGCATTCGACTATTTTATCTTGGATTCAGAGTTGGAAAATCCAGGATTCTCCTATAAACATATACAATAACTCTATTTCCATTCATATCATAGCCTGCATTATGCACTTCACTTGGAAACATAGATGTCGAGTTATCTTTAATAACTTAAGTCATAATCCTAATACAGTCATTCACCAAATAAGTTACTACATGTCTCAGCATCATTTAGATCCTGTTTTAGACAACAGTCATACCTTGCATCATTCCATAACAACAAGACATAATTTGAATCATACTTGGTAGCCTCCACCTGTAAATGTTTATAAAGTTAACATTGATGCTTCATCCAGTTCTCTATCTTTAATTGCTGGAATTGGCATTATAACGAGAAATCATGCAGGACAATATGTGGTGGGAAAGGGAGCAATAAAAAGAGCAAGTAACATTCATCAAGATGAAGCATGGGCATTGTTGGAAGCAATGGATATGGAAACTACTTATGGTTGGAATCAGGTTATCTTTGAAAATAACAACTTGGATATCAACTCTTATCTTAAGAATAGTTCTACTCTTCCTCTTTGGAAGAGTACTCCAATCTTAAGAAAGTGTGTTAATAAATGTAACATTAACTCGGTTTGGTCTTGTCGGTTTGTCTATAAAGTGTGTAATAAGGTTGCTGATGCTTTAGCAAAAGCTGTAAGGAAACATCATCTTTGTGGGGAATGGTGGTTGCATCCACCATACATCTTACTTTCTCACTTGGATAATGATGTAACTTTAAGCTCTGTTTAATATTATGATTTCTTTGTTCAAAAAATTTCTTCCTGAAAAGTTAGTGTTGATACGGCTGATTAATACATTGAAACGGGAGGGAAGGAAATATAAGAGTTTAGAAACCTGGCTAGTTTGGGGCCTAGGACCATTATTTGGGGCCTATGAATTTCTTCATCCACCCAATAAAAAATGATAAGGGGCATCTAAATTTGATGAAACTACTAATTTACCTTCTATAAAATTTTAATACTACCAACTTATCCCCAATAAATCCTAATAATAAAAACAAAAACTAAAATCAAATTTATTTTCATCTCCATATCAACTTCAACCGATTCTTCTTTTCTTCTTCTCCCTTTTTTTTTTTTTTTCATTTTCAAACGAAACCATTGTCGGTAATCACCCAATCCCCAGAAATATGTATTTTTCATGTTAGCTCGAATCAGGTAATTTTTCTATCAACCCAATCCTCTAAGTAGGTTTAAATAACATGCAATCATTCAAAAATCCAATTTTTTTAAATCAAAGTTTTTCGGGTTTATAAGAATCGGTCTATGTGAATGTACTTGTAAACCGATTTCATTTAGAAACAAATGTTTTTCATGCCCATAGAGACTGATTGTCCTGGATGTGCATTCTGGTTGGAAAAAATTGAACTAGAATCGGTTTACGTTAATTGTATAGCCCAATTCTGGTATGGAATGAGATAACTGTTTTTCTGTATTATTTATATTTTTGTTAGAATCTGATTACATGAGAACTTTTATAAACCGATTCCTGTTTTGCAATGTCAAGAATCGGTTTTTATGTATGTATCGTGTAAACCGATTTTGAAAAATGAGTATTAGTATGATTTTATATACAGTTTCAAAATGAGTCTGATTTCATATTCGATCTGAAAATGAGTATGAAATTTATACGCGAACTGAAATCGAGTATGAAATCATATTCATTTTTAGATCGAGTATGAAATCATACTCATTCTCAGATCGAGATCGAGTATGTTTGATTTTTTCTTTCTATTTATAACAATCGTTTTTTGTGTACATCTGTAAAAACCGTTTATGGTTTGTTTTTTTTCGTGTCAATGCGTTGGTTGTCGAATGCATTGACTTGAAAATTAAGTTGTTACACCACCACCACCACACACACTCACACCCTCCTTTTTACTCTTTTTCAATCAACAACTTGAGCGAAGAACTAGTTTCTGGCACGAAAATGCTATACAGACAGCTTGATAACAGCTGAGTGACCGCAACGTTGATGTGGCTATCTCACGTGTAATACATGTCAGATTATTTCCTTTTTCTTTTTGACGTGGCTATCGGTGGAAAACTTATCCTTTTTCTTTAGTTCTGCAACTAGGGTTTCTTGTTTTAATATAAGAAGATTGAAGTATCAATTCTTAACCTTAATTGTGAATTAGACAGGTTTCTGTTGTAATCCATTTATAATTCAAAGTATAAACAGAGAAAAATTATCGTTTAAAAAAGACATAATCAGTATGGACATCACATAAGATGACCATAACAATTAAAATTTTGAAACTACTGAAAGAAATCAACAGATATCATAGTTTTGAAATCAACTGCTTCAATTAGTATGATGAGATGAAGTTACAGTAACAGGAATTCAGATCTAGAATAATCCAAATTCCTCGGAAGTTTTGATCAAAAGCTTTTGTCTGTCTGATAAAAAAAAAAATTGTATGTGTATTTATTGTCTGAAAAACTTTTTTTTGATCGATCAAGAGAATAGAATCAAAAGCACATAAGCCATGTGCAGGCGCATACAAGAAAAAGAGAGCAAAAAAGCTCTAAAAAAAGCAACAGATCAAAGGAAAAGCTAAAAAAAAAAAAAATTCAAAGTACACAAAGAGTAATGACAACATCAAACACAACTCATGTACTTGAAAATCGAACCGCAAATTTCGGAACATAAAGGAAACTACTACAGACTAACAATTTAGCTAGCCAACATCCCCTATATCTAAACCATCGTGATTTTTCTTGAGGTTCGTAAACATTTCTTCACGGTGACTCTTTAGAGGGGGAAATTCTAAACCCCATAAAGTACCATAATCCAAAAGTTTATCTTTTGAGATCATTTCAGGAGCTTTAGATTCAGGGATTTTCTTTTTCTTTTTTGTACTTAGAGAGCCATTTGGAAACAAACTGTTGCTTTGCTTTGGCTTTTGAAGTTAACTCGGATCTTACTAGAACTGCTACCTCCTTTTCCTCTTCAACAATGGCTCGGAAGATGACGCTTTGCAATGCTTATCTCCGGATCTTCCAAGACTAATTGAGACGTCGCTACCTCCTTTTCCTCTTCATCAAAAAAATTTGTATGTGTATTTATTGTCTGAAAAACTACAATTCAGTTTGAAGCAATTACACAGCAATCATTATTTTTCTTAACCCGAGAAGTATTATAGACAATTTCTTAAACTAGAAGAATGATAATGATTCGTGATGAAGAACCCCATTAGTCATCGCCAGCTTTTATATAAGTTTGATGGTAATCTAGATTCTAGATTGTAGTTCGTATCTTCTGATTAAAAATGGAACTTCCTTTTATCTCTTTATTTCCATTATCTTAGTTTTTGGCAACGTGGATAAAAAGTAACACAACTCACTTCCACGATGTTTGCTACGTCAGTAATCGCTGTCACTCAGCTGTTATACAGCGGGTCAAGTAGCACGATTGTTTCTGGCAGCTTAGATTCAGCCACACACATATTGCCTATAATGTAGCATGTTACATCTTAAACTATAAGCTGTAACATTCATGAAAGAACCCCACCATTTTTAAGAAAGGATCCACCACTTTCCCTAAAGGATTCAAGGCTATTACATCATTTTAGCAAGATTTGAAAATAAAAAAGCCGCTTTTATGGAAAGCCATCCCGTAAAGTCGCGTGGGGATAACACTGCTCATCATCTACTAATATGTGGATAGAGTGAGAGCCATATTAGTTACTATGCTCTACATTCCAGAGATAAAGCCATAGTGCTTGCTCTAATGGCTCCCGCCATTCAAAATTGCTCGCATCTCATCATCTTTTCTATACGTTATTGACATATAAATAATTTTTTATGGGGTAATGGTGCTTCAAAAATAAACAAATAAACAAATCAAATGGGCTCCAAGCCATCAAAAAAATTAAAAAAAATTTGGGGTAATGAGAAAGTGAAAAAGATAGGGCGCTCGTTCGAGTCGATTGAGTTTAAACCCTTCAATTCATAAGTTTAGAATACAAATAAATCAATTTAGTTTTGAGATGAACAAGTAAAAAAAAAAATAAAAAAAAATAGCGCAGACACACACTACTTGTATAAATAAAAGAGGCTAAGATTACGAATTTCAACCTGTAAGAGATGTTTATCATGGAAGAATGTCCACTCTGCAAATTGGACATGTCATATGTTTTGAATTGTTCGACTTCATCCATTCACAAATGCAATGACGATGAAAAGTGTGTCTGCACCTCTTAATCCTACATATATTGTTATTCTTCTCATTACCATCATCATCATGCTCTCGTCCTATTTCTTGAAAATCCTCCAAACAAATAGGGCAACAAGACAACCCATCATCTACCACTGAATGTGTGTAGTAGGAAGGTGGTGCTCTCTGTTGAGAATTTCTCAAGGAAGTACCTACGTCAATGCTGCAGCTAGCACTGCCACAAGAACGATCATCTCTATGTCCACTCTTTGATTGCCCGAGACGATGATCTTCGACGAAACCACGTGCACTTATGTCAACAAGCAGCGGATCATAGTTTATCCGTGTAGGAGGCCGTCCAAGTTGTTCTCCTCTCTGGATTGTTTGTATTGGTGGTGCGTGGTGATTCAGTTGTGGTTGGACTGTTTGTGAAGGTGGTGGTGACGGTTCCCCATGGCAACCGCAATATCTGCAAATTTCGCAGGTGCCGTACGTACATAAGCAGAAACCGCCCCAACAAAGAATCACAACTACCGTATCCGGAACCATTGAAATTTTACTGAAAACCCTAAAGAAGGGATCGATATTTTTTACTTTAGCTGGAGAAGACTATTCATATACATCCAAAATAAACAATGTATTAAAGAATCCTTAATGTATTTACACTCTGGTCAATTAGACACACTCCATTATCAGCAAAACTCTTCCAAGGTTTATCCAAATTATATGGTGGACCAATGACCAACTTCGACGTCTTTTATTAACAAAGAATATCCATCGTCAATTAATTCATCCATCCCTAGCCGATTAGGTGTGGTTTTTTACTCTCTAATAGCAACCACAAAGGGCGATTAAAACCCGGAGTAAAAATCAAATAGGAGACGCAGTGGGGAAGGAGTAAAGATTAAAGACCAGACTATAACCAAAACCCAGAGTATATGTAGTCTTTAGTCTGGTCTTTAGTCGGGCTTAATTGCTAAGTTCCGCCCGAACAGGCATAAGAGTTGGCTTCCGCCTGGCATTAAAAAAAAAAAAAAATGGGGTGCAACCTAAAGTTGCGCCTGAATGGGGAGTAACTCAAAGTTACGCCCCATTTTAAAGAAAAGAAAAAAGAAGAAGGGGCGGAATTGTTAAGTTCCGCCCCATTAAAAAAAAAATGGGGCGTAGTAGAGAAACTTCGCCTGATTGGGGTGCAACTTTAACTTACGCCTGACCAAATTTTACTCTCCACCACTGCGTTGCAACACGGACTAAACCCAAATTTTCAAAAAAAAATTGCTCTTTGGTCTTTGGTTATGATCGCACCACTGCAGTTGCTCAAGCACCCCTTATCAGGTAACCCGAGTTGGCCTTAAAATTAGTACGGTACTAATAGTACCCCGAAGTATTTACAGCAGCCTCCAATTTGGCCAGATATAAATGAAGTATCTGTACTTGTTTTCATCCATTGAAATTTTTGAATCAACAAAAAAATAAAAATAATCATCCACTGAAATCTACTCAGAATTTAGCATGGCGACTCATATGCTGAAACTCACAATGTGCCACCTGACAAATCAAAATCCGCCGTTGGAACCGAAATCTGTCACCATATGCCCATAGGCCATACGGCCAATAATATCCCATCCAAATACTTTTCTTTTTTTTTGGGTAATATGCTAGAGATTTCTTTGATTCGCTGAATGATCCAGACATGGTAGCATGGATTACCATGATTGTAGGCCTATGTGCAGAATGGATCAAATAATGATGCAATAGATAGAGCTATTTAGATCTTTGCTTAGCTAAGGACCGGAGCCTAACAATTTCATGTTATCTGCCATGCTAAAAGTGCATGTTCAAGCTTGGCTTCGCTTAATCATGGAATGCAGATTTATGCGTTAGTGCGTTGAGATCGGGAGCAGAATCTTCTGTTTCTGTAGCAAATGCTCTAGTTGCCATGTATGCTAAAGCTGGGAGTATTGAAATGCGAAACGGGTTTTTAATCAGATTTCATGGATCAGAGATAATTATGTCTCATGGACGTCCATGGTTATAGCTTTAGCTCCAACATGGTCTTGGATTAGAAGCTATTGAACTTTCTAAGGAGATGCTTGCATGTCAAATTATACCCGATCATACAACATAAGTTGGGGTATTATCTGTGCATCTACCCATGCTGGATGGTTGAACAAGGCCAAAATTATGATTTTATGTTTACAAGATGCTATAATCAAATTAATAGAAGTGGATCCAGCCACAACTTCAGTACATCAACACTACTTTAAACAACTTGCTGCACCTTTCCTAGACTACTTTCGATACGCCTTCAAGACTGGCCTTACATCTACCGAGTCCACATATTCTTGAAGCTCAACATCAGTCTGTGGAACGGGGAACAACTCAAAAAAACTCTTGTGAACACCTTCAAGAACTTCTGAGATTGATTTTAGGGCTTCATCTTCATCACCAAAACCTTCTTGGTCACCCTTATTCAGTTTGTGTCCTCCGTTTTTTTCAGTGAAGTACCTATACTTATCTATCTGTATCAAATTATTTTGGTGCTCTTCCCACACATGCTTGGTATCATCGACTATTATCGTGTTCTTCTCGTCAGGTCCGGCCAATATATCCAGATTTTTTCTGTTTCTAATCGTGGAGTCATCCTTTGATACAATCGAGTTAAAGAGTAATCCATCTGGATCAATGAATTTTCCCATTGCTTGTGCATAAAACCTTGTGCCCATCGTATACACGTATAACTCAAACCTATCACTGAGTTGTTTAAGAAAATTCCTTGTGTAAGGCCTCAATTTTATGTACATTGCCCCCATATAGTTATATAAATCATATCCGTTCCTCCAATTATCGTCCTTGATGGACGAAACAACAATTGCTTTCTTGTTGAGATAATCTTGATCATCCTTTGATACATCAGAAATTCTCACGGTATGGAGTAAGGTGTGATCCAAGTCAAGAACCAAGGAAAGCTTCTTATTCTCAAAAAAAAATCTCTTGTACTTATTACCTAACATCATACTAAATTGAATTAACCGTTTGTTTTCTTCTGCGTTGTAACTCAATTCTTTGATCATCATTGTCTCTAGTGTTTCATGTGCATCTTTGAGTCGCTCTTCATAAGAAAGAACTAATGCAGTCATCTTCTCTTGTCTTGTAAGAACTTTTTCTTGTCTCTTTTCCTCTGGAATTGCAGGAAAACCTTGGGATATCTCTTTTTCTTCTCTCTTCTTCTGTCTTTTATGTATGATACGTAACAACTTCATCATCTTCTCTCTTCGCTTATGATGATCGATATTTATTTGTTTATGATGGTATATATAAGCAATGCAGTCTAATTAATAGAAAGAGATGGGTCGGTGAATGCCATGATCATTCCTAGTCCGATTATGAATTCCTGCATATACGTCTGATACATGACACTACGTCTCTTGAAAGGGGCCGATCTAATGAAGGGCCACCACGGTAAGTTGGTAACAGCTCCTAGTGGAACCGGTGGCGGTGGTTCCTTTTGGTTAATCGTTTTTCCTTTTATTCTACAGAGACTAATGGAGGTTATCAGAGAGTAGTAGATTTGCAGGTTAGGGTTTGGTGTGTAGGGCGGTGGTGGTGGGAAAAGCAAAATATACATGACCGAGAGTCTCGTTATTTTTTAGGTCCCAAGTGGTGTGGAAAGTACGGAATATTTGTGGTGTGAATAAACAGGATGATAAAGATAGATTCACCATGATATTTCTACTGAAAATATCACCGCGTTACTCTTTCGGTGTATTCGGTGAGTGTAGAATCACTCCTGAAATATACTCCGGAAAAAGAAAAAAAAAAGGTTATGTTCATACTGACCAGTCATAACACTATTGTCACATCTTGCACATTCATCACAAAGTAAAGGTTACTCACCATCAATTCAATCGATGTAACTATGATTTTATGTAATTACAACTTGTAGTTACCAGCTAAGAAAGAAATCTCGAAATCTTAAAGAGAATACAACTTAAAGATCTTCGATTTAAACAAGTAGATCTCATTATAAAAACATAATATATTTCACATAAATATGATCTTCTGTAATAGCAAAGATGGGTTAGGTAATCTCAAAGATTTAAGTCATAGAGAACCTAATCTAAGATGAAGTACACATTGAATGGTATTGCATTTCATGCTTCACTGTTATGTATTTTCACTTCTTTCCGAGGTTTGAAAACGGATCACGGGTCGGGTCATGGCCATAAGGCATGACCATGTAACATGTTTTGAAGAGTGTGAGCACGTTTTGAGCAAAAAACACATTGTTTAGGGAAAAAACGAGTTTATTTGATGTTTTTATGAAATAACGGGTGTGATAACGGTTAAATAGAAAAAAGAAAAAAAATTTAAATCTGAATTTCCTATTTAACGGTTTTGTGAAAACAGTTATATCAGGTCTAAATAACGCTGTTACTACGTTTTTTATTTTTTTTGTTTATTTATTTTTTTTAATTGTAATTCTTAATCTTTTATTTTAGAAATAAAAATTTGGTTAAAATAGTATTATAATCTTCTTCTTTTTTTCTAAATGACGGGTATAACGAGTGTGAAAACGGAAAAAACAGTCTAAAAAACTTATGTTAAAATATTTTTTAGACGAAAAAATCGTAAAAATCGATTTTATAAAAACGGTTATCACATGCGTGAAAACAGATATAATGGGTCTAAATAACACCGTTTTTTACTATTTATCGGTGTTATTTAAACAAGCATATATGTGACCCTCACGGACACGCTACATAGGCGTGAGCGTTTTAATGGCCGTTTTCTCGAAAACAAACGACCGTTTTTCAAACCTTGCTTCTTTCTTGCCATGATACTCTATCCGTATTCCGATTTAGTGGGAAAACGCCGTACATCAAATCAAGGCAGTGGTAACGATTGTGTATAACTTAAATTTTAGATTTTTGAGAGGAAAATTTTGTTGTTAAGTGATGATGCTCTACAGATCCATCTGCCATGATTGTGTTGTGATGTGTTTGTTGCCATAGATAATAATCATATATGAGAGATGCTGCTGTTTGTTTGGGGTTAGGGTTGGCTTCCTCTTTTCCTTTAATTTTCTCTACCGATAGACCAAGAGGTGGGCACAAATTGGATGCACAAGTAGAAAGTTGTTTAGGTGATTTCAGCTTTATTATTTCATCTAACAGCTGATCCATGTGCATATGATTGACCGTAATTGCTGACCAACATATGGTGTTACAGACGGCTGTGACTGTGAGTGATAATTGCTTCATAGACGTGGAAGATTATATAGGGTAGGATCTTTTTGTATGGTGTCATTTGAGACTATAAGGGCTCCCAATGGTAATTGGAGACTATAAAGGCTCCCAATGGTAACCTGATCTGAACTTTTATAAGAATGTCATCTACAAGGTATATCCCTGTCACTTAAAATACTTGATAGGGCCAATGGTGACCTCTGACCATTATTTTGCTGTGCATTGTAATCTCCAAGTACGGTTGTTCGGTCTTATGGTGATTAGCCTTCTTAGTTGGGCAGAAAACAAGTAATACAACTCAAGTTATCTACAAAAAGGAACACAACCGCTTTTAAATACTTCAATGTACCCATTCAATACTACAAGATAGACCACTACCCAGTGAAAAATTCACAATAGTTGCTGCATTTGGTATATGCAGAATTTAAACCTTTCCAGAATAGATCATGTCAAAGGCTGGGGTGTCAAAAAAAAATTAGAACAATAATATAATGCAGATAAAAAACAGCTTTGAGTTGCAGAAGACTTGGATTATTCAGCATTTTGAGTTACCAAGAGGGAAATTTAACCATGCAAGTTGTTGAGGCTCTCGGAAGACTTGGTATCTCCACCATGAGTTCTTCTTTCCTCTTCGTGTTTAAAAGGTAAGAGTGGGAATAGTTAGAAATCGAAATTGTTCGCAAAGCTTTTGCATTCATCAAAATTAGTTTCACCCATTCCATCTCCATTGGGTTCCCAACGAACTCATTAAAGTAAACCGCCTTGAGGTGTGGAAACAAGCATTCAGGGCCAATCACCATATCATGTGTCCAATCATCATCTTCATTGTCATGGTTGTCTTCGCCCTCAACAGCATCAGCATCGCTGCCTGCAACATCATCATCACTGTCATGGTTGTTTTCGCCATTGGCAGCATCATCTTCTTCTTCTTCTTCATCACTAAGGACGGTCTGGATTGAAAGACAGTTATACAAAAGATAATTACCACATAATCCATCTGGATTGAAAGACAGTTATACAAAAGATAATTACCACATAATCCATCCTAGGTCTTGTTATATTATTTATCTATTTAGTCAATGACAGAATGTGTGCAAAACTAAAAAAATTGTAGAACTTGCCTTGTTAAATATAAGTAACTTCAGATTAGGTGTTGCTTTGAGCAAAGCAACTAATGCGTTATGAGCAGTTACTTCCTCAAACATGATCAACTCCTTGGTATTATGAAATGTAGGCAACTTTTGCAATAGATCGTCTGCAAAGGAAAGAGCCTATTCGGGAAAAGGCAATACCAAAAAAAAAAAAAAAAATTCATGAAGCTATATTAAACAAGGAAAAGAAGCAGAAAATAGTCTTAAATTAGCAGCGGGCAAGAATACCTGTAGGGTATCATCAGAAACAAATAGGCGTTTTATATTTGCAAGGGCTCGAAGAAACTGACTTATTGCTGCACCATGACTAATCCTTTGCTTCCTTGTTGCAACATACGGTTTAAAGCGAAATTGAACTGCTGCTCTAACTAGTAACGGAAAGGTTGTCAGAACATACTCCTTGGCAATACTACCATTGTAAAACAAAGTCTCCAGGTTTGGTGCATGAACTTTGAGAGTACAGCCTCGTAACCCATCGTCTTCTCCACGCGGTAACCATTTGTCGTCCCAATTATTAATCTTTAAGTGTTTCAGTGCAGGGGTTGAAATACAGAAATTTGGCATACCAAACCAAGTGCAATGTTCCATTCTGAAATCTTCAAGGACTGGGCAATTGGAAAAGAGCTTCCCATTCCAGTATTCATTGCTAAACTCGACGCCCTCGATTTCAAGGGACTTGAGTTTTGGAAAAGAGATATAATTAGGTAAACGGACATCAGGGGATATTTGTAGCTTCAGAGAAATCAGTGATTCACAAGTAAAAAGAGAACGGGTAATATTCAGCGGTTCGTTCTGAATTAAATACAGACTGAGTTGTTGAACGTTATGCCTTACAGCCCATGTGATCCATGAATTGACTCGATTAACATTCAAATGTTTATACCAGGTGATTGTGAACCTTTGTATATTTGCCCCACTATACCGACGTTGCAATGTTCCATCTATGAAATCCATGAACTCATTGATCTTCAAATCAGTGGGTTGGAAACACCAGGGCTCTTGAAAATCAAGGATAGGGTTAGTTATCCAAATATAGCTCCATTTTTTAGATAACACGCTAGTTTGAGCAACATGCTTGATTGTTAGAAAGGAGAGGATATGATGAATAAGTGGGTCGGGTAAATCGCTGATCCTATCAGCTTCCTCCTCCTCCTCCCTCTTATTCAAATTCATGTCTTCTTCCATTTTACTGTTCAAATGAATAAAATTAAAGTTCAGCAGAGATTATAACTTGACTAATTAATGGCATTTCAACCCTAAATCTTTAAATGACAAAACAATTGTTCAATTGAACTACAATCTTAGTGTTAAACAATAATCGTAAAGGATGTTTCTGATTTCTAATTATCTAGATTCAAAATTGAAACAATTTCTAGGGTTCTTACATTACCTAAACAAAACAAACGAAATAAGAAATTGAACAAGAGGAAGCAGTATAAAATACCTTAAGTTCTGAATCACCTGAACAACACTTTTGTGATTTGAGATGAGAGAACTGACCATGCCACTGACGCGAAATAAGAGTTTTGGAAAAGGAGACGAAGAAAGAAGAAATTGGGTAAAGTTTTAGTAATGGCAAGGAAGGGCATACAAGGTTACCCATATATACGAATCACCATGTGCCCTGGGGTCCAAGTCGATGGTTGGTGAGCCAAAACTTTCTCCGGGGTCCAAAATCTTCGACATGAATATTTGACCATGCCACTGACGCGAAATTAATAACACAGCCTAAGAGTTCTTATGGACTCAACAAAACAAGAATTTGTTGATGTTGATCCCACAAACATGAAAAATGGATGGGCAAACTAACAAATTTTGTTGGTATGTTGAGTGAGATGGAAGACCGGGAGAGCTTGGTACAAGAGTTGGCGTTTGTCCTTCAATCGCCCGGTTTAGCTTCACTTGCCAGCGGCTCAGGTTAAACGTCGCGTTTTTTCGAAAACCGTCAACGGCTAAATCTGGACGGCTGAAAACTCTTGTGATCTAACGGCTATAATTTTTGAGTTCTATAAATACTCCTCATTCCAACTCTAAATTAACACATTCTTCAATCTCAAATGATCTACAAAAATGCCTCCCAAAGTTCATGGTGTTAGATTCACTCAACAAGAGGATTTAGCTATTTGTAGAGCCTTTGTTTTTCACACACAATAGGAATGTAGCCGAATCGACGTTGAGTTTCTTGGAGAAAGTTTATAGAATGTTCACCGCTGAAATGGGGAACATTAATGGGCGTGATTCTCATTTATTGTCTCATCGTTTTAGTTCAATAAGTAGTCATGTATCGGAATTCATCGCTTTACTAATGGAGAATCACAGAAATAAGCTCAACGATGAAGCTGTACATGAAGTGGAACCCATAACTTTAGCGATGCGGGCAGTATCTCACGAAGGTCGTCCTTTCGAGTTCCATAATTGTTTCAACATTCTTAGGGTGCTCAACAAATACAATCCCTACATTGCCCTAAGAATTCCAACATCCGACGAGAGTTGACGTATATGTAGTGGTTGTTTTAATCTAATATATTTCATTTATTCTCATGTATGATGTGGTTGTTCAATGCAGTAAGTTTTTATTTATGAGATTGATGGTACAAATGTGAAGATATCCACATGTTTGGTTTTAGATAATCGTAATAACACAAAATAAACAGCAAACTAAATAAGATAATACCATAGTGAATCGATTTTTGATTCAACTTCAATCAGCCCACTCCACCAAAAAACACCTAGGACATTCCCAGAAATGCCTTCCATATGTGTCTTCTTCAGAAGAAGTGCGCAAATGCATAAAAGTCTTGCAACCGGGCTTTGAGCATCCACTGATTCTCTGTGGGAAATGTTTGTGTTCGGGATCTCCATATCCACATTGCTTGTAGTACTGTAATAACTCCGTCTTCAATTTGTCTTTAAGTTTGAAGTTTTTGCAGAATGTTGCAATCTTTTCTTCTTCTTCTTTAATCTTCATAGCATCATCTAGCATATGTGGTTCCTATGGACAGTTTGGATCTTGACATTGCAAATACCTAAGCTTTTCCGGTTGTGATTCAATCACCATTCCGATGCGTGAACAACCTTTCCACTGACACTTTGAATACATCCAAGGGCATTGCGTAAGACTGTGGTTATCCATGAAACATAATGGACAAACCTCTTTTGATTTGACACATAATATTTTCTTCACTTTTCCTTTAGAAAACATGGTGGATGTTGTTGGCTTAAGAAAGAAATCTGTTGGTTTGGTTGAGAATAAAACCTAGTGTTGTATTTATAACAAACAATATAGGTGTTGGTAATTCAAACGGGAAGTTTAGGTAAAGCCGCGCGGTTTTAATACAAACGCCAACTCCTAAACGGGCAGTTGTAGTAAAGGTGCGCGGTTTTACTACAAACGCCAACGGTTAAATTTCCAACGGCTCGATTTTATTTCTCGACCTATAAATTCCATTCTTCCCATCTCTAAAATCACATCTTCTTCTTCTTCTTTTTCTCTAAAACTCATTTAATCTCTCTCACTTTGAAGAAATGTCTGTTAGAAATCGTATCCGTAAATTTACTGAAGAACATGATATAACTATATGAAAATCATATTTTTTTCATAGGGTAATCATTGGTATGGGCTTTCAAGATAGTTTTTCTTGGGAAAACATTTTTTCAATGTTCGTCCCACTGACGGGAAACCCAGGAAACCAAGATGCTCGTCAATTATGTGCTCGTTTTCAATCTATTAGGCTTACATTCCAACCATTTATTGCCTTGGTAATAGAAAATGATCGAGAAAAATTTATCGATATAACTGAAGATGTAGTGATCCAAACAACTCTTGATAATTGGGAGGAAGCTCAGGGTAAACCTTTTCGTTATGAAGGGTGTTTTAGACTTCTAAAAGTTGTACCATCTCAAGCACATCTATACTGCACTCGAATGCCTTTTCCGTTCTTTACAATGGAAGAAGATGTTACTCTTGTTCGATGTTGGTTGTATCGTATGATGAGATAAATGAATAGTGACTATTTCCAAGAAAGAGTATCGGGGCATTTTGTAGCATAGCGGAACGAAACCATAAGAAACAGTAAGAGCCTAGAACTAACAATTGCATTCATCACTAAGGATGTTAGTAGAACTCGCAAGCGTTGCTATCTCAAGCTTGTTTCTCAAGTTTAGTTGCAAAACTATAAATCTTGATTTATAGTTTACTTATCGCTATGTCTCGGATTATGATAGAATGTGTAGTTGAGAATTAGACTTCAAGGCGTTCATCGATTGAAAATGAATAACTACTAAGGGGAGCTTTTGGAACTTCATCAACCAAAGGTATGTGGAGACTTGAACTCATCTATCACTCAGAAGTCTATTTATATTTTATCTCATATTGAGACAAAATTCGTATAGCTATATAGACTTTATATTATACACATTTGATATTTCGAGCTGAGTTTAACTCGCTTACGTATTTATCGAAATATGTGTTGGTAAGCTTTCTCTTTAACCAAGTTCATCTTTAATTCTTGACGAAAGTCAAAAGATGATCATGTGAAAATCGCCTGGTAGCATCTTACATGATTTTTGTGAGACAGTCATTTGATGTAGACTCGAAATGTTTCGTATTGATCTATTGATCACTTGAAAATTTCTTTGAAGCTAATATTTTGTGTGAGACAGCTATTCCCTTCATCCAAGAATGTTTCAATGATTAAAATGGAGTTTAGAAAAATTAACCATTGATTGGATATAACATAGTATGCGTACTTGTATGCTAACTGTTGCAAGTTACTCCAAGTCCAAGAACCATAGTATGCATATCCTATGCGTACTAGTTTGAGAGTTGAAGTCCGGGAACTTAGTATGCATACTCGTATACGTACCGGATTAACAGTTGAAGTCCGGGAAATCAACTGAGTTTGGTTGTGTACGATAGTATGTGTACCCGTTGACATACTGGACAACCCAGTCCAAGTCCATCTACTTAAGTATGCATACCCGTTTGCATACTTGGGTAGGTTAAGTTCTAAAATCGTTTTGTTCATGAACTAATAATACATTTATTTATATAATATAAGGAATGCAATCTTTTACAAACTGTGTCTATAATGTTCATGAATTGATTCGAGTGAATCAAAATCGATTTTGCTTCAATTGTGTCTTGTATAGTTTTATTCGAATATAAACAATCGAACAACTCTATAACTAGTTTCATTTGAGTCATTTGAACTAGTTGTGATTAAGATGAACAAGGTTGATATAAAAGTGTTCATATGGCTAACTCCGATTAACTATTATTGATCCAACTAAGTGTACACGTTTAGGTACGATTATTGTATCTTTATAAACTCCTTGATGAATACACTAAATTTCGGCTATGTGAAATCATCGAAATAAATTTAATATGTTCTCTTTAGTTATGAAGTATCTCTATGATAATTTCATATGATCCCGCTAGTTTTCGTACCTTTGCCAATTTATATTGACAAAAAGGGGGATAATTATTTTGTAGTTCACTCTACAAATACATATGATTTACGGATCATTATGTAAGCGGGAGTGGTCATGTGAGATGAAGTATTGACTAAGGAGGAGTGATACATATCATTGTAGTATTATTTTCAAAGTTGTGATACAAATGAACTTTGATGATGTGTAATAATACTATGTCATTGTATAACAATAATTGAGAACAATGGTTTTTTTTTATTGTGATGGCTAGGGATCTTCAACAACTATGATGCTGAGTTGAACACGTTCAGAATTACTGGAGTACTTGGAAGTGACAAAGATTTTGAGTAATGTTGAAGAAACAAGGAAATCAAGCATTTGGATGAGAAGCGACAAAGTTTTTTTTATTTTTGTAATCCATATGTATTGATAGTTTTGTCACTAAAATTGACAAAGGGGGAGATTGTTAGAGCACTACTCTGTCGAACTTGCAAGCTTTGCTATCTCTAGCATGTTTGTCAAGTTTACTTGCCCAAACTTTAAGTCTTGATTTCTAGTCTACTTATAGCTATAAAATCGGTTTGTTCATAAATTAATACATTTATATAATAAGGAATGCAATCTTTTGAAAACCGTGGCTATAATGTTCATGAATTGATTCGAATGAATCAAAATATATTTTGCTTCAATTGTGTCTTGTATACTTCTATGATAATATAAACAATTGAAAAACTATATAACTAGTTTCATTTGAACTAGTTGTGATTAAGATGAACAAGGTTAACATGAAAGTGTTCATATGGCTATCTTCGGTTAACTTTTATTGAGACAACTAAGTGTACACATTTAGGTACGGTTACCCATATCCAAATGAAGTCACTTTTCATTTGTGTGTAACAATCTAAGTTCAATCTAACGGTTGAAAGATATTAATATAATCAGGTTTTCATCTAACGGTGAATATTGAATGTTTTGTTACCAAAGTAGCATTGATTGCGACCCTGATTTGAAGATTATATAAGGGAGAACTCTGGAAACTTGGAAACCTAATCCCCACACCTCATGTGTGATACTAGTTGTGACTAGAGTCGATTCTAGTTTAACCTAGGTTTTTCTAAAACCATTATAGGTCAATGACTTAAATACATCATTGGGATTTTGAAGCCAGACCCAACTATTTTATCTGTAGTTGAGTGTTTTGATCTTACTTTGTTATATCGTATTGAATACTATCTTATCTAAAATTTGCTCAAGATTCAATCTCCGATCGATAAGATAAAAAGTAGGCACAAACATCTTCGTTTCATCGTTTGTGATTGCATGATTAAGATTATTGTGAAGTGATTGTTATTACTAGGATGTTCTGCGGGAATATAAGTCTGGTGTATCAATTGGTTCATGTTCACCTTGATTTATTAAAATATGAAACAAAAACTTGTATGTATTTTTGTGGGAGAAAATTTATCTATTCGATAGACTTTTCAGTGTGAGATAGATTTTTTTATCAAGTCTTCGACTTTGGGTCGTAAAAACTCTTAGTTGTGGGTGAGATCAGGTAAGTGAATCAAGTATGTAGAGTCCTATTGGGATTCATAGGCGTAATGAACGCGACTGTAACTTAATCAATGTAAGATTGGTTAGGGCTCAACTACATTTCAGTTTGAAGTTAACTTGTAGTAGGCTAGAATATGTAACGACTTAATACAGTGTGGTGTTCAAATTTGGATTTGGTCCCGGGATTTTTATGCATTTGCGGTTTCCTCGTCAAAATTTCTGGTGTCTGTGTTATTTATTTTCCGCATTATACTTTTTTATAATTGAAATATCATAGGTTGTGCGTAGTTCAATCAAATAGATAATCCAACCTTTGGTTGTTGATATAAATTTATTGTCACTTGAACATTGGTCTTGCTACCGTTCAAGTTGTTTCTCATAATAATCAGGCTCGCAGATTTCTATCTTTTTGATTTGGTGATTACATTGAGAAACAGAGATATAACTCTTGGATGTATTTTTCGTGATTGAGTCTGACTTCTAGTTGATTATCTTGGAAGTACATTGGAGTTAGTCCATACAAATGGCGGAAATGAAATATTGGGTGTGGTTATTAGACCCCCTCTTTTTCAATTGGTATCAGAGCAGGCAAACACGTTTAAGACCTCGTAACTTTGTGTTTGTAGCAATCTGGATCTATGGACAGAAACGTTGTAACGTACCACCAGTCTTCGATGTCTCGAATTATCTATGGTGGAAAATTATTATGCGTGCCTTTCTTCAAGAGCGTGATTTCCAATCATGGGTTCGTGCAGTTAATGGCTATGATCCCCCGGTTGTTTCAGGAGGCGATGTAACTATTCCGAAGGATATTGGTACTTATGATCCTGCCGAGATTCTTGCTGGAAAGCAAAATTCCGATGGATTAAATGCTATCATCCATGATATTACCCCATATCTTCAACACCGTGTGACTACGTGCACTAAGTATAAAGAATCCTGGGATATCTTAGAAATTGTATTCGAATGAAAATCCTCCGAGAAAAAAGATAGGCTTCAAAACCTAAATTCTGATTGGGAAAACCTTTATATGGATGATGAAGATTCATTTGATGAGTTTAATCACAAAGTGTCTTAAATTGTTATGCCTCTTTTTTGTTGGGTAAGACTATTCCTGAAAAGGATATTGTGATGAAAATTCTCAAATCGTTGCCAGCCAAATACGATTCTAAGAAGCATGCCATCGTTGAAGGAAATAACCTTAATAATTTATCCAAAGATACTCTTGTTGGGAATTTAAAGATCTTTGATCATGTGCATATATCCAAATCCGGGAAGGATATTGCATCCAAAGCACAAAAGAATACTAAATTGGTTGACAAAAGTAAAATTGTTGGCAACTCTGTTGTTGATCCTATTGAGAATGCACTACACCATTTTTAGGGATTCGCAACGGAATCTGGACGTTGCTGACTGGCGTTGCAATGGAAGAAGAGCGTTGCAAAACACGACGTTGCATTTTTTTGAAACGGCATAAGCTACGTTGCGACTCACGGTCAGCAACGGAGATTCGCAACGGAATGTGCCGTTGCGACGTTATTTATTCGCAAACAAGTTCGTCCGTTTCAAATATGTTGCGAATTCCAGGAATATCCCTACCCGGAATTATAATATTATTGGTTCTGGTTCCAATTTATTGGTTCTGGTTCTAATTTAGCAACCAAAATAAGACGTTGCGAATTTTTCGCAACCAAAAAAAAAAGGTCAAGTCTTCATTGACCTGGTAAAAATCCATTTCCCCCTACAGTTACCCAATTCCCCATATTCAGCATTCCACAAACTTTTACACATTCATTCCATGAAAAAAGAATTCTTCAATTGAAGGTATGAGTATTTGATACAAACTATGTCAACATACACATAAATTACTTTGTTTCTATGTTCATTGTTTCATTTTTGAATGACATACCATTTCCCAGAAAACTCAACAGATTCTAACCTGTTACTTCAAGTTACTATCCGCCTTCCGAGCAACGCTGAACTAAACTGGACCAACCTAGTTTGAGCTTCATCTTTGACTGCCATAAAAAACGCAATGTCAGAGTGTCGCCATTGGAGAAGTAATGAAACCACCAAACAGACATGGAACCCAAGGGAAAATAAAATATGCAAAGCGTGACACAACTTGAAGTAATTATAAACCATACACAGCAGCAATAACATCAGACCTTACTAAATTCCCAGCAGATCCTATAAGCATCTGATTATGTGGACTGCGTCTTGCATATTGCTCAAGGAAAGTCTCAGCCACAATGTATAGGTGAACAGAATACCATTCTTGACAAAATGATAATCAATTTCACCTAGAGACAGCCGTACTTTACCATTCTTACAACTATTACAAGGACAGGAGAACTTAGTTCTGCCACCAGCATTTTCACGCACAAACTCTATAAATGATCTTACACCTTCTAAGTATTGAAGAGAAGTATGCGCACATTTCATCCAGCCTTTATCAACTATTGATACCTAAATGATATCTATGTTATTAACATTTAAGGCAAAGTAATAACTACAACTATAATAACTAAATGATATCTATGCTCCCATGATCAAGACGTGGTTACGCAGGGGACTTTCACATATGTATTTGCAAGTTTCCCTAATAATTGCACTCAACAAAAATCTATATTCGTGTAAAAATTTGAAAATCCAAATCTCAGTTACAATCAACCAAATAAAATAACTTAGTCCTAGTGGGTACAGGGTTGCCGAAGCCCTGTAAGTTAGCGACAGAAACATCCCCTCAAAGAAGAGAGAATGAGCTACAAGTAGCTTTTGCGAATAACCACTAGGACTGTTATCATGTTGCTTACTGAGAATCAGTCAATATCAAAACAAAACTTCCTAACTTAGGTCATTTAAACTTAAAAGACTACCTTAACATGAAACTAAAGTTCAATCCATTCATAATAGTAAAACATAGCAACTTAAAGAATATAATTAGCACGTTTTCTAGCTGCGGCAACTCAAACAAAACTACAATAAGCAATATAAGTCATCTAAGCCCATACAAACTGGAATTTAGGTGCTCAAAAAAGAAGGATTTCTAAATGAGCTGGTGCACTTGTTATCCTATGAGCGAAGCAATTGCTTTGTTCTTAAGCAATTGACTTACTCATAGGATAAAGAGTGATCCATATCTCATCAAACATTCAAAGAATATACAAGACAAAGATGAGCATATTTATGGAACATAAAAACTGGAATTTAGGTTACTACCTTAACAGATTCCTTAACCGCGGTGTCTTTTCAGTTTTGCTCTTACCAAAATGATCCTCTCCTAGCTCTGCAAATACCAAAGATACAGAACAACATTAGCTAACCGATTGAAGCTCATTATGAAATTTAATGAAAAAATCTTCAGATAATAGTAAAACATAGCAACTTAATGAATATAATCAACATGGTGTAGCATAAGCCCATACAAGAAACAGATAATAGTTCACATGTTATCTGCCAAATGTAACAAGAAACAGAAATGAACGAAAAAAAAAAAACAAGTTTAAAATAGAAGTGAAGTTTAAATGAAACACTATGTACCACTCATCTAGCATCTTGTTGAGTTCCTTTTGCTTATGAGAAGATGTACCCCATATTTTCATTTGCCTGACGATCCAAGACCAGTATTAATTAAGTATTTAAACGCATAATAAATGGACAATACTCTACACTATATATAATAAGAATTGATAATCCGATACTATTAGAAACTTGGTAGTATAATCACGGTTCAGCTGAACTGAAGACTATCAAATTTAATCTCAAGGAGTCAAGATATGATGGTGTTAAGTGAAGTTTATGTCCCTGCTACGTTGATTCAGTTGGAATTAAATCATTGAGTGATACCGAGGGATAAGAGTATTACCCTAGCATATCGTAAATAATAACTCCATCTCCATCTCGTTAAATTCACTTCATAGGCTTGCATTGCCATACCTGAATAGAACAATAAGTAAGTTGCAATACCTAGAAACATATACTATCCTAGAAAAGCTGCATATAATTGTACTCAAACAAAACAAAACAAAAAGTGTTATATACTTATACATGAAGAACGTAGATGTCGAATGGTTGTCACAAAATCCTTTCCGAGTCTCCGTATTTGCAACATAGTACCTCAAAAGTAATTACATAATAAAGATTAATATCCATAAGCTTGAAATCAATATGATAAGCACAATAAAAGTAAGTGTACTTACCAGGGATTGATATTCCCCTGGTTGGCTACTACCGCTTCAACTGGCCTTCAGTGCAGTCACCTGCGCAACAAAATACAACAGAGCCCAAACCATACACATCCATAAAGAAAAACTGATTATATTGATCTGCTTAGGTTCACATAGATACATTACAATTCAAAGTTTTTAAGCACAATCGCTGAGACTTCCTTATGCAGAACTGCATAAGAATCTGCCCGAGAGTCTTCCTTATGCACAATTGCATAAGAATTTATATGCTAGCATGCTAAGCACATGTACAAAAGTGTTTCGAAAAAATCAAAAAAAAATACAACTTCCTTAGAGTCTTTCTTATGGAGGACTTCATAAAAATCTACATGTTAGCATGCTAAGCACATGTACAAAAGTGTGAACATATATATATATATAAGCAAAATAAGATAACGCCATGTGTTGTTAATAAAGTGATTATCGAGCATTATATACGATGGCTGCAGATATCTCCAAAAAAGTAAGTCGACCGCCTACCAGACTAGTCATTTCTGATGCACTTCTTTGGATGAAGCACGTACCCTCCAATTCCAACATCTTGAAAGGTTGAAACAAACTTGTTAAGTTTCATGACTGGTTCATTTGGGAGGAGAATATTGTCCAACATCACCTTTCCAATATGAGATGGTACAATACAGCCGTGACACATACGTCCCATGGCACCAGTGCACATCTTACCAACAACAATGACTTCATCATTAAAGTTCAATAATTCACATTGAGGCATTTCAGTACCTGCTACTGATGATCGAGCTGGTGAAGGAGTTTGAGCTGGTGAAGGTGTTTGAGCAGCTGAAGGTGTTTGAGCAGGTGTAGGTGTTTGACCAAGTGAATCATTCTGAACAGGAAAAGCTGCGACGTGACGTTGTGAACAACTTCTGTTGTTGGATGCAACAAATGACCCTGGAATTGCAGTTTGAAGTTCCTTCACAACGTTACATACTGAGGCTATAGTTGTGAACCCTCGACCTTGTTATTTAGATCCTCCAATTATTGCATAATAGCTCCATCCTTGGATTTCAGTTCTTGTACTTTGGCACGCGCAGGAGCAGAAGCATCATATTGTGTACGAGTAATAGGACCAACAACATGAACACATCCTCTACATTCCTTCCCAAAAGCTTTGGTCACTACATCTATTTCTGGTAAAGGAATACCCGCATCCCTTTTCTGGTTGATTTCCTCTTGCACCTTTTTAATCTCATCCTGCCATGTTGAGCACAACAGTGCATATATAAATGACCATGTTGGCAGTATACATATGAGTATTAATTTAAATGAAATACAAGCTGACTCACAAAGTGTTTTTGCGCACTAGGTAGGATTAACCCTCCCTCTTGAGTATGAGCTTTAATCCATACATCAGTGGTGGTGATTTCCACGCCAGAATTATCCCTCTCCTACCAATATAACAATTGTATTTGTATTAATCAATCTAAACAATGATAAGACTAACCATAATGGCCATACTTTGATATTCACAAATCACAACACAACTGAAATAAATATACATACCAGTTCATCTTTGATCAAAACATGAGATTTACGACCGCCGATGTGAGAGTGGTCATATAGCGCTCGCTTCCTCTTGTGCTCACTTCTACTTTCCTGTTGTTTATCATTGTTCTCATTCATACATAATTGTGTCCACTCCTCTTCAGGTACACCAGGAGGAACGTGTTCAATCCTTTCCTCATGAGTTCGATAGGGATCGATCATAATAAGCACATCGTAACTCATGCTTGTGTCTCCTCCATATAGGAGCCATCGACTTAACCATGATGTCTTTAGAAGACTCGGCTATAGGATATAATCTCTGAGAAAAAAATAGTTATTTAGAATAGAGCCATCTAATACATTAATGTCTTAATATTTGTACCTGCAGTTCCTTCCAAATATCATTTTTGTAAGTATCAGGCACATGATGCCATTTTTTGAATGATATGGGGACATGAGTACGAGTTAAGGCGTCTTTCAGGTGACCGTGTGATGTTGAATTTTTGGAGTTGGGAAGACCATTCTCATCTACTTCAACTTCTGTCATGATAACCTGCAAAACAACAACCAAGTTGTATGTTAGAGATCAGTTAAACCTATATAACATCTAGCCTTTGTAACTATGCACATAAACATATCAAACATAAGATATAAAGAGTGCAAGTGATAACACAAAAATTAGGAGAAAAGAGAACAAACAAAACATATAAGATAATGCGCAAGTGATAAAACAAAATTTATCAGAAAAATAACACAAACAAGCAACTCTAAACTATCATTGTCATACAGAACTTTAAACCACAGAATCGACACATATAAGCTTCTATAAACTCTCATTGTCGATGAAGAGTTGACTGATAAATACTAGGAATTTCAATACTATCTATTGATGAAGTCAATCCTTGCGATGAATGCAATACCAAAGACCACCCTTTTTCATACAGATCCTTTGAGTAGAAAACTTGTGTCGCTTCAGATGCAAGAATAAATGGCTCATCCGTAATTTTATCAATGCTTTTCATCTTGGACAAGTTAACCTTTATAAATTTTGTAATTGCATCAACCTTGCACCCATTAGTCATGTCTTCAACCTTCACCCAATCACAATAAAATACAGTTTCTTCAAATTCCATAAAATTCATCTTGATAATCTTCCTAATGACTCCATAATAGGTCATTTATGTTTCCTGGTAAGTTGTGTCTGTGGGCTTCGCTCTATAACTTGTCATAGCTTTCATCGACACACCACTGTTTTGTGACACAACCAACCCCTCGTAATCTTCAGCACAAAATTTATATCCATTCACTTGGTATCTCTTATATGACTGCACCTTGAAGAGAGGTCCATGCACTAGTCGCCAAAGTGTTGAGTTTGCTTCATTAGATTCTAACAACTGCAAGACAACATGTTTGAAATCAAGCTAATTAGTAAAATATGAATTGTAATTAATTACACATAGAGTACATAAAGATATAGAGTCAAGGTACATAATTTAGGCTAATATGTTACCTCTTCACGTAACCACAAAAGAAAACTCTTTGAGTGACAGTTTGTCTGACCATTAACATAGGATTCATACTTCCTACAATTAAAAAATAATTAAAACAATTATATCGATAGATATATAACAGTTGGAATATCATATTTTGTAATTGTGAAATTAATTAAAAGATGGAAAATGAATATAAGAAAAAATAAGAAGATAGAAGATAAAAGATGAAAAGAAAACTATTAAGTTCAAGTAAACTCGCAGAAGATAAAAGATGAAAAACAGAGCACTTTCTAATAAGTGATCAGAAGATGTTGAGGGAGGGGAGCAACATAAGTTTGCCTCCTCAATTCTAAAAGGTCCGGGGAATGATTATTTCTTCACTCGCTAATTCATTCATCTTCAGCAAGTATCATGGTTTTACTACTCCCCACTAAGGTAGTACATGCAATGTTTATCCCAATTAAAAGTAGTTGAATACTATATGGATATCTATGGAATCTTGAGAAACAATAACAGTAAGAGAATTAGCAAACTATTTATATGGAAATCACATTTATGCATCTTTGTTGTTCAAACTACAAATAATTGTAGTTGTGTATTTTACATTATCATTCTCAGTTCTAAAATTACCATCAAGTCTCATTGTAGAAGGTAAAACATAAAAAAAGCATAAGGTAAAACATAAAAAAAAAGCATACCATGTTTAAATATCATGTAACTGGGTGAGCAAGAATTACTTAAAACAAGGTGTAAAATTTAAAATCGGTACCTTTGCCAATCATCTAATCCATCATACTTAGAGATAAGCCATTTGCGAGCTTGTTCAAACTGCACCTGAGTTAGAATAATCTCCCTAGCTTTACTTAAAGGCATCTCATCAGCAAACTCATCGTCATCATCAAAAAATACCTGGAGAGTATGCTTATGAGTACCATCACCATCCTTTGACAGGCCCTCCATGCCATACAAGCTTGCTTCTCGCAGTGTATACCCTCTTGCTATGCACCCATCAATATACCTTTTATTGCGCACCAACCCTTTGAAACCTTTCATTAACCTAAAAATTAGCAATTAAACAACAAAGTCTGTTAGAACGTGACAACATTCAAGCTATATACATTAAAAAAACATAAGCAATCAAGTTCTAGACATTAAACAGCAAAGTCAGTATTGAAATTTTACCTCTCAAAGGGATACATCCACCTGAATCTCACCGGACCGCAGATTAAAGCTTCATCTGCTAGATGAATCATCAGGTGAATACTGATAACAAAGAATGACGGAGGAAAATGTTTCTCCAGAACACAGATTGCTTCTACAAGGCTGGCTTTTGCTTTTAGCAGATGTTCTCGGTTTACAACCTTCGCGCACAAAATGTTGAAAAAGATGTTGATTCGGAGAAGAGAAACTCGTAGCTCTTTAGGTAGCGATGTTATAAAGTATAAACCGATGAGTGGAAGCAAATGTTGCATTACTACATGGTAATCATGAGATTTAAAATTCCTTAGCTCCGGAGGATTAACACTGACGCAGTTGCGAAGATTTGAAGAGAAACCGGAAGGCACCCTCAGATTCTTCAAAACAGTACAAAAGTCAATTTTCTCCTTCTTCATCATCTCAAATGATCCTCTTTCCATTGTAGTTCTACCAGTCTCAGCATCCTCTTTCAACCACAACTTCTTTCTTATCCCCATATCTTGACGTGCAGCAGGACTATCTTTAGACTTGTTATTTCCCATCATAGTATTCAGAAGATGCTCCATTATATTCTTATCCGTATGCATGACATCTGTAATATGGCGAATCGCGTTTGATCCCCAATTTGGAAAATCATACAGAATATATCTTCGGGGTGAACAGAGAATGGTCATTAACCTCATCTTCAACATTGGCGTCATCTTCAAGTTCCTGAAATTAAATAAACAACCACTATCAGAAACTAACAAATCTCCAAGGTAAAGAAAAACATAAATCAAATGAAGACAGGACAGAGGACTAACCTTGTTGGTATCAGCTTTCCTTTTACGTTTGAGACTTGCTTGTGATGGTTGTTTTCTCTTGCCCTTATTTGAACTGAGTTTACCTAAAATCTCTTGTATCTGCAGCCCTGTTAGTGGCCATGGAGCTGTACCATGATCCACACATCCATCGAAATTTGTCCTATCATCGCGATACTTATGCTTCGATGGTAGCCATCTTCGGTGTCCCCTGTAACATATCTTCTTAGTAAATGGCAGATAATCAGCCATAGTGCCTTCTCCACAAGTAGGACAAGCATAATATCCATGAGTTACACATCCCGCTAAAGTCCCTAACGCTGGAAAGTCGTGAATACCCCACAACAACCGTGCTCTCATCAAAAATTCAGTTTTGCTAAAAGCGTCAAATGCTAGTACACCATCCCATAACTTCTTCAACTCATCTACTAGTATTTCTAAATAAACATCAAAGTTTTTACCGGGTGCTTTCGGGCCTGATACCAGCAATGACAACAAAGAGAATTCCCGCTTCATACATAACGAAGGAGGAAAATTATAAATACATATAATCACCGGCCAACAACTGTGCGCAAGACCAAAACACACACATTTGGATTGAAACCGTCAGTTGATATCCCAAGCGTAACATTCCTTGGTTCCTTGGCAAACTCTGGCACAAAACTATCTGCACATCGCCAAGCTGAAGAATCAACGGGATGACGCATGATGTTTATATATGACTTTTCTCTAGAATGCCAAGTTATTGCCTCCGCGATCCATGGTTCGCTATAAAACCTTTTTAGCCTTGTAATCAACGAAAAATGTCTAACCATCTTCTGAGAAACATTAGTAAGCTTCCTATCATCATTAAAAACCTTCTTATACCTAGATTCTTGACAAACATGACACTTCACCAGTGATGCATTATCCTTCCAATACAAAACACAGTCATTTACACATGCATCATATGTTATATAATCCATTCCTAGTTCTTGGATCATCTTTTTCACTTCTGCGTACTTAGATGGCAGTGTATTCTCTTCGGGAAGCAACTCCTTCATCAACTCTAAGATTGCAGTCATACCATTATCAGAAAACCCATATTGTGTCTTTATGTGATTCAACTTGATAGAAGCATACAATGCTGTCACTCCCTTACGACACGACGGATACAATGGTTCTTTTGCACGCTCATAGATAGATTCCTTTTTCTTCCTTTTCCTAGTTCCAGCATCATTATGAACCCCAGTATCTATTCTAATATTGTCATATAATACATCATCACCATCATCCATAACAATATCTCCTAAATTTTCGCCCTCACCTATACCAGGATCAACATTTTCTACATTCTCAGCTACATCCCGTGCTTCTACTTCTAACTTTTCCCCATGAAACCGCCATGTCGTGTATGTAGAAATAATACCACACTTAAGCAGATGCAATGAAATTTCACTAAGAGGTCCCACTCCTTTAGAGTTCTTACATCTACTACAAGGGCATGAGAATAAGGTATTTCCGCCACCATTTCTATTCACAAACTCTATAAATGACCTAACACCTTCTATGTACTGAGCAGACTTGCAAGGAAATTTCATCCATCCCTTATCAACTATAGATGACATACCCTAAAAACAGTATCTATGTTAAAATTTAGATTGTATATGTACAATACATCAATAAAAAATCAGCATGATATCTACATTAAAAAAATAAAACAATAAAACTATGGATGAAACTAAACAATACATCCCTTTATATATCTACTTCAATTATAAATGAATACAACCAAACAATAAAACTAATTGGCTATCCAAACCATAGAAACATATACTTCCTATACAATTAAAGCTACATGATAGAATTCATGTAGATATCATGTTGACATATCCCCTTCAATTCTAACATGTAGCTTCAACTGAGTCCCAGCGGTAGGGTTGCCGAAGGCCTTAGGTTAACGACAGAAACATCCTCTCAACAAAGAGAGAATGAGCTACAATGAGCTTTTGAGATTCACCGTTGGGACCATTTTTATCATGCTCACTAAGATTCTTACAAACTTATAAAGATTCTTAAGTTCAGAAATATACAACTTATAAAAACTTATAAGTTAACAGATTATACAAAATTTCTTTAAAAATACATCCCTTGATATATCTACTTCAATTATAAATGAATACAACCAAACAATAAAACTAATTGGCTATCCAAACCATAGAAACATATACTTCCTATACAATTAAAGCTACATGATAGAATTCATGTAGATATCATGTTGACATATCCCCTTCAATTCTAACATGTAGCTTCAACTGAGTCCCAGCGGTAGGGTTGCCGAAGGCCTTAGGTTAACGACAAAAACATACTCTCAACAAAGAGAGAATGAGCTACAATGAGCTTTTGCGATTCACCGCTGGGACCATTTTTATCATGCTCACTAAGATTCTTACAAAATTATAAATATTCTTAAGTTCAGAAACATACAACTTATAAAAACTTATAATTTAACAGATTATACAAAATTTCTTTAACAATACATCCCTTTATATATCTACTTCAATTATAAATGAATACAACCAAACAATAAAACTAATTGGCTATCCAAACCATAGAAACATATCCTTCCTATACAATTAAATCTACATGATAGAATTCAAGTGTATATCATGTTGACATATCCCCTTCAATTCTAACATGTAGCTTCAACTGAGTCCCAGCGGTAGGGGTTGCCGAAGGCCTTAGGTTAACGACAGAAACATCCTCTTAACAAAGAGAGAATGAGCTACAATGATCTTTTGCGATTCAACGATGGGACCATTTTTATCATGCTCACTAAGATTCTTACAAACTTATAAAAATTCTTAAGTTCAGAAACATACAACTTATAAAAACTTATAAGTTAACAGATTATACAAAATTTCTTTAAGTACCAAATTTTATGAAACGCATTATTTCAGTTCATTATCCTAAGTGCCTTAAGATCGATCCAAAAGTCACATCACAACGTATGAAATTTTCTTGTAAAAGATTTTCCCGTAAAAATTCAACAAATGAGGTGACATAAGACCACTAGATACCTATTTATTTGCCCTAGAATCACAATTAATACTAATCAAGGTTACATTAACTTATAAAGGAGGGATAAATTATGAGACTGCTACATATACCTTCTTAGTTCTTCCTTCTACTTAGTTCTTCCTTCTTCTTCAAACCTCAACTTCGTAATCCGTCAACTGAATCCAGGGATACGTAGTCCTACAATATAACCATCACAGTGAATTTGAATTAAAACTTACTTCAATTTCAACTTCTAATACGCTTGTAAACTGCACGAGGGTCGATATTTCAGTGCGCATAAAAAGCTCATTTTTGATTCACTTAAATCAAGCAATAGTTCTCTAGAAAGATGACAATCTCCCTTATAAACTTCATTAAGACATCAAGAGCTAAGACAAACTTTAGCACACTTGTAAACGTCTATAAAGATACCTACTTTCCTCAATTACCAGAAAAATCAAGATCATAAAAACTCTAAAATTTGGTAGAACAACATATTACAATCCTCGAGTAAAACTAATAAATCAAGTTGCAAGTGACAATTTTTCCTAGAAGTAGAACTGCCAGGTTTGTGAACCATAAGACATACAAGTTGACATGATCAAACATAATTGTATCAGGAACGATGATTATTAACAGGAACGATGATTATCAAGTTGAAACTGTTATTCACGAACACCCAAATCTTTCAGTAGAAGCTCTAGGCTTAAAAATGTTGCATATATATCAAAAATTACAAGAAAATTATCGCGAAAGGAGCATTGAACAACAGTCACTGAGTTAAATATGTTCCACGACGACCTGAAATTCTTAGAGGATTACTTAAAACCACAATATATATACCTTTCAGTGAGCCAATATCATAACTAGAATCCATAATTCAGTGCATTCTCTAAACAAAGTCACAAGACAAGGTATGAACTTTCTGAGATGATGTGGATTGCTTCAAGTATCATGTTTTTCTTGTAAAACCAAACACTTTGTAGTGACCTATAAGGCAGAAGCCTACCTAATACTAAGTTTCAAGAGTTCTGTCCTAACATGGATTAACAGGCAAGATTAAGAACAAACAAATAAGACAAGCTTAGATTAACTAATAAGACAAACTAAGCAAACCAAAAGCAATTTTTAGTTCTTCCTTCAAATTAAACCCTAAATTGAAAATACATCAAACTAATTATACCTTCAATGTTCTTAGTTCTTCCTTCTTCTTCAAACTCTGATGAACTGAAAATGTATTACAACAACAAACCATAAGATTAGTTTATAATTTACAACCCAAAAATGTAAATTAAACCCTAAACTGAAAATACATCAAAAACCCTAAGAAAGTTAACATAGAAAAATACATCAAACTTATACCTTTAGATTCACATATAAACCCTAAAACCGAAACAAAGAGAAGAAATCGAAAAACTGAAATCAACAGATTCACAAATGAAATTGAAAAACTGAAATCAAATATTAAAGCCTAAAATCGATGGATTCGATAAACTTAAATCAAAATCTATAAACCCTAGAAACCAAAGTCTCTGAATCTGAACACAGAAACTCAAAACTGAACCCCGAAAATCTGTAAACCCTAACATAAAAACTCAGAGATTTTACTTACATGATTATAGAGTTCGGAGATGGAGATGAAGATGGAGATTTCGATGCAGAGAAGAAGATGGAGATGTAAACCCTAAATCAAGAGCAGCTCAACTGAGCAGATGTAGATGGAGATGTAGATGGAGATGTAGATGTAGATGTAGATGCAGATGCAGAGAAGAAGAGAGAGGAAGCCGACAGAGTCTTGGCGGAGAAAATGAAAATAAAATGAGAAGAAGAGAGAAATGGTTGAGAGAAATGGTTAAGGCAGGCGATTCGCAACCTCTTGATTGAGGTTGCAAAATTTGAAACGGCAAATCTATGTTGCGAAATAAAATGACGTTGCAATTCGCAACCAAAATTTTGCAACGTCTCTAAAGCCGTTGCAACTCTGGGTTGCGAATCCCTTAAAATGGTGTAGTGATGATTCATCATATGAAGATCTTGACAACTCAGTTTCACTAATCACGAGACAATTTAGGGATCTTCTTTTGAAGAGAAATAAACGGTTCATCAGAGATAAACCCAGGTCATCAGTCAAACCTCATGACCATGCTCCTCCTAAAAACAAGGACACCATCGATACTGATAATGAGGATATGCCACAGTGCTTCAAGTGTAAAGGTTTTGGTCATGTTTCTAACGAGTGTCCAATTCATAGAAAATACACTAGGAACACAGGTCTTGCTGCAAATCTTGATGATATGTCTGATCACTATGATTCAGAAGAAGATGAAAAGTCAAGTGTTGCTCCTTGGTGAAAATATTGATTTTGATAATTGTAGCAATACGTACATCAATATTGATATTTTTCCTGGATAAACTTCATGAACCACTATGGAGGATAAAATGGATTATTCCATGTCTACTGAAGATCCTATCTCATATGTTTCAGGTACCTCAATTTTTTAGCAGCATGCTCAGCTATGGTGTCTAAACCATCCTCCATATTAACATGCTCTTAGTGTGCTTTTACGGGTCATGAACTCTCTAAGTGTTACAAGTACAAACATAAAATAAGATATGTGTTTGTACCCAAAATTTCTTTCGGGCACGAAACACAATGAAATTGGTTATTTTCTATGGATTTTGAGTTAGGAGATGATATGAAGAGCAAACAACGAAACATAGGTTTAACGTGGTTCGGCATGGATGCCTACGTCCACGGGTGAATCCCCTTGGGGAGAAGAATTTTATTCATAGTGGTATTACATCATATAGTTTTCTCTCCTATTGGCTGCCTCCTCCAAATGATTTCTGCTCTTCTATTTATACAAATCAACATCTAATTTCAACATAAACATAAATTGCATTAACTGCCCCATTCATGCTCCCATAATTAATTCTAAACGAAACTGCCCATTTATGCTCCCATCATAACTGCCGCATGAAACTCCCCTTAATGTCTTCATCATAATCGTTGCATGAAACTGCCCATTAATGTCTTCAACATAATTGTTGCATGAAACTGCCTGATTAATGACTGACAGGATTGGTGGAGACTGGCTGGCAGGACAGGTGGATGCTGGATGGAAGGATAGGTGGATGCTGGATGGCAGCATAATGGGTTAGATGACTGCATAGTTGGCTGGCTGACTGGATGGACTGGTCGGCAGCATAATTGGCTTGCTGGCGATATGAGGGGAGACTGGTTGGCAGGGCGGATGAGTTTTTGGCTGGGAATTGGTTAGCAGTGTTGCTGGCCACAATACTGAAAATTAGCTAGGGGTGTGACTGACTTCGATAGTTGACCGACGGTTGACTTTGACCATTGACTGGCCATTGACTTTGACCATTGACCTTAACCGGATGTTGGCCGACTTTGACCATTGACTGATTCTGACCATTGACTGGTCTGTGTAGACTGGTGGGATGCCTTTGTTGACTGGTTAGCGGGCTCGGATGAGGACCCAAAAGATGATCAATTTGTCTCATTAAGTAGTATTTTTACTTATGGTACAAACATCGCCCCCTCTTAACCTCCAACTTGTTGGGGGTTAAGAAAATTCCGTTTTCCTAAGTCAATGATAAAATTCGCTCCCAAGTGCGGATTATTGATACTGCGGTGATTGGAGAACTTCCCTTGTTGTTTGCGGAAATCATAATCAAGACGCCCCCAAGTGAGGCTATTGCGGCTTGAGAATCGACAAGAAAAAGTTGAGCATGAATCATTGTTGTTATGCAAAATCTGAACTGAAGTCTGAACGCCACGAAGACGAGATACTTGAGCGGAGTGATGAGTAGTAACATCATTGAGCGGAGTTGGCCTGCAATAGATGTAATCAGCTGGACTGCGGAAATGACGAGCATCATCTGCGATCAGCTGGAATGCAACAGCAACGAACAAAATTCCACCGCAGCAGCTGCGTTCAGCTGGACTGCCGGAACTGCGAGCACGGCTGGACTGCATCAGCTACGTTCAGCTGGAATGCAGCAGCAACGAACAAATCTCCTCCGTAGCAGATGTGTTCAGCTGGACTGCCGGAACTGCGATCAAGGCTGGACTGCATCATTTGCTCGTTCGCTGGAATGCAAAGAAGAATGTGAACAAAGTTCCGCCGCAGAGTAGCCGTGTTCACTGGATACGCCAGAAGCTATGAGCAAGGCTGGATCGCATCAAGTGCGATCGCGGAATGCAAAGACAGAACGGACAAATTTCTTCTGCAATGTACCGGGTTCAATGGACTGCAGGAAATGAGAGATAGCTGGAATGCATCACCAGGTGATCACCGGAAGCGGCAAGAAAGAACGAATAAAGCTACAACTGCAAAGCAACAACGATTATTGGACCGCAACGATCGCTGAAGGACTGGACTCAAATAGTCCGATAAACATAGGTGGAAAAGTTATAAATAAAACTAGACAACATCAGTTCGTCAATCGAGTATCACTGAGATCGCATCGATTCGTCCAATCGAATCTGAGACGCAAGCAAGGACCGCATCGGTTGCGTCCAACCGATGCAGTAGTTTCTTTTGAATTGGAGTACAATAATTAAATAAATATAACTATTGTAATAATTGCATAAAAATATTAAGCGTAAAAATATTATGGTGTATGCTCTCCCCCTCTTAATCTTGCAATTCGTTGGAGGATTAAGAAGTTCGGGTTAACTGAAGTTCTGATTTTCGGAAGCTGAACTCCACATTGCATTTAGGTGCTATGTAACTTGCCCCCAATCGTATAAAGTTTTTACGCAGCCTGCCCCAAAGGAGTCATTTAAAACCATGAGGTGTCACATATCTCGCCCCCAAGTGATAGTCAGTCACGTTGAAGTGATATGAAACTCGCCCCAGTGGATAGTGATTGCCATGCTGCTTAATGCTCGCACAAGGGTGCACTGCCTTGCTGCATTTTGCTCGCGCATGGAATTTTGAAGATGTCTGCTATCCGGAATTCGCGCGGGGGGCCATTCCCACTATTCCAGATTCGCGTAGAATTGAAATATGTGCATCCCCTCGTTGAGAAAATGCTTGCCACATTTAATGCTTCATATTGAACAAAAGTATGCATGAATATATGAAAAGAAAAATATGTAAATTGTATACTCACCATATACTTACCCTATTGAAAATGTTACTGTGACTTCGTTTACGAAGTGATTTGGATGCCCGCTGGCTATGTCGATGTTTTATAGCGAAAATGATTAGTATAGTTGCCTTAACGTCTCGTCTCGACTTAGTAATTGATTTGTCTGTGGGACTAGAATGCACAGACAGTTGAGTCCAGATAGTTGCAACGGAACTGTATTTTAGCATCTTTGATTAGCTGTACTGTAATAGTTATGCATAAAACTAGAATGAAAGAGTGGTGAGGAAAACTGTATTGAAACAGTTTTGCGTAAAATTGGACTACAGCAGTTCGATCAACTGGACTGTAGGAATAAAAAGGGGCTGTGGAAGTTCGATCAACATGCCAACAGCTGCTGATTATAAAGCAGTTCAATCAACTGACTGTAACATTAAGTTAGAAAAGGACTTCAGCATTTCGATCAACTGGACTGCAGTGTTTTCAGTGGTGATTGAATGTGACCGTTTCTGGTGTTGTCATTTCAAATTTCTAAAAAATTTAATTATCTCCGAAAATTGAAATTTATCCTTCGCGATGCCGGGAATTGACATACGATCTGAACGGGCCGAAAATCACCCAGTTTGGATGCACAAAGAAGAAGTTATCGAAGAATTGGTTTGTTAGGGTCTTGCTCCGAATATGTTGATATCGTGATTTCACCCAAAAAATATTTTTTTTCAATTGTAAAATTTTACCCTCGTGTCGTAGGGTATTGAAATGCGATCGCAACGAGCCAAAAATCATCCAATTCGGATGTGAGACGAAGAATATATCAACGAAACAAATTTTAAGACCAAGCCCTAGTGGGGCGTATAAATCCGTCAGCCAAGGAATGTGGGCTGAAACATCCGGGGCTACGTTATTAAGTTACAACGCGTCACACCCAATTCGAACTACGGATTAAAACTGCAGCGAGATACACCAGATCAGGGCATTAATAAATCGACATTTAATCGGCGATTAATCGGCAGATAGTGGTTCAGATTTTAATGCGGCGATTAATCGGGAATTAATCGCCGATAGCCGCTCGTCAAGGCCGTCGGGTCGAGCCGCCGGGTTGGCCGCCGGCATTGCCGCAGCTCGTCTCCGCCGTTCGATTTTGGAGACGGCTCCTGATTTACACCAACGGTCAAGATATGCGTTACATCTAAGCTTTGATGTATCATGAAGCATTAAAGTTTTCCTGAAAATGAGTTTTGATGTATCTCGAGTCATCGAAGTTTGATGCACCCAGTAGGATCAACGGTTATAATTCGAAGATCATCGAACATTGATATAATCCTAAGCATCGAAACTTTTCTTGTATAACTGATGGAAACGGGTGAACAATACCCATGTTTACGTGGGTTAACAGTACTTTTTGAAGTGGGTTAACGTGGGTGTCCAGTTTATGGCGTGGGTGAACAACATTTGACGTGGGTGAATAAAAACTAGAAGTGGGTGAACGGATCGGGCCAGTTAAGCTGACGGGTGAAGCTGCCGTCTTGTGCCGCCGGCTTGTTTTTATTTTTTATTTTTTTTGCTATACTTTTCTACGAACTGTGACATGTTCCTTCGGAGCTTTGGTGACATTTTTTTTTTCTGAAAATGTTGTCTTTTGAATGAAGGCTTCTTGCAACGGCTTTCTGTAATGTGATCTTTTCCTCGAACCTTTGTAACAGTTTTTTTGAAACTGTTGTCTTTTAACATTTTTTGAATCTCTTAGTTATTCAAGCGCCTAGAGATGTGCGCAACTTGGAACCCTTGCGGTCATGACAGTATTGATTTTGTCATACGGCAAACTCGAACAGGTGGGTAATGCGTTATTTGAGACGCAAATTTTTCTGAACTTTGGATTTGAGCACGTTGCGGACCGACCATCCTGACAACAATCTAGGTGATTTTTTCAGTGGACCAACTGTGGTGTCTCCTGATTGCGATGCTGGACTGTAGCAGTTGCGATCAACTGGACTGCAGTAATGGTAATTTGCTGGCCTGCAACAGCTGCGATCAGTTGGACTGCAGCGATTGAAAACGTAACTGGATCAATCCATGTTGCATATCGAACATCTAGCAACAATTTTGATGAAGATTTTTTTTTTTAATAGAATATCTTTCACCGTGGACCGAACGTCCTGAGAGCGGTTTCACCAATCTTTGTAGTGGTGCAGTTTTAGATATTTCTGAAGGTAATCTTTTTTGTAGATCTTGATCCACAAACCTGGATAGCAGAAGTTGCGGTCAACCGGTTGCAGTAACTGCGGTTATATAGTCGGCAGCAGCTGGACTGCGATTATTACGATCAAGTTGGGTTGCAGCAGCTTCGACCAGCTGGACAGCAATAGTGATTTTCACGACGTTCAAACAGCTTTTTCATGGAAACGATTCTGGAGCAGTTTTCTGCAACTTTTCTCAATGGGAGGACACGATTCCTTTTCTCGTAGTCCCCTTAGTCGGCGCCAATGTTTGTACCCAAAATTACTTTCGGGCACGAAACACAATGAAATTGGTTATTTTCTATGGATTTTGAGTTAGGAGATGATATGAAGAGCAAACAACGAAACATAGGTTTAACGTGGTTCGGCATGGCTTCCTACGTCCACGGGTGAATCCCCTTGGGGAGAAGAATTTTATTCATAGTGATATTACATCATATAGTTTTCTCTCCTATTGGCTGCCTCCTCCAAATGATTTCTGCTCTTCTATTTATACAAATCAACATCTAATTTCAACATAAACATAAATTGCATTAACTGCCCCATTCATGCTCCCATAATGAATTCTAAACGAAACTGCCCATTTATGCTCCCATCATAACTGCCGCATGAAACTCCCCCTTAATGTCTTCATAATAATCGTTGCATGAAACTGCCCATTAATGTCTTCAACATAATTGTTGCATGAAACTGCCTGATTAATGACTGGCAGGATTGGTGGAGACTGGCTGGCAGGACAGGTGGATGCTGGCTGGAAGGATAGGTGGATGCTGGCTGGCAGCGTAATGGGTTGGATGACTGCATAGTTGGCTGGCTGACTGGATGGACTGGTCGGCAGCATAATTGGCTTGCTGGCGATATGAGGGGAGACTGGTTGGCAGGGAGGATGAGTTTTTGGCTGGGAATTGGTTAGAAGTGTTTCTGTCCACAATACTAAAAATTAGCTAGGGGTGTGACTGACTTCGATAGTTGACTGACGGTTGACTTTGACCATTGACTGGCCATTGACTTTGACCATTGACCTTAACCGGATGTTGGCCGACTTTGACCATTGACTGATTCTGACCATTGACTGGTCTGTGTAGACTGGTGGGCTGCCTTTGTTTACTGGTTAGCGGGCTCGGATGAGGACCCAAAAGATGATCAATTTGGCCCATTAAGTAGTATTTTTACTTATGGTACAAACAATATGTCAATGAACTTCAAAGGGGAGAAAATCGATTAGTAAACAAGCTCAAACTTATTCAGAGGTCTAATTCACCTGAGGGAAGTACAAAACTCAATTCCTCTCAGAAAAAGTTAATCTCTAAAGAATTAATTAGACCTCTCCCGTAAAGAACAAGGTCTAAACATTCTGTGAATAATGGTATTAAGAATTACGTACGAGAAGTGTATGGTGGACTAATTATTGTTCACCCCAACATAGCTTAATTGTGTTGAAAATGCGTCTTGTCTCATGTGCCTGACTTCAAAGTGACAAGAGTTTGCACAAATCAGGCTTTAGGAAAAGAATTGTTTTTCTTTTTTCTTGGTTGTTGTTTTTTGGAATTCTGTTGATCTTTTCATATCATAAATTGGTATTGAAAAGAATTTCCTTTTTCATAAAAAAGGGTTAAAATCAACAATTCTACCTTCTTTAGGGTTATGAATTGGTCATACGTGAATCATACTCTATTTAAGGTTCCGTAACCCAACATTCCTTTTTCCTTCCCTGAAAAACTCTTTTTATCACAAGATTGCTTGTTGAGCTTTATTTATATATTTCTTTCACAATTTCATACTTGTATGGAGACTCCAAGTATCGTGTCTTCTGATGGAAAAGATGTTAATATGATTGTTAAGCCATCAATCATGAAGGAAAAAGATAAGTCTTCTTCCTCCACAACTTTGAAGAGAAAATGAAGAATATGAAAAAACCAAGGGCTATCCCCTCTAATCTTCAGAAGTTTTATGGTGTTCTTGAAGAGTTTAAGGAATAAGGAATGAGATTCAGCAAATAAAGGCTATTGTTTTAAGGACTCTTGAAATTCAAAAGGCCCTAGTTCGGCATCAGTCAAGAAGGTTTGTTGGAATTGACTCATTTCTTCATGAACCTTATGTTCCAATGGCTATTGACGACAATGAGTTCGGGGACGATAAAGAATTTTTTAGAGGTCTTAATGTCTAGGAAACTTCTTACAAGAATTTATTCTTGTGTTTTAAGAAGGATAACTAGGGTTTGGTATAACCTATATTGTGAATACACATTGTTATTGCCAACGATTTTCATCTTACAATATTTTTAGATTTATTTATTTAAATTCTAAAGCTTATTTGGAAGATGATTTTGCAGTATTTATCTTTATTGGTTTTATATATTCCAAAAAATTGTTATGGGATATGTGTGTTTGCGTCTATGAACTATGATTATCCCATATATGTCAAAAGTTAAGTCTATTATGTCATTATGCAAATATTGATGGAAGATAGAATAAACTTTTGATACTAAAGATTAAGTCTATGATATCATTATGCAAATATATTGATGAAAAATAGAATGAATCTTTGAATATTCCACAATATTGATCTTTTCTTGATCCACTTCTATGTAAAAGTATTGTACGGCTCTGTAAGTTTTATTATGTTGAGCATTTCCGATTAAATTAATCATGAGTTCTCCTGTAGTTAATTTAATTGAGTTTTTTTGGATACAAATTCATGTTTCATGTAATTTGTTAATGTCCAAAGAAATCCTTCTTTTCCTGTGAAAATATGGTCGATGTTGTTCTTTTCGGGAATGACATTTTATGGGAGAGAGTTCTTAATTGCCCAATCTTTGTGGGGAGTGCGGCTGTGGAATATTATAGGAGTTTTCTTATATCTTTATAAACTCTGGCCTTGATGAATACACTAAATTTTGACTATGTGAAATCATTGAAACAAAGTTGATATGTTCTCTTTTAGTCATGAAGTATCTCTATGAGAATTTTATTATGATCCCACTAGTTTTCGTACCTTTTCCAATTTATATTGACAAAAAGGCGGAGAATTGTTGTGTAGTTCACTCTACAAATACATATGGTTTACAGATCATTATGTAAGGGGGAGTGGTTTTCATATGAGATGAAGTATTGACTAAGGAGGAGTGATATACTACAAGAAAAATGGACTTTAGCGACTAGCATGATTCAGTTGGTACATGGCCGTTTTGAGTGGCTGGAGCACTATAACAGCGGAACTGGAAATAGATACATTATGTGGGTAAAGGCTTATTTGCTACAGGTTTATACCAACTATTCTGTTGGAACAAATATCTTCCAACTTTAGTGAAGCGACTCAATTTATGGTTGGCATAATTTTTCAGTAAGCACGGGCTATCGTTGATAGAACATATTAAGTTTTTGTTGGTGAAATTTATAACCCACAAAAATATCTGTTGTTAAAGACTTGTATATGGTTGGTAGATGTGGCCAAGTATTAGACGCCGCCAGTTGATAAAGTATTTAACCCACTGAATTTTGGTTGCTCTATGTATTTGGCCTTGTGGGTAAAGGATTGTATCCGCTAAATGTTGGATGGTCGAGTGTTCTATCCACTGAATTTTCGTTGTCTTATGTGTTTACCCGCTAAATATCTTGTCGCTTGGAAGTTGGTTGGGGGCTCTAGGCAATGAAATTTCAGCTGCTCAAGGATTCCAGATACATAATAATCAGTCGGTAAAGTTTTATAATCACTTAATGCACGTAATGTGTCGCTGGTGAAGATTTGTTACGATCAAATATTGAGTCGTTAGGTGCTTTAGTCGTTGTTGATCAAGGTTTTAAGCTAGTACAAATTGAGTTACTCAAGTGTTTCACCGTTACTAGTTGGGCTGCTTAAGGTGTTGGTAGAGTAGTATTCAATAATAAAATAAAAAATGAAAACAACTTCAAATTTTTTTTTATTCAGATGTTTGCTCTTATTCATTATTTTCAATCCCTACAATTAGAACACATTTGAACAATGATAAATTTCAAAGAATTTACACCAGTATCCATCAAGTTAACCTTGCACCTTCACCTTATGGATGTTTTAGAAATGGCCACCCAAATGAGAAAGCAATTGATATGCAAACGCATCATTTTGACACTTTCAGCTTTTGAATCAGGGGACTTCAAGCATGAACTTTTTGTCCTTGTTAATCTTCTTTAGACTTTCAACATCCATTTGATGACTGGTCTTATGATCTTGTAATAATCCGAAGTAACGAAGTATTATTACAACAGACTAAAGAATTTGTCTGGTTCTCATAAAAATGCTTCTGAAAAATGCAGGGCCAAATACTTACATGTTTGGCCCTGCAAATCACCAAGGCCAAATGCTTACATTCCATGAAAAAATGAAATTTAATGCAGGATTGCTATGATTGTTTAAACAATAATGAAACCATAGTATTGCAAAATACTCAAAAGAAAATATTCAGACCCCACAAAAAACAATATTTAGGTAATATCATATATACTTTTTAGTATTAAGCATGAGAAATCATATATTTAACTTAGTACTAAAATTCTTGTTGTCCAGAATATGCAACTAATAAAAGAACATTGTTCAACCTCAAATCTTAAGTCATGAGAATTTAGACAATAATAAAAACCTTAATAGTCGTCTATGAGTAGCAAACACATTTCCAGGGGGGTACAAGCAAAGCAAACAAAAACACAAAGCACTAGACTCTTTTCAGAACAATGTCAAACTGGAGTTTCATAGTAACCAAGTTATGCAAATCAAGTAAAAGAAAACACTTGATGCTACACTGAACAAGTAAATACCATATATACATTTCAGTAGGCACTCTCATTTGCATATATATGTAGCGGATATATGCAATAGATGAATGCAGATCAACCATAATCAGAAAGGTAGAAAAGACCAACATGTTTGCAAGAATAACTCCCTACACCAGGTCTCAATCATCATCGAACTTTTTGATACGATAATAGCAACACCTGTTATTTCAGATTGCTTTTAGAGATGATTAAAAGTTGCAATAAGCAAAAAAAAAAAACATTACTTTGGCCAAGTTTCAATATCTTCTATTATGATAACACCTACCACGCAATCAGTAGAAGTAAGAGAATGTACCAAAACTCATTTTTCTTTGAAGGAGTTGTAGAAGTACCTAGAAAAATAGAAACCTTGGGAAAGCCATGCGAAACTACATAACACCAACAGTGCAATTAACATAGTTTCCATCACAAAATTTGTTTAGTACCTAGAAAAATTTACAACAATAACACCTAATCAATTCTTACCAAACATTACAAAAATAGTTAACATACTATTCCAAAGCAATGAAAATTTTACGAAAAAGCTGACCATAAACGTGGTTTAGCAAGAAGCCATTTATACTGATGCATGTCTGCGAATAAACAAGAACAGATGACATAAAAATAAATAAGTGATTGCAACATAAACAATAAAAAGACTACACTACATCCCCTTCTTAGGTTCCCTGCAACAACATAAAAACCCCAAATTCCCAGTGATATTTAAACAAAGTAGAGCTGAAAATGTGAGAAAAAAATGTACATTTCATTAACGTTTGTTGGTGTCTAGTCTTCTATTTTGCAATTGGACCTATATCTAGCAGAGAACTGTGCAAGGGATCTACTCGGCTACCCGATTTTCGCAATAATCTCCCTCTACACCACATCCCATTCTTCAGTTCCCTATAACAATATTCAAAGCCCCAAATTCAAATCGATAAAAAGAAAACCTCAAAATTGTTTACATGCTAAATTCAAATCCCTAATAAAAAAAACTTTAGAATCAAACCCTATCATAAAAACTAGAAGAAAGGTAACCCTGAAATTGAAAAGAGAAAGGGTTTCTTTAGAAATAAAATTAAAAAAAAATACTAAAAACTAAAATCGAATACACCTAAAACTTAAATCAAATATGCCCAAATCAACACACATTCCTTGATGAACTCTGATTGTCTACTTGATTCTTTTGGAAGTATATTGGAGTTAGTCCATACAGATTTCCGAAACGAAATATTGTTCAAAGGAAGTCAAATATTATACAGAAGTTTTGTGGATGGTTCACTGTAGCAATTCTGGATTATCTAATGAAGGACTGGTGAGAATCATACCTTTGTCCTCACTAATAAACTGCATCATAAATATCTAAACTTGTTGTTTATCTGTTTTACAGAAAACCATCGCTCAGACCCAGTTTACTGAAGAAACCGGAAGAGAGTTTAAGCATTTTGAATGCTCTAAACTCTACAGAGAGAATGTCATTGGATTTGATGTAGTTTGATGTTTTTGTAGTGGTTTATTAAAATGTAGTTTGATGTTATTTTCAAGTTTAAATTGTAATAAATTTTGCTTAATCTAAAGTGGAAATCTATTTTAAAATCAAAATATTTTCATTCATTGATATTACTGTCAATTCTTTTACAATACATAAAATTAATAAATAATAAAAAGTACTAAACAATTTCAACAAAAATCAAGTACAAGCTTTGGTCTCCTATTTATCTTCATTTGACGTATCTTCCATTCAACGCGCTTTTTGATAGTTTCGCCTTTGTTTTTGAATTTTTGATGTTAACTTTCAAAACTAGAGCTCTTCTTTTGCCTTTTAGCGGAACATTTTCTTGGAGAAACTTAAAAAACTTGCACTTCCCTTTTACAATTTTCAATCTTTTTAAATCTCCCACATATCTTAGAAACAACAACTTCAAGTTTTGCATCTTAAAAAAAGTGTGATCGCCTTTTTAGCCATTTCACAGACAATAAAATAAAAAATTGAAATAAATTTTAGAAGAGAAAATTCAATAGAAGTGAATTTTGGTGTGAGTGAATTCTTTGAAGTGATGGTAATTTATAGAGGTAAAAAGTGAATTTCCAATTTTCAAAAAACTACCCGTTGACGTTTTTTGCTTCAAGCGCCAGCGCTCGAAGTATAAACGTCGTGTTTTTGTTTCGAATGCCGGCGCTTGTTGTTTCAAAATCGCGTTTAACCTACACACGCTGGCATGTGTTCCTAACCCAAGCGCTTGTCCTTCAACTGCAGCCTGTTGTTCCCATAGTGGAGAAACCTGTTTGGCCATCCACCGGGGTCAACAAAAAAATGGGTTTGTTGATTCCCTTAGGAACTGTCCTAAATTTTTTTTTCTTGATTCGTGACTAAGTTCGCCTGGTCCTGTTTCATGCCGTAAACAGTCCCTTAATGAGCTTCAAATGAATTTGTGGCTCATAATATTATTATTTTTAATTTATTTATTTTAAAGTAAAAGGGCTAAAAAAGCCCAACACTTTGTTAAACTAGCTCATTCAAATTGAGCTTTGAAGAGATACAGCTTAGTATATGATAAGCATTCCACCTAAAGTTTATATTATCATCCATCGAAAACTAGGATAACAAACAAATGTGCCAGATGATTTACAGCTTTTGGGACATATGCTAAAATTTTGCATCTGCGAAGGAAGCAGCTTCATTATGTATTTCCAGGATTACTGAACGTATATTCCAGGGTATATCTCATGGGCCTCCTAAGATTGTTGAATTAACATTTTTAGCATTTCCTTCAATGATAACTAAATTCAGAGATAATATTTTAGCCAGTGACACCCTAATATGCACACAATTAACTCTGCCAATAGAGAAGAAGTATCATCAAATGCGACTGTTTAAGAACCTAAAAATAACCTTATGAGGTGTTGAGCAACTGCAACACCTTTATTATGAACAAAAGCATCATCCACGTCAATCTTCACATAAAATTCTTTAGGAGGAGTCCATTGTTAAATCTGATTTTCCATGATCCCCTAGACATCTCCTCAGTTGAGTTATCTGTGCACAAGCTAAGATCCAGAGAAGTATCATATTTGAAGAAAAAGACGCCCATAAAAAAACCATGTTGTTCCTCATCTTCCAAACATTACATAAGATGCAGACCTTATAAGTAAAATTGTGATTCAAATTCTGCTCTCATCCGAAACTTTATAATCTCATTCGTACTTTCATTGAAGCAACTTGTAGTTACCTAAAATCGGATAAAGGATAAAGTGGGATTCTAGGGTTTCTGAAAGTGAGTGACGGGAGGTTGAGCATGAACAGTCTTCGCATAAACCACGCATAGTGGTCGTTCAAAGGCTACTTCAGTCACAAGAGAGGTTAGAAATGGTCTTAGGGAGGGAATCAGATGAAGAGAGAGATCAGAGAATTCTCGGGTTTGAAGAAAAATTTCTCGGAGAGTTTATGAGAAAGTTCTGTTAGCTTGGATAAATGGAAGACCTATTTATATCATAATTCTCTAATCCCAGGTCGGTGAAGAGCGATTGCTTGCCATGCGGAGCACTTCTCCCGTGTCTTCGGGAATAGATAGAGATAAACTAGGTTGAGTTTATCTCATTATTCCACCGCCTTTACTAGGTCGGGTATTTCTCACACGTGCCATAGACCGCCAGACCAAAACCTCAATCGATATCCCCCAATTTGTGTGAAGCTGATTCATTCTTTGTGAGAAATAGAAATATTCTGTTTAGCCGAGTTGTCCAAGATAGAGAGATATTCTATGATTTGTGAGAGTGACTTGCGTGAGTCACGTGAAAAGGCATGAAATGCCTCAAAAGTCGTGTGTAGAGTGTGGGATGAGTTGAGGATGAGCTCCCTCTCTCCGTGGAAGGTCACATATGTCACGTGGAGACTGTATTATTGCTTGTGGGTCCCTTTGTTGAGCATGTGGATCTCAAGAAAATTTATCCACATTTTTTTATAGACGTGTACACTTCAGGCCCGATTCCTCTGCATGCTCTTCATGGGACGAAAAAAACAACGCATAATCGGTTGTACGACAAATCTACATAAACCGATTCTGGGTAAATCAGAGATTTTCAATTTCAGAGTTTGGCTTTAAACATGTAAATCAATGAATGAATGTTAATAATAAAATGGTTGATGAAGGTTTACATTTTCTTTGTTGGATCAGAGATCGTTCGATGTGAAGATAAAAGAAAAATTGATTAGGGTTTATGGAATTTGGAAAGATTAAATGAGAATAGTAATGGATTTGTATTTATATGGGTTGGTATTATTAGTTTGAGTCTAGATTTGTTTTTTTACCTATTTAGACACCCCATAGTCATTTGCAAAAGTTGAGAGGGGAAATCCATAGTTTCAAATAAAACCCCTAGGCCTCAAAGAGGCAAAGGATATTTAATTTTTAAATTTTTTTTTTTCAATATATTTATGAAGAAAGGGAAAAAAAAAAGGTACATCTTTTATTTATTTTTCAAAAATGATGACGAGATTGATGACTGTCATCCACATGGGCAACATTTATCCTAGGACCAAACAATTTTTTTTAGACTAAACTGTAATATATATTTTAAAAATGATCAGCTAGACAGGACCAAACTCACTCATTTATATTAATATATTAATACTATTTGATAGTATCCACATTGGCTTATCAGGAAGATAACGATTAGTTATGACAAATCACTATGATTGGCTTGTTTCATGCATAATTTTTAAAGGAGTGTACACAAAATCAGACTCCCTAACTTCTGTTATCAGATTGTAGGTGACCTCAGTTGCTTCTAGGCTGCTTGTAGAATAAGCTTACACATTCCTATTTCCTAATTGAATGAACTTCTAACCGTCCTAACTAGGAAACTGCCAGTGTAATACAATCCTAACCCAAACGGGAAACCTTTGGCTTTGCAATCAACCTATTTAATTTAGATTATATATTGGAAGTAACACAATACAGAGTTGATAACTTAATAGTATAATTAAGAAAAGAAGAGAAGAAAGATAAATTTCATCGTGAGTGTGAAGAAGAAGCTTGAAAACCAGTATGCATAGACGTTGTTGTACTCTTACGTCACATGATTTAAATCCACGGGATCATCGTCTGCAAAGAGAACCGCATGCAAACCAGTCAAATCGACGTCGTTGGATAGGTGAGATATCTGCAATAGACGACGACGACAACAATTACAATTCAAGTATCAGTCAAGAGAATCTTGATCTCGCAATGGATAGGAAGATTGAGGACTAATTGATTAAGGAGAATTAGGCATTATCATGAATAAGTTAAATTCCGGGTCAAAAATGGATGACATAGATGACACAGATGGCATAGATGACATGAGTTATGAGGGATTAATGGAATTGCAAGAAAGGATTGGAAAAGTAGGAGGGTTATCAAAAGAAACCATCTCAACTCATCTTAAAACAAGAGTTGGCACCACATGTGTAGAGTCGGCGGAGGAGGAGACTAAAATTTGCACCATATGTCAGGATGTATAATTGGAACTCTTGATTTTTAGAGATATGCAATTACAGAAGAACGTTTGCCCTATCTGTAAAAGCCAAGATCTGAAGACCACGGAAGAAGCAAGACATATATTATCGTTTTGCGTTTAAAAAATCATTTTTAATATAATTTCTCCTAAAATACTATAGTTTAATACTTGACATGAACTGCTATACATATGATATGTGCATCACAATCAGCAAATAACTTGAACGTTGATGGTATTGGAATCAGATTAGTGTATGTAAAATTTTAAAATTTTAAAAGTAAAAAATATAATAAATAATAATTATTTAGTGATGATGTTGAAAAGTATTATACATGGCGTATGATTCGGTAATTCGTAAATACGCACGCATATAATTCGTTTTAAGCTGGAAATTCGCGAATTGAAGTCGGAGTTCTAGTTATACGGTCGATACGTTCGAATTCGGTCGATACGAACGGATTCGCGAACTTACTAACTAGGGTTTCGGGTAGGCAGGTAGCCGCTTATGGATCCAGTACAAATATATTAAAAGAATATTCTTTTGTTTTTGTTGTATTCTTGGATCTTTTGTTTTGATGTTACTGTTTTCTTCTTTAGTTTGAACGCGCAATTGGGAATATCAAAATTAATTGGAGGGTAGAGGAAAAAGAGAAAAAATGGATCTAAATATCAAATCAGGGTCACCCCTTATCTAAATATTTTTTTAATTCCGAATATACCCCTCACTAATCAGGTTTAGTGCTTAATTATAATTAGGAAAAATCTTAAGTATTTGTTAAAAGATTAGTGTGTATTTTTATTTGTATTTGGGTGAGTGAGGTGAGAGTAGAAGGAGGGAAAAAATTGAGAGGGAATTTTTTTTGGTGAAGATGGAGGATGATTATGAAGAGAGAATTGCTGCTAAGAGGTTGAAAATTTGATTTATTTTCTTTGAATCCACCATTTGCAGCTGAAAAAGCTTGGTGCCGGCATGGACGTGGTATGAATACAATGACGGAAGCAGCGATACATGCATGGTATTCATACCATGTCCATGTCGGCACCGATCTTATCACCCATTTTGAAATTCAAGCCGGCATAGTATTCAACCAAAAAACTATGCCGGTACAAAAGTTGTTTTTTACCCAGGGGGTCTGGGGTGGTCTACGAGAAAATTAAATTTCAGTCCGTTTTGATTTTTTTTTTATGGTTTTCAGTCCACTGCCGGCACAGTCATTTAATTCTCGAGCATGCCGGTACTGCTGTCGGCATGGTAAGTTTCCTGAATTTCTATGTCGGCACATGATGTAAAGTATCTAGAAACTTGAAGAAAAAAAATCTTCTTGACTATCGGCATTGATAGATTTATATCGAGCATGCCGGCACTTAGTTACGACATTGAATGCTAGTTACCAAGCATGACGGCACCATTTTTCGGCATGGTCTTCATCAATTCCGGCATGGTCTTCATCACTACCGGCATGGTCTTCATCATTTCCGGCATGGTATTCATCACTACCGGCATGGTCTTCATCACTTCCGAATGTTAAAAAAAAATCGTTTTCAAAATGAGAAGCCGGCAGAGTAAGAGTAGATAATTTGAAAGGGAGTGGGGAATATTTAGGTTTCAAAGCCCTAACTCTAAAAGAGATTAATAATAGGTGAAGATGAAAATTGCGGATATGATTTTGTTTTTTGATTTTAAGTTTTTTAATTTTTATTTTGAAAAAATAGTGTTTTAGTATTTTTGCCCCCCCCAAAACACTCCTTAGCAGATACTATTGGTTGGGGGAAGTAATTTATATCCCCCAATTAATTTTACTATCCCCAAATTGCGTGTTCGTTAGTTTCCAGGCACGGAATTTTACTGCTTATTTGGATATACATTTAGAAATAACTTTTCGACTCTTAAATATCAAAATGTAAGAAATTAATTCGGGTATAAAATTTCAAAACTAATATCTCTGGTACCTACTCTTAGAACGAGAGTTATTTTGCTTCCATTGAGCGTAAGTAACCATCACTATACTTTTTTTCCTGACATTCAACTCCAATAAATAAATCATAAAAAACTAATAATTGCTGGTACGGATTCTTGCAATAGGACTCAAACTTTCTTTGTATTCCAAGCATTAAATTAACAACAAATAGTTTCAGTTTACGATAACGAAAGATATACTCTCTCGTTTTCTTTTTAATAGATTAGTTTTTATAAATAAATGTTTTAAAAAAATAGGCTATTTACCTAATTGGGAAAGTTAATTGTTACTTTAATTTTCTTGGACCAATTTTCTCTTAACTTCTTTTGATGACAAGTGTCATAGGGACCATTTCACTTCACTTCTTTTGCTGACAAGTGTCATGAGGACCACTTTCAATGATTAATTCTCTTAATTTCCTTAAATTTCTCTAAAAACAAAACCAGCCTATCAAAAAGGAATGGAGGGAGTATCATTTTGTTCCTACTTGTTTCAGTTCAATTCCAAAACCTACGGCCACATATATTTTACTATATGGCTTGCCTTATTATTGAAATTAGTTAGGGAACGAGTTTCTCCAAAGTATGGAAACTCACTGAGTTGTAGTTTACATGGTCACACTAATCTTTGTCATTGGTTTTTGATTAGAGTTGTAGATTTTAGTCAGTCACCTCTATAGATGCAGGAAAACCCACAGTACACCATAGATTTGTCCTTGAACTACAATCACGAATATCAATCAAATACTCAAGATGTAAAGCAAGCTAGATATCAGGACATGAGAGTTTTACGTGGTTCGGTGTTAAAATGTACATCCACGAGGGTGATCTCACTATGGTTTGAAGTAGGGCTGCCAACGGGTACCCGATTACCCGGAACCGACCCGGACCCGGGTGTGTCGGGTCCGGTTCCGGGTCCCAAGATTGGAACCGTTAACTAAATCACTACCCGACGGGTAGGACCCGTTAGGAACCGATAAATTTCGGGTCCCAACGGGTAGGACCCGATGGGTACCCGTCGGGTATCGGGTACCCTAATATCTATGTTTTACTTGTTAATTTTACGTAAAATAGAAAGATTTAGTATAATTTCGTTCAAATTTTTTTCATTTATCCTTCATATTATTATGTTTAATCCTAATTAAAAAAATTACATAGATATAATAATAATTTTATATGAAAAATTATTAGATTCAAGCTAATATAGCAAATATAAAAGTAAAATATCAAAAAATTTAGTTGATTTTTAAGGACCCGATAAATACCCGGACCCGACGGGTAATTAGTGTTTTTATCGGGTCCGGTTCCGGGTCCGGTTCCGGGTCCGGGTCCATCAATTTAGGAACCGGTCCCGGAACCGATTAAAATTACCGGTTCCGGGTATCACACTACCCGGACCCGATGGGACCCGTTGGCACCCCTAGTTTGAAGGGTGTTACAAGTGGTCACTGAAGTAAAAATATGCTCTCGGTGTTTCCCTCCCAGTATGTTGTGATCCCTCAAAAAACTCAACCCTCCTTATACTATTTATATTCTCTCTTCTACAGGCAAAACTCACTAGTGGGAGACAACTCACTTCGCTCGCTGATATGCTTGGGGGTAGGGGTGTAAATTTTTCCTGGCATCCCAAGGCCCTACACCATCCGCCATGTCCCATGGCAGCCCATGGGTGTCCGATGCCCTTTACGGGCTTGTCCAACCCATCCCATTTAAATATGAGGGAGGGCGTAGGCCACAAGTAAAATTTTCTTGCCCGACCCAATACCTTCCCTATTAGCCCATCATTATTACCCGTCATGTTAGCCCGTCAATATTACCCATTTACATAGCCAAAATGGCTGTTTTCATTTTTTCATCCTAGAATATACTCGGTATAGACACTTGATACTGTCAATCCCAATTGTTCTAATCTGCATTTTTCAACTTTTGTTTCATAGGATTTAGAAATGATAACTGTTTGTACCCAAAATAAATTATAGGCACGAAACACGATGAATAAATGATTTGGTGTATATTTTGGGTTAGGAGACGAATTGAAAAAACAAATAAGAGACACGGGTTTAACGTGGTTCGGCATGGTTTGCCTATGTCCACGGACGAATCCCCTTGGGGAGTAATATTTTATTAATATTTGTATTACGTACAATGTATCTTTTTCTCTATCCGCCCCCCTCAAATGATTTCTTCTCTTCCCTATTTATACATATGAATATCTAATTTTAATATTAACTTAAATGGCATGAAACTGCTCATTTATGCCTCCATGTTAAATTCTGCATCAAACTACATGAATTAATATTGCATGCCTCCATCTTCAATTCTGCATGAAACTGTACATTTATGCCTCCATCTTCAATTCTGCATGAAACTGCTGGAATTAATACTGCATGCCTCCATCTTCAATTCTGCATAAAACTGCTGGAATTAATAATGCATGCCTCCATCTTCAATTCTGCATGAAACTGCTGGAATTAATAATGCATGCCTTCATCTTCAATTCTACATGAAACTGCTGGAATTAATATTGTATGCCTCCATGCAAAATTCTGCATGATAGACTGACTAGATGACACACATAATGGGTTGGCAGACTGGATTGACTGGCAGACATGCATAATGGTTGGCAGCATGGATGAAGGCTGGCTGGCATGCATAATGGCTGGTAGACTAGATTGACTGGAAGACATGGCTGGCAGACTAGATTGACTGGAAGACATGCATAATGTCTTTCAGCATGGATGAAAGCTGGATGGCAGCACAACTGATAGCACGGGTAGAGACTGGCTGGCAATGCGGTAGAGTTCTTAGCTGGAAATTGGTTGGCAATACCGTTTGCAACATGAGTGGAAACTGCATGGAAGCACCATCGGCAACATGGATGGAAACTGCATGGAAGCACCATCGGCAACATGACACAGCCTTGACATTGAATGATGGCAGACTTTGACCGTTGACCTGTTGTTGACTTTTATCATTGACTTTGACCATTGACCGGCCATTGAATTTATAAAATACTGGGCAGGCTGGTGGGATTCTTCGGTTGACTGGTTAGCGGGCTTGGATGACAACTGAACAGTGGTTTGGGAAACATTCTGGACCAATATGTGGTATTTTTACTTATGGTACAAACATCGCACCCTCTTAACCTCCAACTTGATGGTGGTTAGGAAATTTTCGTTTTCCTTAGTCAATGTCAAAACTCGCCACCAAGTATGGAATATTGATGTTGAGGCAACCTTCTCTTGCTGTTTGCGGAAGTCAAGATGCCCCAAGAGTAAATTTCTGTTGTTGAAGTGAAAAGAAAACTACCTTCGTTGATTGTGGAAATCGTAATCAAGTCGCCCCCATGAGTCTATTGTGTTCGGCGGGAAATAGTTGAGTGTGAACCATTGTTGTATGAAAAACAAACAGGACTGAAGGCTGATCTGGTCTGCAACGGGAGCGTGATGCTAGAGCGGAGTGTTGAAAGTGAGCTATAATTGTTGATATAAAACTGAACTGCGGTAGTTGCATAGAACTTGAATAGTAACTATTTTTTTTGGAAAAGATGAGCTATATTTGACGTCACTCGGCTGGAATCTGTGTGAGCTGTTGGTATTGAGCAGCTGTCAATTACGGACTGAGACGCAATAGTGGCGAGCGAAAGGGTGTGAACCTCTAGCAGTTGAGATGGTAACAGACTTTGCGTGTTGTTGGACCTCCAATGGTCTTGATTGTGCTACTGGATGTGACATCGATCTTTATATGTCTTCAGTAGTTATATGAATCAGGATATCAACATCGATGTCGACTTTGTCACAATAGTTAATGCGTAACTGGATTGCAATGATTGCGGTAAACTGGACTGCGATGGCCACGAAAAAACTGTCTTGAGCAAAACTGTGTAGTAACAGCTTTGAGAAAAACTGGTCTGCAGCAGCTGCGATCATCTGGAATGCAGCAGCAACGAGCAAAGTTTCACTGCAGCAGCTGCGATCAGCTGGACTGCAGTAGCGTCGATTAGATGGTCTGCAGCAGCGACGAGCAAGACTGCACTGCAAAAGCTGCGGCCAGCTGGACTGTAGGAACCGCGAACATAGATGGACTGCAGTAGCTTCGATCAGCTGAACTGCAGCAGCGACGATCAAGACCGCACTGCAGCAGCTGCGGTCAGCTGGACTGCAGGAACTACGAACATAGCTAAACTGCAGTATCTTCGATCATCTGGACTGCAACAACAATGAGAAAAACTGCACTGCAGCAACTGCGATCAACTGGACTGAAGGAGTTGCGAACATAGATGGATGGAAGCAACTTCGATCAGCTGGAATGCAGCTGAGGGACTAGACATTAAACAGTTCGATTAACCTAGGTGTAACAATTACAAATAAAACCATACTGCATCAGTTTCATCCAACTGAGTGCAACCAGACTACATCAGTTGTGTCCAACTGAGTACAAAATTGATGAGCAAAACTGAGCTGCATCAGTTGCGTCCAACTGAGTGCAGAAACTTCTTTTGAACTGGACTACAACAATTCGATCAACTTAACTATAGTTGTTTAACATTACTGATTGCAATAATTGAGTAAAAATATTAGGGTGTATGCTCGCCCCCTCTTAATCTTGTAACTCGTTGGAGGATTAAGAAATTTGGGTTACCTGAAGTTTCGATTTTCGTAAGCTGAATTCCGCACTGCATTTAGGTGATATGTAAATCGCCCTCAAGCGTATGGAGTGTTATGCAGCTCTCCCCAAGAGAGTTATTTTAGACCATGAGGTGTTACATATCTCGCCCCCAAGTGATGGTCAGTCACATTGAAGTGATATGCAACTCGCCCCCAGAAGATAATGATTGTCATGCTGCTCAATGCTCGCACAAGGGTACACTACCTTGCTGCATTTTGATAGCGCATGAAATTTTGAAGTTGTCTTCTATCTGGAATTTGCGTGGGGGCCAATCCCACTATTCCAGATGCGTGCAGAATTGAAATGTGTGTATCTCCTCATGAAAAAATGCTCGCCACATTATAGGTGTTTCATTGAACAAAAGTATGCATGATTATATGAAATGATGCAAAAATATTTAATTGTATTCGTACCTTATAAGATGTGGTATTGCGACTCTGTGTATATGTGGTAATTAGGATATCCATTGGCTATGTTGTTGTTTCTCAGTGGTGATGATTTTCGAATAGTGTGTTACCAAAAATATTCCAGGCAATAACTCTTACAAATTGTAAAATCAATTAAGTCGCTCGAGATCGATCTTGCTGCTGACAAACTTTTGAGGGAATAATCGCGACGATATTGTTCTTGTGAATGGGGGGGTAACTTCAAGACGACGTCATGCTGAAGAGGACGGTTCGAGCATCTCGGCTCTGTAATACCGACCTTTCCTGGTGTAGTTGGCTCAACTTCTCGACTTGGCTCGACTTTGCCACTAGATTTTCTGCCAGACTGGATTGCACTAGTTGAATAAAAAATGGACAGCTGCAGTTATATTGGAACTAGACTACAACAATTATGACGAAAACCTGGATTGCATCTGTTACGATCAACTGGACTGCAGCATTGCTGAGGATATCTAGACTACAACAGTTCGTATAACTGGACTATAACAGTTTTAACTAGAACCAAACATGTGCGTGTTGAGGTTTATGAATCTAACCAGCACTCACGATCTTTGCACATGGGAATGTTGAGGGTAGAAACTCGACACAATAGCATTCGCGAACATTGAACGTGTAGTTTTCACTTGATAGTGGTTGAAGTCCCACTCGGAACCACAAAAATTAAATTTTCCAAACCAATGATTTTTCACTTCCATGTTGTAGGGAATTGAAAGATGATTCCAAGTATCCTAAATTCACTCGATTCGGACTTAAAACGAAGAAGTTATTGACAAAACAAGATTATGTTTTAGCGCGTGTACTGTAACTGACATGGCACAGCTGACGTGGCATGCTGACGCGACCTGCTGACATGGCCTGATGACGAGGCATGACACATGGGCTAATGACGTGGAATTCTGACGTGGACTGATGATGTGGTGTGATGAGATGGTGTGATGACGTGGCGTTTCAACGCTGACGTGTCAGCTAATTATATTGACATCTCACGCTGATTTGGCGCTGGGTGCTGACTGGGAGTTTTCTGATGTGGGTGAACACAACAATTACGTAGGTGAACTAATCAAATATGGGTGACAGAAGCTGCTGACGTGGGGGAACAAGAACTGACAGGGGTGAACTAATAAAACGTGGGTGACAGATAATGCTTAAGTGGGTGAACAATCACTGATAGGGGTGAACTAATAAAACTTGGGTGACATGAACCACTGAAGTGGGTGAACAAGTACTAACGGGGGGTGAAATAACCTTCTAACGTGGGTGATGGGCCCGCTGGCTCTGTCTGCCATTTTTTTTTTGAAACTTTTCGCATCACTTTTCTGATACTGTGATCTTTAGTCTTGAATCTTCTGTCACGGTATGTTGAACTGTTGCCATTTCTTTTGAATTTTGTAATAGTTTTCTATTTTCTTCTTTTCCTTTGGATTTTTAGCAATGGTTCTAGAGACCGTTGTTGTTCTCACGGACCTTTCACCATGGTTTTGCTGTACTTTTGTAGCCCTTTCTAGAAGTTTCTGAGATGCTTTTATGGAGGTTCCCCTTGGGTATTCATGCACCTTGAGATGTATGCAACTTGACAACCTTGCGATCATGACATTAGTGTTTTTGACGAACTACAAACTCGAACATATGGACACTGTGTTATTTGAGAAGCAATTTATTCCGACTTTGGGCTTGAATATGCTGCGGATCGAACATCCTGGCAATAATCTTAGTGATCTTTCCAATGAGTCAGCCTTGGTGGCCTCTTACTATGAAGCTAGACTATGGCAGTTGCGATCAACTGGACTGTAGTAACCGTGATTAACTGGACTGAAGCAGCTGTGATCAGCTGGACTGCAGTGATTGAAATCAAAACTGGATTAGCCATGTTGCAGATCAAATATCCAACAATAATTTTGATGATGTTTTTATGCCATCTTTAACCGTGAACCGAACGTCCATACAATAGTTTTAACCACCCTTGTAGTGGTATAGATTGGGTGCTTTCCGAAGGTAATAGTTTCCGATAAGCTCGAATTGCGAATATGGACTGCAGCACTTACGATCAACTGGACTTCAGTGACCGCGATCAATCTGGACTGCAACAACTGCGATTAGCTTGATTGTAATGATTTCGATTAGAAGTGGACTGCAGCAGTTTCGATCAATTGGACTGCATCAATAATTGTTGAAGGCATCCAAACTGGAAATTTCTGGATTTTTTTTCCCTCGTTTCACAACAATCTTAAAGATCCTTGGCAGATATTGCAACGAACTTTTGACCCTATCATGTTGCGGATCGAACATCTTATAACAGTTTTGATAGTATTTCTCTACATCTTTTTCCGCGGACCGGGCGTCTCGGCAACACTTTTATCAGATTTTGTAGTGATGCGATTTTTAGCGGTTTCAGAAGGTAATAGCTTCAACTAATCTCAAATAGCGAATCTTGATTGCAGCAGTTGCAATCAACTGGACTATTGTATGTACAATTATATGGTCAGCAGCAGCTACGATCAGCTGGACGACGGCTATTGCGATCAAACTGGGTTGCAGCAGTGATTTTTCACGACGTTCAAACAACTTTTTCACGACCATGATTTTAAAGCATTGTGTACAACTTTTCTCAATGGGAAAACACGATTCCTTTTCTCGTAATCCCCTTAGTCGGCGCCGATGTTTGTACCCAAAATAAATTTTAGGCACGAAACACGATGAATATATGATTTGGTGTATATTTTGGGTTAGGAGGCGAATTGAAAAAACAAATAAGAGACACGGGTTTAACGTGGTTCGGCATGGTTTGCCTACGTCCACATACGAATCCCCTTGGGGAGTAATATTTTCTTTATATTTGTATTACAATGTATCTTTTTCTTTATCCGCCCCCTCGAATGATTTCTGCTCCTCCCTATTTATACAGATGAATACCTAATTTTAATATTAACTTAAATGGCATGAAACTGCTCATTTATTGTTTGTACCATAAGTAAAAATACCACTTAATGGGACGGATTGACACTTGGATCATCTTTTGGTCCTCATCCAAGCCCGCTATCCAGTCAACCAAGGTGGCCCACCAGTCACAGACCGGTCAATGGTCAAAGTCGGTCAACTGTCAAAGTCAACATCTGGTTAAGTTCGATGGTCAAAGTCAACGATCGGTCAATGGTCAAAGTCAACCGTCGGTCAACTATCGAAGTCAGTCGCACCACTAGCCAATTTTCAGTCTTGTAGTCGGAAATGTTGCTAACTAATTTTCAGCAGAAAAACTCATCCGCACTGCCAGCCAGCTTCTACCCATGCATCCAAACCAGTCTGCCAACCAGCATCCTTGCACACTGCCAACCTGTCTCCAACTATGCTGCCAACCAGCTTCCGTCCACACTGCTAGCCATCATGCCTGTCAACCATCAAGCCTGTCCCTACCCGTGCAATCAACTGTTCTTCCAGCAAATGCCAACCAATAATACTAGCCATCATTTATGCAGAATTTATCATGAAAGCATAAATGTGCAGTTTCAGCCATTGAATTCTTGCAGTTTCAGCCATTGAATTCCAGCAGTTTCATCCATGCAGAATTTATTATAGAGACATAAAGGGGCAGTTTCATGCAGAATTTATGATGAAGGCATAAAGGGGCAGTTTCATGCAAAATTCATGATGGAAGCATAAATGGGTAGTTTCATGCAGAATTCATGATGGGAGCATAAATGGGAAGTTTCATGCCATATAAGTGGAGATTGAAAATTAGATGTAAAACTATATAAATAAGGAAGAGCATAGGTCAGAGAGGGGGAGGTAGCCAATAGGAGAAAAACTTTGTAATGAAAAAATCAATAAACATTTCTCCCCGAGGGGATTCATCCGTGGACGTAGGCAAACCATGCCGAACCACGTTAAAACTTGTGTCTTATTTTTTGTTCATCGATTCGCCCCCTAACCCTAAAAACACACCAAAACTATCCATACATTGTGTTTCGTGCCCAAAAGTAATTTTGGGTACAAACATTGGCGCCGACTAAGGGGATTTACGAGAAAAGGAATCGTGTTTTCCCATTAAGAAAAGTTGTAGAAAATGCTTCAAATCATGTTCGTCGAAAAGCAGTTTGAACGACTTGAAAATCACTGCTGAAGTCCAGTCTGTTCACAATTGGTGCAATCTAGCTGATCGCAGCTGCTGCCGACCATGTAATCGCAGATACTGTAGTCAAGTTGATCTCAACTACTGCTATCCATATTCGAGGTTCGAGATTTGTTGAAACTGTTACCTTCCAAAACCACTGAAGTTGCATCACTACGAAGTCTGATAAAAATGTTGCCAAAATGATCGGTCCGCTGTAAAAAGTTGGAGTGGAATACCATCAAAATTGTTGGAAGTATGTTCAATCTGCTGCACGTTACATGGAGAAAAATTACTATTAAGACTGGTGAAAATCCCGTAAGAACGTTCGATCCATGGTGAAAGATGTCATAAAAAAATCATCAAAATTGTTGTTGGATGTTCGATCTGCAACATGGCTTGGTCTAGTTTTGTTTTCAATCGCTGCAGTCCAGCTGATCGCAGCTGCTACAGACCAGTTAATTACAGTTACTGCAGTTCAGTTGATCACAACTGCTGCATTCCACCATTGCATCACCAAGATTGTTGTCAGGATGTTCGATCCGCAGCATGTTCAAGTCCAAAGTTCGAAAAAATAAATAAAAATACTTCTCAAATAACGCAATTTCCACCTATTCGAGTTCGTGGCTTGTCAAAATCACCTCCACCATGACCGAGTTCCAAGTCTGTAGGTACCTGCACCAGCTGCACATACGATAAACACATGAGGCGAAAACCCTAAGGAAAAACCTCCAGCAAAGCATCACGAAAGTTTCACGAAAAAGGTCCATGAACGCACCTAAATAACCGTTACAAAAAATGTTGCATAAAGCTCAAGGAGAAAGGACAACAGTACTCAAAACTGTTACAAAGGGGAAGACAACAAAGATAACGCTTCAACTGGCGGTTGCAAGAAGGCATGAAGAACAGATAACATTTCCCCAGAACTGTCACCAAATATTCCGTTGTAAAGATCACAGTTTCTCTAAACTGTCACCAAACTTTCAACAAAAAAAAAGAAAAAAAAAGAGCCAGCGGCTAAACCCGGGGGCAAAGGCCGGCGGCAGCGGCGGTGGCGAACGGCGACAACGGTGGTAGAAAACGGAGGGAACGGCGGCCAGAGCCGGGGGCCAAGCCGAGCGGAAACCGGCGATTTCACGGCGAGTAATCTTCTTCGGCGATTAATCGGAGGAGATTAATTGGAGATGCTGATTCAGTACACCGCGGATCAAGATAACTCCATACTCCCGATTCTGCGAAACGCGACGCAACTTAATATCGTGGCCCTGATCACATGTAGCGCGGCTCAACTTAATTTCATGGACCTTGGATGATTCCGCCCCATTTATCTTGCCTTGCGGATATGTACACTCCGCTTGGGTTGGTCTAAAAATTTGTTTCGCTGATATCTTCCTCGTCTCACGTCCGAATTGGATGATTTTCGGCCCGTTGAGATCGTATGTCAATTCCCAACGTCGTGAAAGTGAAATTTCAATTTTCTGAGAAAATTAAATTTTTAGAAATTTAAAATGACAGCACTAGAAACGGTCACATTCAATCACCACCGAAAATCTGCGAGTCGATTGATCAATTCTAGTTGTAAAATTGTCCTTTTCCACATAACTATTGATCAGTTGATTGAACTTCTTATTGTATCTACGATTTCATAGCAACATCTGCTGGCATGTTGATCGAACTTCCACAGTCCTTCTTAATTTCTACAGTCCAGTTGGTTGAACTGCTGTAGTCCGGTTTTCCTAAAAGCTGCTTAAATGTTTCAATCCCATTTCAATTTGCTTTCACTTGGTTCTTTGAGAGGCAACTCAAATCAAGTCCTCTCTTGCTTCCCATTGAAACTCAAATAAATCACCAACACGCAACTGCGGCGGTTTTCCTCACATCATCCATAGAACCCATCTTAAATCAATCCTTCACTATGTCGAGTTTTATGCATGAACTGTGAGAACCTAATCTTCAATTTCTGATATCATCATCTTGCGGAATCAATCAGTCTCGGCCCAAACACCCAGCTTTTATGCTTTTTCTCATAACAGTCCTGAGATGATCGCATCTGCTGAAATACAGTTCCGTGGCATCTATCTCCAATCCTTGAGAAAATTAAATTTTTAGAAATTTAAAATGACATGCACTAGAAACGGTCACATTCAATCACAATCACATATTAAAAGAGTTCACACGAAAATACATCGCAGTCCAGTTGATCAAGAATTCTTCATTCAATTCCAAGTCAACTCTTCACATTGAAATCCACACAAAATTAAAGTCCTTTTCCACATAACTATTACTGATCAGTTGATTGAAATCTTTTGTAATCTGATTTCATAGCAACATCTCCGCTGGCATGTTGATCGAACTTCCATCATAGCGCTCACACTTCACCATTTCAATTTCAATTACCATCCTTTTTAATTTCTCACCAACACACGCAAAGACATGATCAAATTTGAAATCAAACCCAAATATCTTCTCACCTGAATTTCTCATCTCCACTTGTTGTTGGTTGAACCCATCTTAATCTGGCTCAATCCTTCACTATGCTGTAGTCCGGTTTTCCCTAAACTTCTTTGTTTCAATACTAGAGTTTTCCTCAAGCGTCAATGCTTGATCCAGTTCTTTTATGAACATCATTGAGCTTGTTTCTGATTCGTGGCATCTATCTCCAATCCAGTTTGTAAATTAGGTTTTACACCTATCATCAAATCCAACTTAACTGGTGCATTCCAGTCCCATAGACAAATCAATTTACTAAGTCGATACGAGACGCTAAGGCAACTATACTAATCATCGTCACTGGAAAACACCGACATAGCCAGTGGGCATCCTAATCACTTCGTAAATAAATTCGCAGTAACATTTTCAATAAGGTAAGTATACAATTTACATATTTTTGCGTCTTTTCATATAATCATGCACACTTTTATTCAGTGATAAACTTGTAATGTGGCGAGAATTTTCTCATGAGGAGATGCACACATTCCGACTCTGCGCCCATCTGGAATAGTGGGATTGACCCCCCGCGCGGATTCCAGATACCAGACATTTTCAAAATCCCATGCGCGAGCAAAATGCAGCAAGGCAGTGCACCCTTGTGCGAGCATTGAGCAGCATGACAATCACTATCTTCTGGGGGCGAGTTGCATATCATTTCAACGTGACTGACAAGCACTTGGGGGCGAAATATGTAACACCTCATGGTCTGAAATAACTTTTTTGGGGCAAGCTACGTAACACTCCATACGCTTAGGGGCGAGTTACATATCACATAAATGCAATACGGAAACCATCTTCTGAAGATCGAAACATCAGGTAACCCAAACTTCTTAATCCTCCAACAAGTTGTAGGATTAAGTTGGGGCGAGCATACACCATAATAGTTTTTACGCAATTATTACAATCAATAATTTTTAACTGCCAAAGTTATGTTATTGTACTCCAGTTCAAAAGCAACTGCTGCACTCAGTTGGACGCAACTAATGCAGTCCAGTTTTTCTTACAAATTTTGTACTCAGTTGGACACAACTGATGCACTCTGGTGGCACTCAGTTGGACGCAACTGATGTTGTCTAGTTTTAATTGTAACTGTTACGCCTATGTTTATCAAACTGTTTAAGTCCAGTCCATCAGTAGTTAAGCTGATCGCAGCTGCTGCAGTGCAGCTTTTTCCGTTACTGCTGCATTCCAGCTGATTGCAGCTAATGTGGTCCAGCTATGTTCACCGCTCCTACAGTCCAGCTGATCGCAGCTGCTCCACTTCAACTTTGTTCGTTGCTACTGCATTCCAGCTGATCGTTGATTTAAGGTTTTTCCGAGTTTTCGTAGAAGTAATTAAGATTCGTTCTCTCGGAAGTTGTTAAGATTAAATTAAAAGGTTTAATTTAAAATAATAAATAGAAGAGAGTCATTGGGTCTAAGATTCCACCGAATTCACAACACGAGGTTCAATTATTCATTCTCAACAATTATCGCTCAGTGAATAAGTAAAACATCGACTCTGGTTTTGCCTAAGTAGATCCTCAAAACATTAATTGTATCCCCTAAGCATAAATTATCTTAATTCAAAGCATAACCTATCTAATTGAATCACAACTAATTTTATCGAATCATAAATCAATTCAAAATAAGTGCAAAAGTCTAGAAAATAGAATAAATTCACCCATGTGTAGAATCGGTTTCCTCCGTGGGTTTAGCTTCTCATGATAAAAACACACTCAAAAATATAAGTCATAGCTCAAAATGGTGTTTTTATTCAAGAAAACTAACATAGCATAGGTTCGCAACGCTTCAAAGTCGTCACAAAATCCACTGTTACAATTACGCTTCTGGACAATTGTTGCAAAGTGCTGTTACAAAATACGATAACAAAACAGTGTTGTTGTCACTGTTCATATGTTGCTGCAAAGACTGTAGCAAAACCGTGAATAAACCACGGTTTATTAACGACAGGCTTTGGCAGCTTTTTGTTCTTCGTCTTCTTCTCTTCCTGCTGGTGCAGAAATCTCTGCGACTTTTTGTTCTTCATTCTGTTCTCGCCCCCAATCACTCCATGTCTGCTTCTGTGACCCCATAAGCCTATTTATACACCTTTGAACCAAAATATAACTCCTCATAACTCCAAATAATCTCGTCATAACTCATGTTATTCCTCACGGCCTGTTAAGGAAATAATTCTCGATTCTTCCATTTCTCATGTGCCTGAATGTGTTAAATCACTCAAAATCGCTAAAAACACCTCCATGAAGATGAATAACACGCTGCAGCAATACGCCAACATCCATGAATACACTATAGATACGTGAATATCTCACCCCCTGTTGAAATGGTAATACTTTTCACGCGTGTTCTGATTTGCTGAGAACTTCCAAACTCGGTCTACAATTGATCATATGATAGAATGAAATCTTAATAGAAAATATCCTCTCTTAAATTCCGCACAGTTTCCTTCTTTTATGAAACAACCAAAACCGTGACTTAAGTTTCCTTTTTTTATCGAAATATGGTATGGAAACAAGTGATTCTCTTCAACTAAAACCCTTACCATTCCTGGTTTATCCTAACCGGGCCAAACATCCAAGTCCACGTAAAAACCCAAGTACATCTCCTCCAAAATTAATTCTCAGAATCTCGCAGGTAGCAAAGTCATTTTTCCCGCCGAAAATGCAGCTTTAAACGAAGAAAGAGATGGAGTGCTGTTAGCAGGTGGGTGAAAATAGTAGGGAAGGTTCCCCTTATCCACTGAGGTGTCCCTTAGTAATTGAAGTACCCCTTATCCGAAAAGGGGTTCCGTTTAGCAAATCTCCTCAGGGGTGCCTTTAACAGTTTTTCGAGCCGATTCTTCTAAAAACGTTTATTTGCCAAAAATACCTACAAACAAGATTATTAGTGATAAAATTGAGACCTAGCTAATATAAATATGGGTATAAAATGGTGCACTTACGTGCTTATCAACACCCCCACACTTATATTTTGCTAGTCCTGAGCAAAACAAGAAAATTGACCCGCTACACAGCTGGTCATAAATTAATAGACTTAGACCCGCTACACAGCTGGTCATGACAAACGCCACATACACAAGACACACAATTTTTTTTTTAGAGATCTGTTACACAGCTGGTCATGACATGCAAGAAAATAAAAGACCTGCTACACAGCTGGTCATAACCCTAACAATCATAATAATAAATTTTTTTTTAAGATCCGCTACACAGCTGGTCATCATAATTTTTTTATTTTTTTTATAGACCCGCTCCACAGCTGGTCATGATAAACAGGAAAATTCCTGAAATAGAAAAATAAAACGTTAACCACTCCCCCACACTTAAATATTACATTGTCCTCAATGTAATTGAGACATCCAACGTAAAAATTAAGATGGGAAATAAAAATGAAAATAAATATAAACAAATATATATACCTACTGGAATGTACAAAAACGGATCCCCATAAACTAATAACCTGAAAACTTTGGGATCGACCCAAAATACAATATTTACAAACGACAGCTTCACAATTATTTTATGGAAAAATTGGGACACTGAAACTGTCAGAAAACAAAATTTACACCTAAACCAAGTTTTTACTGCACATGGAAGTGCGTAAAGAACAAAATATGGGGATTCTATTGAGACTGGGGAAATATCAATTGATTCATTCACGATATCCGGAACATGCAAGTCCTCTGGGTACTTAGATGCAAAGTATTCCAATAAAATTTTAGAAGCACACAATTCTAACCTTATATTAGGTAACTTTTGGAAGTCTAGGGGTCTAGAAACAACCTCTAAGTCAGGTGAATGATCTTGTGAGGCAGATTCATCTATGGGATTAGGCGAATCATCCACACAATCATCCACAGGGTCATCAATATGTTCTTTTTTGAACAGTGAGTCACTACAAGACTGATCATCATCATCATCATCATTAAATAATCTTTGGAATTCTAGAATTCTCAATCTTTGTTCCAAACTAGGTGGTGTGTGTTTGTAATACTTATCATATATAGTTTGATGTGATTCTTCACATACCTCATGTGGAGCAGAAACTCCATACCATTTCCTACGCCTATATTCAGCAAGCGTCATCTCAGATGAGGTTTCTTGATAATGTTACTTTTTACGCATATATTCCGACAGCGTCATCGTAGGTGACGTCTCCTCAAAAGAAGTCATCATCCTCAAAAAGTCCCTGAAAAGAAATACAAAAACAAACGCATAAAAAGGAAAAAGAAAATATAAAATGAAAACAAAATATTGTACAAAATAAGAATAAAAATAAACCTAAAAAATTAATCTAAAAACAAATCAGTGTCGCAACGGCGCCAAAATGATTTAAGGTTTTTCTGAGTTTTCGTAGTAGTAATTAAGATTCGTTCTCTAGGAAGTTGTTAAGATTAAATTAAAAGGTTTAATTTAAAATAATAAATAGAAGAGAGTCACAGGGTCTAAGATTCCACCGAAATCACAACACGAGGTTCAATTATTCATTCTCAACAATTATCGCTCAGTGAATAAATAAAACATCGACTCTGGTTTTGCCTAAGTATATCCTCAAAACATTAACTGTATCCCCTAAGAATAGATTATCTTAATTCAAAGCATAACCTATCTAATTGAATCACAACTAATTTTATCGAATCATAAATCAATTCAAAATAAGTGCAAAAGTAAAATAGAAAATAGAAAATAGAATAAATTCACCCATGTGAGAAATCGGTTTCCTCCGTCGACCCAGTGTAGGGGTTTAGCTTTTCATGATAAAAAAACACTCAAAAATATAAGTCATAGCTCAAAATGGTGTTTGTATTCAAGAAAACTAACAAAGCAGAGGTTCGCAACGCTTCACAGTCGTCACAAAATCCACTGTTACAATTACGCTTCTAGACAATTATTGCAAAGAGATGTTACAAAATACGATAACAGAACAGTGTTGTTGTCACTGTTCATATGTCGGTGCAAAGACTGTTGCAAAACCGTGAATAAACCATGGTTTATTAACGACATGATTTGGCAGCTTTTTGTTCTTCGTCTTCTTCTCTTCATGTTGGTGCAGAAATCTCTGCAAATTTTTGTTCTTCGTTCTGTTCTCGCCCCCAATCACTCCATGTCTGCTTCTGTGACCCCATAAGCCTATTTATACACCTTTGAACCAAAATATAACTCCTCATAACTCCAAATAATCTCGTCATAACTCATGTTATTCCTCACGACCTGTTAAGGAAATAATTCTCGATTTTTCCATTTCTCACGTGCCTGAATGTCTTAAATCACTCCAAATCGCTGAAAACACCTCCGTGAAGATGAATAACACGCTGCAGCAATACGCCGACATCCATGAATACACTATAGATACGTGAATATCTTACCCCCTGTTGAAATGGTAATACTTTTCACGCGTGTTCTGATTTGCTGAGAACTTCCAAATTCGGTCTACAATTGATCATAGGATAGAATAAAATCTTAACAGAAAATATCCTCTCTTAAATTCCGCACAGCTTCCTTCTTTTATGAAACAACCAAATCCGTGACATAAGTTTCCTTTTTTATCGAAATATGGTATGGAAACAAGTGATTCCCTTCAACTAAAACCCTTACCATTCCTGGTTTATCCTAACAGGGCCAAACATCCAAGTCCACGTCAAACCCAAAGTACATCTCCTGCAAAATTAATTCTCAGAATCTCGCAGGTAGAAAAGTCATTTTTCCCGCCAAAAATGCAGCTTTAAACGAAGAAAGAGATGGAGTGCCCCTATCCGTTTCTAGGGTGCTATTAGCAAGTGGGTGTAAATAGTAGGGAAGGTGCCCCTTATCCACTGAGGTGTCCCTTAGTAATTGAAGTACCCCTTATCTAAAAAGGGGGTCCGTTTAGCAAATCTCCTCAGGGGGTGCCTTTAACAGTTTTTCGAGCCAATTCTTCTAAAAACGTTTATTTGCCAAAAATACATACAAACAAGATTATTAGCGATAAAATTAATACCTAGATAATATAAATATGGGTATAAAATGGTGCACTTACGTGCTTATGAATCGTAGCTTATGCAGTCCAGCTATGCTCGCAGTTCTTGCATCCAGCTGATCGCAGCTGCTGCAGTGCAACTTTATTCATTGCTGCTGCATTCCAGCTGATCACAGCTGATGCAATCCAGCTATGATCGCAGTTCCTGCAGTCCAGCTAACCGCAACTGTTGTAGTCTTGTTCGTCGCTCCTGTAGTCCAGCTGATCACGGCTGCTGCAATGATTGATGCTTCTGCATACCAACTAATCGTAGATGCCGCAGTCCAGCTCTGTTCGCAACTCCTGTAGTCCAGCTGACCGCAGCTGTTGTAGTGCAGTTTTACTCGTCGCCCTAGCAATCCAGCTGATCGCAGCTGCTGTAATGCTCGATGTTGTTGCATTCCAGCTGATCGAAGCTGCGGCAGTTTAGATATGTTCGTAATCCCTACAGTCCAGCTGGCTACAGCTACTGCTGAGAAGTCTTGCTCGTCGCTGCTGCAGACCAGCTTCACTCAATGCTGTTACCAACATCACTCCGCTCAAGCATCACGCTTTTGTTACAAAATAGTTCAGCCTTCGGTCCTGATTTTGTATGCAACAGTGGTTTATGCTCAATTGTTTCCCATTGATCTCCCAGTCACAATAGCCTCGCCTGGGGGCGTCCTGATTGTGATTTCTGCAAACAACAAGGGAAGTTCGCCAATCACCTTATAACATCAATAATCCACACTTGGGGGCGAGTTTTATCATTGACTAAGGAAAATGAAATTTTCTTAACCCCCAACAAGTTGGAGGTTAAGAGGGGGCGATGTTTGTACCATAAGTAAAAATACCACTTAATGGGCCGGATCGACACTTGGATCATCTTTTGGTCCTCATCCAAGCCCGCTATCCAGTCAACCAAGGTGGCCCACCAGACTGCACAGACCAGGCAATGGTCAAAGTCGGTCAATGGACAAAGTCGGTCAACTGTCAAAGTCAACATTCGGTCAAGTTCGATGGTCAAAGTCAACGATCGGTCAATGGTCAAAGTCAACCGTCGGTCAACTATCGAAGTCAGTCGCACCCCTAGAAAATTTTCAGTATTGTAGCCGGCAATGCTTCTAACCAATTCTCAGCAGAAAAACTCATCTACAACTTTGTCGGCCGAAACACACCCATGCGGCCAAACCGATCACGCAACCGGCATTCTTCCACGCGCAACCGGTCTCCAACCATCTTGCCCTTGACTTAGTCCACACTTGCATGACCATCATGCATGTCAACCATCAAGCCAGTCCCTACCCGTGCAGTCAGCTGTTCTCCCAACAAATGCCTACCAATACTACTAGCCATCATTTATGTAGAATTTATCATGAAAGCATAAATGTGCAGTTTCAGCCATTGAATTCCAGTAGTTTCAGCCATTGAATTCCAACAGTTTCATCCATGCATAGTTTATCATAGAGACATAAAGGGGCAGTTTCATGCAGAATTTATGATGAAGGCATAAAGGGGCAGTTTCATGCAGAATTCATGATGGGAGCATAAATGGGTAGTTTCATGCAGAATTCATGATGGGAGCATAAATGGGTAGTTTCATGCCATTAAAGTGGAGATTGAAAATTAGATGTAAAACTATATAAATAGGGAGGAGCATAGGTCAGAGAGGGGGAGGTAGCCAATAGGAGAAAAACTTTGTAATACAAAAATCAATAAACATTTCTCCCCGAGGGGATTCATCCTAGGTGACGTAGGCAAACCATGCCGAACCACGTTAAAACTTGTGTCTCATTTTTTGTTCATCGATTCGCCCCCTAACCCTAAAAACACACCAAAACTATCCATACATCGTGTTTCGTGCCTAAAAGTAATTTTGGGTACAAACATTTATGCCTCCATGTTAAATTCTGCATGAAACTCCAGGAATTAATACTGCATGCCTCCATATTCAATTCTGCATGAAATTGCCCATTTATGCCTCCATCTTCAATTCTGCATGAAACTATTGGAATTAATACCGCATGCCTCCATGTAAAATTCTGCATGATGGACTGACTATGTCACGTCCGTCAAAAATCCGGGCTTCTATTGAGCCGGATTTGACCCAATGGATCACTTCCAACCCAACTAGCAAGAACGAATCCTTGAGGCATGACTATGGAACATGCTTCATTTTATTTTTTTAAAGAATGCTAATAAAACAAAGTACAACTACAAAATGAATAAATACGATATTATTAAATGTCTTTTCCAACTCAAATTCCAAGTAAAAAGTTCCCAAATAATAATAATCACTAATGATGTTCTAAAATTTATAAAATAAGAACAACAATTTAAAAATAATTTAACTAGAAATGTCTCTTATTAAAATACATGAAAAACTCCAAAATAATAAAAATGATAATCAATAAAAGTACCCATTATCCCCATGATATCATATAGTAGTGTCTTGCGAGAATACTAACATCTTAGTACTATGTCGTAAGCTTCCAAGTCCACTTACTGTGCTAACTGCTCCTAAAACTCTGTTGGGAGAGAAAAAGGAATTTGGGGTGAGCAAACCACAGCCCAGTAGAAATTTCAAAAATAATATAGTGCAACGAAAATTAAACCATGCAGCGGATAAAAATAAATAAAATCCACGTAAGTCAAAATCCTATGAAATTACTTACTCATTTTACTCACATAAGCCAACGTATAATTGTAGGTTCCTAATCTATTGTCATAGTTATTCTGGCAACAAACCATACTGTTCCCCGAACAGTCTTCCCAGGGTTGCCATCAATGATGGGATGCCATAAAGGCCTGAAATTTCAGCAGCAGCAGAGATATGTATATTCAAATTTTATTTTCTTACCTGTACACTCAATTCCGTAAAAAACACAAACACCCCGTAATCCGATAAAATTAAATCGATGCATTTATATACAATATTTATATATATATATATATAGTAACGGATAAACTGCAACTATACTCCAAAACAGAAACCATCTACATGTCCAAACCATTTCCCCGGACCTTGTTTCCAACTAGACAGACTCCATCGGCTGAGAAATAGCCCTGCACCAAATCACTCAACCAAAAGGAATGATTAAAATCATTTCACAATATTAGCGCGGAAAACGAAACAAATTTTGACTTGACATAAAATAATTTGTTACTAGTGTAGAAACAGAAGGAGTGAATTTTTTGTCAATTAATATTAATTTAAAATAAAAGGCCACTATCAATGATTAAACATGAGAAGTATTAAACAAATAAAGATAGTGGGGTGTCACTACACTATTTTAAGGTTTTAGCAACCCAGAGTAGCAACAGAACTAGTGCCGTTGCGAAATTTTCGTTGCTAATATTTCGCAACGGCGGGGTGCTGTTTCTAATTTCACAACCGTGAATTTTCAGTTGCTATTAGCAACCGCTAGTTGTCCATGCATGCGAAGCACGCGTGTGGTCGGGAACACTTTGACCTATGTTTACGCCCAAGTCAAAGTTTGGTCAAGCCCTCTTCTTTTTTTTCCACCCTTCAGCCTTATCTTTCCATCCTTAGAGTTTTCTCAGCCATTTTTTTTTTTCATTCTCTTTCTTCTTCGAGCTGCAGCTCTGAAGAACCCTAGTTAAGCAACAACTCCGAACCCTTTAAACCAGATCGATCATAGGACCACCATCAGACTCTTCAGTTCTCAAGACCCCATCTTAGATTCAAACCGACTGATTTTATAACAAAACCAACTCATATACTTGCCCTCAAATTCAGGTTTAATAATCATAATTCCTCAACATATTTTTAGCAATTCTAGTAATATAGTTTGATTTCGTTTACTAATTCTAGTCGATTTTATGGTGTAAAGGAAAATCTTTCTGAGAGAGTAATAGAGCTTGCGTTGCCCGGGGGACGATATTCCGCGGATGCTCCTTGATATTGGTAAGTTCATGTTTTGATACTTAAATTTGTGATTTTATTAGTAGACGGCTGAAATGTGGAATTAGTTTTTGATTCTATACTGTGTGTTTTGTTTTTAGGCTGTGGCTCTGGACTAAGCGGAGAAACATTATATGAGAGTAGACTTGTATTGAAATGGCGCAATTTCATTGCGGGAATTTTTGGATCATTTGTATCGGTGTTTACCACGAAGTATGTGTTAATGATTTTATATCGTTAGTTTACTTTGAGATTGTGTGCACTTGTATGTCTAAATTATAAAGGGTTAAATTAACACCGGGTGATCCTCTTCGAACACCAAGTACACGGCCTATACCTCTACGATGCTAAATATGTAGGAGGTGATTCCATATTATGGCTGCTTCATTTGGTGTGTTCTTGACCAGTTCTTTATTTTCCTTATATGATGACTAGTAACTCATGTTTCCCTTGAAATTGAATTTCTCGAGGGTTAGCTTAACGAGAAGGATTCCATGGATGCTCTTTGTACTTCGGGTTAAAGTATTTTGTCTTGGGACTTTCACATTATTCTTGATTAACTGAATAAATATTTCCTTTTGGCTTAGTTATACATTTTCCTCACATGTATCTCGTTGCTTTATCCTTTAAAGATCTTAATCTGCCCATCTTTCTACGTTTTTAATGGGACGAGGCGGATCCTTTTCGCTGGTGGCTCGGGAAAGTGATGCACTCACGGTTTGTGTAAGTGTTTCCTTGTATGTTTACGGTGTATCATAGTTTCTCTGAAGCATTATCAGTATGTTGTTGTTTATTTATTAACGATAGCCAATTTTTTCACATGGATTCTGATGCAACTCTTAATTATTTGTAATCTAAACAGACCTTTGAAATCTAAACGAAGTATCACCAGATTCACTCATTTTCTACATTCAGTAGTATCTACACTTGACACTGGCCTATTCGGAATTCATGCATCTACTGTGAGCGTTGTACCATTAATTTATGACTCTCCTACATATTTTTAGTATAACCAAAAAGAAGATTTGCAGACACCATTGTATAATCCAATGACTTTAAATATTCTATAATCTTTCCACTGACAAAACTTTATTAATATCTAGTCCAAGGTATCAAACGTAGAAATATGCTCATGGGACATACTTGCTGAGAGGTGTGTATTACAAGAATATGAAATGGAAAGCAGCAATCAAGGTGGACAAGAAAAGAATCCACTTGGGGACTCTTTCTACGCAGGAAGATGCATCCCATTTGTATGACAGGTATTTAATTCTTGTTCCCCATTGATTCAAACTAGAACTAAGGCGCTACACTTGGACCGAGTTCTTGTCCATGACTCCCAGTATAATTGAATAGTTAGAACTTATCTGTCGTATGTTTTTATATGCATACTAATCTTCTTGATGAAATGTGTTCAGGAATATTGGGAGTGTCGGCTCACGCACTGCACCTTGTCTACTAGGGTGGCGCATTACGACCTGCGAACTTACAGAACTTTTTTTCAACTCCACCAGAAAGGTGATATTTTAAAACTAGCTTCTTCTTTTTCCCGCATCGTTATGATTTCACAATATGTTTATATGCTTACACATTTCTGCAAAACCGTCATTTCTACAAACTGGCCCGTAGCCTCAGATCATTTGTTGCTTGGAAGTATATTATCAGTAGTCTTACTAATTTTTCATAATTGCGCATGTGCACATGAGCAAAAGAAAGAAGCTAAGAAAACAGAACAAGTTAATTGAAATATATTTTATGAATCAATCTTTATTTGACTGTGCTTTTGAGAATATTCGTATTGTGGTCACTCTCATATGAATCCTAATATTACTTTTATTTTGGAATTACAGTCCTTGGAGTAAGGCTCCACATAAGGAATCTGCAGAGAAGACTGCATTAGGAGATGGATTATTGGCACAGGTATGTGCCATTTTGTTCTTCTTTTTCGTTTTGGCCTTGACTGTCCTGTATCATAGTTTTTGGTATGGTATTCACACCAAACCCTTCGATTCTAGCAAATCCTTTGGATTAGGTAAACAATTTTGAACATGACATATTTTTCTTGTGCGATTGTATGGTATTTAGGTTGGATTTTAGGAGTGTATTATTGTTCTCTTATTCTCACACTTGTCTCTCTGAACTAACGGTATTATCAAGGTTCCTAGTTATTCTTACTACATTTTGATAAGTGAACTGAAATGGAGTTCTAAGTCCTACAACCATACAGCTCAATTTCAGTTCACTTATAGTAGAGTAGTGTAAGAAGGAGTTCTCTACGCCCTCTCACATGATGTTCTCTTAAATATTTGGTTTGGATTTGCTTCTACATAATCTCCATTTAGTTCACTTATAGCAGAGTTTGTTGATATTTGCTTTACATGGTTTTCAATTGTATCTGCAGATTATACAAACTCTAGGGTTTAGTCTTTTGTTTGTGAAATCAGTACTGATACAACAAGTTGGTTATTATGCAGGTATTTGGGCTTAAGTCAAAAAGCAGTACTCTGGTGATATTTTAGTAGCAGTTGAATCTTTGCTGATGAGATTGGTTAAGCTAGCGGAGTCTGGTGATATTTAGTCTTATATTCCATGTTTTTCAATGCCTCTGTCGACAGAAACTAGGTTACCCATCCGTTTATAAACATCAACATAGATCCAATATTGTATGTCAATCACAACATACATAAGTTTACTTGTGTACATTTGTATCATAGATCAAATATTGTATGGAAGTCACAACATTCATAAATTTACTTGTGTACATTTGTATCAATTGAAGAATCCTTTCTTTTATGATAATATTATCTAGTGGTGATTCTCAACTACATTTGTATCACTTTTGTATTGCCATTGTAATTTGTATATATGTTTGGATGTTGAATATGGGGAACTGGGAAATTTGGGGTAATGAATTTTGACTAGGTCAATAGAATGGGACTTGACATTTTTTTTGAGGTTGCAAAAGATTAGCAACATCAGGGCTCTGTTGCTGACTTAGAACCAGAACCAGTACAGTAGAACCAGAACCAACAGTATCTGGTTACGGGTAGTGGTATTCCTGTAATTAGCAACAACAGGCTATTGTTGCTAATAGAAAATTTCGCAACGGCAACGGCCGTTGCGAATATCCGTTGCTGACCAAGATTCGCAACGAAGCTTATGCCGTTGCTAAAAATTGCGACACCGTGTTTAGCAACAGCGAAGTCCCGTTGCGACCCCGTTTAGCAACAACTATTGTATGTTGCTATATCCTTAAAATGGTGTAGTGTGTAGTTAATGATCTAGAAAGTCGTTGAGTCCCCCTTTTATTTTTTTTGGAATCAGTACGTCACATGGGTGTCTGGTTATTTTTTTATTTATTTAAAAACATATGTTTACTCTTTGATGAGAGGGTAAAACGTAGGTGTACACAGGTGGGTGTTCATGACAACCATTAGAAAACAAAACAAAGCCATAGGAATTCTATCTATATTTTCAAAGCCTTTTGGATCTGATACTTTTGGGAAGTGAAAAGATAACATGGGTAGATAGAGACAATCATACTAATTAGATCATTTCTCTTTTAAAAAGTTCTTTCCCCAAAACTCAATGGTTAAAACAACTATTATTTAAAAGATTTAACATAAAATACAGTGCTAGGAACAGAGAGCTTTGTTATAAATGTTGAAAAATCAATGGAAATTTTACATACTAGTACAGGGATTATGAGACACAATTGATCGTGCAAAACGGAGATTAAAACATGAAAATAGTTTAGTTTTATAGTATTACGAGAAACCCCTACCTCTTACGCAATCCAAGTGAAAATCATGATATCCTAACAATCCAAGCAAGTGGTATTCCAGACAGATAAATTAACAAAACAGATTTTTATTTTTATTTTCTTTTTGTAAAGTAGCAGAGATGAAAAGAGGAAAAAGAGATTGTTTCTTTTTCTTTTCTAGGGTTTTAGGAAAGAGATAAAACAATATATATATATATATATATATATATTACTAACCCTAAAGACTTATTCCTTTTCCCATACGTATTACTAGCCACAAAAAAAAAATCATGTGCTCTACTAGGTAGTGACCCTATCATTCCATGGGCTAACTATTTCTTTTAGCCACCCACTAATTTGAGCTATATGCACCCCAAAACCATCACAATAAAATACTAAATAAACTGGGATTTTTACATCACATATATACAAATCGCTATGTAAACTCTAATGAGTTGAAAACGGGTTTAATCCTGGATTCAAAAATAGCAGACGTTATACTATAAATCTCTAAAAAAAGAATTTCTCCGAAAATTCGAGGCGTAGCTAAGTTTAAGAATTACCTCTCAGTAATTCCGGATATTTGTCTCGTATCTCAGACTCCAGCTCCCAAGTTGCCTCTTCGGAACCATGATGTTGCGAGAGCACCTTCACGGTTTTGACGGTTTTCCTCCGAAGGATTTGTTCCTTTGAGTCGATTACACGCAACGGTTTCTCTTCATAAGAAACATTGTCGTTCAGTTGCAAGTCTCTCCATTCGAAGACATGGGACGGATCAGCAGTGTATTTACGAAGCATGGATACATGAAATACATTGTGTATGTCTGCAAATTGTGTTGGTAGAGCTAGTCGATATGATACTTCTCCAATTCGTTGAAAAATTTCAAATGGCCCAATATAGCGTGGCGCCAATTTACTTTTCTATCCAAACCGTTTAATGCCTGGTCTAGGAATAACTCTTAGAAACACATTGTACCCAACCTGGAACTCTAATGATCTCCTTCTTACATATGCATAACTCTTTTGACGACTTTATGCCGTTCTCAGACGGTCTTGGATGATCCTTAACTTCTTTGTTGTCTCTTGAACCATCCGTGGCCCTATGACACTTCTTTCGCTAACCTCATCCCAACAGAATGGTGTTCGACATGGTCTTCCGTACAATGCCTCATAAGGTTCCATACCTATACTGGACTGATAACTGTTGTTGTATGCAAACTCAACAAAGGGTAAATGATCGCTTCAATTACCTTTGAAGTCGATCACACATGCTCTTAACATATCCTCCAAAATCTGAATCGTTCGCTCGGACTGACCATCAGTCTAAGAGTGGTAAGCGGTACTCATATCTAATCCTGTTCCCATCAACTGGTGTAAACTCCCCCAAAACTTGGATGTAAAAAGAGTATCTCGATCGGAAACGATCGATAGTAGAACTCCATGCAACCTAACTATCTCCTTGATGTACAAATTTGCATAAAATAGGTACAGTATCTGTCTGCTTTACCGGAAGAAAATGGGTCGACTTGGTGAGAAGGTCTGTGATTACCCATACGCCATACTTCCCATGTTTGGTCTTAGGTAATCCTCTAACGAAAACCATATCAATGAAATCCCATTTCCATTCCGCTATTGGTAAAGGCTGAAGAGGTCCTGCTGGTCGCTGGTGTTCAACATTCACTTGCTGAAAAGTAAGGCACCTGGAGACGAACAATGCAACGTCCCTCTTTAAACCTTTCCACCAGAACTGGCACTTCAAATCTTGATACATATTTATGATCCCCGGATGTACTGTCAATACAGACTTATGAGCTATCGTCAAAATTTTCTTTCGCAATTCCTCAACGTCTGGTACACACAACCGTCCTTTATAGCGTATAGCCCCATTGACTCCCAGTGTCCATCCTTCCTGTTGATCCATAGTACCCATATTTCCTTTGATTTCTTGCAAACCATCGTCTAACGTCTGCGCCTGAATGACCTTCTCCACAATATCAGGTACTGCGACAACATGCGCCAGGTATTCTCTTTCATTGTTCCCCTCAACAACAAAGTCATATTTTTCCACAACCTTGACCATCCTCAATAAAGCTATGGATCCAGATTCCTTTCTACTAAGTGCATCCGCTACAACATTCGTTTTCCCAGGTTGGTACTCCAACTTAAACTCATAGTCCGTAAGAAGCTCGAGCCATCTTCTCTGTCTCAAGTTCAAATCCTTCTGAGTGAAGATGTACTTTATACTTTTGTGGTCCGAAAATACCATAAAGTTTTCTCCATAAAGATAATGCCTCCAAAGTTTTAGCACAAACACTACAGCTAATAATTCCAGATCATGAGTTGGGTAGTTCTTTTCATGATTCTTTAACTGTCGAAAAGCATAAGCTACTACTCTCCATTTATGCATAAGAACTCCACCCAAACCACTCCTTGAAGCATCACAATAAACATCATAACCTAATCCTGGTTATGGGGTAACCAAGATGGGTGTCGTAGTCAATCACCGCTTCAACTCCTCGAATACTTTATCACACTCAGTAGTCCACTCAAACTTCACACCCTTTTTGGTCAAACGAGTAAGAGGGACTGCTATCTTCGAGAAATTCTCAACAAATCTTCGATAATATCCAGCCAAACCTAAGAAGCTTCGAATCTCAAAAACACTCTTTGGAGGTTGCCATTTCGTTACGGCCGATATGTTCTCAGGATCAACAGATATGCCATCCTTGGAAATAACATGTCCGAGAAATAAGACTTTTGTCATCCAGAATTCACACTTGCTCCTCTTTACATACAACTTGTTCTCTCTAAGAGCTTGTAAAACCATTCTCAGATGTTCCTTAGTATTGGAATAAATGAGAATGTCGTCAATGAACACTACCACAAACTTATTCACAAAAGGTCGGAGAACTCGGTTCATCAGATCCATGAATACTGCAGATGCATTTGTTAACCCAAACGGCATCACGAGAAATTCATAATGACCGTAATAAGTTCCAAATGCGGTCTTACGAATGTCTTCCTCTTTGACCCGCATCTGATGGTACCCAGATCGAAGATCAATATTTGTTAAGTAAAACGCTCCCTTCAATTGGTCGTAAAAGGTCATCAATTCTCGGCAAAGGATACTTATTCTTTATTATAATTCGGTTCAGTCGTCGGTATTCAATACACATCCTCATTGATCCATCCTTTTTGAGCACAAAAAGAACAGGAGCTCTCCACGGTGAGGTACTTGGTCGAATAAATCCCAGTTCTTCCAACTCATCAAGTTGTTTCTGTAACTCCTTCATCTCTTTGGGTGCCATACGGTATGGGTGCATCGATATTGGCATACTTCCAGGTTGCACTTTAATCTCAAAGTCAATCTCTCTCTTTGGTGGTAATCCAGGCAATGCCGCTGTAAAGAAATCCGGAAAATCTCGAACTATTGGTAACTCTTCATCTACCACCTTGGTGTCCTCTTCTTCACTCAAATGAGCAAGATAAGCTATATGTTCTTCGGTTTCATCCCTCTTTTTCATCCCGGGTAAGGATGGATTCATAACTTTCCACCTTTCTCCTTGGACAGACACTCGATTTCCATCCGATGATTGGAAAGAGATCTTCTTCTCAAAACATTCCAGTATAGCTTGATTTTGTGACAACCAGTTCATACCAATAATGACATCATAATCCTGGAGCCTCATCGGTATCAAATATATTTTCACTCTATAGTCACCAAAAGTTATTTCACAATCCTTGCAAAATTTACTAAGGGACACTACATTTCCTAGCGGTGAAGAGACGTTCAAAGTGAATCCCATGGGTACTGTTTTCAAACCAAGATAAGCATCAAAATGCAAGGATATGAACGAATGAGTCGCACAAGAATCAAACAAAACTTTAGCACGAGAACTAAAGATCAGGAAGTTACCCTCAATCTCGATATTTTCTGTCCTCTTCTCAACAGTAGAAATGTGGTTCAGTTTCCCCAAAACATTTGGCTGACGCCTTGGCTGGAAGGGTGGTGCATTGTTTTTCGGCTGGTATGGTTGTCGTGCTTGGAAATTCGGCCTTGGAGCATTCTGAAACTGATTATGAGTTGGAGGCCTATGATGTGCAGGTAAAGGACACTCCCTCACAAAATGATCTTCCTTCCCACAACGATAACACCCCAAGATTGCATTCAGTTGTCCAGGTGGCTTCGATTTAGGACAATCTCTAGCGAAGTGACCCAAAACTCCACAATGAAATCAAGGTTTTGGTGCAACTACCTTCCCGGGGTTATCCGTACGCGGAAGCTTCCGATGAGTCGATGAATCCGTCTTCTGGTTTGTCTTGGGATATCTCGTCTCCCTTTCCTTATGGCTCTTGATCCAGTCCGCTTCTATAGCTAATGCAATATCAAGGACATCCTCATAAGTAGTAAGGCGACATGGTACCAACCTAGCACGGATGGAAGGTTTCGGTGCATCCTGAAGTTTTCTTGCTCTTCGTAACGGCGTATTGACCAAGTTATCCCCAAAACGTTCCAATTCAACGAACCTCTTGTCTAGTTGAGTGATGAGTGCCAAATATTGCATATTCATACACCTTTTCATTGGCACTTAACTCATCTTTCGCGCTTCAAAGTCATATATTATCCCAAATTCTGCATTTTTACCATTTTCAAGAATAAATATTTGTATTAATTAATTTTGTGTTTTTAAGTACTAAATAAAGCTTGGAAGAATTGAGAAGACAAAAGAAAAGAAAGTTGGAAGTGTTGCAACCCGCTCGCGCATCAGTGGCAACCTGTTTACAAATTCATGGGATTAAACAACCCATGATCCAAAACCCATGATCCAAAACCCAAGACCCAAATCCATTTCCACCTCACCCCCATTGGATTCTTTCCAAAACATCCACCTCACCCCCATTCTCTCACTCAATCACTCCCAATTTGTTTCCCACAACCAAATATATTCCATCAATTAAGAAAACATGTTTTGTTGAGTGGATGAGTGCCAAAATTCGGATCCAAGTGCTTGAGGGAATATTGTGTATAAATAGAGAGGGTTGTTGTGTTGAAAAACCATCCAAGAATAGCTTGTTCATGTTAGTTTATCAAATTTCAATTTTGTTGTAATGTTTTTCATGTTCTAATTTCATTTACTAGGGTTTAGATGAAGCCCTAATCTCATTGGTATGTATTCATATCTTGTATCTTGTTCTTGAAAGTTTAGAATTGTTTAAAGATATAATTTAATCCAAGTTTTTCAACATCTTGCTCTCACAATGTATGCCATGTATCCATTGTAGTTAGAATATCTCTATGTTGATTATGCTACAACTCATGCTTAACCAAATATTGATCTTTAGATTAGTTGTGCTTAATTAGACAATTAATGCTTTGGAGAAATACTTTAGTTGTGATTAAATTATCCATTGGAGAAACACCTTAGTTATACGGTAGACTTGAATCTACTATAAGGACAAGAATAATATTACAAGTTGAATGCATATCATAGGTTATTGGTGGATTTGAATACCCTAGTATCCATATTATCATTGTTTACATATCTTGTTATTTGCATCTTTTACTTTTATTATTTCAGTCACTTGAAAATTATATCGTCGTATCGACAAAATCAAACCCCTTTTGGTTACTCTCTGAATCAGGATTTAGAATCAACTTCTACACTCTCCAAGTCTCTCGTGGTTCGACACAATGTAGGCTTGCCAAGTTTTTGTGTTGCTTGTCGACACTGTGCACTTGCGAGTATACACAATAGTAGGTATCTTTCAGTCGCATAAAAGCCTACCAAGTTTTTGGCGCCGTTGTTGGGGATCTGATTGTCATTTGTGCGGTGTATCGTTTGAAATTCGTTTACTCAGAATAATTGTCTGCAAGGTTGTAGTGGAAGTCACGAAAAAAAAGAAAAAAAAGAGTGTATTTTATTTATTTATTTTTTCATAAATTGTCTCTTTTTTTTTTGGACTTTGGACTTGGACATTCTTTTATTATTATTATTTTTAAACCCTACTGTAGCTAAAATCAACTATTTGCAGAGAGACTAATGTCGTTGTTACTGTAGCATATTCAAGAAAAAAAAAACAAAAAAACAAAGGCACGCCCAGAACAGTCGCATAAGGTAACGAGCTAAGTAGGACAATCATTCGGAAAATATTGGTTACTCTTTAAGCATACTTCAAAGTTCATGATAGTTTCTGAAAATTGAATGCGTGACTGCGCCGCCTTAGAATGCGGTGAGGCCTTGGGTATCAAAGCTCCAATGACTTCCCTCGCCTCTGTTCAATTTACTTAAAATCGGATTGATTCCAGAGGAGTTTGCTCAGATTATAACGAATTCCATTTCGAAGGAATAGAAGCTGGTCTAGAAAACAATCTAAGTGGAGCCATCATGCTTTTTGTTTGCTAGAAATCAGTAGGTTTATTGTGGTGGAGTCAGCCTTGTTTGTGATTGAATAGAACTTCCCTTCCTTGTTTGTGGTATTCTATTTTTTTTTCTCCATTAATTTTATTATTAAAAAAAAAAAAAAAAAATGGTCTCTGTACCTCCCAATCTCTGCAACAAGCCTAGTGCTAGTTAGAGATCATGTCAGGATTTTGGTCTGCAACTGGGAATGAATACAGACACAATGGACACCTTGCACATGTGCATGCTTCATATTTTGAGAACCCCATAGATCATGGTATTAATAACTTTAGGGAAAATTATGGACCTTTTCAAGGTCCCGAGACACAATATATAGACCCTAGTTGTTATCCACATATGTATCACTCACATCCAGGGGATGCGGAGCAATTCTATACTCCCCTGAGCCCTTATATGCAAGCTGTGATGGAAAATCTCAAATTGATGGAACAAAATAATGCTAGATCTGAATTGAAAGCATTGCATGATCATCCATATAGCAACATCCATGAATTTTCCTTCAATAGTGAATCTCATGCATCACCATGTACTGAATATTCATATGAAAATGAGATACCTACTATTGATGACTCTCCTTTCATTGAACAACATAATGAAATTTTATAATTTGATCAAAACCTTGTGCAATATCAAAAGTTAACTGACCAAAGTTTTGCGAGTTTAGAACTCAAAATGAGTCAAATCCTTGATGCACTAAATGAGGAGAGGAAAGAAGTTCATGATGAGATGTTTGTTATCCCTACTGAATTAAATGTCGAGAATTGTATGTCAAGTCCTACTCATGTAACTAATATTGAATATGAGCCTCACCTAGAAAAGAATGAGTTGACTGAAAACAAAGTTTTTAATAGGGATGAGTATGAATACTACTCTGATGATGATGATGATGATGATGTTATGTTAGAAGAACATGTTTTTACTGAAAATATTGTCGAACCTTTGGGTTCAGAGACATTAGGCTTCTCTTCCTCGACCTTAATGAATGATGTTTCTTCTAATGTTCCATATACATGTGATGTGGTTACTAATCTTGAGCCTGTGCAGTTATCCTGTGAAAGAGATCATGCTACAAAACTTGTTTGTGACTTAGAAAATGTTGAATCTTCTGTAGACACCAATGAAACTATGCATGGAAATAACTTTAATGTGTCTTATTCTCTGCCTAAGTCACAATGTGAAGTTTCTTGTGATATTCCTATACATGAAACTGAAGTTCTAGGGGATGATTGTGAACTGGGGCTTATTGATTTTTTTTATGAGCATGAGCATGATGTTGTACTTGTGTCGACATAGGTAATTTTGAATCTCCTGTCGACACTAATGATCTTATGCATCAAAATATAATTGACGTGTCGATTCTCTACCTAGGTCACAACATTGTGATGTCTCTTTGGATTTGTATATGCATGAGAATAAAACTTTGGATGATGATTATTATGAACTAGGTATTGATGAATTGTTCTATGAATGTGAGCATACTGTCACACTTGTAGATGACTCAGGAGATGTAAATGTAACTAATGATAAGGGTACTCTTGATCTCATCCATATGAGCAACTTAGACGTACCTACTCTCTGCTAAGTCACCAACTGATGGTCTTGCACTGGACCTAAAAATTGTTCCTTTTAAGTGTCTTTGAATCAATGTTGTTGACAATTCCAAACCTAGGGTTAGAGTTATATGCATCTCAAATTCTTTTGTACTTTTTGTCCACTAAATATCCTGTTATTGAGAAGTCATATCTGGAATACCCTCATGTTTTTCTGCCCATCCGACAAAATCCACTTTGAACTAGATCTTGTGCATGATGAACCCCTGAAATTGTTAGATTTTTTGCTCAAAAACACATCTATTGACAAGTTCAGGTTTGGGGGTAATGTTTTCACACTTGCAGTCTTACTTGCATTGTTGTGTTATAATTGTGTAAGGCTGTTGTTGTTTTCACACTCCGTCTTTTGGGTTGATCCTCAACTTTTTAGATTGTTGGTACATGGTGAGTCATCATTGTATAATCTAGTAGGTAAAATTTTGAATCTTGTTGATATATTTATGTGCTAACCAAACTTTTTGTCTTGCGCTCATATTATTTGCTTTCAAAGAATTCATTCAATTATGGTTAGCACCACCCTTTTTGGCATCTGGTAATCTCTTTCCTTTGAATCTGTTTTGTTCTCATGTTTTGTTGTTTCTGTTATCTTTTGAAACATTGAGGATAATGTTAGATTTAGGTTTGGGGGAGTATTGCAATTTTTGTTGTGTCTTTTATGACCAGCTATGGAGCGGGTCTTTTATAGGGTCTTTTATAGTCTTTTGCATTTTATTTTTGGTTGTCTTTGTCAAGACCAGCTGTGTAGCGGGTCTTTTGTAGTTTTTTTTATAGTCTTTTGCATTTTATTTTTGGTTGTCTTTGTCAAGACCAGCTGTGTAGCGGGTCTTTTGTAGTGTGTTATCTGATGACCAGCTGTGTAGCGGGTCACTAAATTAAAAAAAATTGATGATCAGCTGTGTAGCGGGTCTTAAAAAAAAATATATTGGTTACAAAGTTTCATGGTTCTACGAAATTCCGAAGTTCATCATCTACAGTTGAAGACCGAAGACGAAGACATTTCTATGGATGCTCTGAAATTGGAGAAGGTTTTGTGGGTACATCTTTGGTAGGCCCTCACGAGACTACAACTCGTCCACTAGGGACACCTAGGGGTTTAAAGGCTTGATGCATACGCTAAATGCATTCGAGAGACCAGCGACAGTGGTATAGTTAGTATTTCTGGATTTATGTTTCACTTGAGGACAAGTAAAATTCATGTTTGGGGGTATTTGATGAGTGCCAAATATTGCATATTCATACACCTTTTCATTGGCACTTAACTCATCTTTCACGCTTCAAAGTCATATATTATCCCAAATTCTGCATTTTTACCATTTTCAAGAATAAATATTTGAATTAATTAATTTTGTGTTTTTAAGTACTAAATAAAGCTTGGAAGAATTGAGAAGACAAAAGAGAAGAAAGTTGGAAGCGTTGCAACCCGCTCGCGCATCAGTGGCAACCTGTTTACAAATTCATGGGATTAAACAACCCATGATCCAAAACCCAAGACCCAAATCCATTTCCACCTCACCCCCATTGGATTCTTTCCAAAACATCCACCTCAACCCCATTGGATTCTTTCCAAAACATCCACCTCACCCCCATTGGATTCTTTCCAAAACATCCACCTCACCCCCATTCTCTCACTCAATCACTCCCAATTTGTTTCCCACAACCAAATATATTCCATCAATTAAGAAAACATGTTTTGTTGAGTGGATGAGTGCCAAAATTCGGATCCAAGTGCTTGGGGGAATTTTGTGTATAAATAGAGAGGGTTGTTGTGTTTAAAAACCATCCAAGAATAGCTTGTTCATGTTAGTTTATCAAATTTCAATTTTGTTGTAATGTTCTTCATGTTCTAATTTCATTTACTTGGGTTTAGATGAAGCCCTAATCTCATTGGTATGTATTCATATCTTGTATCTTGTTCTTGAAAGTTTAGAATTGTTTAAAGATATAATTTAATCCAAGTTTTTCAACATCTTTCTCTCACAATGTATGCCATGTATCCATTGTAGTTAGAATATCTCTATGTTGATTATGCTACAACTCATGCTTAACCAAATATTGATCTTTAGATTAGTTGTGCTTAATTAGACAATTAATGCTTTGGAGAAATACTTTAGTTGTGATTAAATTATCCATTGGAGAAACACCTTAGTTATACGGTAGACTTGAATCTACTATAAGGACAAGAATAATATTACAAGTTGAATGCATATCATAGGTTATTGGTGGATTTGAATACCCTAGTATCCATATTATCATTGTTTACATATCTTGTTATTTGCATCTTTTACTTTTATTATTTCAGTCACTTGAAAATTATATCGTCGTATCGACAAAATCAAACCCCTTTTGGTTACTCTCTGAATCAGGATTTAGAATCAACTTCTACACTCTCCAAGTCTCTGTGGTTCGACCTGTGCTTGCCCTGTGTTGCTTGTCGACACTGTGCACTTGCAGTATACACAATAGTAGGTATCTTTCCGAGCCTACCATTGAGAAACCGTCATGTCACCCTGAGCTAAGGTTGCAAATTCAGCACACATCTGGGCTTTGACCGTCTCAGGAAAATACTTGTCAAAAAATAGCGTTTCAAACTCTGCCCAAACGGTAACATTTCGGAATCGTTTTATCGAATCCCACCAAAAATCAACAGCTCCAGTGAAAAGGTACGTAGCAAAACGGATCTTGTCATTCTCTTCCACTCTCAAGGCTAAAAACTCCTTTTGTATCCCCATTAACCACCTTTCAGCCTCAAGAGGTTCTTCAGTCCCCTTAAATTCCTTTCTTCCAACTACCTTCAATAATTTTTCTAAGTCCACTCTACCCTGGCGTTGGGTTTCAACAACCTGTACCAGTGTTCCCAATGTCCAAAAAACTCGGTCAAGGGTAGCTTCCATGCGTTCCCTTATGTCCTCTCCTTCTTCTCCATTTGGTTGAGTACCGTTGGTGGCATCACGACGAGGCGGCATCTTCTAAATAAAGATAAACACGCACTAATGTTAATATCTACGTCGAAAACCTAATTTAACTAATACACGCGACGTTTTATTTTATAAGGATTTTAGTTATTTACCCCAACCCCAAAGTAAATTAAATATGAAAATAAAAACTTGATGAAAACTAAATAAATTTAATTTTTCCAAAAATAATAAGGAAAAACATAACCTAATTCTCAAAATCATTTCAGATCATAAGTCGATAAATAAATAAATAAAAATAATCAGAGTGTAAATTTTTTTTTTTTTAAACCAAACTTTCAAAACTAGTAAGTCCACATGCACATCCCAAGTAAATCGGAACCATGCTCTGATACCAAACTGTCACGTCCGTCAAAAATTCGGGCTTCTATTGAGCCGGATTTGACCCAATGGATCATTTCCAACCCAACTAGCAAGAACGAATCCTTGAGGCATGACTATGGAACATGCTTCATTTTTTTTTAAAGAATGCTAATAAAACAAAGTACAACTACAAAATGAATAAAGACGATATTATTAAATGTCTTTTCCAACTCAAATTCCAAGTAAAAAGTTCCCAAATAATAATAATCACTAATGATGTTCTAAAATTTATAAAATAAGAACAACAATTTAAAAAGTATTTAACTAGAAACGTCTCTTATTAAAATACTTGAAAACTCCAAAGTAATAAAAATGATAATCAATAAAAGTACCCATTATCCCCATGATATCATATAGTAGTGTCTTGCGAGAATACTAACATCTTAGTACTATGTCGTAAGCTTCCAAGTCCGCTTCTTTGTGCTAAGCGCTCCTCAAACTCTGTTGGGAGAGAAAAAGGAATTTGGGGTGAGCAAACCACATCCCAGTAGGAATTTCAAAAATAATATAGTGCAACGAAAATTAAACCATGCAGCCGATAAAAATAAATAAAATCCAAGTAAGTCAAAATCCTCTGAAATTACTTACTCATTTTACTCACATAAGCCAACCTATAATTGTAGGTTCCTAATCTATTGTCATAGTTATTCTGGTAACAAACCATACTGTTCCCCGAATAGTCTTCCCATGGTTTCCATCAATGATGGGATGCCATAACGGCCTGAAATTTCAGCAGCAGCAGAGATATGTATATTCAAATTTTATTTTCTTACCCGTACACTCAATTCCGTACAAAACACAAACACCCCAGTAATCCGATAATATATATATACATATATATATATATAGTAACGGATAAAATGCAACTATACTCCAAAACAGAAACCATCTACATGACCAAACCATTTCCCTGGAACCTAGTATCCAACTAGACAGACTCCATCGGCTGAGAAACAGCCCTGCACCAAATCACTCAACCAAAAGGAATGATTAAAATCATTTCACAATATTAGCGCGGAAAACGAAACAAATTTTGACTTGACATAAAATAATTTGTTGCTAGTGTATAAACAGAAGAAGGAGTGAATTTTTTTGTCAATTGATATTAATTTAAAATAAAAGGCCACTAACAATGATTAAACAGGAGAAGTATTAAACAAATAAAGGTAGTGGGGTGTAGTTGATGATCTAGAAAGTCGTTGAGTCCCCCCTTTTATTTTTTTGGAATCAGTACGTCACATGGGTGTCTGGTTATTTTATTTATTTATTTAAAAACATATGTTTACTCTTTGATGAGAGGGTAAAATGTAGGTGTACACAGGTGGGTGTTCATGACAACCATTAGAAAACAAAACAAAGCCATAGGCATTCTATCTATATTTTCATAGCCTTTTGGATCTGATACTTTTGGGAAGTGAAAAGATAACATGGGTAGATAGAGACAGTCGTACTAATTAGATCATTTCTCTTTTAAAAAGTTCTTTCCCCAAAACTCAATGGTTAAAACAACTATTATTTAAAAGATTTAACCTAAAATACAGTGCTAAGAACAGAGAGCTTTGTTATAAATGTTGAAAAATCAATGGACATCTTAATACGAGTACAGGGATTATGAGACACAATTGATCGTGCAAAACGGAGATTAAAACATGAAAATAGTTTAGTTTTATAGTATTACGAGAAACCCCTACCTCTTACGTAATCCAAGTGAAAAAAATCAATCCAAGATATCCTAAAGCAATCCAAGCATTTAAAAAATTCGGTATTCGGAAGCCTAGCAACAAAGCTGGGCTCCAACTCTCTTTTGATAAAGTAACAAAACATATTTTTATTTTTATTTTCATATTTTTGTAAATAGTATTTTTAGACGCATCCTTGATAGATGAAAAGAGGAAAAAGCATCCAGATATGGTTTCTTCTAGTGTTTTTTACATGGAGCATAAATCCGCATTAAATTGGGGCAAATATCGGGTGGAAACATGCGGCTGTCCTGGGGTCTATATGAGGGCCAAAACAATTCAGTCTTCTTGATTTAGCAACCATCATAGTGTCCCCAATCACCGTACCATCATCAAGATACCAAGCCTGCAGTTCTAGATCACACCTTTCGAAATACTCAAGACTAGCGGGTGGAATTCATGATGGGAGCATAAATGGGTAGTTTCATGGAGGCAAGTAACTCATCTGAAATAACAGCTTTTGGCCCACCGAGAACATCGGAAACCGTCTCTTCCACAAAATTCATGATGGGAGCTTACCCTACTTTTCATAAATGGGTAGTTTCATGCCATTTAAGTGGAGATTGAAAATTAGATGTAAAACTATATAAATAGGGAGGAGCATAGGTCAGAGAGGGGGAGGTAGCCAATAGGAGAAAAACTTTGTAATACAAAAATCAATAAACATTTCTCCCCGAGGGGATTCATCCTAGGTGACGTAGGCAAACCATGCCGAACCACGTTAAAACTTGTGTCTCATTTTTTGTCCATCGATTCGCCCCCTAACCCTAAAAACACACCAAAACTATCCATACATCGTGTTTCGTGCCCAAAAGTAATTTTGGGTACAAACATTTATGCCTCCATGTTAAATTCTGCATGAAACTCCAGGAATTAATACTGCATGCCTCCATATTCAATTCTGCATGAAACTTCCCATTTATGCCTCCATATCCAATTCTGCATGAAACTACTAGAATTAATACCGCATGCCTCCATGTAAAATTCTGCATGATGGACTGACTAGGTGACACGCATAATGGGTTGGCAGACTGGATTGACTGGCAGACATGGATGGCATACTGGATTGACTGGCAGACATGGATGGCAGACTGGATTGACTAGCATACATGCATAATGGCTAGCAGCATGGATGAAGGTTGGATGGCATACATAATGGGTGGTAGACTGGATTGACTGGCAGACATGGATGGCACACTGGATTGACTGGCAGACATGCATAATGGTTGTCAGCATGGATGAAGGCTGGCTGGCAGCACAACTGATAGCATAGGTAGAGACTGGCTGTCAATACGGTAAAGTTCTTAGCTGGAAATTGGTTGGCAACTCCGTTGGCAACATGAGTGGAAACTGCATGGAAACACCATTGGCAACATGGATGGAAACTGCATGGCAGCACCATCGGCATCACGATCTTGACTGATGGTTGACTTTGACCGTTGACCGGTTGTTGACTTTTATCATTGACTTTGACTATTTGACCGGGCGTTGACTTTGATCATTGACCGGTCATTGAATTTATGAAATACTGGCCAGATTGGTGGGATGCTTCGATTGACTGGTTAGCGGTCTTGGATGACAGCTGAACAGTGGTTTGGGCAACATTCTGGCCCAATATGTGGTATTTTTACTTATGGTACAAACACTAACCATATAGAGAAAATCTTAGACAAAATATATGGCATTTTCCTATCTAGTGTGTGTACCTTTGTGTTTGTTAACTTTTTTGGGTCAATGAGTTTTTTTTTTCCTTAACAGTTTTAACTATTTGAATGAACTAATTCGATTGGAACATCTTGAATATGACTAAACCTCATTGAATTGCTCATGACTGGTGTATTACTGCTTTCTTTTTATTTTTAAAATATTCAAGGCCCGTTCGGCCCTACACGCCCGAGCCCAAATAACATAACAGGTTTGGGCAAGCCACGGGTAATTTATGAAGATAAATAGCCCTGTCCGCCCAGCCCTTTTAGTTTGTTGGGTAAGAAATACACTTGTCCGCCCTATACGGTGCCGTTTAATAACTTCTCGGAAGATACAACAGTAATAACACGGTGATATGTTAATTAGCTCGGTTTTGTACATCCATCGAACTACCGACGTAACTCAATACTGATAAAGTAATTAGAAGCTTTGGATTTCATTAAGTAGCAACTAAAACACCTACTGGTGCTAGTAAGTTTTAGTGATAAGAAGTAATCTTACCACGTCCTGTTTGGTTATTGTAGAAAATGAAAGAAAACGAAAAGTGGGAGAATGGAATCATGTGTGTTCTGTTTTCATTTATGTTTACCAGTGCTATCCCACGTAACTTTGCGGGATAATTTCCAGCAAAAACGACTTATTTACCGTTGGATGATCAAATCAACGGTTAGATTCACGTTCAGGAAAGGCTCCATCATTTTCAGGAAAGGATCCACCATTTTCAAGAAAGGATCCACCGTTTTCCCTAAAGGGATCAAGGCTGTTAGATCTGGATTTTAGCATGATCTAATAGTAAAGAAGCCGTCTTTACGGGAACTATCCCGCAAAATCGTGTGGGATAGCACTGCTAAACAGAAATGAAAACAGAACACACATGATTCCATTCTCCCACTTTTCCTTTTCTTTCATTTTCTATACTAACCAAACAGGACGTGGTAAGATTACTTCTTATCACTAAAACTTGCTAGCACCAGTAGGTGTTTTAGTTGCTACTTAATGAAATCCAAAGCTTCTACTCCCTGTGTTTCTAAAAGATCGTCTTATATTCCATTTCCGTCAGTTTTAAAATTGTGTCCAGCTTTTGTTTATAGACATATTTTTTCAATGAACTCTCTATTATAACTTTTAAGTTTTTATATTCATAAATGCATATTAATGGGACCTAATCTAAAATATTAAAGAAATTTGTACATTTAAGAAAACAAATATATTCTTCATTCATTTTAAAAGACAATATATTTGGCTCCAAGAATTAGATTCGTAAAAAAGATTTTACTCTATAAATTCGATATCTTTTAAAAAATTTTGTTTATTTATTTACAATCTTCTTAACAATTTTAAGCAGTTTTTAATACTTGCATTTTTTATTAACATAAAATACTCCCTCCGTTCCACTTTAGATGATGTTTTTGGAGTTTTCACGCAGATTAAGAAATGGAGGGAAATATGAAGATTTTCCATCTATGCCCTTGAGAAAAGTCTTCCAACATTAATTGATATTAGTGAATTTAAAAATAAACTTATAGTTCCAAGACAAAATGAAAGGGTGTTATTGGCATTTTTGTGGAAAAATGTGAAAACTTTCAAGTATTGTCGAACAAAAATTTAACCCTAAAACATCATCTAAAATGGAACGGAGGGAGTAGGTAAATAAATGTAGAACTTTAAAGATGGGATTAATGGGGCCAGGAGCTTTGGTGGAATTACGTTTCCCTCACTACATTTGGATGCCGAAATCCCTGGAATCAGGGGCGTAGCCAAGAAATGTTGGATGGGGTGCAAAAATTTGCTATGGGGTGCAAGAATTTTTTTAGGGGGGTGCAAAAATGCAAAAATAGGCTTGGGTATTAAAAAAAATTCTACTTAGGCTTGAAATGGCCTTTGTAGCCAGCTAGGCAGGGGGTACAAGTGCAACCCCTTGCACTGGGCTGGCTACGCCCCTACCTGGAATTACGTTTCCGACGGGATTCACTTTTCCAGCAAATCATTCGTATGAAGTCCGACCTCTCCCCCTAAGATTTGTTGGAAAACTTATCAGGGGATTTATGGACCCACTTTTTTTAGTCCAAATCCTATATATATACAATTTTAACCTTCTTAGGGCAATGCCAAACAATACATGAACTTTAACACAAGAAAATTTTATGAATCCTAGGAATCTCAACTGAGTTACCAAACATACGAGGGATTTACATGAATCCCAAAATTTGTAATCCTGTGGGATTACAAATTCCTAGAAATTGTAAATTCTACAATCAAACCCACCATAAGCCTAGTTAGCAATTCGGGGTACGGGTAGTAGTTCGGGACGGCATACGTACGAGAATTATACGGATTCAGATAGGTCGAATTCGGTCAAAAATCCGGTCAACGGTTCGTTGTTCGGACAGTAGTTCGGAACGACATACGTACGTGTATATTCGTTTTATAAATGTGAGTTCGGCACTTAAAATTCGGATTACATAAATGATAAATTGATAAGTATTATGATCTTATTACGAGACTAATTTTATTTGTATATAATTTATAAGATGAAAAAAATATTTTAGCGTGATTATTTAACAAGAAGTAAACAGTTTAATCGCATAAATGTATTCTAAAACGAGTTTATAGATTTTTAAACAAAAATTAACACATAAAACACTGGTTAAACAACTATCAATAAAAAATTTAACTAAATAATTGTATTTAAATATAAAGTATATTCAAAATCAAACCAAAACCAAGCAACAAAACTCTGTTCAGAGAATTACTTATGGGAGAGCGAGGTTGGGTGCGAACTAGGTTCGAAGTTCTAGTTCGGAAATATCATTCAGATTCGGTTAGTTAGGATACGTTCGCGAATCATTCGTGAGGTCCATATAATCCGGGAACTAGGTTCGGAGTTCAAATAGTTCGGAAGTATCATTCGGATTCGGTCATTTCGGATACGTTCGGGAATCATTCGGGAATGATTCGGAAAATTACTAACTAGGACCATAAGTGTAGTCAAGTAAAGTATTATGATTTCCTTAATATTTAGACAAAATTAAAGCGGATTATCTTTTCGAAATGAAAGGAATAATTACTTTATCAATATTGAGTTATGTCGGTAGTTCGATGGACGTACGGTACAATTACCGAGCTAATTAACATATCACCCTGTTATTATTGTTGTATCTTCCAATAAGTTATTAGTTGGAAGTTGGAACTCATTTCCCGGACAAATCTCGAGGTACATGTAACGTAACGTTTAGCCTTATCCGTATTCCATAGGGGAGCTAGCTGCTAGAGTAGTTGAGGCCCGAGGTTAACGACAAGAATTTCGTTCATTTCAAGGTGGGCATGGCTAGCTTTATTTTATTATTTTATTATTTTATTTGATAGATTTTTTTATTTGATTGAAAAGTAGAGATGAGAGTTGAACCCGGACACCAAACACTCTTTAACCCGTACCCCAATTTTTTTGAGCAAAGGACACAAATATTACACATTTCATGGAAAGGTCCGCTCACAGTCGGACTCTCTCAAAACCTTACAACCATGTGCGATTCCAACTCAGTCCAACTCACCCACTGACCCATCCAACTCAATACCTAATCTACCCTTCCCTAGTCAGTTTAGTGTGACCGTACCCAATTTATTTTATATGACACTCTTGGTTTCATACCCAATTTATTTTATAAGACTATCTTTGTTATTTACCCAATTTATTTTATTTACACCGAAAAACACATTGCCCATTGTAATTTATGCGATCTTGTTAGTGAGGTACCCAACTTATATTATATGTTAAAAAACTTTCCCAACTTATATTATGCGACCTTTTAAGAAGAGTACCCAACAAGTATTATTGGAAGCACTATTTGGGTATGTTAACACAAACGAAACAAAATTCATATGCCAACAGAAAATGCACCTAAATGGGAATGAATAAAAGGCACGACAGTGATTCCTAATCGACCTTTCCATTCTTCACCTGGCTTCAACATGATTGGTTTCTCAATCACTGCAGCGTCAACACAGAGCATCTGTTTGTACTCCTCGTCCCCAAAATCTGTCATGGTTTTTGATTTCTTCTCCCATGAGTTCCAGACGACTGAGAAAAAAAACGACCGCAGTTATTAACAAGTTTGAATGTGTGCGTGTCTTCTACATCACCACCTGAACTTGGGCCACCTCCTTTGCTGCAACAAATTTTATATGTTAAGTAACCATAGGAATACAACTGGTGTAGGGTAAAGAATGCTAACAAAAAATATAAATATACCACTTCGAACGATCTGTAATTAATGGGGTAGCATTGCACCGGGGACCAGGGGGAAGGGGAGTGTTATAACCCCTAAAAGAACATCGGCTAGCAATTGTCCCGGCATGGAAGTCAGATGCACTAATATCGTCTTCACTAATAACCTCTTCAGTTGAGGAGTTTGATATTTCACACGTTCCAATGGGATTGCAGCAAATGAAGACGTACTCTCAAACGATGCAACAGGTTCTTGGGTATCACAAGAAAAACATGCACTCCGGTTTCCAGTCCGAGCCGTCGAGACATTGGAACTGACTGAAACTCCCGAGATGGTTTTAAATGTAGTCTTAGGAAAATTCTTATTCGGTCTTAACAAATTTAGCAGATCATCAACAATCTCACGTCGAAATGACCCGCTCAACGTTTCAGAATCAAGTGTGCTAGAATCTACTATAAACCTCTCAGAATTTGATGAGGTAATAGTAGGTGAGTCAAAAACCACTTTCCTAACATAACAAAAGGAATGTCCCAATCCTTCATCTAATGGTTCTATCAAGACTAAATCAACTTCCCCACCTCTACCATTACCATTCGGCACAAAGTAGCCTACAACTCGGGAAGTACTATTCCCCATGAAATGACTATCACTAGCCCCTTCAATGTGTGAATTCTATTGCAACTATGCAATCTAAGTAAAATAAACCCCTTTTACCCCTAATGACCATCATTATCTTCACACAATTTAGTATACAGATTCATTTACCAATTAAAAACATTAACAAGAAATAGCTGACCTTCCATTTGAGTGATCACTGAACTTGTATGTAGCTCTGGATCAAGAAACACATAAAATAGATCTAGTTGTTGCCCTAATGAAAACACCTCAGAAAAACAGAAAAATTAGGCAGATTTATAAAATCCGAGGGGAACCCAGGTAATAAAAAATACTGATTTTGAATAAAGGTTAGAAATTTGTGGAAGAGATGCAAGTTTAAGTGAACCCAAATGAGTCTTACAGTGGAAGAGTTGAGATAGATAGAGTGAAAGAAGAAAAGAAGAAATAAGATTAGATAAGAATTAACTAACCTAACCATAACTAACTGACTAGGGAGGGTAGATTAGGTATTGAGTTGGACGGGTTATTGAGTGAGTTGTAGTGAGTTCGAGGCGCATATGGTTGTGCGGTTTTGAGCGAGTCTAACAAAATGTGGACCTTTCCACGAAATAATAGGCAATTTGTATGCCCTTAGCTCAATTTTTTTTAGGTGCGGCTAGCTTCTCCAAAATTTTCCCTTTTCCATATAAGTTTATAAATACAACCTTTCTAATCAATCAATCTATATCGATCACCTTGGTCGTTGTAGTATATTGGTGAGGAAAAAAGAAAGAAAAAAGAAAAATTCGATCACTTCGTCTTTCTGAAAACTTTTTCTGCATCTTGTAGCAATGGGGTTGAAGTTATATGGGTTTCCCATGTCGACTCCAACAGCGTGCATAATGACATGCCTGGCTGAGAAAGAACTAGAATATGAGCTTGTTCCAGTTGACCTTTCCAAAGGAGAACACAAGAATCCAACTCATCTCGCCAAAAACGTACTTTAACTTCTTTTCTTCAAGTAAATTAATAATCTGTTTTCACTTATCTCTTAAGTTTCATTAACTTGTGTATGTTTATTTAACAGCCATTTGGTCAGATTCCTGTTCTGGAAGATGCCTCTGTCACCCTTTTCGGTGAGTTCTGTTATCCATATTATCACTAAACATGTATAACCATGTTCATGTATCTGTCATTTTACTTCTACTACCAGAGATTCATGAATTATTAATGTAGTTATATATTGATCAAATATTAACACTTGGAACAGAATCTCGAGCAATCACCAGGTACATCGCTCATAAGTATAAGTCAGGTGCAGATCTATCTAGGCACGACAATGTCGAAGCAGCGGCAATGGTTGGAGTATGGGTAGAAGTAGAATCCCAACAGTTCAGCCCTCCTATGAACACAATTATCTTTGAAAAGTTTATAAAGCCATTATTTCTTGGCCAAACTGCTGATGAATCAATCATTAACGAAAACCTGGTGAAACTTGGTATAGTGCTTGATGTTTATGAAGCTAGATTGAGCAACTCAAAGTACTTGGCAGGCGATTCTTTCACCCTCGCTGATCTTCACCATCTTCCTTTCATTCACTACCTCTTTAAGACTCCACATTCTAATGTGATCACTTCAAGGCCTCATGTTAATGCGTGGTGGGAGGATATCTCAACAAGGCCATCTTTCATCAAGGTTGCTGAACAAATGGACACCAAGGCATGCATGAATTGCTGATGAACTTATTCATGTGATCATTTCAAAAATTAGTGATTAATGTTGTGATGAACTTTAGGATCTTGTCATTTATAATTTGTGCAATGGGTTTCAGTTAATTTGTCAATGTGTATCACTACCATAAGCGCGCAAATCTTGATTAGTGATTAATATGCATTGGTATCATTTTCCCAAATTACTTGCATATGCGTTTTAAACTCCATAGGGGCGGATCCCACTTTCCACGTGTTTAGTGTTTTGTGTACATCTGAACATTCTGTCCAAAATCACTCTTAACCATTTTGTGAGCTTCGTACAAATAACACACCACTTCTAGACTCGATGTTCGCATTGATTCTTGGCAAAAACGAAATAGAGAAATGATGTTTTTGAAAATACAACTCCAAATATTATATAAACTCAATCCATGAGTACCAAGCTCAGCATAAGCACATGGGAATAGATATGGATGAGGTAATAGCCTGTTTGGATGCAGAAGTAGAAGTCAGAAGTACTTCTCCAGAAGCAGAAGTCAGAAGTCCAGATTTTTTGCTTCACAAAAAGTCGACTTTTCTGCTTCTGGAAGTCATTCTGAAATTCTACACCCAAACTGACTTCTTGTTTTTTGACTTCTAGAAGTCAAAAAGTTACTTTTGGATGTGTATCCAAACAGGCTATTAAGTGGTGATGTATTACTAGTTCGTCTCTTAATTATCTCCCAAACAAAAATAGTTGTTGTCGATCATTATTTTCGAGTGGTTGACCTGTGGACTAAATTTCTCCCCGTTACCATTCAATTTAATTATTTCCCCATACTTATTATATAGGCGCAAATTTTCATTTTGCCTTGTACTACTTTTAAAACAACTTTTTACTTATATTATCTGTAGATGCATTTTACTACAAACTACATCCAAAGGATAGAAATGTACTACTCTTCTCAAACGAAAGTAAACGCTCAACCATGAACACAAGATATACGTGGTTTGGTATGATTACCTACGTCCACGGGGGTGAAAGGATGAATCTTATTACTTTGCGGTGTTACAATGGTGTTGCTCTTAGTGGGATTTCCTTACAAGATGCACTTACTTCTCATTCACTTCTCTCTAATGCTAACTCGGGTTTCTCTCTCTTTCTCTCCCCAAAGATTACAACCTGCCCCTTCTTGAATTCGAGTCGCTCTATTTATAGAAGAGGTTACATACAACTAAGTTAGGGTGTTGGTCACATTACATCTAGTTGATGTTCTGTTGTTGGGCCGACTTCTGCTGTCTCGTGTGGCCGATGTGACTTCATCCCTCGCCCGTCTCTTATCCAAGCCGACCTCGTCTGGTGTTCCGATGGCCCGATGTCGCTTGTCTTGGTTGCCGCCCTTACGATTGGCCGATGCGTCTCCTACTTTCTTACCATTTTGACCATATCACCTCGTTTGACCCGCCCTGTCTTGTCTGTATCAGCTTTATCAGAAGTCCAGATCAAGTCTTGTCCGATGTCTGCACGCCCGATCCACGTGGATCCTTAAATCTCGCGCGCCCCTAATCTTCCTTATATGCTTCGCGTTTCTTCGTATCTGAGTGTATCAGGCCTAGGATATCGCCACCTGGATCTGTGTATAATTTACACCTACATTTATGCCCCTTCTTCGGCTCGTGTGGGAGACACGAGTGGGAGAACCTCGTTCTAACTGCCCACGTCTTTGGTCATGCCGCGAATTCCGCCATGCAGCGCCCCACTAACTCCACCTTATGACTGGTAACCGTCGACGTCGGTTATGGTTCCTCTCCTTTAAATAGCCCGCCTCTTTCTTCCTTCTTCTTCTCTGTCATTTTATTTTACTGTCCCGCAACTGTAGCTTTTCTCCCCGGATTCCTTCACTGCTTTGCGCTTCTGAAAAACCCTAACTTTCTTGATTTTTCTTCCTTCAATTCCCCCTCACTAATCGTCACCGTAGATGTTAGTCTCCTTGTCTTTCTCTATCGAATACCAAGCTCTGCACTATCTCTGTTAATGGCTTCTTCTCCTTCCATGGCTGAGAAAAGGTCCGTTGATGACGTTTTTTCTGAGTTCGACGACCCTTTGCTTGTTTCTTTGTTTTTGCTTGAGAGCCCCTCTAGGCATGATGATCGCGCGATGAGATCTATTTTTGCTGATAGCTCTTCTTCTATTTCGTGCAGGTCCGAGAAAAGGGTGGTGAAAGATCTCTCTGATGAGGAATTTATCGAGCAACTGAAGGAGAAGTATCACCTCCAAAATTACGAGGTGACCCTTCTCTCGGGCCGAAATGGTATATTGAAGAAGGCGGACATGAAGAAATACGAGCAATCGGCCGATTGTGTGGTTATCACCCTGGGTCAACTAGAGATAGGTCTCCGTCTTCCCTTATACAACCCTGATAGCCCATTTTATTACGAAGTTTTGTCCCAGATTCGGCCTTCTCGTGCTTTAGCTCAATGGACTGGCAATACTTTCCGAATTATGAACGAGTGGAGGGATCGCCGCGATGGTCATGGTTCTACTGCCGAGTGGTCGACCTACAAGCCCGAGGACCCTCCTGAGTATACCGTTGCCAATTTCCTTGTCAACTATCGAGCTGGTACTTCGACCCTGGGCGATCTTGCTGGGTTTGCTGCAAGTCCTCATCGTGTTAAAACTAAGCCCGAGGGTGTCGAAAGAATGATCTTTGGATGCCGATCCTGTCGGCCATGGTTCCAACAAGCGAGCCCGACATTCTAATGATCCGACCTATCCCCGAGTTCCGCTTCTTGTCCGAGGTCCTATCCTTCATGGTGACTTCCCGTCGCCTACTTTTCCCGCTGAGCCCTATTCTTTCTGGGTGGTTAATGATGACAAGGCCGATAAGGTACGCACTTTTCTTGATTTCTATCTTGTTAGCTTCGGGCGTCAGTTAGTCACTTGTTGTTGTTTGCAAATCTCAGGTCAGTTCCACAAAGACTCTCAAGTATAGGAAAAGAGGTGCTAGCACAAGGGTTGAGTAAGACCAGGGGAAGGTAACAAACATAATTATTCCCTTATAAGTACATGTACTTGCCCCTGTTTTTTGACTTCACATGTTATGACGAGACACTTGTGCAGAAACACCCGAGGTGCGATGATGATGACGTTTACGATGTCGACCCTACTCCGCTTAGGCGTAATCCTGGCAGAGGTAAAGATATTGCTAAGCCACCATGAAAACAAGCCCCCTCATTGATCTTTCCGATGAGGATGAGTTGTTTGGAGAGACTGTGCCGGGTGAAAAAGCCGGTGAACAAGGTGTGGGCGACCAGCATGAGCCCTTGGAGACGCCCGCCGTAGGGAAGGTTGTTACTAATGTTCCGGTAGAGCTTCCCTGTGTTCCCAGGTTTACTGAGGGATCGTCTTCTAGCTCCGAGACCTGCTTCACTGTTTCTGGCCCGATCATGAATTCCTTGGGTGCGCTTACTTCCTCCAACTTTGGGAAGTATACTGGTGAAGACATGTTGAATGCTGTACCCTGTTATGGCGACATCGCCTTGACACTTGACACTGTGGTGAGCGACTTGATTTTGTATAGTAATGCCCCACTTCTGATTTCTGTCCTTAGTGTCTCTTATGATGCAAATTCGTTTGTTTGTGTTAGATCATGAACCGTGTACGCTTGGATGCCGCCAATCGCCTTCGAGATAAACAGTTGATAGAGTCTCTCCAACTTGAAATTCAGAATGAGAAGGGTCGCGCGAACGAGCTGGAGATCAAACTTGCCGATGATCAAGGTATATGACTCTTCTTGACTTGTGTTGATTGAGTTTATCGTGCCAGTATCCTGAGTCGGGTATCCTTCTTCTTAGCCGAGGTATCTAGTATAAGTATATACGCTACTTCGGAGTTTAGGATTCTGAAGAGAAAATGGGATATTGAGAAAGACCTTGTGGAAAATCTTCGTTAACGAATGGCAAACAAAGACGACAAAATAGACCGTCAAACTGAGGAGATTGCAGGTCTTGAGGACGAGTTAGAACGACATCGCCGGTTTGATTATTATCCTTCCGAGATGGACAATTTACGGGCTCATTTGGGATCTTCTCAGCGTCTTGTTGCCGAAAAAACTGCTTTAGCCACGAGTTTGGAGCAAAGGGTAAACGCTCTTCAATTGCAGAATCGAGATCTTCACGAGGATCGCCGGCGAATATTGAGAGATAAGGATGTGGTGGAGCGAGCTAACATCGATTTACTGGGCCGAGTGCGTGAATTTGATAAAGTTATGGGCGATTTAGAGTGGAGTAGATCGCAACTTGCGGTTCTCCAAGCGTCGCGTAATCGGTTAATGAACGATTGGGCCAAGCATAAGAAGTATTGCCCTAGTAACGAGTTCAACGAGCAACATTATAACGAATTAACCATGAAGTTGTCTAGGACCGAGGATGAGTTGTCCAAGTCGGTAGAGTCGCTTGATCGGTGTTACCATACTGTCAGGTCTCTTAGCCGATGTGTTGAGGCCATTTTTTAGATCCAGATCGCGCTTTATTCTTGCAAAAATGTTAAGATATATCCGATGAATAACATCCTATATTTGTGGTTTTGTAGCCTCGCAAAAACGTTCGCAGGAGCTTGATCTAGAGGTTCGCCGATTGAAACAGGCCGAGGTCGATTTGGGCTTCAAGTTAGCTGAGGCTGAGGAAAACGCTTCCCAGATTACCCAACAACTCGAGGAAGAACGGGTCGCCCATGTGGAGGAGTTAGATCAGAAAGTTCAAGCTGGAATTATGGACTGGGTGGAGAAGAAGCGGCTCGAGGTCGCGCAGAGGAAGGCCGACGCGGCTCCTCCCAAGGTTTAAACTTTCTTTTTGTGGTGCTGCGTCACTATGTTGCCCCTTCCATCGGGTTGTAAATCGCTCTAAACACTTCTCCCCTTTTTAATTTCTGCTACCTTGCTTGTTTGTTTTAATGGGGGTGCTGCATCACCGATGTTGTTTGTTTCATTTCCGCTAAACTTTTCATTTCGTACGTCCGCGCGATGCTTTTCGTACTTTGTTATCAGACGCTTGGTGTTATTGATTTAGCTTTTGTTTCTTATGTTATTCTAGCGATTGTTGCTTGATGTACCATGCGATCGATGTGGTTTTCGTTTTGAATGTTGCTCCTCTGGGTGTTGGTTGTTGCACGACACTATCGATTTGTTTCTTGTTCCGCATGTTGCCCCGACCGTTTGTTGATTAACGCCCGACGTTGTTTGTTTCGCTTTTGTTCCTAGTGTTATGCCCTGCAATTGTTGCTTTTATATGTTAGAACTCTAACCATTTCTGTCGAACACACCCAACAAGGAGGGTCATCGGGCCCTATGCCATGTCCTGATCGGGGTATCTCATCACTATCTCTTTGGATTCAGTGGAAGGGTACCAGTCATCCTAGTTCTAGGTCCGATGGTCCCGAGTGGTTATCGATCAACCGATCTCGGGCAAGTGGACACGCCCACTTGCGATGGTGGTGACCTTTAAGATGTAAGTAGGCCACCTAGCTGAGTAGACCTCGCGTCTAAACAACCTTTGGAACTGGTTTCCAACCACCAGAACCCTTAGGCTACCTCGGCACTTTCACACTGCCACTGCCCCGAGTTCGAATATCCAGGCGACTGTAAGGCACCTCGGCACTTCCACACTGGCGTTGCCCCGAGTAAGAATGCCCATTCGAGTGTAAGTCACCTCAGCACTTTGATGAGTGCCAAATATTGCATATTCATACACCTTTTCATTGGCACTTAACTCATCTTTCGCGCTTCAAAGTCATATATTATCCCAAATTCTGCATTCTTACCATCTTCAAGAATAAATATTTGTATTATTTAATTTTGTGTTTTTAAGTACTAAATAAAGCTTGGAAGAATTGAGAAGACAAAAGAGAAGAAAGTTGGAAGCGTTGCAACCCGCTCGCGCATCAGTGGCAACCTGTTTACAAATTCATGGGATTAAACAAACCCATGATCCAAAACCCATGATCCAAAACCCAAGACCCAAATCCATTTCCACCTCACCCCCATTGGATTCTTTCCAAAACATCCACCTCACCCCCATTGGATTCTTTCCAAAACATCCACCTCACCCCCATTGTATTCCATTCTATCCATCAATTAAGAAAACATGTTTTGTTTAATTGTTGAGTGGTTGCTACAGTGAAATTCGGATCCCAAGTGTGAGAGAATTTTTGTGTATAAATAGAGAGGGTTGTTGTGTTGAAAACTCATCCAAGAATAGCTTGTTCATGTTAGTTTATCAAATTTCAATTTTGTTGTAATATTCTTCATGTTCTAATTTCATTTACTAGGGTTTAGATGAAGCCCTAATCTCATTGGTATGTATTCATATCTTGTATCTTGTTCTTGAAAGTTTAGAATTGTTTAAAGATATAATTTAATCCAAGTTTTTCAACATCTTTCTCTCACAATGTATGCCATGTATCCATTGTAGTTAGAATATCTCTATGTTGATTATGCTACAACTCATGCTTAACCAAATATTGATGTTTAGATTAGTTGTGCTTAATTAGACAATTAATGCTTTAGAGAAATACTTTAGTTGTGATTAAATTATCCATTGGAGAAACACCTTAGTTATACGGTAGACTTGAATCTACTATAAGGACAAGAATAATATTACAAGTTGAATGCATATCATAGGTTATTGGTGGATTTGAATACCCTAGTCTCCATATTATCATTGTTTACATATCTTGTTATTTGCATCTTTTACTTTTATTATTTCAGTCACTTGAAAATCATATCGTCGTATCGACAAAATCAAACCCCTTTTGGTTACTCTCTGAATCAGGATTTAGAATCAACTTCTACACTCTCCAAGTCTCTGTGGTTCGACCTGTGCTTGCCCTGTGTTGCTTATCGACACTGTGCACTTGCAGTATACACAATAGTAGGTATCTTTCCGAGCCTACCAAGTTTTTGGCGCCGTTGCTGGGGACTCGGTAGTGGTGTAGTTCATTTTTCATCTCCTGTCACTATTCATTTTTCATCTCCTGGAATTGTTCACATATAGCAAAGCGTAGCATAATCACTGTAGCCGAGCGCAACTATTCTGATCAATTTTACACTTATTTTTGTTATTTTTTTTTTAATTTTTGGTTTTGCTTTAAAACTTCGAAACCCTAATACCTCTTTTGAGCTCAACAGGTGACGGAGTAGCTGTTGTAAAGGCGAAGGAAAGGAAGCGAAAGAAGTTTTTATTTTAAATAAAAAAAAAAAAAAAAAGAGTTTATTTTATTTATTTTTAGATTGTATTAGGATTCCTCTACTCTTGTAATTTTCTTTTTCTTTTGCACTTTATTTTGGACTTTGGACTTGGACATTCTATTTTTATTTTTATTTTTAAACCCTACGGAAGGGTATTATTAAATATCAACTGTTTGCAGAGAAGGAAGGTGATTACAATATCACCTCGGCCCCTCGGGTTCGTTCATGACATAGGAGTCGTGGCCCGAGTCGACAACAACGGTTGATCCCTCGTCTGGAACGGGAGGTAAGTTTGTCGAAACACTCGCGAATCCCTTGTTAGCGAGTTACTGTATTCCTTCGTTTGCATATATGTTGAGGAATTGAATACGGCTGCTTTATTTTCCTAGTAAAGGTCAAGGACTGGCCATACAAGATAAGGGTTCGGATTTCATCACCGTTCTCTTCTTGCCCGCCTTAGGAAAACAATTCCTAACGTGAACCTAAGCATTAAATTTGAAATAAAACGAGACCTATAAGGTAACGATCTTAGTAGGAGAGTCGTTCGAAAAATATTGGTTACTCTCTAAGCATACTTCGAAGTTCATGACGGTTTCTGTAAATTGAATGCGTGACTGCGCCGCCTTGGAATGCGGTGAGGCCTTGGGTATCAAAGATCCTGCAGATTCTTCCCTCGCCTCTATTCAATTTACTTAAACTCGGATTGATTCCAGAGGAGTTTGCTCAGATTGTAACGAATTCCATTTCGAAGGATTAGAAGCTGGTCTAGAAAACAATCTAAGTGGAACCATCATGCTTTTTGTTTGCTAGAAATCAGTAGGTTTTTCTGTGGTAGAGTCAGCCTTGTTTGCGATTGCATAGAACTTCCCTTCCGTTTATGATTTTTCGTCTTTTATTTTGTTTTTCTAATGTATGCCCGAGGTAATTAGAGAACGGGCTTGAAAAAAAAAAAAAAAAAAACCAATAATGAAAAAAAAAAATATTGGTCTGTTTTCAGTGTGTACATCCCAATATCTGCAACAAGCCTAGTGCTAGTTAGAGATCATGTCGGGATTCTGGTCTGCAGGTGGGGATGGAAACAAATCCATCAGAGAGCTTGCTTACGGGCATGCTTCACATTACAAAACTCCAACAGACCATGATGTCACTAGTTATAGGGATTATTATGGAAATTTTCACAGTCCTGAGCATCAATACATGAACCCTAGTAACTACTCACACATGTATCATCCACCACAGGGTGAAAATGAACATCTTTATAGTGCCCAACTCTCACAATCATCACTTTTGGACCAGTTAGAAGCTAGAACTGCAGCTTTAGAAATGCAAATGCATGAATCTGTCGCATATAATTCTTCTAGGCAATCTGAAATCTATGCTTGTACCTTATGTGGAGGCTTAGGCCATCCTGCTGATAATTTCTATATTTTGCATGATTTTAGGCAATCTAGAGAATATCATGAAAATCCAAAATATGAAATGCCAACAGATTACAAAGTTGATAGTCATTGGGACCATAATCAACCTTTCGAAGGTTGCGATCAGTATTTTATAGACCCTAATGACCCTGCACACATGTATCATCCACCACAGTGGGAAGTTGAACAATTTTGTACTTCTCAATCTGTGGAGGGACTCATCGAACAAAATAATGCTAGGAGTGTATTGCATGATAAACCATATAGCATTAATTATGAATTTCCTCTTTGTTGAAGACTCTCATTCCATTGAACAACTTAATGCATTATTAAAAATGAATTTGATTCATTTACAAAATGTAGGAAAGGAGGAATTTCAGGATGAAATATTTGTTTGTCCTAATGAAATAAAATGTGAAAATAGTATGCCTAGTCTTACTTGTGTAGCTGATATTGCATATGAACCTGTTTTAAATGAAGGGACTAGAAATACTACGATTTTAAATAAGGAAATGCATTTCTGTGATGATGATGATGTTATGTTATAAGAATATGTTTTTACTGAAAATATTGTCGAACCTTTGAGTTCAGAGACATTAGGCTTCTCTGCCTCGACCTTAATGAATGATGTTTCTTCTAGTGATACATATACATGTGATGTTGATACTGATCTTGAGCCTGTGCAATTGTCCCGTGAACAAGAGCATGACACATTTCTTGTGTATGACTTAGAAAATATTGAATCTCCTGTCGACACCAATGATACTATACATGAAAATAACTTTGATGTGTCTGATTCTCTGTCTAAGTCACAGTGTGAAGTTTCTTGTGATATTCCTATGCATGAAACTGAAGTTCTAGGGGATGATTGTGAACTGGGGCTTATTGATTTGTTTTATGAGCATGAGCATGATGTTGTACTTGTGTCTGACATAGGTAGTGTTGAATCTCCTGTCAATACTAATGATCTTATGCATGAAAACATAATTGACGTATCTGATTCTCTGCCTGGGTTACATTGTGATGTCTCTTTGGATTTGTCTATGCATGAGAATAAAACTTTGGATGAGCATGATACTTATTTGGGTCTTGATGGATTGTTCTATGAATGTGAGCATGCTTCGACACTGGCAAATGATTTAGGAGTTATAGATGCGCCTAATAATGATGTGCCTACCTCCCTGCCCATGTCACAAACTAGTAATCTTGCACCCAACCTAGATTTGGTTTGTAAAGTTATTGTTAAACCTACTTTTCTAAGAGTACCTAATCTAGGATTGGAACTGTGTGCCTCTCAAGTCCTCTTGGACTATTTTGCAGTTAAATATAATACCTTTGATGAGCCACAATTAGAGTTCACTCATGTCTCTCCATCCATCCCTGACAAAATCCACTTTGAACTAGATCTTGTGCATGTTGCACCCCTGAAATTGTTAGATTTTGTACCCAAAAGTATATCTATTGAAAAATATAGGTTTGTGGGTAACTCATTCACATATGCAGTCTCACTTGCATTGCTGTCCTGTTATAATTGTGTAAGGATGTTGATGTTTCCGCACTACGTCTTTTGGGTTGATCCTCAACTTTTTAGATTATTGGTACATGGTGAGTCATCATTGTATAATCTAGTAGGTAAAATTTTGAATCTTGTTGATATATTTGTGTGCTAACCAAACTTTTTGTCTTGCGCTCATATTTTTTGCTTTCAAAGCATTCATTCAATTATGGTTAGCACCACCCTTTTTGGCATCTGGTAATCTCTTTCCTTTGAATCTGTTTTGTTCTCATGTTTTGTTGTTTCTGTTCTTTTGAAACATTGAGGACAATGTTAGATTTAGGTTTGGGGGAGTATTTCCATATCGTCTTCTATGAACAGCTGTGGAGCGGGTCTTTTGTAGAGTGTTTTCTATGACCAGCTGTGTAGCGGGTCTTTTGTAGGATCATTTGCAGTCTTTTGCATTTTTTTTGACCAGCTGTGTAGCAGGTCTTTTGTAGGATCTTTTGTAGTCTTTTGCATTTTTTTTGTTGTCTTCTATGACCAGCTGTGGAGCGGGTCTTTTGTAGTGTGTTATCTGATGACCAGCTGTGTAGCGGGTCACTAAAAAAAAAAATGATGATCAGCTGTGTAGCGGGTCTTAAAAAAAATTAAATAAAAAAATATTGGTTACAAATTTTCATAGTTCTACGAAATTCCGAAGTTCATCATCTACAGTTGAAGACCGAAGACGAAGACATTTCTATGGATGCTCTGAAATTGGAGAAGGTTTTGTGGGTACATCTTTGGTAGGCCCTCACGAGACTACAACTCGTCCACTAGGGACACCTAGGGGTTTAAAGGCTTAGTGCATACGCTAAATGCATTCGAGAGACCAGCGACAATGGTATAGTTAGGATTTCTGGATTTCTGTTTCACTTGAGGACAAGTAAAATTCAGTTTTGGGGGTATTTGATGAGTGCCAAATATTCCATATTCATACACCTTTTCATTAGCACTTAACTCATCTTTCGCGCTTCAAAGTCATATATTATCCCAAATTCTGCATTCTTACCATCTTCAAGAATAAATATTTGTATTAATTAATTTTGTGTTTTTAAGTACTAAATAAAGCTTGGAAGAATTGAGAAGACAAAGAGAAGAAAGTTGGAAGCGTTGCAACCCGCTCGCGCATCAGTGGAAACCTGTTTACAAATTCATGGGATTAAACAAACCCATGATCCAAAACCCAAGACCCAAATCCATTTCCACCTCACCCCCATTGGATTCTTTCCAAAACATCCACCTCACCCCCATTGGATTCTTTCCAAAACATCCACCTCACCCCCATTGTATTCCATTCTATCCATCAATTAAGAAAACATGTTTTGTTTAATTGTTGAGTGGTTTCTACAGTGAAATTCGGATCCCAAGTGTGAGAGAATTTTTGTGTATAAATAGAGAGGGTTGTTGTGTTGAAAACTCATCCAAGAATAGCTTGTTCATGTTAGTTTATCAAATTTCAATTTTGTTGTAATATTCTTCATGTTCTAATTTCATTTACTAGGGTTTAGATGAAGCCCTAATCTCATTGGTATGTATTCATATCTTGTATCTTGTTCTTGAAAGTTTAGAATTGTTTAAAGATATAATTTAATCCAAGTTTTTCAACATCTTTCTCTCACAATGTATGCCATGTATCCATTGTAGTTAGAATATCTCTATGTTGATTATGCTACAACTCATGCTTAACCAAATATTGATGTTTAGATTAGTTGTGCTTAATTAGACAATTAATGCTTTAGAGAAATACTTTAGTTGTGATTAAATTATCCATTGGAGAAACACCTTAGTTATACGGTAGACTTGAATCTACTATAAGGACAAGAATAATATTACAAGTTGAATGCATATCATAGGTTATTGGTGGATTTGAATACCCTAGTCTCCATATTATCATTGTTTACATATCTTGTTATTTGCATCTTTTACTTTTATTATTTCAGTCACTTGAAAATCATATCGTCGTATCGACAAAATCAAACCCCTTTTGGTTACTCTCTGAATCAGGATTTAGAATCAACTTCTACACTCTCCAAGTCTCTGTGGTTCGACCTGTGCTTGCCCTGTGTTGCTTGTCGACACTGTGCACTTGCAGTATACACAATAGTAGGTATCTTTCCGAGCCTACCACACTTCCACACTGGCTTTGCCCCGAGTACGAATGACCATTCGAGTGTAAGTCACCTCGGAACTTCCACACTGGCATTTCCCCGAGTACGAATGACCATTAGACGCTTGTGCCCTATCCCATACCCCTCACGGTTTCACAGAGATAGAAGACACGTTTGCTTACCGTGTTTTTTCGCATTGCCCGTCAAGGATGATAGAGTTTCAGGAATCGGATGTTCCATGGTTTGAGCTCTCTGGTTCCGTCGAGTCACAGTAGTCGATACGATCCCTCGCCCGCCTTATATTCAATTATATATGGCCCGCCCCATTTTGGTGCTAGTTTTCCGCCCTTTTTGTCGCGCTCCCATTCAGCTAGAAATTTCAATACCTGCTTCCCGGGATTAAACTCTCTTGGTCGAACGCGCTTGTTGTACTCCCGTTGTAACCTCCTCTGATAATTTTCCATTTTTTGTAGCGCCATCTCTCTTGTTTCTTCCAAATCGTCGAGTTTAGCCAAGATCAGATCGGATGACACGTTTCGCCTCCACGCTTCAGTTCTTGTGGTAGGTATCATTGCTTCTGTTGGTAGAATCTCCTCGGTCCCGTAGGTAAGTGGTAGGCTCGGAAAGATACCTACTTCTATGTATAAACTGCAAGTGCACAGTGTCGACAAGCAACACAGGGCAAGCACAGGTCGAACCACAGAGACTTGGAGAGTGTAGAAGTTGATTCTAAATCCTGATTCAGAGAGTAACCAAAAGGGGTTTGATTTTGTCGATACGACGATATGATTTTCAAGTGACTGAAATAATAAAAGTAAAAGATGCAAATAACAAGATATGTAAACAATGATAATATGGATACTAGGGTATTCAAATCCACCAATAACCTATGATATGCATTCAACTTGTAATATTATTCTTGTCCTTTTAGTAGATTCAAGTCTACCGTATAACTAAGGTGATTCTCCAATGTATAATTTAATCACAACTAAAGTATTTCTCCAAAGCATTAATTGTCTAATTAAGCACAACTAATCTAAAGATCAATATTTTGTTAAGCATGAGTTGTAGCATAATCAACATAGAGATATTCTAACTACAATGGATACATGGCATACATTGTGAGAGAAAGATGTTGAAAAACTTGGATTAAATTATATCTTTAAACAATTCTAAACTTTCAAGAACAAGATACAAGATATGAATACATACCAATGAGATTAGGGCTTCATCTAAACCCTAGTAAATGAAATTAGAACATGAAGAACATTACAACAAAATTGAAATTTGATAAACTAACATGAACAAGCTATTCTTGGATGGTTTTTCAACACAACAACCCTCTATATTTATACACAAAATTCCCTCAAGCACTTGGATCCGAATTTTGGCACTCATCCACTCAACAAAACATGTTTTCTTAATTGATGGAATATATTTGGTTGTGGGAAACAAATTGGGAGTGATTGAGAGAATGGGGGTGAGGTGGATGTTTTGGAAAGAATCCAATGGGGGTGAGGTGGATGTTTTGGAAAGAATCCAATGGGGGTGAGGTGGAAATGGATTTGGGTCTTGGGTTTTGGATCATGGGTTGTTTAATCCCATGAATTTGTAAACAGGTTTCCACTGATGCGTGAGCGGGTTGCAACGCTTCCAACTTTCTTCTCTTTTGTCTTCTCAATTCTTCCAAGCTTTATTTAGTACTTAAAAACACAAAATTAATTAATACAAATATTTATTCTTGAAAATGGTAAAAATGCAGAATTTGGGATAATATATGACTTTGAAGCGCGAAAGATGAGTTAAGTGCCAATGAAAAGGTGTATGAATATGCAATATTTGGCACTCATCAGTAAGCATAAAAGGGGAGAACCCCGTAGCTTCCCTCCATGTGGTTCTGTATGCCCATAGGACGTTATATAATTCCTCTCACCAGTTGCCATATTCCCCGTCCAGTTTCTTCTTCATATTATCGGCGATGGTCTTATTAGTGATCTCGGCCTGCCCATTGCACTGGGGGTAAATCGGGGTAGATTTTCTCTTCCTGATGTTGTAAGTGTTAAATAGAAGATCAATGTTCTCGCCCTGTAGTTGTTTTCCATTATCAGAGACGATGGCATCCGGGACCCCGAATCGACAAATGATATGATCCCAAATGAACTTAAAAACATCTTTATCTCGAATATGCCTCAGTGGTGCCGCCTCGACCCACTTGGTAAAATAATCTGTAGCCACGATCAAATACTTCCTTTGCCATGTTCCTACATGTAACGGCCCGACAATATCCACTCCCCATTTAGCAAAAGGCCACGGACTTATGATCGAGTTTAACGGTACTCCGGGAGCATGGATTTTCTTCCTGAAACGCTGACATTCTTCACAAGCTCTTGCCATTTGCTTTGCGTCCTCGTTCATATATATCCAAAAGTATCCCATTGTTTTTGCCTTAGCCGACATGCTTCTTCCCGAGCTGTGATTTCCATCCGCCCCATAGTGTAGCTCATGTAGGATTATATGGCCTTCTTCCCTGCTTAAGCATCGTAGGAGTGGCCCTAGGTAGGAATTTCGATATAAGATCCCCTCCCTTAACTCGTAGGCGCCCGATTTACTTTTGATCTTGTTCATCTCGGGCCGACTCTTAGGTAGCTCACCCGTCTCTAAGTATTGATGTATCGGATTTCTCCAGTCGCCTTCTTTGTATCTCTCGGCTGTGTTAACGGCCACTTCGATTCGTGATTCTGGTGTTTCAGGGATAGACGGGTTAAGAAGCCTCATAACGCGTATCCCTTCAATGCTCGGGTCTACTAACTGTGAGGCGATGTATGATAGAGCATCCGAGTGTCTGTTATCCTTTAGGCAGATGTGGCGGAATTTAATATCTGGGATTTGCTTAATGTAAAACTGGGCGAGCTCCCAATATTTTTGCAGCACCGGATCGTGTGTAGCGTATTGGCCCGTAATTTGCCGGATCACTAGTTGAGAGTCACTAGTTAGTCGAACCTCATGCAACCCCATTTCCACAATTATCCATAAGGCATGGATCACCGCCTCGTATTCGGTGACGTTGTTCGTTGCCTTGAATTCTAACATGAACGAATGCATAATCTTCCTCCCCTTTGGCGTGGTGAACACCAACCTGAGACTCGATCTGTCTTTGTTAGATTCCCCATCAACAAATACTTCCCATCGCGTTGGGCTACTAGCGGCTAGCAGGTCCGTCGGCCCCTCCTGTTCTTCTGTTATTCCCGGTATATCTTCTACCTCGTCCTCATCACTGAGGCGGAAGTCTTCCAAGAAATCGGCCATTACTTGTCCCTTGATCGCGGTTCTTGTCTCGTATATCACATCATATTGTTTGATTATGGCTCCCCACTTGGAGATTCTCCCCGATCGCCCAGCACTATCCAAGACCGCTTCGATAGGCGATTTGGTGAGCACCCGTATTCGATGAGCTTGAAAATACGTTCGTAGTTTAGAGGCAGCAAAGGCTAGTGCGAGCACCATATGCTCCATTCTAGTGTAGTTTTTCTCTGCCGGACTTAAAGTTTTACTGGCGAAGTACACCGGCTTTTCCACGCCCATCTCTGTTTTAACCAATACCGCATTTATGGCATAGGGTGTCGCGCCTAAGTATAAAGTGAGAATTTCTGACGGCTCAGGCCTTTGAAGTACCGGGAGGCTAGCTAGGTGTAGCTTGATATTTTGAAAAGCTTCTTCGCTTGCGTCCGTCCATCGGAAATTTTCTCCTTTCTTCAAGATGTCGTAAAAAGCCTTGCATTTGTCCGATGATCGTGACACAAATCGCCCCAATACAGCTATGATCCCGTTTAGTTTCTGCACGTCTTTCACCGTCGCGGGAGATGGCATGTCAATGACGGCTCGTACCTTCTCGGGATCCGCTTATATTCCCCTGGGAGTGATGATGTAGCCCAAGAATTTCCCCGATGTGACCCAGAAGTCACACTTGGCAGGATTAATCTTCATCTTGTGTTTCCTCATTGTTTGAAAGATCTCTCGAAGGTCTCGGACGTGGTTTTTTGATTTCCGACTCTTAACTAACATGTCGTCCACGTAAACTTCTATGGTATCGTGAATCTTGTCTTCGAACATATCGCCTACCAATCGCTGGTATGTAGCCCCAGTATTCCTAAGTCCGAATGGCATCTTGGTGTAACAATACAATCCCCTTGGCGTGAAGAAGGATGTGTGTTCCTGGTCCTCGGGCTCCAGTGGTATTTGGTTGTATCCCATGTATCCGTCCATTAAAGTCATCGCCTCGTATCCCACTATTGATTCTACTAATTGATCTATCTTTGGGAAGGGGGAAGCTGTCTTTCGGGCAGGCCTTTTTCAAGTCGCTGAAATCAATACATATTCGGACTCCCCCTTTCTTTTTTGGTACCACGACCATGTTAGATATCCACTGTGGGTAGTGGGACTTCCTTATTATTCCGGATTCTTGTAATTTCTTCAGCTCGACCTCGACCGCCGCTTGTAACTCTGGCGCGATACGCCTCATTTTTTGTCTAACCGGTTTGAACTTCGGATCAATTTTTAAGTGATGACAGCAGACCTTTGGGTCGATACCCTCCAAATCATGCACTTCCCAAGCGAATACCTCCAGGTTTTCTTTTAACAACGTCGTGAGTTTACTTGTTTCTTCGTCCGATAGTAATGCCCCGATCCTCACTACTTTAGGTTCCTCTATCGTTCCCAAGTTTACTTCTTTAGTCGGCTCAACTGTCGAGAAGTTTGACTTGGTATCCCCGACCGGGGATGCTTCCTTTAACTGATATAAAGGGTCATGTTCTCGCGTTTCGTGTGCCAGGACCGCTTGAGAAATTTCCTCCTCCAATTCTTTTGCTGCCTTCACTTCCTTTTCTTTGTTATTTTCTTGCCTTTGCCGAGCTCGCCGATGCTCATTTATTTCTATGTCAACTTTCATGCATTGTCGTGCCGCCTTAAAGTCGCCCATAACTTCCGCTATTCCATTGCAAGTCGGGAACCTTAACCTTTGATGGTAGGCCGATGCCACGCCCTTTATCCCCGCAACCCATGGGCGCCCGATAATGGCTTCATAAGGTGAAGCGACGTCGACTACGCAGAAAGTGGTTAGTGTGTCGAGGTAGCCACCACCATCTGAAACTCTTAAAGTTACTTCGCCCTTCGGGATGGTTACTGTGCCGTTGAAGCCGTAGATACGGTATGTGGATGGGACGAGCATATCGTCCGAGAGTTTCATTCTTCTGAACGTGTCGTAGAACAGTACCTCGACTAAACTCCCACTATCTACAAGAATCCTTCTTACTCCCCACTTTTCAATCAACAGTGTGATGACTAGTGGATCGTTGTGTGCCTGTCCGTTTTCTGGGACATCCTTAGCCGAGAACGATATGGGCACCGTCATCCAGGGTTCCATGGGAAGAGACTTGGCTACGCTAAATACCTCTTTACCATCACGATCCCTTTTATGGATCCTAGTGGTGATTACTGGGCCGAGAGCGTAGTTTTGCATAGCCGAATGTGAAATGGTGTTTACGAATTGGTTCGCCCTATCGATGCGGACTTGATGAACCGGCGCATCGGGTGCTGCTTCCGCCGAAGGGGTGGCGGACATCTTCGCCTCAAATATCCATTGCGGATAAGGTGTTGAATAATATCTTTCACCTCTCGACAGTTATTGGTGGAATGGCCCCTATACTGATGGTAGTGACAGTATTCGGGGTGATCTCTGGTCTCTTGGAACTGTACCCCCCTCGATGCTGGGTAGGTTATGTCGCTCCTCTTCTCAACTTCCTTGAACACCTCTTCCAAAGAAGCGTTTAGTGGGGTAAACGATCGGGCTTCCTGCTTCGGCTTCTTCCCTTTGGCCATCCATTCCCTCTTCTCACTGCTTCTCGGGGGAGGGTCCGATCTTTTTTTTCCGATCGCTTCGATATGGTCGTCTCGTGACCATTTTAGTTTCAAAGATCGACTTCAGCACTGGCTTCTTGTACCCCTCTATCTCTTGATTCGGCCTGAATTTCTTCCAAGGCGATGTAGTGTTCTTGCATTCTTCTCATCTCCTTTAAGGTCTTAGGTTTTTCAGAAAACATGGCAATCCAAATGGGGTCCAATCTCCCCAACGCGTTTTCAAACCCAAATATGGCTTGGTCCACCGGTACCTTCCCTATTTCGGTACACAGTTTCCTCCATCTGTCGGTCAAGGTTCTCAATGGCTCTCTGAATCTTCGGGCGAGGGTAAACAGCTTGTTCATTCTTGGCCGAGGTCGACTGTTATGCATATAGGTCTCAAGGAAGGCCTCGACTAGCGCATCATACCCGTTGATCGAACCAGGTGCGAGCGAATAAAACCAATCTCGCTCCTCACCCTCCAAACTAGCTGGAAAGAATTTACACATGACTACCGGGTTACTTCTCCACTGGATCAGTGACATGGTATACATCTTAAGGTGTTCGGTCGCATCGCCAGTTCCATCGAATCTAGAGGGGAATGAAGGTAAAGCACACTTAGGTGGGAACGGCATTTGTTCCAATTCTTGAGAGAAAGGCGTTTTCTCGGCTTCACTCATAATCTCGGCCATCTTATCCTCTTCGCTTCCTCCCGAAAGTTGCTTGATTTTTGCTTCCAACTCCTTAAGCTTGGCTTGAGTTGTCTGATCTTGTCGCCCGTCCCTTCCTCGCCTTTCTTCATCGGTGGACGAGTCCTCGGGTGGTCCATATCTCTGCGTTGGGGGAACCGGAGGTAATGGCGGCTGACCTGACTGATTGGGCCGATTAATGTTACTCTGACCTATCATGGGTGGCATGTGATCGGATCGGCCACGATAACCCGATGTTCCTCGGCTTGACGACCCTCTTGATCTGGTCCGTTGGTTCCTCAGTTGGTAGTTCTCATACTCCAAGGCTAAATTCCACTGCTGGAGTTCCCTCAGTGCCGCTTATTGTCTCCTCTGACTCTCCAAAATGGCCAACAACGTCGGGTCCGTACTTTCATGACTGGAATGTCCATTGGGTTGGTATGGCCGAGGTTGTAATGGTGCTGATGTGGGTGGTGGGGGCGGTATTGGATTGGTTATATGATTGGCAGTTTGAATGGTTGTCGGGCCGATGTCACTTGCTATTGCTCGCCCCAACTGAATCTGCCTAAGACGCTCTTGTTCCCTTCCCAAAGCTTCCTGGTGTTCAATTTGTCGCCTCGTTGATTGCCTCTGAGCTCGCGCCGCAAGTGCTTACTCATCGTCATCGGTGTCTAAAGCTGTAAGTCCATCGACTTGATCGTCTCTTCTCTGAGTTAATATAATCTGGTGCAGAGGTAAGGTGTTATCGTCCCGTCCAAAATCTACTTCCTCGTTTACAACAGGCATCCCTCGCCTTAGCTGCATGAGATTCCTCGGGCGGTGGTTGTCGACTGTTCCCTTGCCTCGGCCCCGTTATACCTGCCTGCATGCTGCTGCTAGTGACCGTGCGATTCCTTAACATCCTTATCGTCCCTGATGTGCTAGCCATTAGTTACGTCGCGTGATAAGCCGAGTATCTCCCGTACGTCCGTCAGCAAATACGAAAAATAACCCCTTACTTCGACCTGAATTTTCTAACAAAATGCACGGACAAAAAAGGCGAAACGTTCGACCCTACGACTACTGTCACTATGCAGGGTCAACTTTGGTTATCAGGTGGGTTCCGTTTATCTTCCCTATTTTGGTCTTATCTCTGAATCTGCAGCTGTACTCACGTCCCCGTCACTATCACTCCGTACGACGTCGCTCTCCGTACTCGACCTATGCATTTAAGTTAGTTTGTCCTTTGTTCTACATGCTCCAAATCATTGATCTTATGGACGTGATGCTTAGAAAGTACGGCAAGTATCCCCTAGAATTAATTTGAACTTGTACTAACTCCACTTTCTCGAGATTTAATTACGACCTTTCCGACGACCTACGCTTCACCGTCGGCTAAAAATTATACTAGATCGACAGTTCACTACACGATGAAACATCTAAAACGCTAACTTTTGGTAACTCCGAGCACCCAACTTGTTACCGCAGCTAAAAATAACTCTCTTAACGCTAACAAACACACAATTATCAAGAACAAACAGTCGTCCCTTCAACAGATTCTTCACGTAGCTTATAACCCGAACTGTTAGTCGCTAGTGAGCTCGTGAAGTTTCTCTGTCGATCAAACTGTTGAAGACGCTAAGAGGACGCTGCTACTACTATGACTTTAGATGCTCAGTAAATGACTCAAAACAGCCATTACTTCGGCCAACAGAGTTCATCGTAGCTTCTACTCCAACACATTAACGTGTATTGAGGAGTTATTGATCGTCTACGAAGACTTTAATGGCAAGGTATCCGGAGATCTTAGTCGTGTCCCCTTAGTCGGCGCCAGAATGTAGATGTATTTTACTACAAACTACATCCAAAGGATAGAAATGAACTACTCTTCTCAAACGAAAGTAAACGCTCAACCATGAACACAAGATATACGTGGTTTGGTATGATTACCTACGTCCACGGGGGTGAAAGGATGAATCTTATTACTTTGTGGTGTTACAATGGTGTTGCTCTTAGTGGGATTTCCTTACAAGATGCACTTACTTCTCATTCACTTCTCTCTAATGCTAACTCGGGTTTCTCTCTCTTTCTCTCCCCAAAGATTACAACCTGCCCCTTCTTGAATTCGAGTCGCTCTATTTATAGAAGAGGTTACATACAACTAAGTTAGGGTTTTGGTCACATTACATCTAGTTGCTGTTCTGTTGTTGGGCCGACTTCTGCTGTCTCGTGTGACCGATGTGACTTCATCCCTCGCCTGTCTCTTATCCAAGCCGACCTCGTATGGTGTTCCGATGGCCCGATGTAGCTTGTCTTGGTTGCCGCCCTTACGATTGGCCGATGCGTCTCCTACTTTCTTACCCTTTGACCATATCACCTCGTTTGACCCGCCCTGTCTTGTCTCAGTATCAGCTTTATCGAAGTCCAGATCAAGTCTTGTCCGATGTCTGCACGCCCGATCCACGTGGCTCCTTAAATCTCGCGCCCCCTAATCTTCCTTCTATGCTTCGCGTTTCTTCGTATCTGAGTGTATCAGGCCTAGGATATCGCCACCTGGATCTGTGTATAATTTACACCTACATTATCCTTATTTATTTTCTTGAGAATCATCACAATTAACTATATGTCTCTAACATTGGGAATATGATTAAGGGTAAAATAGGAAATTTTTTTTTTGAAATTAATGAAATCTATAAAAATTTCTTAATCTAAGAGAATTTGTCCCTCCGCCTATATATGTGGTACGGAGGGAGTATATGTTTAGTCTACTGCTATATTGATCACGGGTAGGAAAATTATTTAATGATACCGAGACTATCTTTTTTATTTTCTCTTCATGTTTAGATAGCCGACACAAGATCCGTTGGATTAACAAAACAAAAAGAAAAATCAATCCTGACGCACGTCTATGCGTACAAAACACTACCCCCAGTTGGTGGCACAATTTGTGTCTTCCCTTTATTTTATTTTATTTTGGCGTTGCTATTCAGATAGGAGTTGAAGCCAGCTTGTAGTTAGGCTGCCAACTAAAAGCTTTGTATGCGAATTTTAGAACATTTATTTTTTATTTAAGAAAAATGATTTATGAATTATTAATAAAAGAATTATATGACGTTTTTGTTTCTGTTTCTTATCTTTTACTAGTCTATGTATTCGGAAACCTTTTTTTGTGTGGGCAAAGGTAAAAAATATCAAAAGAGTATATATATGGTAATCTCACAGTTGCAGTACACCAACTCTTCATCATTCCCTCAATAAACAATCTTAATCAATCCCTTTCTCTAGCTAGCAATTACTTTCTTTTATTCCTTCCTCTCTATGGTTTTGAAGCTATATGGATTTCCCATGTCAACCCCAACAGCGGCTGTGATGACATTTCTGGCCGAAAAAGAAATTGAACATGTCTACGTTGATCTTTCTAAAGGAGAACACAAATACCCTGCTTATCTCACCAAAAATGTATGTATTGTTAACACCATTTCACGGTTTAATTCATCCGATACTTGGTCGAAATTTGTTTTTACTTGGTTATCTCAACATCTCAAGTTTATTTATCTTGTTATATAATTTACAGCCATTTGGTCAGTGTTGATGGTGGATTTTAGTTCAGGGCTAAAGTTTTAAAACCAATTTTTCGTGTAACCATCCTGCAGAGGATGAGATTATTTTATAGGTGATGAATACTTCTTCACTTTAATAATTCACCTAGAATTGAGCATGTAGCAACAATCCCCCGAATATTCTGTGAATTTTAGCATTATTGATTAATGCATAAAACGCCTTGTATTTCCTGTGATGTTCCTAACAGAACTCTCATTGTTGGTGCGGCATGATGACTGATTGTTACTCGCAGCTTAGTAGCATGAATATCCAAGTACCAACAGTGAGGATGCACGAAATGCCCGTACAGGCTGTAAACTCTCGGTGTGCTATACTAGCCCGATTAAGCATGTAACTCTCGGTGTGTTATACTAGCCCGATTGAGTATGTAACTCTCGGTGTGTTATACTCGCCCGATTGAGCGTCTAGACTGTCCGTAATAGTCTAGAAACGATCACGGTCATCCAACTTTGCAGGCATGATTGGATGGTCGGGATCGAATCCAATACCCCCAAGCAGGTATTGGAACATTCACTGTCGATCGACTCAATGCGGACCCCGCATGGTCGGCCTCCCCAAAAGGAGTGGCATAGCTTGCAAAACCGTCCAAACCAAGCAGAATGGACAAGAAACCTTAAATTAGGGTTTGCGGCACATTACATGTGTAGCAAAACTATCTCAACCATCCGTATTCGCAGGCATAGATGGAGGGGGTAGATGTGGATTCAAAGGGCCCAGAGAATGTCAACACAATCACTGTGGGCCTTCCTACGCACATGACCAATTGGTCAGGACCAACCGTGATTTATTGTCCCAAATCGTGCACGCAAAACCAAGCATGACGCACAACCGACAAAACCCTAAATTAGGGTTTGCGGCACCATCCTTGTTTTGCAAAATTCATCTCATGCGTCCATCTTCCCAGGCCTGAATGGAAGGCAAAGATGAAACATTAGAGAAGGCCGAACATGCTAGCATTACCACCGCGGGCCCGGATTCATGACCGACGGATTGTCCAAAGCCATCCTTGGTTCGTGCGCCCAAACTGGCATGGTCACGTTTCCTAATTCATAAATTGATCTCGACCACTCAACTTCGCCAGACAAATTGAGTGGATTAGATCATGTTTCCATATGACAACAAGGTATAGGCGTGAATACCATCCTACAACCTATACGCCGTACCAAACGGCCGAGACCGACTAAGCTGGGTTGTCTCGAAACGCGTGCCTTGAAGATAACATATCGCGCCCTTTAGGAATCCTTTACGGCATAAGATTTCTGTCGCAAATCGATCTCAACTTCGCCAGTAAATTTGATAGGCCTGGATTAAACCTTCGTGGGACAGTGAAGCATGGCCATGAACATCAGCATGTCGTCTACACGCATGTCTGATCGGTTCTCCATGAAACTCCTCCCATTCTTGGATTTGACCAAGCTTAAGGAGTACACTTGCGCACCTCCTAAACCCTAATCCGAGGGTCGCAGATGTGGGTCGCAAGTCATCTCATCCGTCCAACTTCGCTAGCTCGGACGAACGGCCTATGATAAGAGTTAGGCGACTAGTGAAGTATCACCGTGATAACCGTATGCTACTCTACCACACCATGTGGTCGGCCAAGGGAGGATTTTCTAGCGCAGTATCCAAACCCTCATGTGAAGTAGGCAGTGCATGATGCTCAACATCGATGCTTCATATATGCCGAATACATTCAATGCATAACATGCATAGAATATTCACGATACTTTACAAGTATCTACTTCCTAAATAACTTAGTTATTTAACTAGCATTACATGCTACCTTATGTGGGTCCCACGATCCACATGCTCGAGATATCAATCATGTCACAAATTGGGGGATACATACTGGGTATTGGTCTGGCAGTTTACAACGTGCAGCGTGCAACGTGCAGCGTGCAACGCGCCATCACAAGAACGTGTCAGGAAGACATGGACGGTTAGTGATGATGAGAGAAGTGGGCAAGACTGATCGTGTGACACTAACACATAACTCCACTACTCCATCACTCCACTTCCTCCACTTCCCACGAGAGACATGAATAAGGCTCAAATGACTTGTATAAATAGGTTCTCCACACTATTTCCACAACAGATGAGAGCAACACAACACAGAAACCAAGTGTTAATACACAACGTATTCAAACACCCAGAGACTGCTTGCATTATTCGTAAGCCTGCTCACCTTTTCTGTTACAAGTCATAGGAAAGCCTACACCTTCACAATCTCAACACTTTCTTCGCTTCCCTCCCTAAGATCAACCCCATCTCCTTCACTTTGTGACCAAAAAAAGGCAAGCCTACACCTCGAATCAAAAGCAATCTCAACACTTTCGATTCGAAGTTCCTCCAACGAAGATACTCCTCTCGGTGCAATTGGAAGAATCCCAACATTGATCCATGAGATTAAGATCAACCCCATCTCACACTTCCCCACCTAGTTGAATGCTGACCAAATAAGAGTCTGGATGTTCCACGAACGGCACCATTTCTTGGAATTTAGGCATATCTCCATCATCTTGACGGTGTAGGCATTCATAAAATCTCCGATCCAAGTCGAGGCAATAGACGAGATGATCGGATTCCTAGAGACTTGAACGAAATCAAAGATGATTTTCCTCTACCTAACATCGACATGTTAGTAGATCAACGGACCGGCATGTTGTCCTTCATGGATGGATATAGCGGCTACAATCGATAAGGATGTATTTGAGGGAATTTAAGGGTCCGCGAACCGTGAAGATTCATTCCTCATCCACACACATCTCCAAAATTACCATTATGTCATCCGGACGAAGAACGAGATATCTTATGACCGGAGCCGACACCTCAAGGGGGAGTGCGATGTTCGCATCATCATGTCACGCAACTTGTGTGAATCCATATCAAAGATGAACATCCAAATGTGAATTTAGAGATGACTGAACAACAAGTGGATTAAGCATCAATAGGATGCTACTGTCAATCATTATGATTCCAAGAGGGCAACAAATTCTAGAAAGAACAATCCTACCCTTCATAAAAATCATGAGGATATCACCTATGCAAGAGAAGTTTATTTGAACCAACAAGAGGAAGACAATGAGAACAAGGTCCAAAATCACCAACCGAGACTCAGCACCATATGCATGACTCAATAGTGAAATAACATCCAAGAACCTATCATGTCAATGAGAACATAATCTATCGGGGAGTCTAGAGATTCTTTGAGGATATACTATAGAGAGCGGATGTAAGGACGGGGATCATGGCAACATCTATTCTAGAGCTTTGGCTATTCTCTATTACATGAAGAAACATTAAGAAATCTACCGGTTCCATCATATCCCTATAATAACGAGATGATATCTACCGTGCCAAGTTCGTGCAAGTTTATATCATGTCTATTCCTTCCAGTCTCTTTTGATCACAGCTGCAGCTGAGAACCGTTGTTCATTTGTTGATACCAGTGCCCGATCTTTACGATAGCAACAACCACTACGGACAGAGGTAATCCGAATTTATGTATATTTTATTTTCCCATGGAGAAGTAATAGAGTTACGGAGAAGAGATGGCGATATCTTTATTATGGTAAACTCACCGACCATACAAGATAGAACCATATAAATCACGCTTGGGGACTGAGGCTCAACATGAAATTCCTTCGTCATCAATCAAGGACTTCTTCAACACAAGAGAGATGGTCAATCAAGAAGTATATAATTTGCAAGGGGAAACCAAACTGAAGAAGAGTCCGCTTCAACGCTCCCTCCAGCAGAAGCTTCTTCAAATGCTCCCTCCAAGATTCTTCAATGTTCTCTCCGGAAGAAGGAGTTTCAGCTCTCTCCAGAAGAAGGCGTTTCATCTCTCTCTCCAGAAGAAGAAGTCGCTTCAACACTTCAACGCTCCCTCCGGAAGAAGCTGATTCAACACTCTCCGGAACCTGTTCGCTCCAAAAGCTGCTTCAACACTCTCCGTGACCTGTTCACTCCAGAAGCTGCTTCAACACTCTCCGAGACCTGCTCGGTCCAAAAGCTGCTTCAACGCTCTCTGCAGGACCCCACATCCACATTTGAGCACACAAGGTTCACGTTTGGGCAAAGCAAGCATGCCTGGGTCCCATGCTCGAGCAAGACCGATGTTGGTTATAAATGACGGTATTAGTCAGCAAAACCGGTGTTGGTCACAACAGCAAGTCCGGTATTGGCATAAGTAATAAAGCTGGTGTACGGACAAGGCCGGTGTTCGAGCGAAACAAGACAGCAAGGCGTCGAGGCGGCGATGTCCGTCAGCAAGGTCGGGGTTCGTCAAAGCAGCAAGGATGGTGTTGGTCAAGGTGTTGGGTGAGGCAACAGGTTTTGGTATCTAGTCGAAGCAGACACATCCGGCCCCAAATAAAAGTAGGCACGCGGAGGGTCCCACTCGATCAGGCACAACCAGCACAATCTTGGTCGAAGCAGGCACATCCGGCACCTAAGAAAAGCAGGCATGCGGCGGGTCCCACTTGATCAGGTACAACCAGCACCATATTGGTTGAAGTTGACACAGACGGCCCCAAAGCAAAGCAGGCATGCGGCGGGTCCCACTATATCAGGCACAACCAGCCCCATATTTGTTTGAAGCAGGCACATCCGGCCCCAAGCAAAGAAGGCACGAGGTGGACCCACGTTTAACCAAAGCAGGTGCTTGATGAGTCCCACGTTCAACCAAAGTAGGCACGCAGTGGACCCATGTTCAACCAAAGTAGGCACACAGTGGACCCACGTTTAACTGAAGCAGGCACAGCAAGCCCACGTTTGATAAAGCAGGCGAAATAACCCCACGAATGAAGCAGGCGCAACAGTCCATCGATTAAGCAAGATCGACATAATGTTAGGGGAACGCTCGCCTGGACGCCTCTTGAACGTGACATGCTCCAAGAACAGGACGACCCGTCTATCCTGGTAATATCTAAACTTTGTCTCAAAATTTTTATCTTTATTTGTCACCATCTAATGCCTACCCCACAATAGTGCAACCATTATATGCTAGGAAGGGGACTTAATATTGATGGTGGATTTTAGTTCAGGGATAAAGTTATAAAACCAATTTTTCGTGTAGCCATCCTGCAGAGGATGAGATTATTTTTTAGGTGATGAATACTTCTTCACTTTACTAATTCACCTAGAATGGAGCATCTAGCAACAATCCCCCGAATATTTTGTGAATTTTAGCATTATTGATTAATGCATAAAATGCCTTGTATTTCTTGTGTTGTTCCTAGCAGAACTCTCATTGTTGGTGCGACATGATGACTAATTGTTACTCGCAGTAGAGTAGCATGAATATCCAAGTACCAACAGTGAGGCATGCACGAAATTCCCGTACAGGCTGTAAACTCTCGGTATACTATACTAGCCCGATTGAGCATGTAACTCTCGGTGTGTTATACTAGCCCGATTGAGAATGTAACTCTCGGTGTGTTATACTAGCCCAATTGACCATCTAGACTGTCCGTAATAGTCTATAAATGATCACGGTTATCTAACTTCTCAGGCATGATTGGATGGTCGGGATCGAATCCAATACCCCCAAGCAGGTATTAGAACATTCATTACCGACACAATGCGGGCCTCGCGTGGTCGGCCTCCCCAAAAGGAGTGGAATAGCTTGCCAAACCGTCCAAACCAAGCAGAATGGACAAGAAACCTTAAATTAGGGTTTGCGGCACATTATATGTGTCGCAAAACGATCTCAACCATCCATCTTCGCAGGCATATATGGAGGGTGTAGATGTGGATTCAAAGGGCCCATAGAATGTCAACACAATCACTGTGGGCTCGCCTACGCACATGACCAATCGTTCAGGACCAACTGTGATTGATTGTCCCAAATCGGGCATGCCAAACCAAGCATGACGCACCTTGTGTTGCAAAAGTCATCTCATGCGTCCATCTTCGCAGGCTTGAATGAAATGCAAAGATGGAACATTATGGAAGTCCGAACATGCTAGCATTACTACCGCAGGCCCGGCTTCATGAATGTATGATCGGGCAAAGGAATCCTTGGTCAGGCGTCTCGGTTCCTGCGCCTAAACTGGCATGGTCACGCTTCCCAAATCATAAATTGATCTCGACCACTCAACTTCACCAGAAAAATTGAGTGGCTTAGATCATGTTTCCATAGGACAACCAGGTATAGGCGTGAATACCAACCTGCCACCTATACGCCATACCAAACGGCAGAGACCGACCAAGCTTGGTTGTCTCGAAACGCATGCCTTGAAGATGGCATATCGCGCCCTTTAGGAATCCTTTGCGGCATAGGATTTATGTGGAAAATCGATCTCATCCACTCAACTTCGCCGGTAAATTTGATAGGCCTAGATCAAACCTTTATGGGACAGTGAAGCATGGGCATGAACATTAGCATGTCATCTACACGCATGCCTGATTTGTTCTCCATGAAACGCCTCCCATGCTTGGATTCGACCAAGCTGAAGGAGTACACTCGCGCACCTCCTAAATCCTAATCCGAGGGTCGCAGATGTGGGTCGCAAGTCATCTCATCCGTCCAACTTTTCCATCTCGGACGAACGGCCTATGATAAGAGTTATGCGACCAGTGAAGTATCACCGTGATAATCGTCTGCCACTCTACCACACCATGTGGTCTGCCAATGGAGGATTTGCTAGCGCAGTCTCCAAACCATCACGTGAAGTAGGCAGAGCATGATGCTCAACATTGATGATTCATATATGCCGAATACATTCAATGCATAACATGAATAGAATACTCACTATACTTTACAAGTATCGACTTCCTAAATAAATTAGTTACTTAACTATCATTACATGCTACCTTATGTGGGTAACACGATCCACACGCTCGAGACATCAATCATTTCAAAAACTGGGGGATACATACTGGGGTATTGGTCTGGCGGTTTACAGTTTGCAGCGTGCAATGCGCCATCACAAGAACGTGTCAGGAAGACATGGACGGTTAGTGATGATGGGAGAAGTGGGCAATACTGATCGTGTGACACTAACACACAACTCCACTACTCCATCACTCCACTACCTCCACTTCCCACGAGAGACGTGAATAAGGATCAAATAACTTTTATAAATAGGTTCTCCGCCCTATTTCCACAACATAAGAGAGCAACACAACACAAAAACCAAGTGTTAATACACAACGTATTCAAACACCCAGAGCTTGCTTGAATTATTCGTAAGCCTGCTCACCTTTTATGTTACAAGTTATAGGCAAGCCTACACCTTCACAATCTCAACACTTTCTTCGCTTCCCTCCCTAAGATCAACCCCATCTCCTTCACTTTGTGACCGAAACAAGTCTGGAACGACCATTTCTTGGTTTAGGAAAGAATTGTATAGATTGATCTCTCGAATCAAAAGCACTCACCGTGCAGTGCATTTGTTTAGGTTTTAGATTCCTTCCTCATCCACACATCCCAAATTACCAAATCCGGCAGGAATAGTTTTCACCCATAAACAGTCAGATACCAGTTTTGGAAGATTGCTCTATCACACTTTTTGGTGAGTTTTTAACTCGCTAGCTATTGTCTAAAACATATGTTCATGTTCATGTTTTTTTTTTTTGTTATACTTTTTTTATATATTGTGTACTGATCTAATTTACTCATATCAATCAAACTCAAATCTGAGCAGAATCTCGGGCAATTACCGCATACATAGCCCGTAAGTACAAATCTTGTACAGATCTATCTGGAGATGATAACATGAAAGCCTCAGCAATGGTTGGGGTATGGTCAGAAGTGGAATCCAAGAAGTTCAACCCTGTTATCAGTGTTATCACCTTCAAAAAGTTAATAAAGACATTATTTCTTTACCAAACTCCCTATCAAGCAATCATTGATGAAAACCTCAAGAAACTAGAGTTGGTGCTTGATGTTTATGAAACTAGGTTGAGCAATTCCAAGTACTTGGCATGTGAATATTACTCTTGCTGATATCCATCACCATCCTTAAATTTACTATTTCATGAAGACTCCGTGGGCGGATATGATCACATCTAGGGTTCATGTTAAGGCATGGTGAGAGGACATTTCAGCTAGGCCATCTTTTGTTAAGGTTGCTCAGCGGATTGAGAGTCGGACATGATTAGTGGTGCATAGTTTTTTTTCAATAATTAGCATTGTTTTATTTCCGGTGGCATGTGTAAGCAATAAATATTATGAGGTTTATTTTGAATTTATATGTGTTTTGTTATCAAATTCAAAGTGCTGGTGGTATATCAACCATTATTAGAGGTTGTAAGAGCCAGGTGCTATAATCTTGTTGGATTACTGATGAGATTGAGGGACAATTCTGATGTTTATTTTTTGTATAGGTTTGAGTAGTACTTGAGTATTTATAGGTTACAACAATCTCAAGCACTCTATGTAGATTTATAAAAAATAGAAAAGAAGCTGAACTTTAGAAACTAGTTTTTAGTGCTTAGATTGATATTCAAAAAATTTACAAGGAGGTGGCTTTTATAGCCTTACAACTGACAATCTAGGGTCTTCTAACTTAGTTTGAAAGGAAAGAAACTAAAGATATTTTGATTGTAGAATGTTTGGCCACCACTCCAAGTAAGCTACAATAATTACTTGGGGACCAAACTTCTTGAGTTCACACTGTCTTGAAAAGTATGACTACTAGCTTTAACATTTCAGTAAACTTGAATATAGTAAACTGTTAAAAATGCATTACTTTTAATACTCCTCCTTAATGCATTTTTGTCCAACTCCGAGTAAATTTCTCATGTACTCGAATTTGGGTCTTGGTAACGCCTTTGTGAGTATGTCAGCCATTTGATCCTCAGTATGGCAGTAGATGAGTTCAATTTGTTTGTCTTTAGTTACCTCTCGAATGAAGTGATCTTTGATAGGTATGTGTTTTGTGCGATTGTGAAAAACTAGATTCTTCGTCATTGCTATCGCAGACTTGTTGTCACAATATATTTTAGTTGCTTGATTTTCCTTATCGCCCGTATCTCCAAGTACTCTTCGTATCCATGTTGCTTGGCGTTCTGATTCTGCTACTGAAATATACTCAGATTCTGTTGATAATAGTGCTATTGTTTCTTTCTTTTTGGATGTCCAAGAAAATAACCCAGAACTAATTGAAAATGCATAGCCTGATGTGCTTTTCATGTCATCGACTGAACCATCCCAGTCGCTATCTGTGTACCCAACTAATTTTGTGTCTGTAGTTGCCTTGTACCATATGCCATAATCTTTTTTTCCTTGCAAATACCTTAGTATCCTTTTTGCTGCTCCAAAATGTATTTGTGTTGGGTTTTGCATGAACCTTGACAGTAAACTTGTTGAATACATGATATCAGGTCTTCTTGTTGTAAGGTATAAAAGACTTCCAATAAGACTTCTATAAACTGATGCATCAACCTTTGTTGACCCATCTTCCTTTCTTAATTTCTCGTTAGGTACCAATGGTGTAGCTACAGTCTTGCATCCAACAATCTGTTTGTAGGTAAAAATGGTTTCTACTGATTTTGGTAATTGTGAGTGTGAAAGTGAGAAACAATTTAAACCCTAAACAATGTACTGCAAGGGAGTACTTTAGATTCGAGAGATCAATCTGTACAAGTCCAGCCTAAACCAAGAAATGGCCATTCTAGACTTTCTTCGGTCACAAAGTGGAGGAGAAGGGTTGGTTTAGGGAGGGAAACAAAGAGAGTGCTAAGGCCAGAATAATTCTGGAAGAGTAGTACTTGACTTGTATCATAAGGTGAAAGATTCGAGCTAGCAAGAGTTTCCTTTCTGAGTGTGGTATTTTCTCCTGACCAAAAACTTGTTGTTCTGGTGGAAATAGGTAAGTCTATTTATACAAGTCTAAAAAGGAACGTAGTCTGGCCTCATAAGAAAAGAAAACGGATGAGTTAAAGGGGAAGAGGTGGTAACGCATGGTATTGATGGAATTTGATGAAATTGATTTTCCATAATGAAAGAGCGTTTCACCGTTGCTTCCTGCATTTACTAACCGCCTTATTCTTATTACACTATCTTGATACGGGCATTTGTGTATGTCGTACGCTGAAGACCACCAAACCAAAACCCTAATGAGCATCCCCCAGTTTGTATTGATGTATCGAATGTTTTTGGAAAACATGTAGCATGTTGTTGTAGCTTGGCAAGTAAAGCTCGGGAAACTTGTTAGCCTGGTGACCTTCGACCGTCGAGATTTTGCATCTTGAGAGGAGAGGCAACCGTTGATCGTTGGACGCCTTCGTAATGTCGTGAACATTTAAAGCAACAAGAATTTACTAGGCACATTTACTGAAATATTTAATGTGTCTCTAAAATAATTACCCGGGTATATTTTTCAAATTAGGGTTACGACGAGCCAAACCCTAATTAACCTCTGTGCCAATAGAAAATCATGCCAGCCACACCAACCACGCCAAAGTATGCCAACCATGCTATCTGCACCTATGTGCCAATGGCAAATCATGCCAGCCACACCAACCACGCCAAAGCATGCCAACCATGCTAGCCGCACCTCTGTGCCAATGGCAAATCATGCCAGCCACAACAACCGCGCCAAAGCATGCCAACCATGCTATCCGCACCTTTGTGCCAATGGCAAATCATGCCAGCCACAAAAACCGCGACAAAGCATGCCAACCATTCTAGCCACACCTCTGTGCGAATGGCAAATCATGCCAGCCACACCAACCGCTCCAAAGCATGCCAACAATGCTAGACGCACCTCTGTGCCAATGGAAAATCATGCCATCCACAACAACCGCGCCAAAGCATGCCAACCATGCTAGCCGCACCTCTGTTCCAATGGTAAATCATGCCAGCCACACCAATCGTGCCAGAGCATGCCAACCATGCTAGCCGCACCTCTGTGCCAATGTCAAATCATGCCAGCCACACCAACCGCGCCAAAGCATGCCAACCATATGCTAGCCGCACCTCCGTGCAAATAGCAAATCATGCTAGCCACACCAACCGCGCCAAGGCATGCCAACCATGCTAGCCGAACCACCGTGCCGATGGAAAATCATGCCAGCCACACCTATCCCAAGCTAGCCGCGCCATGCCAAACACACTCTGCATTGGCCCTAGCTATGATAGTCGCACCAAGACAAGCCAAACGCCCCTACCTTGGATCTAGACGCGCCATGCCAAACCATGACCCCTCATGCCGCGTCACCATGCTGGCCTTCCTCATGTGGCTACCAAAGTGAAGCCATGCGACAATCCACGGTTTCCCTTCAATCCCAGGAGAAAATCCTGGCCATCTAAAGTCCCCTCACGACTTTAGGCCCAAAACCCTAGATTGGTCACGCACCTAGACAATCTAGACGCCCCATGCCAAACCATGGCCCCTCATGCCGCGCCACCATGCTTCCCTTCCTAATGCGTCTACCAAAGTGAAGCCAGGCGACAATCCACGGCTTCCCTTCAATACCAGGAGCAAATCCTGGCCGTCTAAAGTCCCCTCACGACTTTAGGCCCAAAACCCTAGCTTGGTCATGCACCTAGCCAAGATAGCCGTGCCATGCCAAACCATGGTCCCTCATGCGGCTACCAAAATGAATCCAAGAGACAATCCACGGTTTCCCTTCAATCCCTGAAGCAAATCCTGGCCATCTAAAGTCCCCACATGACTTTAGGCCCAAAACCCTAGCTTGGTCACACACCTTGCCAAGCTAGCCGTTCCATGCCAAACCATGGCACTTCATGCCGCGCCACCATGCTGGCCTTCCTCATGCGTCTACCAAAGTGAAGCCAGGAGATAATCCACGGTTGCCCTTCAATCCCAGGAGCAAATCATGGCCATCTAAAGTCCCTTCACAACTTTAGGCCCCAAAAACTAGCTTGGTAACGCACCTATAAAAGCTATCCATGCCATGTCCCCTCATGCTGCGCCACCATGTTGGCCTTCCTCATGCGACTACAAAAGTGAAGCCAGGCGAAAATCCACGGTTGCCCTTCAATCCCATGAGCAAATCCTGGCCGTCTAAAGTCACCTCACGACTTTAGTCCCAAAACCCTAACTTGGTCGCGCGCCTAGTCCAAGCTAGTCACGCCAAGAACCCATGGATACCCCTTGGCCCCACATTCCAAGACAAACCAAACCTAGCCAAGCTAGCCGCGCCATGTCCCTATCCCTAGCCGTGCTAGTCACGCCACGGTTAGCTAAGCGCCCTTGCCTTGGCCCTAACCATTCCATACGACCATGGAAAACCCTTGTCCCCACGTGCCAATCCAAACCTAACCTAGTCATTCTAGTCACGACATGCCAAGCCAAGCGCCCTCGCCTTGGCCCTATCCATGCCATATGCCCATGTCGAACCCTTGGCTCCTCATGCCAAGTCCAAAACACACCCTAGTCGTGCCACCATTTGGACCTCACTACGCGGTTACCAAAACGAAGGCATGCAATAATCAACGGTTGCCCCTCCTCTCAAGATACATCATCTCGACCGTCGAAGGTCACCTGGCTAGCAAGTTCCCCAAGCTCGACTTGCCAAGCCACAACAACTTTTTACATGTTTTTCCAAAATATTCGAGATATCAACAGAAATAATGGGATTCTCTTTGGGTATTGGTTTGGTGTTCTACAACGTGCAGCGTACACTACGCCCCTAAAAAGTAAGTGTCAAAAGGGTGAGGCGCCTAGTAAATATGGGATCTATGTGAGAAACGTTCATAGACATAAAGCCATGAGTTAACAACTTTATGGAACATGAATTCCATAAACGTTAATAGTTTCATGCGTTAACCACTTTATGGAACATCAATTCCATGCATACGGTTACCACCTCCTCACATTTACTTCTCCACTCCTTAAAGAGACAAGGGTACATTTCTACCTCGACTTGTATAAATAGGTCTTACCTATTTCCATTTGAACAATAAGTTCATTTGGACCACACAACACTCAGAAGTACTTACCTGCTAGCTCTCCTCGTGAGCTCACATACTTCTCTAACAACAAGTTGTAGAAACCCAATTGCTCTTCCAGAATCAACTATTCTGGTCTCACCACTCTCCTTGCTTCCCTCCCCAAAACCAACCCATTCTCCTCCTCTTTGTGACCGAAGCAAGTCTGGAATAGCCATTTCTTGGTTTAGGCAGGACTTGTATAGATTGATCTCTCGAATCTAAAGTACTCCCTTGATGTACATTGTTTAGGGTTTAAACAGTTTCTTACCTTCATACCCGCAATTACCAAAATCAGCAGAAACTATTTTCACCCATAAAAAATTGGAGACCACATCGGGAGGATTGATCTATCGGTCCCAATATCGGTTTCTAAATATGTCCACTCAGGAAAATGATAATGTCTTAACACCCAACAACGTGGCTCAAGGAGGAGTTCCAAGGCTGATTGACCTGGCGCGGGTCTAGGAGATTCACACCAAAAACACGGGTCTGATGAGAGATGCGATCAATACCATACTAGATTTCCTCATCAACTTGACGTCAGAGTTGAGCGATCTACCTGCTTCGGAAACTTCAGAGCTGGGAACTGACGTCCCGAATTATCACCCTAAATCCAACAGCTACACTGCCAATCAGAGACACGTGAGCCAAGAAGCGGCCTCGTTGGTGGAAAACCTATGTGAACTTTTACATCTTTCAAGGGATCAACGAGTGGAGATGTTCGCCGCCATCAATAGGATAACGTTAAATGTGACCTTGATTCCTCCATGCTTGGAAACGGCAAAAACGCAAGATCCATCCATTAACAATATCACGTTCACTGAAGACGAAATGATGGAAGAAGAAGGCCATAATCGTTCCTTACACGTCACGACTCGAATAAAATATGTGGAATTCAAAAGGTCCCTCGTCGACATAGGAGCATCCTCCAACGTTATCACCCTTAGGAGGATCAAGACGTCCAAAGTACGACCAAGCGAGGTGACGCGACAACCTACTACCATGACATATTTTGAAGGCAACCAAACAAATACGTATGGGTACGTCAATTTGAATCTGTCGGTAGGACCTGTCCAGTCAAAAGTAAGATTCGAGGTAATTGAAAAGGATCCGGACTACCACATGATACTGGGGAGACCATGGCTCCACGACAACATGATCATTCCTTCAACATACCATCAGTGCTTAAAGACCACGCTAAACGGAGAAGTTGTTCGCATTGCAGCGTCATTATCTCCTTATGCGCCAATCTGTGGCATGGAAGTTTTTGAGCCAAGACAGGGGTCGCAGGTCACAACCAATGAGGCTCACCCACACCCCACTTCCAAAATGGACGTCCATTGGAGAAAGTGATAGTCCCAAGCAACCCCGCAGAGAAAATCGGCCTCATGTCACACCTTCAGAAGAGAGGTGCACTCCCCTCCATCCACAAAACCAAAGCCTGATTCCAACCAAGCGAGGACGGACTTTCGTTGCGGGTCACGACGAAAAGGGGAAAACCGTGTATCAACGCCGCTGTTAGCAATTAATAGGGGAGACTACCATGCAGTCTCTTCGCCAAATATAATGTCATCTCGGTGATGAGTCACGAGAAGAGATACCTGACGCACCACAACATCTACAAGATGGCACCAATTCAACCACGGACGAACTCAAAATTCTTAACATCGGGAATGAGGAATCTTCATGACCCATCTCCATAAGCTCGACTCTACATGTGGACAAGCGCGCAAAGTTGGTAGACCTCCTGAGGGAATATCAAGATGTGCTCTCATGGACATACGAGGAAATGCCTGGCCTGGACGATAAGCAGGTAACTCACCATTTACATGTGATGTCCGAATCCAAGCCGGTCAAGCAGACCCTAAGGCAGTTCTGGCACGATACTGAAGAACAGATTAAGGCGGAGGTTCAAAAGTTATTGGGGGCCGGTTTCATCAAACCCATCCACCACCCAACCTGGTTGGCAAACATAGTTCTGGTGAAAAAGAAGAATGGTCAAATCAGGTGTTGCGTCAATTTTAGGGATTTAAATAAATATTTCCCTAAAGTTAATTTTCCGCTCCCCAACATCGATATGCTAGTAGATACCACCAGTGGACATGGCATGTTTTCTTTCATGGACGGGTACAGCGGCTACAACCAAATAAATATGTACGAGCATGATTCAAGCAAGACCGCTTTTCGAACTCCTCTTGGAAACTTTTACTATACTGTGATGCCCTTCGGTTTGAAGAACGCTGGCGCCACATATCAACGCGCTATGACCATCATTTTTCATGACATGATGCACAAACAAGTTGAGGATTATGTAGATGACATAGTGATCAAGTCAAGGACCCGGGCGTCTCACATAAAAGTTCTACAACAAGTGTTCGAGAGATGCCGTGAATACAAGCGAAAAATGAATCCGTTAAAGTGTGCTTTCGGTGTCTCCTCGGGCAAGTTCCTCGGCTTCCAAGTAACCGCAGAGGGGATCAAAATTGACCCGACCAAGACACAATCCATCCTCACAATGCCACCAACGCGGAACGTGAAGGAACTCCAGAGTTTCATGGGCAAAATAAACTACATCCGCCGCTTCATACCCGGATTAGCTCAACTTATTGCTTCGTTTACCCCCTTACTAAAGAAAGGAGCAAGCTTTGTATGGACCATATTATAACAGGAAGCATTCCAGAAGATTCAACGAACATTATCTTCCCAAGCTGTCATGAGATCACCCATGCAAGGAAGACCGCTACACCTCTACATCTCCTTCAGTGACACTGATGTTGGAGCCCTCCTTGTTCAGGAAAATGACGAAGGGATTGAATACCCTATATACTATTTCAGCCGAACTTTGAGAGACGCCGAACTGAAGTATCCCAAGGCAGAAAAGGCATGCCTAGCCTTGGTCTACTCCATCCAGTAATTCCGGCACTACCTGCTTTCCAACAAAGTGGTGCTAATATCCAAATCTGATCCTGTGAAGTTCCTCCTCTCAAAACCTGCTCTGATAGGAAGTCCGGCCAAATGGCTCCTCTAGATGTCGGAATTAGACATAACATGTGCTTCCCCGAGGGCCATCAAAGGGCAGGAAGTTGCAGATTTTTTGGAGGCATTTCTAGGAGAAAATGCTGTAACATTACGCGAAGATCTCCCTAGGGACTTTCCGGAAATCACTTTCATCCAAGAGGAACATTGGATATTGTTTTTCGATGGATCCGCCACTCCTAAAAATGGCACGGGAGGGGCTGGCGTGGTTCTAGTATCCCCTACTGGCGAAGTCTCCTAACACTTCTTCAAGCTAGACTACCCCTGCACCAACAACTCGGCAGAGTATGAAGTCTTCCTTATTGGTTTGTCCTTGGCTAAGCACGATGTATCCACACGTCTGGAAATAAGAGGGGACTCTAAACTACTGGTCAACCAAGTAAACGGAGTATACACACTAAAAGAGGTAACCCTAGCCCCATACAGAGCCGATGCGCAAAAACTGCTAAACTATTTCGCCGACCCAACCGTAGCCCATGTCGGGTGTGACAGCAACCAGCATGCCGAATGCCTAGCCACCTTAGTATCAAAACTGTGATTTGAGGGCCTTGAGGAAACTCTGACAGTGAAGAGAAGAACCGTGGCTTCAACGTGTCTTTCACAACCTGAAAAAAATGAAGTCGATGACTGGAGGACACCGATCATCCAAGAGCTTAGAATCTCACTTTTTCAAGGAAAGGTAAGTCTCAAAACCTTGCGTGATTTCTTCATGCTTCGAGGGGTACTCTATCATCAAAATCCAGACGGCTCTTTGTCAAGATGCCTTGGAGAAAAGGAAGCACAACAATATCTCAATCGCATCCATGGTGAGGTCTGCGGACAAACATTGGTAGTGACCCTCAATCTCCGTTTGAAACGCCTTGTCTATTATTGGCCGGAGATGGAAGTCCAAGCTCGGTTACTTCAAAAAACCTGCTCCAATTGTCAAGCGCCACCGCATCAATTAGAAATTTTCAACATTAGTCACGACGGGGACTGGAAGGGGCCATATGTCAGTTTCTTTCGCGATGGGATGCTCCCCACAAATGAGAAGGAGGCGTCCAAAATAAAACAAATGTCCAAGAGGTTCGTATTCCACGAAGAGACCTTATACCGTAAAAGCTTTGGAGGGAGACTTCTGCAATATTTGAACGAGGCAGAGGTCCCAATCATGCTAAAAGAGATGCACGAAGGCGAACACCAAGGAAAGCAGAAGTTGTTTCTCCAAATACACGAGAAGTACTATTGGACAACCATGGAGGATGACACAACAGTTTTCGTATAGAGGTGCAAGAAGTGTCTGGTCCACGGGAACCTTATTCATGTACCGACAACCACCCTATATTCAATAAGCAGTCCATGGCCCTTTCATATTCAATAAGCAGTCCATGGCCCTTTCATAGCTGGGGACTCGACATCATTTGGAAGATCAACCCACCATTCTCAAAACATCACGAGTATGTGATAAAAACAACCGAATACTTTACCAAGTGGGTTAAAGCCATAGATTTACGAGGGACTAACGGAACCACAATCGCGGCATTCATTAAGGAATACATTATTTGTCATTTTGGTGTCCCTAAACATATCATTAACGACAATGGCACTCCTTTCGCAAATAGGCAAGTACGAGAGCTACTCGAGGAATACGAAATTAAACAGGTTTTCTCCACCGTATACTACCCTCAAGGAAACAAGCAGGCTAAAAGCACCAACAAGACTCTAATTGAATCCTCAGTTGGACAGTTCATGATAATCCCCGAACATGGCATGAGCAACTTCCCATGGCGCTCTGTGCGTACCGGACGTCACCAAGAAGTTCAACTTGGGTCTCTCCTTATTATCTTGTTTACGGCGCAAACTCCATCCTCCCAGCGGAAATTAAAATCCCACCAGCCAGGATTGCCAAAGCTAGCGGGATTTAGTGGAATGAACCGGAATCCTTAAACGCCAGGGTTGCGGAATTGGACACTATAGACTCCAGGAGGGATAAAGCGGAAGAACACGCAAAGGCATATAGAAATAAGGTTTCCAGAGCATACAATCAAACTGTGAAACCCCAAAATTTTCAAGTAGGGGACTTGGTACTAAAGACTGCTAAACACGTCCAGCAAGAAGCGTCTGCACCAAAATTATTTGCGAAGTGGGAAGGTCCTTATATAGTCACGAAGGCATACAACAGTGGGTACTACAAAGTCATTAAGGAGGACGGAGGAAAACTGGAAGCGGTCATCAACGGAAAGTGGCTAAAGGCATACTATGCCTGAGCGCCGCCTCACCCCACCGTATCACAAGTACGGATAGTCAGGCATCTTTCCACTTTCTTCCATACCATATTGAGTCTTTCTTTCATTTAGTTGAAGCAAATCAATCAATTTCTCGTGTTTTAAAAAAAAAAAAAAAAGTTGCTCAAAACCCAGAAAAAAAAAAAAGCATATCACAACTACATGACTCAGAAAAGCCCGTCCAAGAGATAGTAATCCTTAGAAAGCATCATCTTCAAATGACTCTGGTACCTCTGTCATGCTCTTCAAATTTTGGATTGACTCTTCCACCTTATGTGACTCCACGGACAAGGCTTTCTCCTCTTCCCAAATGGCTTTCGTATCGGGGACCATGCCAGCAAGAATACCGGCCCTATTAACCATCATAATTTCAAGGCGGTGCCGTAACAAACTAAAATTAAACTTCAGAGATTTGCAAGTAGACACCATTGTCTCCCACCTTTAGATAGATGCTTCCGCGATGGAAATAATAGACATACTCCCCATTTCAACAACCATCGGCAGGAGGCAATTCACGACAGAAACTAAGGCAGATGAACAATATTGCACCAAGTTCATGGTAGCAATGTGGCCGTACACTTTCCATATTTTCGTGTAAAGGGTTACAAATTCTTTTCACATGAGGAACCCCCCAATGTTCCGATATTTAGGAAAAAGGCACCTCAAGTGGGTTCCGAACAACTAACCTGCACTGGGATAATCATGGCAAGAAATTCCCAAGTCCTCGTTCTCCATATATGCATCTTGAAGAAAGAGGGGCAACCAAGTCATCTTCATCAATGACGGTAACGCATGCTCCAACAGGATACCTCTACACAGAAGGGAAACTTTAATTATTCATCGGCAAATAAATAAAAGTATGCTGATTAATGAGAAAATACCAGTATGACCTTCTTAATCCGAATGACTAGAATGGGGGAGCTATCGCAAGAATCAAGCCTAGCATGTTTTGTTGGCAAACCTGGTCGACTCGAGGAAGATTCGCGTCTGAGCGACATGATGGAAATTGGGCTTGACAAGAAGAAATCTCTGTTGAAAACTGGGAAGACAAAGTAACTTCACCAGGCGTAAATACTGTGGAAACCCTAAAGGAGGAAAGAAAAATGAAAACTGAATAGGAGAAACATGCCGGAATCACAGCCGGGAAACCAGCCTCAAAAGGAAATGCCCCATCAAACCACGCCTCACCTTGCCACGGACCGGCCAAGTCCTCGCTCCATCACCATGGCCCCACTACGCCTAGCCGCCCATGCACGTTTCAATATATCACTATCGTAACCAGGACCACACCACCTCTTGGACCTTCGAGCCAAGCCATCCACTTGCTTTGCCTTCCACAACTGTTCCCCCCTTTCCTTAGAGGTGTACGATCGGACCAAGACGGTAACTCTCTCCTCACAATTCCACGGTCTGCATTTCCAGTACAACTTACACATGGCCGTAATACAAAGTTCTCTTTACCACTCAAAAAGGTTAGTCAAATTCTCCTGACCATCTTTGCAATGATTTACATCTCGATTTCGTCCCTGTCTGGAACCATCATATGCTTACCTAGTAACAAGGTACCTATTCCGAGCTAAGAAGGGGACTTAATGTTGATGGTGGTTTTTAGCTAAGGGTTAAAATCATAAAACACTAAACCCTAACAGACAGTAATGTCGCGAACTTTTTAAGCAACAAGCATTTACTGAAATCTTTAATGTGTCTCTAAAATAATTACCCAGGTATATTTTTCAAATTAGGGTTATGACGAGCCAAACCCTAATACACCTTTGTGCCAATGGCAAATCATGCCATCCACACCAACCGCGCCAAAGTATGCCAACCATGCTAGCCACACCTCTGTGCTAATGGCAAATCATGCCAGCCACACCAACCGCGCCAAAGCATGCCAACCATGATATCCGCACCTCTGTTCCAATGGAAAATCATGCCATCCACACCAACCGCGCCAAAGCATGCCAACAATGCTAGCCGCACCTCTGTGCCAATGGAAAATCATGACAGCCACAACAACCACGCCAAAGCATGCCAACCATTATAGACGCACCTCTGTGCTAATGGCAAATCATGCCATCCACACAAACCGCGCCAAAGCATGCCAACCATGCTAGCCGCACCTCCGTGCCAATGGAAAATCATGTTAGCCACACCAACCGCGCTAAAGCATGCCAACCATGCTAGCCGCACCACCGTGCCGATGGCAAATCATGCCAGCCACACCTAGCCCAAGCTAGCCGCGCCATGCCAAACACACTTTTCCTTGGCCCTAGCTATGCTAGTCACACCAAGCCAAGCCAAACACCCCTACCTTGGCTCTAGCCGCGCCATGCCAAACCATGGCCCCTCATGCCGCGCCACCATACTATCCTTCCTCATGAGGATACCAAAGTGAAGCTAGTTGACAATCCACGGTTTCCCTTCAATCCCTGGAACAAATCCTGGACATCTAAAGGCCCCTCACGACTTTAGTCCCAAAACCCTAGCTTGGTCACGCACCTAGCGAAGATTGCTGCGCCATGCCAAACCATGTCCCATCATGTCGCGCCACCATGCTGGCCTTCCTCATGCGGATACCTAAGTGAAGCTAGGCGACAATCCACGGTTTCCCTTCAATCCCAGGATTAAATCCTGGCCGTCTAAAGTCCCTTCACGACTTTAGGCCCAAAACCCTAGCTTGGTCACGCACCTAGCCAAGCTTGTCGTGCCATGGCCCCTCATGCCACGCCACCATGTTGGCCTTCCTCATGCGGCTACCAAAGTGAAGCAAGGAGACAATCCACGGTTTCCCTTCAATGCCAGGAGAAAATCCTGGCCGTCTAAAGTCCCCTCACGACTTTAGGCCCAAAACCCTAACTTGGGAGCGCGCCTAGTGCAAGCTAGTTACGCCATGTGCCCATGGCTACCTCTTGGCATCACATGCTAAGCCAAACTAAACCTAGCCAAGCTAGCCGTGCCATGCACCTGACCCCAGCTGTGCTAGTCACGCCACGGTTAGCCAAGCGCCCTTGTCTTGGCCCTAACCATGCCATACGACCATGGAAAACCCTTGACCCTACGTGCCAAGCCAAACCTAACCTATCCATCACTACACCATATGGCCCATTTTGAGACATATTGATTTTTGGGTTTGAGACACATATATATGTCTTTAGTGCTTCCACTCATATAAGAGTCTCAAATAAAAAATATGAGTAGCTTTAATTCTGATTTTTCAACTACTCATATAAGTGTCTTAAAATGTGTCTCTACAAAATTTAATAACTTTAATATATATCTAATTAATCATTTCTTTTTCATTATAATTCCATTTTATTTCCCTCCAAAACTCCAAACTTTCCCCAAAATTCCCTCCCAATTTTCCCTCAATTTTTTGACCAAAATTTTGTGTCTGGACATTTTCCCACTTCATTTTGTGGGTAAAACCAAATCTCCCCCCAATTTTCACTCAAAATTTGGCCATTTCCCTCCCAGCCCGCCCATTTCTTTCACTTTATTCTTTTAATAGGACACATGTCTCAATTCGAGGGTTTTAACCAAGGGAAGCACCGAGAAGAAAAAGCATCTTCCCCTTTCTGCCTCTCTCTCTACCCCTCTCATCTTTCCCTTTCGCCCAAATTTCTTTTTTTTTCTCAGATCCTTTCGCCCAAATTTCATATTCATAGAAAACATTCACTCCCATTTTTTTCTCTCCTGTCACAATTTTTTTCTCCTATCACGATTTTTTTCTCTTGTTCCTATTAACTCTCAACCGAATTTGTCTGAATCCTTTCTCGTTCCTACAGCAAGTTGATAAATCTGTTTCTCCTTCTATACTACAGTAAGTGCATGTTTGAAACTTCTCTAGATCTCTTCTATTTCTCACAATTTCTCTTTTATATAAAATGTTGAAGCTCTTCTCAGAGTTTATAAAGTGTTTCTAGTGTTTTAATTTGGGATTTTTGGTTGTTGCAGTTCTGATTTGGGGATTTTTTTTTTAATTAATTTTTTAGGGTTTTACTGATTTCCTTTTTGATTTGATGTCTAATATGATGAGGTGTATGGAATATTGATGGGTTTGAATCTTTGATAGTTATGGTGTTTTCCTTAATTTTCTAGGATTTTACTGGTAAGATTTGGGTACTAACTGTACATAGTTCTTCATTTTATTTTTCTCTCTCATGATTACTCTATTATACGAAATATTGAAACTCTTCTCAGAGTTTATGAAATGTTTCTAGTGTTTTCTTTAGGGATTTTTGGTTCTTGTAGTTCTGATTTGGGGATTTTTTTTTTATTTTCTAGGGTTTCATTGATTTTATTTTTGATTTGATGTTTAATATGTTGAACGTATGCACATCGATGGGGTTTCAATCTTTGATAGTTATGGTGTTTTCCTTAATTTTCCAGGTTGTTACTGGTAAGATTTGGGTACTCTGTATTTTTTTGCATAGTTCTTCTTTTCTTTTTTTCTTCATTTTAGAGTTACTTGATGGGTTTTTACTTTTATTATTTTGATTAGTTTATTTTAGATCCATCAAGTTATAGTAATGTGGTTTCAGGGAATATGGCAGGTAATGGAGAACTACTTGTGAAAGGAGATAAACTTGAGAATTTGGTTACTCATATCAGATACTTATGAGATTGCAGAGATACGGTAACTGGAATATAAGGAGATAAACTCGTTGATTCATGATGGACTCAAAATTCTTGAAAATTAAAATGGTGAAGTTTTATGGGTAAAGTGCTACTCATGAGAAAATAACTTGAGATTCCAAAGTCTTCTTACACTAAATGAACTGATTTAGTAAATTTTGATAGTTAACTTTTATATAGGATATATGATGCTTACTTAGTTTTCTAGCGGATGGTTTCTAGATAATTATCAGTGGCATCTCCAACCGTCTTGTCACAACATCTCCTGATAATAGTGGAGGGAGGAACTGAAATGGTATCTCAACTAGCGCCGATACTCAGTTTTGGTGCATGAAGCTAGTCAGATGGACTCTCACTGATGCCATTAGGTGTCCCTAGTGGTCTCTGTACGTCCTACGTTCGATAGTCAGTTCGATAGTCATTATCCGTGATTGAGTTACAAAGCAACATCGATTAACAAGATCGATTATTTTGGGTGTTGGTTTTATATTATCTCCATGATGGCATATGTAAGCTACTCTGATTTTCTTTCTTGGTATAAGGGCCATTTGAATGCTGTCACGGTATTTACCTGGAATAACTGCATGTACACTAAACAAACACAGTTTTATTTTGTTGAAGTAAAATATCCGTGGTCTTCATTTTCACTAATTTGTGATTCGAATTTTACACGTTACTGCATCCATGTTCTGATATGATGTTTCCTGGTCATTGATGTTTATTCACCACCACATTTATGCAATGACTAAGTCCCCGTGAAGGTAACCTCCTTATATATTAAAACTCTTTAACACACAGATATGAAACGAAAATGTGCGAAGGTGTTGTAAACGTCTAGCCTAGCATAATGTATATTGTATGTTTTCGACCACATCAGGGAATCTGGCAGGTAATGGAAGGCCTGCAGTTGCGGGTTCTGCTCCTTTCTCCAGGCTGCCAAATGATATGGAGACTCAGATCCATCTCCTTGAGCAAGAAGCCTACAGTTCAATATTGCGAGCGTTCAAGGCTCAATCTGATGCCATGAAATGGGTATGTTTTTGTCACTGAAACTTTTTGTCTCGGATTTCTATCAATGTGTTTTATCAATCAGATCTTAACAGTTATATTATGAAATGAGAAGTGGTACTGTCGGTAAAGTATCTCCATGTTTGTTCAATGAATAAGTAGTTGGATGTCATCACATGTTTCATGTAATCTTGAGTACTATGTGCTTTGAATGGATGAAAAAATAGTACATAACCTAAGTGGAAGCCCTCTGATTTTTTTTTTTTTTTTTTTTTTGCTTATGGAATGTTTTTTTTAGGATTTGACAATGCACTGTATGTTGAGCTTTTATGCTTAGACATTCTCCAGGTTGGTACCTGTAAATTCCAAGTCATTTCCTGGCATTGCCTCTAACGTAGTCATGATAGGAGAGGTGTGTAACAGTCTGTTTTAACTTCGTTAGACCTGCTAAAAGTATATGTAGACATGGAGACATCCTTTCCATTGTCTCGTGAACCATATATGGAGGACCCTCCGTGCCTCCACTAGCGACGACTGCAACCATCTCTCTACCACCAGCCGGTGGTTATGCACCTGTCAGGTGATGCTATAATTTAATCCTAACCTTCATCGATCAAGGGGCGTTGGTTGTTTTGTTTTATTTATATTGGCCTCTCACTTGCTTCGAAAAGTTTGTTTTTTCTTACCTCAAAGTAGAACCTTGAACTTGTAATTTACTTTTGATGCCTGAATTGTGCCAATTTTCTTTGTACAAGTTGATTGCATATTTACGTAAAGTGCAAGGTGCAGTTCATAATCGCAGTAGCATGAAATGGTTAATGTGGGATGAGTTGGAAAGCTTAAGTAGTAATTCCATTGTTTCTTACAGAACTCCATTGTTTTTTTTCAGGTATGGAAGCTCATTGCTTGTGCCTAATTGTGAGACAACAAGGAACTCAATTTATCATTCTGGAATTCCCATCCTGCCAAGGTTCTAAACTAGATGACTTTCAAGTCTTCGGCATTTAAATTTTCTGTCACTGATTATGTTCAACATCTTTTATTTCCTGATAAGTAACTTGAGTCGTTTTCAACATCTTCTCTTGTATTCCACCTTTCATTTTGGATGGATTCGTATATGCTAATATAATTTTGATTGAATAATGGTTTCACATTTGATTGTGAATGGAGTGGATAGATATACCTGTATTCTGGTGCCGGAAATTAAATGGGCAGGTGGAGAATATTTTAAATATTTTATTTTAAAATATGAATTTTATTTGAGAGGAATACAAGCGTCTGGTAAGTTTTTATGCGTCGCTTTAAACAACGAGAACAATAAAATTGGTTCACTTAATAAACTGTAGGTAAATAATTAAGAGACCGATATAAATGTTTCAATAATTAATTAAGAGACACATATAAAGGTCGCCAAAATTAATTTAAGAAACACATATAAATGTCTCAATAATTAATTAAGAGACACTTATAAACGTCTCTGAATATGTCTCAGAAGGTTCCCTACGCCAAAATTGAGACACTTATATGTGTCTCATAAAATCAAGGCAACACATATATATGTCTCTAAACCGTTGATTTGGTGTAGTGCATGCTAGTCATGACATGCCAAGCCAAGAGCCCTCTCCTTGGCCCTAGCCATGTCATACTCCCATGGAGAACCCTTGGCTCCTCATGCCAAGTCCAAAACACACCCGAGCCATGCCAACCTGTTGTACCTCACTACGCGGCTACCAAAATGAAGGCATGTAACGATCAACGGTTTCCCCTCCTATCAATATGCAACATCTCGACCGTCGAAGGTCACCTGGCTAACAATTTCCTCAAGCTCGACTTGCCAAGCCACAACAACGTTTTACATGTTTTTCCAAAACATATGAGACATCAACATAAACATGGGGATTCTCTTTGGGTATATTGGTTTGGTGGTTTACAGTGCGCGGCGTACACTATGCTCCTCATAAGAAAGTGTCATAATGGTGAGGTGCCTAGTAAATATGGGAGTTATGTGGGAAACGTTCATGGTACATAAATCCGTGAGTTAACAACTTTATGGAATATCAATTCCATAAACATTAATAGTTTCATACGTTAACTACTTTATGGGATATCGATTCCATGCATACGGTTACCACCTCCTCACATTTACTTCCCCACTCCTTAAAGAGACTAGGGTACGTTTCTACCTCTACTTGTATAAATAGGTATTACCTATTTCCATTTGAACAATAAGTTCATTCGGACCACACAATACTCAGAAGTACTTACCTGCTAGCTCTCCTCGTGAGATCTCATAATTATCTAACAATAAGTCTTAGAAACCCAATTGCTCTTCCATAATTAACTATTCTGGTCTCACCACTCTCCTTGCTTCCCTCCCCAAAACCAACCCATTTTCCTCCTCTTTGTGACCGAAGCAAGTCTGGAATAGCCATTTCTTGGTTTAGGCTAGACTTGTATAGATTGATCTCTCAAATCTAAAGTACTCCCTTACAGTACATTGCTTATGGTTTAAACAGTTTCTCACCTTCTCACCCGCAATTACCAAAATTAGCAGAAATTATTTTTACCTATAAACACTAGTGTAGCTAGGGCCAAGGCAGAGTGCGTTTGGCATGGCGCGGCTAGCTTGGGATAGGTTTGGTTTTGCTTGGCATCTGGGGCAAAGGTTTTTCCATAGGTGCATGGCGTGTCTAGGGCCAATGAAAGGGAGTTCGGCTTGACATGGTGTGACTAGCATAGCTAGGGCCAAGGAAGAGTGTGTTTGGCATAGCTCGGCTAGCTTGGGCTAGGTTAGGTTTGGATTGGCATGTAGGGCCAAGGGTTTGCCATTGAAACATGGCGTGTCTAGGGCCAAGGAAAGGGAATTCGGCTTGGCATGGTGTGACTAGCGTAGATATGTCCAAGGCAGAGTGCATTTGGCATGATGCGGCTAGCTTGGGCTAGGTGCAGTTTTGGCTTTGCATGTGGGACCAAGGGTTTTCCATGGGCGTATGGCGTGACTAGCTTGGGCTAGGCGCGTGACCAAGCTAGGGTTTTGGTGGCAAAGGTTATTTGGTAACCTCAGACGGCCAGGATTTGCTTCTGGTATTGAAGGGCAACCGCTGATTATTGGACGCCTTCATTTTGATAGCCGCGTAGTGAAGGCCAGTATGGTGGCGCAGCATAGGGCCATGGCGAGGTGTGTTTTTCATGGCGCGGTAGGTGTGGCTAGCATGATTTTCCATTGGCACGGAGGTGTGGCTAGCATGTTTGGCATGTTTTGGCGCGGTCGGTGTGGATGGCATGATTTTCCATTAGCATAGAGGTGCGTCCAGTATGGTTGGCATGCTTTGGCGTGGTCGGTATGGCTGACATGATTTTCTATTGGCACAGAGGTGCGGCTAGCATGGTGTTTATAGGAAAAAATCTCCTCTGCTGAATTTGGTAAATTCGATGGTGGGGAGACTAGTTTAAACCCTTAAACAAATATGCTGCATGTGAGCACTTTTGATTCGAAATATCAATATGTACAACTCTGGCCTAAACCAAGAAGATGGCGTTCCAGATTTGCTCCGGTCACAGGAGGGGAAGGGTTTATTTGGGGAGGATAACGAAGAAGGGTGATGAGACCAGAGAGATCTGGATAGGTAGTATCTCGACTTGTACCAGAAGTATAGAAGCTTGCGGAAGCTTTATAGTGATGGAAGCTTTTGAGAGAGCTTGCAAAGTTGCTATCTAATAGTGTTGTATTTCTCCTGACCAAGACTTATGTATTTTGGAAGAATAGGTGAAACCTATTTATACAAGTGAGATTGAACGTACCATGGCCTCATTAAGAAATTGAGTAAATTTGCCAATTAAAACATAGGAGGTGGAAACCGTTGGATTTATGGTGAAAACGTTTTCACCATAAATTTCCTTATTTAATTGACCGTATTCATTCCTTGCACGCCTTTCTTTATTGCGAGTGTAGTGTACGCTACACGCTGTGACCACCAAACCAAAACCCCAAGAAAGCATCCCCCAGTTTATGTTGATGTCTCGAGAGTTGGGCGCAAGTGGCAATTCCAAAGTTGCTAGTGAAGCATTGCGGCATGTGCCAATGGCATGTGCGTGATGTCTCGACCGTGAGTTGTACTTTGAGTACGGATGGCAATGCCAAAGTCGTTTGGTGGAGTATTTCGCATGTGCCAATGGATGTGCAGAATGCCTTGGCCGAGAGTTACACTTTGAGTGCGAATGGCAATGCCAAAGTCGCTAGTGGAGCATTGTGGCATGTGCGGAATGCCTTAGAAATTGGCTAGCATGTTGGGGATAAAAGTGGCTAGTGGTTGCGTGTTGGCATGTGCCAATGTCATGCACGACCACTTTGGCCAAGTCACGGGCGCTATAATGGTATAGAGGTTTTGGAATGGGAATTGGCTAGTGGTTGCGTGTTGGCATGGGCCAATGGCACGCACGGCCACCTTGGACAAGTCGCTGGCGCTACAATGGTATAGTGGCTTGAAAATTGAAATTGGCTAGTGATGCATGTTGGCATGTGCCAATGGCACACATGGCTATTGGGCCAAGTCGTGGGCGCTAGTTGGGCATAGCGGCTTGAAAATAGAAATTGGCTAGTGATGCGTGTTGGCATGTGCCAATGGCACGCATGGCTATTGGGCCAAGTTGTGGAAGATAGTTGGGCATAGCGGCTTGAAAATATAAATTGGCTAGTGATGCGTGTTGGCATGTGCCAATGGGACGCATGGCCAAGTTGACCTAGTTGCATGGTTTGCAAGCCTACGACGCTATTTTTGGCATGTGCCAAACGGTATAGCGTCTTAGAATTTGGTTAGTGGTGCGTGTTGGCATGTTCCAATGGCACGCACTGCCAAGTTGACCTAGATGCACAGTTTGAACACCTAAGGCGCTATTTTTGGCATGGTCCAAATGGTATAGCGGCTTAGAAATTGGCTAGTGGTGCGTGTTGGCGTGTTCCAATGGCACGCACGGCCAAGTTGACCTAGTTGCACGGTTTGCAAGCCTAGGGCTCTATTTTTGGCATGTGCCAAACGGTATAGTGGTTTAGAATTTGGCTAGTGGTGCGTGTTGGCATGTGCCAATGGAACGCACGGCCAAGTTGACTTAGTTGCACGATTTGCAAGCCTAGGGCACTATTTTTGGCATGGGCCAAATGGTATAGCGGCTTAGAAATTGGCTAGTGGTGCGTGTTGGCATGTTCCAATGGCACGCATGGCCAAGTTGACCTATTTGCACGGTTTGCAAGCCTAGGGCGCTATTTGTTGGCATGTGCCAATGGCACGCATGGAGAAGTTGACCTAGTTGCACGGTTTGCAAGCCTATGGCACTATTTTTTCCATGTGCCAAATGGTATAGCGGCTTAGAAATTTGCTAGTGGTGCGTGTTGGCATGTACCAATGGCACGCACGGCTAAGTTGACCTAGTTGCACGGTTTGCAAGCCTAGGGCACTATTTTTGGCTTGTGGCAAACGGTATAGCGGCTTAGAATTTGGATAGTGGTGAAAGTTGGCATGTGCCAATGGCACGCACGACCAAGTTGACCTAGTTGCACGGTTTGCAAGCCTAGGGCGCTATTTTTGGCATGTGCCAAACGGTATAGCGGCTTAGAATTTGGCTAGTGGTGCGTGTTGGCATGTGCCAATGGCACACACGGTCAAGTTGAACTAGTTGCACAGTTTGCAAGCCTAGGGCGCTATTTTTGGAATGTGCCAACTGGTATAGCGGCTTAGTTTGGCATGGTTGCCTGTGGGTGCAGTATGTAGTTTGGTTTTGGCGTATTTTCCATGGTGCGTAGTATGCGGCTTGGTTTTGGCGTCGTTGCCATGGTGAGCAGTATGCGGCTTGGTTTTTGCATCGTTTCCATGGTGCGCAGTATGAGGATTGGTTTTGGCGTCATTGCCATGGTGCGCAGTATGCGGCTTGGTTTTGGAATTAGGGTTCTGTGTCGAAAACCCTAATCTGGCATTTTGACAAAATAACCCCATTAATTATTGACACGTGAATTAAATGATTTTAGTTAATATGTTGCTGGTAACACTAGGTCATGGGGTTTTTACGATTTTACCCCTTATCTAAAATCCACCATCGACATTAAGTCCCATGATTAGCTCGGAACAGGAACTTTGTTGCGAGGTAAGCATAAGATGGTTCCTAGACAATATCCAAAAAAGAAATGGGATATTTATCTCACATTTTTTCTGTGATACGAACTGGATTCAGAATCCTCGTCCTTGGTAGTTTTGCATGGAGCGGGAGGTTGGTACAATTTGGCGGAAATGGACGGATGTGAAGCATTGAGATGCTGGCGCGAGTTGAAAAACTGAGCGTGATGGCTGGTGAGGTCGATGGGAGATAAACGTGATAGCTGGTGCAACTTGGGCGACATTGACAGGTCGGCGCGATTGGTGGGACCGGCACAAAAGGAGCATGCTATCTTTGGCGGTACTGGCGCAAGGTTGAGAGGCTAGTGTGTTGAGACCGGCGCAAAGGGAGCGCGCTTGGGAGGTATTGGCGCCGTTGATGGGGCTTGAGCGGCCGTTGGGAAGTTGGGCGCCCTTGTGGGCCCAAACTTCCTTTACACGCGCGTCTTTGGGAGAAAAGGAATCCTTCCCTATTGTGGAAACCGCTCGCATATATATATATATATATATACATGAAGTCTTTTCTTTTTATCTTGCGCTTTGTTCCTTCCTTCTTCCTTGCCAGCGGTAAAGTGATAAAGGAAAAATTGGCTATCCAGGTGTGTCTTCTAATACTTCTATTATTTCCCATTGTAGGTATAAACCCTAGCAGTAAGTGTTTTTTCTTTTATAAATCTTGCATTGATATCGTGCGCATGATTGGTTGGCGTGCTTCTTGTAGAGAATATTGTATATATATGATTTGATTCCATAGAAAATACTGCATATATGATTTCGAACCCGTAGAGAATACTGCGCACATAATTTTGAACCCGAAGAAAGATTCCGTATATGTATTTGAACCCAAGAAATATACTGCACATGTAATTTCATACCTAAAGTAGGATACTATATATGAACTTGAACCCGAGAAATATTGCACATGAATCCCGAAGAAAAATACTGCATACGTGCTTCATATGAACCCGAAAGAATCACTGTATATGAATCCCGAAGAATAATATTGTATATGCTCTTCATATAAACCTGAAAGAATCACTGTATATGAATCCCGGAGAAGAATACTGTATATTCTCTTCATATAAACCTGAAAGAATCATTGTATATGAATCTCGAAGAAGAATATATTATATGCTCTTGAACCCAGAAAATATATTGCGCATATAATTTTGAACCCGAAGTAGGATACTGCATATGTATTTCGAAACCATAGAAAATATTATTCTCCCATGTGTCAGGGATTTTCCTCTTGTCGAGCATGGTTATGTGTTTGGGAGATAATTTCATAATTTCCCTGTTTTTTTTTTTGCGCGGATATCTTGTTGCTAAGCGAGAAAAACCGACAAGATATTACCTGAACAAGGTTCCGTTTTGTCGAAAGATGTTGATAGTTCGAAACCAAACATAGATGATGAGTTCTTTACCAAACCCCTCGCTCCTGATCGGAGAAGTCATCCATATTTCGTGCCAATTTTATTGACAGGTGGTGAAGATGAAAAGAAAACCCGTTTAGTCCTGTCGGAGCACATTATACGGCTTTTTCTGCATAAAAGATTATACGCCTCTTCCAGTATCGATTTCAGAATATGGCAAAGCCCATTGCGTTCCTTTGATGTGTGGGTTGAGTTTATGGTGTGTAAGGAGCATATAAGTTCCAACTTGACTCGAGCACAGATCATTGATGTTGTTAGAGCTTCAGCAAGTCTTCAGGTTAGGAAAGATGTTCCGGGCTTGGTTTCTTTCCTCTCTAGGTGGTGTTCGGACACTCACATGATTATTTGTAGATGGGGTGAAATAAATTTCTCCTTGGAGAGTGTGGATCTCTTGCTGAATGTTCCAGTGACCGGGAATCTTAACATCCAATTGTCAGAAGATGAGAAGAAGATGCGAGATGACCTTGCTGCTAAGTTAGGAGACTTTGCCTGAAAAGAATCTTCTGCGAAGTCGAAAAATCCTGCCCATAAAGAAGACAAAAGGTGCTTTTATAGCTGGTGGATATCTCAGTGGTTTCCGGAAGATCTGGAGGCTAAACAGAAGAGCAACGATTTCCACGTTGCAGCATTTTTGGCTCTCTGGTTGTCTAGAGACATTTTTGATGACGGCTCTGGCAAGAAGGATATAAGACTGGGGTTTCTACCGATTGCCGTGAAATTGGCGAAGGGTGAAGTTCTACCAATTGGAAAGATATTCCTAGGCTCCTTGTATGTGCATCTGGATTATTTAGTCATGAATATGTAAGTTTCGAACGGTCTTATGAAAGTGGACTCGTATGTGCACATCATTTTTCTGCAAGCGTGGTTGTGGGAGCATTTTGAAAAGTATGCTCCAAAGCCATTGCCTACGATTCTCGTGAGTTTGGGTGGCTCTTGAATTCTTCGATGGGTGAATAGGCGCTCAAGAGTTGGTGTGAGCCTAGTTAGTCTTCTCGATAAGTTGCACGATATCAACTTTCGTCCATGGGAGCCGGTCCACAAGTCTGTGACTCAAATTGATAATTTTGCTTCTTCTCCAGATGTGATCTTGTCTTCGGATGATGACTTGAGTATTGGTGAAAACTTGTTTATGCAAAGATGCATTCCGGGTTACATGCCGGCTTTCTTTTGGGTTTTTTTTGGATGGCTGATTACAATATTGACCGTGCCGCTCGTCACATGGGATTCGATCAAGGGGTGCCTCTTGCTCGACAGCTGGTGCTTCCTGAGGATTCGTTGTGTGCTGCCTTCGATGCTAGTGCCCTTGAGTCAGGTATCCGTCTTCCTTTCTTCCAATCGGAAAGAGATCCCTCGAAGACTTCTAGTTACAACGAGTTCTGGTGCCGTGATCGTCTTATGACTCGTAAGTTTGTGGATGACGCAATGGAGAATGTTCGTGGTAAGCCTTCCCAAGAAGTTTTGAAGAAGTACCCAATGTTGAGAGATTTCAAGCGAAGGTCGTATGGAAATTCTGAAAGTTCCCAAGTGAAAGATAAGAGGACGAAAAACTGTGTTGGTGGGTTTCAGACGGCTTCAAAGGATCCTCCTGCAGCCCTTGTGTATTTCAGTTTTTCCAATAACCAGGTATGTGTCACCTCTTTGCTGGTCTGTTTCCAAATATGTGAATTTCTGCTGAAGGTATGTGTCTCGTTTCTTCCAGGGCTTTGGTAGTGTTAATTATTTTGCTGCTCTTGCTCGCTGTCGGGTGACGGTAACTCGTTTGAGTAATTCTGGCGGTATCGAACCTTCTCACAACGGTGATGCGCATGATAAAGAAGGAAGTTTGGCAGAGAAAGAAGAAAGTTCGGAAAGTGAAGGTGATTCTTCCGATAACAGCGATGGATCTCTTTCGTAAAGTGGCTCGGTAGGTTTCACACCTCTTTTTATTCCTCCTCCCTTTGAAAAAGTATAACTCAAATCTTGCAGGAGGAATCTGACTCAGGAGATGGATCTGAGGTGGAGGTACATGAAGGCTTGCCCTTGGTGACAACAACCGTCAGTGATGACCTGGAGATGGAAGTTGAAAATCCACCTGTAGCGACTGTGACCGTTGATGATGTCTTGGATATGGAAGTTGATCAATCACAAAGAATGAATGCAGCTCGACAGGTAAATGATTCTCTGGTCGCTAGCACAAATGCGGAAGGGATCCCTTCGCAGATTGCGGATCTGGTTGTAGGCACCATTTTCGATCCTCCATACTTGGTTCCTTACCCAAGTCACGTGTTGGTCGGCAGTTTCAGCGTGCTGGCCAAATATGAGGCATTGTATACTAAAATATGGAAGAATTATGGACACATGGATATGACCAGGAAGGTCACTAGTCATATTGCGTTGGTTAAACACGTGGAAGAAGCTTTATGCTCTATTGAGGATATGTGCGGGGTGACTGGCTACACCATTTATGAATACGTCATTGCTAACTGGGAACATCACCGCGATGTGTGTGTGGAGAAGGAATTCAATGCTTCGTGGCTCGTCAAAAATCTTGCTGAGATTCGGAAATTGAAGGATATAGTAGTCGAAATCCCTTCTGCGAAGGAGATCACCCGGCAAGAAGCGGAAACTGAAGAGTTGTCTAAGGTGTTAGCTATGAAGAGAGCAGCTATTAAAGATGCGAAGGACCGTCTTGATAAGAAGATTAAACCTCTGATGGAAAACTTCCCTTGAATGTTTCTCCTTTGGATTCATTTTTGTTTATTTCAAGGAACACTTTGGGTGCTTGATTTCGGAGTCTGACTGATTTTGGTAGTTGGTTGATATTTTTTGAGATGTTGGATTATTTTCTGGGATGAATGGTTTTAATATATAACTTTGATTATGCCTTATGAAGGGAATATTGTTTTTATGAAAGTGTGAGTTTATAGGTTTTGCCGTGAGCAATCCCCTTTTCCATGTAAAAGGCGGTTTTGCTGGTAGGATCGCCAGCAAGTCTTCAATCGATGATAGCATCTTCAGCGGCTTTGCTGGTAGGATTGCTAACAAGTCTTCAATCGCTGGTAGCAGCGTCTTTGCATGTAGGACTACTGGCAAGTCTTCAATAGCTGGTAGTAGCGGCTTTGCAGGTAGGACTGCAAGCAAGTCCCCAAATCGCTGGTAGCATTTTCAGCGTGTCCCCAGTTTTCCCGTATAGTTTTTATGACTAGTAACTGGGTTGAGTTGTAGATCCCCTAAACCGTGTGCCTGCTTTTGCTATCTTGATGCTTGTGTCGAGGCATGAGATTGATTTCTAAAAGCACATATTGTAACCGAGAGATTGAAACTCCCGCTGTGGTCGCCAATTATTTATGGGAGAAAATCACCTCTGCTAAATTTGATAAATTCGATGGTGGAGAGACTAGTTTAAACCCTTAAACAAATGTGCTGCACGTGAGAACTTTTGATTCGAGATATCAATATGTACAACTCTAGCCTAAACCAAGAAGATGGCCATTCCAGATTTTCTTCGGTCACAAAGTGGAGGAGAAGGGTTGATTTGGGGAAGATAGTGAAGAAGGGTGATGAGACTATAGAGTTATGGCTAGGTAGTATCTCGACTTGTATCAGAAGTATAGAAGCTTGCGGAATCTTGCTAGTGATGGAAGCTTTTGAGAGAGCTTGCAAAGTTGCTATCTGATAGTGTTGTATTTTGCTTAACCAAGACTTGTGTGTTTTGGCAGAATAGGTGAAACCTATTTATACAAGTGATATTGAACGTACCCTGTCCTCATTAAGAAATTGAGTAAATATGCCAATTAAAACAGAGGAGGTGGAAACCATTGGCTTTATGGTGAAAACGTTTTCACCATAAATTTCCTTATTTAATTGACTGTATTCATTCCTTGCACACCTTGCTCTATTGCGAGCGTAGTGTACGCTGCACGCTGTGACCTCCAAACCAAAACCCCAAGAAAGCATCCCCCAGTTTGTGTTGACGTCTCGAGAGTTGGGCACAAGTAGCAATTCCAAAGTTGCTAGTGAAGCGTTGCGGCATGTGCCAATGGCATGTGCGGGATGTCTCGACCGCGAGATGTACTTTGAGTGCGGATGAAAATGCCAAAGTCGCTTGGTGGAGCATTTGGCATGTTCCAATGGCATGTGCGGAATGCCTTGGAAATTGGCGAGCAGGTTGGGGATAAAAGTGGCTAGTGGTTGCGTGTTGGCATGTGCCAATGGAATACACGGCCACTTTTGCCAAGTCGTGGGCGCTACAATGGTATAGCGGTTTTGGAATGGGAATTGGCTAGTGGTTGCGTGTTGGCATGTGTCAATGGCACGCACGGCCACCTTCGCCAAGTCGCGGGAGCTACAATGGTATAGCTCTTTGAAAATAGAAATTGGCTAGTGATGCGTGTTGGCATGTGCCAATGGCATGCATGGCTATTAGGCCAAGTCGTGGGCGCTAGTGGGGCATAACGGCTTGAAAATAGAAATTGTCTAGTGATGCGTGTTGGCATGTCCCAATGGCACGCACGGCCAAGTTGACCTAGTTGCACGGTTTGCAAGCCTAGGGCGCTATTTTTGGCATGTGCCAAACGGTATAGCGGCTTAGAATTTGGCTAGTGGTGCGTGTTGGCATGTGCCAATGGCACGCACGGCCAACTTGACCTAGTTGCACGGTTTGCAAGCCTAAGGCGCTATTTTTGGCATGGGTCAAATGGTATAGCGGCTTAGAAATTGGCTAGTGGTGCGTGTTGGCATGTGCCAATAGCCAATGGCACGCATGGCCAAGTTGACCTAGTTGCACGGTTTGCAAGCCTAGGGCGCTATTTTTGGCATGTGCCAAACGGTATAGTGTCTTAGAAATTGGCTACTGGTGCGTGTTGGCATGTGCCAATGGCACACACGACCAAGTTGACCTAGTTGCATGGTTTGCAAGCCTATGGCGCTATTTTTGGCATGTGCCAAACAGTATAGCGGCTTAGAATTTGGCTAGTGGTGCGTGTTGGCATGTGCATGTTGGCATGTGCCATTGGCACACATGGCCAAGTTGACCTAGTTGCACGGTTTGCAAGCCTAGGGCGCTATTTTTGGAATGTGCCAAATGGTATAGCGGTTTAGAAATTGGCTAGTGGTGCGTGTTGGCATGTGCCAATGGCACACACGACCAAGTTGACCTAGTTGCACGGTTTGCAAGCTTAGGGCGCTATTTTTGGCATGTGCCAAACGGTATAGCGGCTTAGAATTTGGCTAGTGGTGCGTGTTGGCATGTGCCAATGGAACGCACGGCCAAGTTGACCTAGTTGCACGGTTTGCAAGCTTAGGGCGCTATTTTTGGCATGTGCCAAACGGTATAGCGGCTTAGAATTTGGCTAGTGGTGCGTGTTGGCATGTGCCAATGGCACGCACGGCCAAGTTGACCTATTTGCACGGTTTGCAAGCCTAGGGCGCTATTTTTGGCATGTGCCAAATGGTATAGCGGCTTAGAATTTGGCTAGTGGTGCGTGTTGGCATGTGCCAATGGAACGCACGGCCAAGTTGACCTAGTTGTACGGTTTGCAAGCCTAGCGCGCTATTTTTTGAATGTGCCAAATGGTATAGCGGTTTAGAAATTGGCTAGTGGTGCGTGTTGGCATGTGCCAATGGCACACACGGCCAAGTTGACCTAGTTTCATGGTTTGCAAGCTTTGGGCGCTATTTTTGGCATGTGCCAAATGGTATAACGGCTTAGAATTTGGCTAGTGGTGCGTGTTGGCATGTTCCAATGGCACGCACGGCCAAGTTGACATAGTTGCACGGTTTGCAAGCCTAGGGCGCTATTTTTGGCATGTGCCGAATGGTATAGAGGCTTAGGATTTGGCTATTGGTGCGTGTTGGCATGTGCCAGTGGAACGCACGGCCAAGTTGACCTAGTTGCACGGTTTTCAAGCTTAGGGCGCTATTTTTGGCATGTGCCAAATGGTATAGCGGCTTAGATTGGCATGGTTGCCTGTGGGTGCAGTATGCGGCTTGGTTTTGGCGTCGTTGCCATGATGCGCAGTATGCGGCTTGGTTTTGGCGTCGTTGCCATGGTGTGCAGTATGCGGCTTGGTTTTGGCGTCGTTGCCATGGTGCGCAGTATGCGGCTTGGTTTTGGCGTCGTTTCCATGGTGCGCAGTATGCGTCTTGGTTTTGGCGTCGTTGCCATGGTGCGCAGTATGCGGCTTGGTTTTGGCGTTGTTGCCATGGTGCGCAATATGCGGCTTGGTTTTGGCATCGTTGCCATGGTGCGCAGTATGTGGCTTGGTTTTGGAATTAGGGTTCTGTGTTGAAAACCCTAATCTGGCATTTTGAAAAAAATACCCCCATTAATTTTTGACACCTGAATTAAATGCTCTTAGTTAATGTGTTACTAGTAACACTAAGTCATGGGGTTTTACGATTTTACCCCTTATCTAAAATCCACCATCGACACATGGTTGGCATTATTTGGCACGGTCATTGTGGCTGGCATGATTTTCCATTGGTATAGAGGTACGGCTAGCATGGTTGGCATGATTTGGCGTGGTCGGTGTGGCTGGCATGATTTTCCATTGGCACAAAGGTGCGGCTAGCATGGTTGGCATGCTTTGGCGCGGTCGGTGTGGCTGGCATAATTTTCCATTGGCACAGAGGTGTGGCTAGCATGGTTGGAATGCTTTGGCGCGGCCTGTGTGGCTGGCATGATTTGTCATTGGCACAGAGGTGCATCTAGCATGGTTGGCATGCTTTGGCGCGGTCGGTGTGGGTGGCATGATTTTCCATTGGCACAAAGGTGCGGCTAGCATGGTTGGCGTGCTTTGGTGCGGTCGGTATGGATGGTCCGTGTTGGAGCATCCGACCAACCTTTTTGAGTGGTAAAGAGAGTTTTTGCCTTCCGTGTTGGAGGCCCTGCATAAGTTGTACTGGGAATGTAGACCGTGGAGTGGTGAGATGAAAGTTACCGGCTTGATCCGGTCGTTCATCTCTATTGCAAAGGGGGCGCGGTCTCGGAAGGCAACACAAGTTGACGGTAGGGTCACGACAGTGGAGCAGGTGGCTTGGCATAGTGTGTCATTGGCAAGACGAGACGTACACGGAAGGCTAGGCGTGGTGGGGCCACGGAAATAGAGCGAACGTCTTGGCAGGGGGGCCGCGGCAATGGCATGGTGGATCGTGCAAGGACGGCTAGGTGTGGTGGTGCCACGACAATGGAGCGGATGGCTTGGCCTGGTGCGGCCATGGCAGGGCGCAGCTTGGTGAGGTGAGGCGTGCATGGATGACTAGGCATGGTGGGGCTGCGGCAATGGCGTGAGCGGTGTTGGGTATGGAAGTTGGCCTTTGCGGGACCATTTCCTCTTTTCCCTTCTTGGGTCAAAATAAGAAATCCTTTCTTTGTTCAAACTCCCACGTACCATATATATATAAAAGGAGGGCCAGCTTCTCTTTTTGTTTCACGCCTATTTATTCTTCCCAGTCGTGTGACAGCAATAAAGCAGAGCAGATGGGCAACTCCCAGGTATGCCTTCCAACACTTCTCTTTAACTCATTTTTTTTCTTTTTTCTTTTGTGCTGGTGTAAACCCTAGTTGTAGGCGTACCTTTTCATGACCTTGTAGAAATGTTGGCGTGAATCTTAGGTATTTTTTTCCCGAGCTTGTTGTAACACTTAGGCATGAATATCATAGTAATGTTGACCGCCCCTACTTACTGTGCAAGGTAGGCACGTGATAGTAATTGCCATGTCTTCCCACGAAATGCTAGTTTTTAGGGTTTACTCCTTGTTTTGGTATGGCTGTGTGCGTGGTTTCCATGGTGGGCGCACCTCCTCGGTTGGATAAGAATTCCATGCTGCAGGGTATGGCCTTGAAACAGACGGGCTTACGTCTTGGGTGGAAAATTAACTTCCGTGCACTTTTCGTAATAATTTCTCCTCGTATTGTTCCGCTGTAGTTGTTTGGAAAGCGAAAGTACTGTGAGAGAATCTTTGTTTTGACGCCGCTTGAGAAAAAAATTTCCATACCGAAGGACGTTGGTAACTCCAAGCCAAACGTGGCAGATGAATTCTTTACAATAATCTCTGTCAGGAGAAGTCCTCTTAAGCATGTGTCGCTGCTTCTGACCATTTCGGAGAGTGAGGAAGGGGATCGGTCGGTTCCTCCCGGGAATGTGATACGGTTTTGTCTTCATAGGAAACAGTATTCCGTTTTTTTTATTAATTTCAAATCCATAGTGAGTCCATTGCATTCCTTCGATAAATGGATGCGGTTCATGATGAGCCAAGAGCATGTAGGAACTAATTTGACCAAGGCACAAATCATTGATGCTATTGCGGCTTCTATAGTGCTTCAGATTAGGAAAGATATTCCAAGCCTGGTTTCTTTTGTTGCAAGATGATGTCCGGACACCCACACGGCCGTATGTAGATGGGGTGAAATGACCATTTCCTTGGAGAGTGTGGCTGTATCGCTAAACCTTCCCGTAGTTAGAAACCTTGATATTAAGTTGTCCGCAGATGAAGAAGAGATTCATGACGCCCTGGTCGCGAAATCAAAAGAATTTGTTCGGAAAGAAAATGATACGAAGTGCTTCTATGACTTGTGGGTGTCTCACTGGTTTCATGATGTGTTAGAGTCGAACCAGAAGAACAATACACTTCATGTTGCGGCGTTCTTGGCTCCTTGGCTATCCAGAGATATTCTTGATGACGGCTCGGGCAAGAAAGAGATAAGACATGGACTTATTAAGTTTGCCATAAAATTAGCAAAAGGTGTCATTCTCCCCATTGGCGGTATGTTTCTTGGTTCTCTGTATGTACACTTGGATCAACTGGTTTCGGACGTGCGCGCCTCGAACGGCTAAATGAAAGTAGATTTGTATGTTCATGCCGCTTTTCTCCAGGCGTGGCTATGGGAGCATTTATAGAAGTATGCCCCGAAACCATTAGCTGTACTTCCTGAGTCTTGGAGTGGCTCGAGGATACTGCGCTGGTTGAACAGGCGGCCCAAGACTGGTTTGAACCTGGTCGGACCTCTTGACATCTCGTACGCAGTTAATTTTCGTCAATGGGCTCCAGTGTATGCGTCCATAACTCAGATTAGTACCTTTGCTTCTGCTCCAAACATGTCTTTGCTTTCTGATGGAGGGAATATGGGTGTCGGTGAGATTGTATTCATGCAAAGTTGCACGTCTGTCTATATACCGTCTTTATTTCGAGGATCGTGTCAGGAAGTCTCTTATAATATTGAGCGAGCAGCTCGGCATATAGGTTTTAACCAAGGGGTCCCTCTCGTTCGTCATCTGGCATCTTCAGAGGATCCATTATTGGACGTTCTTGATGCTAGTTTTCTTGCGTCGGGCAGAAGCCTCCCTTTCTTGCTTTCGGAATAAAAACCTTTGACTACCACCAAGTATAACTCATTCTGGCAGAGTGAATTCCTCGTCATCTGGGAATTTGTGAAAGCCATAGTGGAGAACACTCGTGGTAGGCCTTCTGCCGAGATTTTAGCGAAACATCCGTTGTTGAGGGATACTTCTTCAACCAAAAGGAAATCCGTCGGTCTGGATGTGGAAAGTCCCCAAGTGAAGGAGAGAAGATCTAAGAATCGTGCAGGAGGTTTCTAGTCAGACTCCACAGATCTACCGACTTTTAGTTCATCCAACATGAGGGTACGTGTGATTTCTTTCTTGACTTCAGCTGGATCATGTATATTCTTGTTTCTTTTATGAAAATGCGTCCTTGTATCTCGTCCAGGGTTTCAGCAGCACGAACGCCTTTGCCAAACTTGCAAGTAGTCAGAAAGCATCGTTTTTCGAGACAGAAGGTGGTGGTGCCAAGCTCATCCATGGTGATGGGGATTTCGAAAAGGATAAACGTTCAGAGTCCAGCGATGTCGAGATTAGTTCTTCCGATAACAGTTCTGAATCTTCCTCTAGTTATGAAACCGAATCGGTGAATCCCCTCCTTGTTTTTCTTCTTTCCCCCCCTTTTTTTGCAGTAAAACTAAATTCTGATTTTTTTTTAGGAGGAAACCGCTCCTGGTGATGATCTTGAAGTGGAAGACCACCAGAGCAAAGATGTATCCGTGCTTCCCACTATGGAAACTATGCCAGCCAGCGATTTGTACATGGAGATTCCTCGTCCCGAGGGCGCTGCCATGACTCATGTGGAGGAGGGAGCTTCGGGGGGTGAAATCGTAGTTAGGGATCTTCTGCCAGTTGCTGATTCAGTTGCAGGTGCCACCTTCAATCCTCCGTATCTGGCCCCTTTCCCAGGTCATGTGTTGATTGGTGGATTTAGCGTGCCAGCTAAACATGCGAAATTGTACACCAAGATTTGGGAAAGCTACGGTCATATTTCCACGACTAAGATGATCACTAGTCGACATGCGTTGGTCAAGCGTGTGGAGGAAGCCTTGTCTTCGATTGATGAGATGTGCAGCGTGACTGGTCATACAGTTTCTGAGGATGTAATCTCGAGCTGGAAGTTCCAACGTGACATGTGCATGGGTTTCGAATTCAAACTTCCTTGGTTCGTTGAAGGTCTCTCTGATGTTGAAAGGTCGTTGGCCGGAGCAGTTGAAGATCCTTCCGCAGACATGATGAAGAAGCAGGAAGCAGAATTCAAGAAGTTATGTAGGAAGATAAATCTTAAGAGGGCGGATCTCCAAAGAACGAGAGTGGACTTTGCGAAATGGAGCAAGCCGATGTTGGAAAACTTCCCTTGTATATATATATATGTGTTTTGGACCTCTTATCTTCAGGGTTTTTTTTTTTTCAAAGGCAAATGAGATGCATGGTTTTTTGTTTTTGATTTTTTGATTTTCTCGGGTTAATAGATAAATGTTACCTTTAAGGTTTTGGATTATATATGAAGACCATGAAACCGTGTGTTGGTAGATGACATGGGATGAAAAATGGCTATAGGTTTTATCAGAACTTGAAAAAGCCAACCACATATTTTTGTCTAGATAAGACTTACTCGGTTTCTCAGGTCTTCTGAGAATCAGCTTTCCGGGTGTAGGACCAAGTTTTTTTTTTTTTTTTTTGAGAAACATGGTCATGGGAAGTCCCCAGTCTTCCGAGTCGTAGATGAGTTGTCCGATAACTGCGCCGTTAATCCATGGGAGGATCGTTTTGCTTCTAGCCTCTGAGAAGTCCCCAGTCATCCCTTGTCGTGTCATGACTGATAATCGAGCCATCGAGTAACTAAGTCGGAGTGGATCGCCTTCCTCTACCATCTTGACGTCTGGTTCAAAGAATGAGATCGCTGGTTGAAATTGACATTGTAACCGAAAGATCGAACCTCCCGCTGTGGTCGCCAATTATTTATAGGTGAAAATGGTTTCTACTGATTTTGGTAATTGTGGGTGTGAAAGTAAGAAATAATTTGAACCTTAAACAATGTACTGCAAGAGATTACTTTAGATTCGAGAGATTAATCTGTACAAGTCCGGCCTAAACCAAGAAATGGTTGTTCCATACTTGTTTCGGTCACAAAGTGAAGGAGAAGGGTTGGTTTAGGGTGGGAAGCGTAGAGAGTGCTGAAGCCAAAATAATTCTGGAAGAGTAGTACTTGACTTGTATCAGAAGGTGAAAGCTTCGATAAAGCTAGCAAGAGTTTCCTTTTTGAGTGTGGTATTTTCCCCTGACCAAAAACTTGTTGTTCTGGTGGAAACAGATAAGTCTATTTATATAAGTCTAAAAAGAAACGTACTCTTGCCTCATAAGAAAATAAAATGGATGAGTTAAATGGGAAGAGGTGGTAATTCATGGTATTGATGGAATTGATTTTCCATAATGAAAGAGCGTTTCACCGTTGCTTCCTGCATTTACTAACCGCCTTATTCTTATTACACTATCTTGAAATGAGAATTTGTGTATGCCGCATGCTGTAGACCTCCAAACCAAAACCCTAATGAGCATCCCCCAGTTTGTGTTGATGTCTTGAATGTTTTTGGAAAAAATACAGCATGTTGTTATGGCTTGGCAAGTCAAGATAGAGAAACTTGCTAGCCTGGTGACCTTCGACGGTAGAGATTTTGCATCTTGAGAGGAAGGGAAACCGTTGATCGTTGCACGCCTTCCTTTTGGTAGTCGCGTAGTGAGGGCCAACATGGTGGCACAACTAGGTTGGCATCGCCAAACTTCGGATTTCGGGCCAAAGGTTACCATGTGTCGTCTGGTAACCTTGGATGGCTAGGATTTGCTCTTGGGATTGAAGGGCAACCATTGATTGTTGCACTCCTTCGTTTTGGTAGCCGTGTAGTGAGGGCCACGTGGTGGCGTGGCCATGTTGGCATGGCATGGTTTGGCGTGGCCAAACTTAGGTTTTCGGGCCAAAGGTTACCACGTGTCGTCTGGTAACCATGGATGGATAGGATTTTCTCCTGGCATTGATGGGAAACTGATGATTTTTGCACGCCTTCGTTTGGTGGCCGCGTAGGGAATGCCAACAGGGTGGCGCGGCTAGGTTAAGCTTGGCATGTGGGTCCAAGGGTTTTCCATGGTCGTATGGCGTGGTTAGGGCCAATGTAAGGGCATTTGGCTTGGCATGATGTGACTAGGGTGGCTAGGGCCAAGGCAAGGTGCGTTTGGCATGGCGCGGCTAGCTTGGGATATGTTTGGTTTGGTTTGGCATGTGGGGCCAAGGGTTTTCTATAGGAGCATGGCGTGACTAGGGCCAATGCAAGGGCATTTGGCTAGGCATGGTGTGACTAGCGTAGCTAGGGCCAAGGCAGGGTGCGTTTGGCATGGCGTGACTAGCTTGGGATAGGTTTGGTTTGGCTTGGAATGTGGGGCCAAGGGTTTTCCATAGGCGCATGGCATGGCTAGGACCAAGGCAAGGGCATTCGGCTTGGCATGGTGTGACTAGCGTAGCTAGGGCCAAGGCAAAGTGCGTTTGGCATGGCGCGGCTAGCTTGGGCTAGGTTTGGTTTGGCTTGGCATGTGGGGCCAAGGGTTTTCCATAGGCGCATGGCGTGGCTAGGGACAAGGAAAGGGCGTTCTTATTGGCATGGTATGACTAGCGTAGCTAGGGCCAAGACAGAGTGTGTTTTGCATGGCACGGCTAGCTTGGGCTAGGCGCGGTTTTGGCTAGGCATGTGGGGCCAAGGGTTTGTCATGGGCGTATGGTGTGACTAGGTTAGGCTAGGCGCATGAGCAAGCTATGGTTTTATGGGCAAAGGTCATTTGGTAACCTCAGACGGACAGGATTTGCTCCTAGGATTGAAGGGCAACCGTTGATTGTTGCACGCCTTCGTTTTGATAGCCGCGTAGTGAAAGACAGTATGGTCGCGTGGCATGGGGACATGGCGAGGTGTGTTTGGCATGGTGTGGTAGGTGTGGCTGAAATGATTTTCCATTGGCACGGAGGTGCGGCTAGCATGGTTGGCATGCTTTGGCATGGTCGTTGTGGCTGGCATGATTTTCCATTGGCACAGAGGTGCGTCTAGCATGGTTGTCATGCTTTGGCGATGTCTGTGTGACTGGCATGATTTTCCATTGGCACAGAGGTGCGGCTAGCATGGTTGTCATGCTTTGGCGCGGTCGGTGTGGCTGGCATGATTTTCCATTGGAACAGAGGTGCGGCTAGCATGGTTGGCATGCTTTGGCATGGTCGTTGTGGATGGCATGATTTTCCATTGGCATAAAGGTGCGGCTAGCATGGTTGGCATGATTTGGCGTGGTCTGTGTGACTGGCATGATTTTCCATTGGCACGGAGGTGCGGATAGTATGGTTGGCATGCTTTGGTGCGGTCAGTGAGGCTGGAATGATTTGCCTTTAGCACAGAGGTGCGGCTAGCATGGTTGGCATTCTTTGGCGCGGTTGGTGTGGCTGGCATGATTTTCCGTTGGAACAGAGGTGCGTCTAGCATGGTTGGCATGCTTTGGTGCGGTCAGTGTGGCTAGCATGATTTACCGTTGGCACAGAGGTTCGGCTAGCATGGTTGGCATGCTTTGGCGCGGTCGGTGTGGCCGGCATGATTTGCCATTGGCACAGAGGTGTGGATAGCATGGTTGGCATGCTTTGGCGCGGTCGGTGTGGTTGGCATGATTTGCCATTGGCACAGAGGTGCGACTAGCATGGTTGGCATGCTTTGGCGCGATCTGTGTGGATGGCATGATTTTCCATTGGCACATAAGGGAATTAGGGTTTGGATTGTCGTAACCCTAATTTGAAAAAGATACCCCGATAATTATTTAGGGAGACATTATGTGCCAATGGAAAACCATGCCAGCCACACCGACCGCGCCAAAGCATGCCAACCATGCTAGCCGCACCTCTGTGCCAATGGAAAATCATGCTAGCCACACGGACCGCACCAAAGCATGCCAACCATGCTAGCCGCACCTCTGTGCCAATATAAAATCATGCCATCCACACCGATCGCGCCAAAGCATTCCAACCATGATAGTCGCACCTCTGTGCCAATGGAAAATCATGCCAGCCACACCGACCGCGCTAAAGCATGCCAACCATGCTAGTCTCACCACTGTGCCAATGGAAAATCATGTCAGCCACATTAACCGCGTCAAAGCATGCCAACCATGCTAGCCGCACCTATGTGCCAATGGAAAATCATTCCAGCCACACCGACCGAGCCAAAGCATGCCAACCATGCTAGCCGCACCTCTGTGCCAATGGAAAATCACGTCAGCCACACCGACTGCGCCAAAGCATGCCAACCATGCTAGCCGCACGTCTGTTCCAATGGCAAATCATGCCAGCCACACTGACTGCGCCATGCCAAACACATCTTTCCATGGCCCCTCTATCCGCGCTACCCTGTTGGCACTCACTTCGCGGCTTCTAAAACGAAGGAGTGCAACAAACAACGGTTTCCCTTTAATCCCATGAGCAAATCATATCCGTATAAGGTTACCTCACGACCTTTGGCCTAAAACCCTAGCTTGGTCACACACCTAGGAAAGCTAGCCACGACATGCCAAACACATCTCGCCATTGCCCCTCTAGCCGCGCCACTCAGTTGGCCCTCACTACGTGGCTACCAAAACGAAGGCGTGCAACAATCAACGGTTTCCCTTCAATCCCAGGATCAAATCCTGGTCGTCTAAGGTCACCTCACGACCTTTGGCCCAAAACCCTAGCTTGGTTATGCACCTAGCCAAGCAAGCCGCACCATGCCAAACACATCTAGCCATGGCCCCTCTAACCGCGCCACCATGTTGGCACTCACTACGCGGCTACCAAAACGAAGGCGTGAAACAATCAACGGTTGCCCTTCGATCCCAGAAGCAAATCCTGGCCGTCTATGGTCACCTCATGACCTTTGGCCCAAAACCCTAGCTTGGTCACGCACCTAGAAAAGATAGCCTAGCCATGCCATACATCCATGGAAAACCCTTAGCCCCACATGAAGAGCCAAACCAAACCTAGCCAAGCTAGCCGCGCCATGCCAAACACACTCTGCCTTGGACCTAGTTATGCTAGTCACGTCATGCCAAGCCAAGTTCCCTTTCCTTGGCCCTAGCCATGCCATACGTCCATGGAAAACCCTTGGCCCCACATTCCCAGACAAACCTAACCTATCCAAGATAGCCGCGCCATGCCAAACACATTATGTCTTGGCCCTCACTATGCTAGTCACGTCATTCCAAGCCAAGCGCCCTTTCCTTGGCCCTACCCACGCCATACGACCATGGAAAACCCTTGGCCCCATATTCCAAGCCTAAACATACCCTAGTTGCGCCACCCTGTTGGCCCTCACTACATGGCTACCAAAACGAAGGCGTGCAACAATCAACGGTTGCCCTTAAATCCCAAGAGCAAATCCTAGCCATCCAAGGTTACTAGATGACACATGGTAACCTTTGGCTCGAAAACCTAAGTTTGGCCATGCCAAACCATGCCATGATAACGGCATGCCAACCTAGTCGCGCCACCACTATGCGGCTACCAAAAATAAAGGCGTGCAACGATCAACGACTGCTCCTCCTCTCAAGATGCAAAATCTCAACCATCGAATATGACCAGGCTAGAAAGTTTCCATAGCTTGACTTGCCAAGCCACAAAAACATGCTCCATGTTTTCCAAAAACATTCGAGACATCAACACAAACTGGGGGACGCTCATTAGGGTTTTGTTTTGGTAGTCTATAGCGTGCGGCATACACAAATACCCGTTTTAAGATAGTGTAATAAGATTAAGGCGGTTAGTAAATGCAAGAAGCAACGGTGAAACTCTCCTTCATTATGGGATATCAATTCCATCAAATCCCATCAATACCAGGCGTTACCACCTCTTCCTATTTAGCTCATCCATTTTATTTTCTTAAGAGTCCAGAGTACGTTTCTTTTTGGACTTGTATAAGTAAGCTTACTTATTTCCACCAGAGACACGAGTTCTTGGTTAAGGAAAATACCATACTCAGAAAGGCAACTCTTGTTAGATTTCTCAAAGATCTCACCTTATGATACAAGTCAAGCACTGCTATTTCAAAATTATTCTTCCCTTAACACTCTCTTCGCTTCCCTCCCTAAACCAACTTCTCCTCCACTTTGTGACTGAAGCAAGTCTGGAACGGCCATTTCTTAATTTAGGATGGACTTGTACAGATTGATCTCTCGAATATAAAAGTACTCCCTTGCAGTACATTATTTAGGGTTTAAATTGTTTCTCACTTTCACCCCTTCAATTACCAAAATCAGCAGAAACCATTTTCACCTATAAACAATTGGCGACCACAGCGAGATGTTCGATATTTCGGTTACAATGTCAACTTTCGACCATTGATCTCATTCTTAGACCCAGATGTAAAGATGGTAGGGGAAGATGATCCATTCCAACTCATTTACCCGACGGCTCGATTATCGGTCATGGCACGACAAGGGATGACTGGGGACTTCCTAAAGAATAGAAGCAGAAAATCCGCCCAAGGATTAACGACTCGATTATCAGACGGCTCAGTAACAAATGGGGACTTCCCATGGCGGTGTTTCCCATAAAACTCGGTCTTACACCCGGAAGGTTCACTTTTCATCAAGAGACCTAAAAACCAAGTAAGTATTACCTAGACAAGATACGTGTTTTGTTATTTCAAGTTTTCAAGACAAGATACATAGTTTACCCTATGGCATCTACCAACACACGGTTCCAAGGTTTTTCCTGGGATGTTTGTGCCACTTTCAATCATTACCAAGATAATTCAATTCTAAACATTTCAGTCAAAAAAAAATATATAATCCAAAACCGTCAAGGTAGCATTTATCTATTAACCCAAGAAAACCAGAAAATCAAAAACCAAAAACCAGGCGTCTCATTTGCCTTTCAATAAAAAAAACCTAAAGATAAGAATTCCAAAAGACAGATATGTATTCAAGGGAAATTTTCCAACAGCGGCTTGCTCCTTTTGGCAAAGGCCTCCCTCGTGCTTTGGAGAGCCGCCCTCTTCAATTTTAGCTGCCTGCACAACTTCATGAATTTCGCTTCCTGCTTCTTCATCATGTCTGTGGAAGGACCTTCAACTTCTACGGCAAACGACCTTTCAACATCAGAAAGATCTCCGGCGAACCAAGGAATATTGAATTCAAAGCCCATGCACATGTCACGATGGAACCTCTAGCTCGAGATTACATCCTTAAAAACTGTATGACCAGTCACGTTGCACATCTCATCAATCAAAGACAATGCTTCCTCCATACGCTTGACCAACGCATGTCGACTACTGATCTTCTTAGTCGTGGCAATGTGATCATAGCTTTCCCAAATCTTATTGTACAATGTCGCATATTTAGCTGGCACGCTAAATTCACCAATCAACACATGACATGGAAATGGGCCAGATACGGAGGATTGAAGGTGGCACCTGCAACTGAATCATCAACCGGAAGGAGATCCCTAACTATGATTTTACCCCCCAAAGTGCTCTCCTTCACCTGAGTCACGACAGCGCCCTCTGGATGAAGAATCTCCATGTCCAATTCGTTAGCTAGAACGGTTTCCGCAGTGAGAAGTACGGCTACATCTTTACCCTAATCGATGGTCTTCCACTTCAAGATCATCCCCAGGAACGGTCTCCTCCTAAAAAAAATTAAAATTTAGTTTTACTGGAAAAAAAGAGGGGAGAAAGAAGAAGAGGAAGGGTATGGAGAAGACTCACTGATCCGTTTTCAGATCGAATAGAAGAAGATTCATCACTGCTATTGGAAGAACTACTCCCGCCATCTCTGGAATCTGAGATTTCGTTCTTCTTGGATTCCCCTCTGTCATGGGTAGGCTCATCTTAACTACTTTTTGTCTCAAGAGGTGTTGTTTTATGACTACGTGCATGTTTAGCAAAGGCGTTCACACTGCTGAGACCCTGGGAACGGCACAAGGACAGGCACTCAAGAATGAGACGGAGACATATGTAATTCGACTAAGTCAGGAAGAGAATTATACGTACTCCAATATTGGAAGAGCTAAAAGTCGGGAGAGACTCCAGACCTGACTGAAAACCACCAACTCGATTCTTAGACCTTCACTCCTTCACTTGGGGACTGTCCACGTCCATACTGACAGATTTCCTTTTGGTTAAAGAAGTATCCCTCAACAACGAATGTTTTTCTAAAATCTCAGTGGAAGTCCTACCACGAGTGTTCTCCACTACGGCTTTCACAAATTCCTGTATGACGAGGAATTCACTCTGCCAGAATGCGTTATACTTGGAGGTAGTCGACGTATTTCGTTCCGAAAGCAAGAAAGCGAGGCTTATGCCCGGCGTGAGGATACTTGCATCAAGAAGTCTGATAATGGATCCTCTGGAGCCGCCAGCTGACGAACGAGAGGGACCCCTTAGTCTAAACCCATATGCCGAGCTTCTCGCTCAATATTATAAGAGACTGCCTGAGACGATCCTCGAAAGAAAGACGGTATATATCCATACGTGCAACTTCGCATGAATACAATCTCACCGACGCCCAGATTCCCTCCATCAGAAAGCAAAGACATGTTTGGAGAAGAAGCAAAGGTACTAATCTGAGTTATGAACGCATGCACCGGAGCCCATGGACGAAAATTAACTGCGTGCGAGCTGTCAAGAGGTTCGACCAGTTTCGAACCAGTCTTGGGAAGCCTATTCAACCAGCGCAGTATCCTCGAGCTACCCCAAGACTCGGGAAGTACATCCAACAGTTTCAGGGCATACTTCTCGAAATGCTCCCATATCCACGCCTAGAGAAAGGTAGCATGAACATACAAATCTACTTTCATGTAGCCGTTCGAGGCGTGCATGTATGAAACCAGCTGGTCCAGTTGTGCATACATAGAACCAAGAAACAAACCACCGAGGGGGAGAATGATACCTTTTGCCAATTTTATGGCAAACTTGATAAGTCCACGTCTTATCTCTTTCTTACCCGATCCGTCATCAAAAATATCTCTGGATAGGCAAAGAGCCAAGAACGCCGCAACATGAAGTGTAATGTTCTTCTGGTTCGACTCTAACGCGTCAGGAAACCAATGAGACACCCACCAGTCATAGAAGCACTTCGTTTCATTTTCTTTCCGAATGAATCCTTTTGATTTCGCAACTAGGACGGCATGCATTTCTTCTTCATCCGCGGATAACTTAACATCAAGATTTCCAACTACGGCAAGGTTCAATAGTACATCCACGCTCTCCAAGGAAATGGTCATTCCCCCATCTACATACGGCCGTGTGGGTGTTCGGACAACATCTTGAAACAAAAGCGACCAAGCCTAGAATATCTTTCCTAATATGAAGCTCTGCGGAAGCCGCAACAGCATGAACGATCTGCGCCTTGGTCAAATTAGTTATTATGTGCTCTTGGCTCATCATGAACCGCATTCATTTCTTGAAGGAACGCAATGAACTCATTGAATCTTTGAAATCAATAAAAGAAGCGGAATACTCTTTCCTATGAATACAAAATCGTATCACATTCCCAGGAGGAACCGACCGATCCCCTCCCTCACTCTCCGGACCGATTAGAAGCAGCGGCACATGCTTAAGAGGACTTCTCTTGGCAGAGATTATCGTGAAGAATTCATCAGCCACGTTTTGCTTGGAGTTACCAGCGTCCTTCGGTGTGGCAAAAATTTTCTCAAGCGGCGTCATAACAAAGATTCTCTCACAATACTTCCGCTTTCCAAACAACAACAAACGGAACAATACAAGGAGAAATTATTAAGGAAAGTGCACGGAAGTTATTTTTTTACCCAAGACGCAGGCCAGTCTGTTTCAAGGCCGTACCCCGTAGCATGGAATCCTTATCCAACCAAGAAGGTGCGCCCCACCATGGGAACCATGCACATGGCCATACCAAAACAAGGAGCAAACCCTAAAAACTAGGTTTTCGTGGGAATACATGGCAATTACTATCACGTGCCTACCTTGCACAGTGAGTAGGGGGGGTCAACATTACTAAGGTATTCATGCCTAAGTGTTACGAAAAGTTAGGGAAAAAATACATAAGATTCACGCCAACATTTATACATGGCCAAGAAAAGGTACGCCTACAACTAGGGTTTACACCAACAACAAAAAAAGGCAAAAGAAAAGAAAGTCAAAAGGAAGTACTGGAAGACATACCTAATCCGCTCGTCCGCTTCACCGCTACCAAGAAACAAGAGAAGAAATAATGAAGGCGTAAGGGAGAGGCCGGTCATCCTTTTATAGGCGTGATACTTAGGAGTTCGAACCAGGAAAGGATTTCCAATTTTGAACCAAGGAAGGAAAAAAGGAAACCAGTCCCACAAAGACCAATTTCCACGTCCAAGACCACTCACTTCATGCCACATCCCCATCACGCCATACCACGGCCCTACCGCGCCTAGCCACCCATGTATGCCATTGTTGCGGCCCTAGCCAAGTCCTCTCTCCATCACCGCGGCCCCACTACGCCTAGTGTCACATGCCCATTTAATCGCCTAAAATTTTCACGGGAAATGACCGACAATACTATGTGGTTCAGTGAATCAACTTCATCCACAAGTACTCAGCCTTGCACACTTGCATCAAAGTATGCATCTGCCTTCACTCATAAGGCAATACGCAACGGAAGTCTTTTCTTCTTTCTCTCTAACTCTTCATGCCCCCATAAGCATAAGAGGTTCTGCCATGCACTTCAACAATTCTCACACAACATCAGCAACATAATGAACACAAAGACATGACACAATTAACCCATTTTATTGTATCAAAGGAAGATTACAAAACTCGTCCATCACATAGACCAAAAACAGGCCATTCACCCTCTTGGTGAATGCCTAACTCTCCCAAACATGAGACTAACTCTCTCCTATGTAGCCTACTCATTTTACTACTCCTTAGGACTATTTATATAGTGATTACAATGGACAAAACCGTGCAAAACACTTGCACACGCATGGGACAGCCATGTGTCCCATCAGGTAGTTTCTATAACCGCCAGCTTACTTTTCAACCGCCACCTTTTGTGTTGTCAAGCCAACAGATGCCACATCTGTTCTTGGTGGTTAGAAACACTCCCACACGGTTATAACTTCTCCTATAACCGTTCTCCTTCGTCTCACATCATTGGCATGCTTGTAAAGCTCATAACCAACTTGTAACCGTCACTTGAGCCGTATTGCGCCACCTGTTGCGCCATACTGGATTCTACCTTGCTCCAACGTTCATCCCTCTTGGCCTTACATGCTTATTACTCTAAACTCATGCATGGACAATTCTTAAGCTTCCATCATCGAGGCCATCTCCTTAATCTCACTTTAGTTACTCATGCGTCATATATGCTTCACTTCGCCAATTAGCTTGACAATAGCAATGCAACTCTTGCATTACCAACTTGTTTGCACTGTTCATACTTTGGCCCTGCCTTGAACCAATGCATAGACTAACTCTTAGTCTATTCCACTCTTCTTGCATCATCCTTGAGTTTGGGCCAACTCAATTCCATGGATATGCATCGATGCCAACATCGCATGTTTCATATGTCAACTTTGGCCATGTCTTGCCTTTCCTCAATGAAGCCTTATTGTGTCGGCCAATAAGCTTCATTCCTTAGCCAAATGTATTAATAATGTAGCGCCACTCTTGCGCTTCATTGGCCCTATAGGGTTATGCCATTCTCGACACTTGACAGTCTATACAGTATACCGCTATTATGGCTTCACAATGCGCCATTACGGCTGAACACTGACTTGGCCTGCAACTCTGTAACGCATCATCATTATGCGTCACTTGCAGCACCGCAACAAACCTCCCCCACCTAATCCGTTCAACGCCCTCGTTGAACGCAACAAAGTATACTCGTTATACTTCTTCTTTGGCCTTGTACGTTTCTAAGCCCTTCTTAGAAATCAGCAAACTTTGTTTGGCCTTTAACCTTGCCAAAACTTCTCTGCCTAATACTTTATGCCACCACTTAGATTGTTTTATTTGCTATTGAGCCTATGAATTCCAGCTTCATTGTCGCAACGTCGACTATGCTTCAATCTCTACTTCATTCGCATCTAAACACCCAAATGCCACTTACAATCTGTTGCTATGCCCTTGCATCAGCACAAATTTTTATTTCAAGCCATTCCGTGCCTAAGTGTACACTTAAAATAGCCAACATATCTGGGTGATATGTATAACTTAGTTTACTTTCCTTCAACTCCGACTGACATTGCACTCTTGCAATTCAACAGCCTATCCTGTAGACTAAGAGTTCTTCAATCATGTTGCAACACTCTTTTGCAAACTCAACTGAAATGCATGACATTAGCCATGACTTAGGATACCCCTAACATTATACCGACTCTCCCACCGAGCCAAGGTTCCTCTTCACGTGCCTTTGAAACTAGCACTTTAAGCATCACTTGATCTTTCAAAATGCTACGCTTTAATGTGGCGGAAAAACAACATCATGTTCTTCCTAACAATGAGTTACTCTTAACTCATTTACTTGATGGAATTACATCTTCATTCTTGCTGTGTTACTCCATGCTATCGCTGCCATATTTCGTCGCATTTCCACATAACTCTCAACAGCAAACTAGAATATGCCACCAACTCCTCTATTTGCTTCTTTCACTTTCAGCGTCTTCTATTGTATATTTTGGCTTAATATACTGTGTAGCATATTCCACGCAAATTATCTTTACTTCGAACGAAAGAGGCAATATCTTTCACTTCAAATACCCTCATTCACTACTACCTTACATAGATAGACTTCATTCCAACACCAAGGTCCACTCGACCCAAACTGAAAGTATACTCAAACTTGAGCAAATACTCACGCCAACTGATTGCAACTTGTAAGACCTAACAAGCCTTACAATACTGACTTCAACTTCGCTTCTAAGCAACAAAGGAAGCGAGACAACACCTACTGTCCCCAATGTAGCAATTCTCTTTTCCACATGTATTCTTCCAACTATCAACGTTCTTATGGGACTCCCATAACGAAGCATAATATAATTGACACTTAGTTGAATACTCCTTTTAGACTGATGCCATCATTTTGCTTTAGCTTTCATGAAGATTTATTCAAAAGTGGCCACATGCCATATTTATGCATCACCACTACTTTGTCCTTCTTTTCCATGCATCTATGAGTTGCCTAATTTTGCATTTCCAACCGCATCATACATCTTGGCCATGCCCAAATCTCATTTGGCGCATGCTACTACTGCATACGTGTTATGCCAATTAGCACTCAATTCTTGACACAAACTTGTGCACCTTTGCACAACTCGAACGGACTTAACTTGGTGATTATGAGCATCACCATAGAGCTCAGCAAGTCATATCACTCAATGAATTCTGTGGACAATTATCTTGGACAATATTAACAAGGCACAATCCTTGCAAATGAGGTTCCACTTCCTACGTTCCATGAAGCAAGAATGCCGCATTCTTCTTCAAACTTGGAACTCATTTTTACTGCCCACGCACATATGGAAACTCTTGTCTTTCCCCTCCGCCAAAATCAACTTGAGTAGCAACATTTGTTGATTTGCAGTCGACAAGAACATCCGCTTGTGGTTATGATCAATTGCAGGTCTTTGGACACCCTTGTCCAAGCATATTGATCCCACTCATAAACCAGGTGCAAACACACTCCTTGTGCTCATCTAGCATCAACGAAGAACTCTTTGCAAACGCAAGACCGTGGTGTATCGGTTTTCCCCTAACTTGCGCTTATTTCTTCAGCCTTTCAATAAGCTTTATGCTAGATAAGAATTGGCCCTCCAATTCTTCTTTTATGGCATCATAATTGCCACAAACATGCTGATTCACAATAAGACTTTGCATTACCACCATGGTACATGCATTCGAGAGATATAACTTTAATCTTCCAACCAACTGGATACGATGAAAACACCTTCAATCTATCAAATAGACATGTTCTTCATCTACTTTGCCTCTGCAAAGGCAAACAACTTCTTTGCATTCAGGAATTTTCGCAAAATTCCCATTACCTCTTGTAATGTACTTGCTACTGATAACACCACAAATATATGCATTCCAAACGCCTAATATTTGTATACTTGTGAGAAACATGGACTTTAACACCTGAATTGCACCATATAAGTAAGCATACTCCTTAGTTTTGTCATGCCATCACTTGAAAACCCAGTTTTCAATGATTCTTGCTCGTTCGTCTAACACTTTGGGATGGAATTTTGACACCTTTGTCATAAACTTTCATGGCCTGCTGCTACTTCAAGCTTCAAGTTCATTCCAATTGATCTTTCCACATAAGACCAACTTCTTCTAGTCTCCATACTAGTGAAACCCAAACAATTCATCACTGAATTTGACAAAAAAATGACACCAACTTGAGTAAAAAGAGAGAAAAATCAGCAACTGTGTCCCCTAACAAAGCTCTGATACCATCTTGTCACATGCCCATTTAATCGCCTAAAATTTTCACGGGACATGACCGGCAATACTATGTGGTTCAGTGAATCAAATTCACCCACAAGTACTCAGCCTTGCACACTTGCATCAAAGTATGCATCTGCCTTCACTCATAAGGCAATACGCAACAGAAGTCTTTTCTTCTTTCTCTCTAACTCTTCATGCCCCCATAAGCATAAGAGGTTCTGCCATGCACTTCAACAATTCTCACACAACATCAGCAACATAATGAACACAAAGACATGATACAATTAACCCGTTTTATTGTATCAAAGGAAGATTACAAAACTCGTCCATCACATGGACCAAAAACAGGTCATTCACCCTCTTGGTGAATGCCTAACTCTCCCAAACATGAAACTAACTCTCTCCTATGTAGCCTACTCATTTTCCTACTCCTTAGGACTATTTATACAGTGGTTACAATGGCCAAAACCGTGCACAATACTTGCACACGCATGGGACAGCCATGTGTCCCATCAGGTAGTTTCTATAACCGCCACCTTTTGTGTTGTCAAGCCAACAGATGCCACATCTGTTCTTGGTGGTTATAAACACTCCCACACGGTTATAACTTCTCCTATAACCGTTATCCTTCGTCTCACATCATTGGCATGCTTTTAAAGCTCATAACCAACTTGTAACCTTCACTTGAGCCGTATTGTGCCACCTATTGCGCCATACTGGATTCTACCTTGATCCAACGTTCAGCCCTCTTGGACTTACATGCTTATTACTATAAACTCATGCATGGACAATTCTTAATCTTCCATCATCGAGGCCAGCTCCTTAAGCTCACTCTAGTTACTCATGCGTCATATATGCTTCACTTCACCAATTAGCTTGACAATAGCAATGCAACTCTTGCATTACCAACTTGTTTGCACTGTTCAGACTTTGGCCCTGCCTTGAACCAATGCATAGACTAAATCTTAGTCTATTCCACTCTTCTTGCATCATCCTTGAGTTTGGGCCAACTCAATTCCATGGATATGCATCGATGCCAACATCGCATGTTGCATCTGTCAACTTTGGACATGTCTTGCCTTTCCTCAATAAAGCCTTATTGTGTCGGCCAATAAGCTTCATTCCTTAGCCAAATGTATTAATAATGTAGCGCCACTATTGCGCTTCATTGGCCCTGTAGGGTTATGCCATTCTCGACACTTGACAGTCTATACAGTATACCGCTATTATGGCTTCACAATGCGCCATTACGGCTGAACACTGACTTTGCCTGCAACTCTGTAACGCATCATCATTATGCGTCACTTGCAGCACCGCAACACCTAGCCACCCACATATGCCATTGTTGCGGCCCTATCCAAGTCCTCGCTTCATCACCGCGGCCCCACTGCGCCTATCCACCCATGTATACCATTTCCGAGGCCCTATCCAAGCCCTCGCTCCATCACCGCGGCCCCACCACGCCTAGCCTCCCCTGCACGTTCCACCATGCCATTGTCACGGCCAGGACCACGCCACCTCTTGGCCCCTCGATCCAAGCCATCCACTTGCTTCGCCTTCCAAGACCGCGCCCCCTTTTCCTTGGAGATGTACGACCAGACCAAGCCGGTAACTTTCATATCACCACTCCATGGTCTGCATTCCAAGTACATCTTACGCAGGGCCACCAACACGGGAAGCCAAAACTATCTTCATCACTCAAAAGATTAGTCGGATTCTCCTGACCATATTTGCAATGATTTGCATCTCGATTCTGTCCTCGTCTGTCACCATCATATGCTTACCTCACAACAAGGTACAAGTTCCGATCTAAGCAGGGGACTTAATGTTGATGGTGGTTTTTAACTTAGGGTTAAAATCTTAAAACACTAAACCCTAGTAGACAGTGACGTCACAACATTTAAGTGATAAAGCATTTACTAGGCATATTTACTGAAACCTTTAATGTGTCTCTAAAATAATTACCAGGGTATATTTTTTAAATTAGGGTTACGACAAGCCAAACTCTAATTCCCACATGTTCCAATGGCAAATCTTTCTAGCCACACCGACCGCGCCAAAGCATGCTAACCATGCTAGCCGCACCTCTATGCCAATGGCAAATTATTCCAGCCACACCGACCGCGCCAAAGCATGCCAACTATGCTAGGCGCACCTTTGTGCCAATGGAAAATCATGACAGCCACACCAACCGCGCAAAATCATACCAACCATGCTAGCCTCACTTCGGTGCCAATGGAAAATCATACCTGCTACACCCACCGCGCCAAAGCATGCCAACCATGCTAGCCACACCACTGTGCCAATGGCAAATCATGCCAGCCATATCGACCGTGCCAAAGCATGCCAACCATGCTAGCCTCACCTCTGTGAGAATGGAAAATCATACCAGCCACACCGACCGCGCCAACGCATGCCAACCATGCTAGACGCACCTCTGTGCCAATGGCAAATCATGCAAGCCACATCGACCGCGCCAAAGCATGGAAACCATGCTAGTCGCACCTCTATTCCAATGGAAAATCATGCCAGACACACCGACCGCGCCATGCCAGGCAAATCTCTCCATGGCCCCTCTAGTCATGCCACCCTGTTGGCCCTCACTACTCGGTTACCAAAACGAAGGCGTGCAACAATCAACGGTTGCCCTTCAATCCCAGGAGAAAATCCTAGCCGTTTAAGGTCACCTCACGACCTTTGGCCCAAAACCCTAGCTTGGTCACACACCTAGCCAAGCTAGCCGCGCCATGACAAACACATCTCGTCATGGCCCCTCTAGCCGCGCCACCCTGTTGGCCCTCACTACGTGGCTACCAAAACAAAGGCGTGCAACAATCAATGGTTTCCCTTCAATCCCAGGAGCAAATCCTGGCCGTCTAAGGTCACCTCATGACCTTTGTCCCAAAACCCTAGCTTGGTCACGCACCTATCCAAGCTAGCCGCGCCACGCCAAACACATCTTGCCATGGCCCGTCTAGACCCGCCACCATGTTGGCCCTTACTACGCGGCTATCAAAACGAAGGCGTGTAACAATCAACGATTTCCCTTCAATCCCAGAAGCAAATCCTGGTCATTTAAGGTCACCTCACGACCTTTGGCCCAAAACCCTAGCTTATTCACGCACCTAGCCAAGCTATCCTAGCCATGCCATACGTCCATGGAAAACCCTTGGCCCCACATTCCAAGCCAAACCAAACCTAGCCAAGCTATCCACGCCATGCCAAATGCACTTTGCCTTGGCCCTAGCTATGCTAGTCACGTCATGCCAAGCCAAACGCCTTTGCCTTGGCCCTAGACATGCCGTACCTCCATGGAAAACCCTTGGGCCCACATGCCAAGCTAAACCAAACCTAGCCAAGCTATCCGCGCCATGCCAAACGCACTCTGCCTTGGCCCTAGCTATGCTAGTCACGTCATTCCAAGCCAAGCGCCCTTGCCTTGGCCCTGGACATGCCATACGCCCATGGCAAACCCTTGGCCGCACATACCAAGTCTAAACACACCCTAGCCGCGCCACCCTGTTGGCCCTCACTACTTGGCTACCAAAACGAAGGCGTGCAACAATCAACGGTTTCCCTTCAATCCCAGGGGAAAATCCTAGCCATCCAAGGTTACCACACGACACATGGTAACCTTTATCCCGAAAACCTAAGTTTGGCCACGCCAAACCATGACAACCTAGTCGCGCCACCACTACGCGGATACCAAAAACAAAGGCGCGCAACGACCAACGGTTTCCCCTCCTCTCAATATGCAAAATCTCGACCATTAAAGGCCACCATGCTAGCAAGTTTCCCTAGCTTTACTTTCCAAGCCAGAACAACATGCTCCATGTTTTCCAGAAACATTCGAGACATCAACACAAACTAGGGGACGCTCATTAGGGTTTTGGTTTGGTGGTCTATAGCGTGCGACATACACAAATGCCCGTTTCAAGAGAGTGAAATACAAGAAGCAACAGTGAAATGCTCCTTCATTATGGGACATCAATCCTATCAAATCCCAGGCGTTACCACTTATTCCCGTTTAAGTCATCTATTTTCTTTTCTTAAGAGGACAGCGTACATTTATTTTTGGACTTGTATAAGTAAGCTTACCTATTTCCACCAGAGACACGAGTTCTTGGTCAGGGAAAAAACCATACTCAGAAAGGAAACTCTTGTTATCTTTATCAAAGCTCTCACCTTCTGATACAAGTCAAGTAATGCTCTTTCAGAATTATTCTGGCCTCAACACTCTCTTCGCTTCCCTCCCTAAACCAACCCTTCTCCTCTATTTTGTGACCGAAGCAAGTCTGGAACGACCATTTCTTGGTTTAGGTCGGACTTATACAGATTGATCTCTCGAATCTAAAAGTAATCCCTTGCAGTACATTGTTTAGGGTTTAAATTATTTCTCACTTTCACACCTGCAATTACCAAAATCAGCAGAAACCATTTTCACCTATAAACAACAGTGATTTAGCATCTTTCTATTGCTTTTCCTTTTGTTTAGTTTGTTCTTGCTCTGTTAAATTATCTGTAGTTGTTTATGTGAAACCAGTATCAACTATTTCCCATAGATCTTGAAACACAAAGTATTTCTTCATTTTTATAGACCAATAATCATAGTTTTCTCCTGAAAAAATTGGTACTGCGATGGATGATTGACTACTGCTAGCCATGATTCTAAGCGGAAGTGAAACGCCGATTTGATCGAATAGAGTTTAGTATGAATAGATCGAATAGATTTTTATAGACCAAAATATGTAGTTGTTAGAATATCCTAATTTGTAATGTTCTCCTTAGTCAGATAAGTATGAATAGAGTTTAGTCTTATAATGTGAACAAGAGAAAGTATGTCATAGTGTGAACTAGATAGTTTAGTCTACCAAGTAATACTGTAGCTTACTTGGAGTGCAAACAAATGTATACTTAGAGTCCAAGGGAAGTATACTTAGAAGCCAAGGGTCGGTAGCCTATAAAAAGGAAATCATATATCAATTGTAATGTGTGAGCAAGAAATACTAATAACTATCTAGAGTTTACATAGAACTACATCTTGCTCCACCACTATCTTCTCTTTATCTACTAGGAGCTCTGTATGAGCAACTATAATACTAGCTCATACATCTCCACACACACCACCTTCTATCAATATTACCAAAAATCAAGTTTATTACAAAAACCAATATGGTATCAGAGCCACGTTCCATCCATATGGGCGTGAAAGTCTTCCGCAAGAACGAAAAGAAAAGAAAAGAAGAAGAAGAAAGATCACCTCCTAATAAGTGATCAAGAGAAGTTTAATGAGATGAGAAATATGAAGTTCAAAGAAAAAGTGAAGAAGAAGAAAAAGTTGCTGAGAAAAAAAAGAAGAAAAAAAAAGTAGAAGAGAATATGCAAACACCACTAAGAAGATTTCAACCATTCCGACTATCAGCAAAGAAAAAGATGGAAAAAGAATATTAGAAGGAGATCAAGAAGAAGAATAAAAAAAGAATCACTTCCTAATAAGTGATCAGATATTGAGGGAAGAGAGCGGCGTAAGTTTTCCTCCTCAATTCTATAAGGAGTTTGAGGGAAGAGAGCAATACGTATTGATATTTGCCTCCTCAATTACCAAAGAAAGAAGACTACGAGAGAATCATGCTATCACAGAATACTAATTTTCTATGCATCGCATGAAGTCAGTTTTACATGTATCCACTGAAAGAACAACGACTACAGCTAAGGAAAATACTAGACAAAGTTTATAATTTATTCTTTGTTCTACAACCTTAAAAGAAGTTATCTCACCCAAATATGCAGATATTATCATCCGACCAAGACATTAAGGAGTTTCAAAGATAAAAAACAAAAAAATGTCTCCAAACAAGAAAATCAAGAAAACAAAAATGAAGATGGGAAGATGCAAACAGTAATAGAAGACATCAGCCAATATACAAGTTTCATAGAAAATGATGGAAAAGAATACTATCAAAAAGAAGTAAAGAAAAAAAAAATTCTATTGAAGTTCAAAGGGTCTCCACGATGAAAAGAAAAGAAAAAAGAAAAAATCACTTTATGATAAGTGACCAGAAGACAAGTTTGAGGGAAGAGAGCAATACATTTGCCTCCTCAACTGTTTACAAAGTTTGAAAGACTATTGTGGAAAGAGTGCACCAAGGATTGCCTCCACAATCGTTCAAGAGTTTTAGAAGCCGATATCGTGAAAACGTCAATATGATCTCCTCCTCATGTTGCGGGAAGAGAGCATCAATAGAGACGACCTACTTGATTTTGAAGAAAAAAAATGACAAGAAAGCCAAATTGTCGCAAAAGAAGAAAATGTTTGGACGGGAGTATCCGCACAGAAGACGACAATACTCCACAAAGACCAAAAGGTGAAATGAATCCATACATGAAGTCAGTGGACATGTATTCACTAGGAAAAGAAAATTTACTATCAATCTATCATTCTACTGAGCTGGCTAGAACTAATGCAAAGAAGAAAAATAAAAGATACGAAATATCATCGCCATGACGACAAGCCAAAAATGAAGTCACTGCGAGCAAGAAAAGCCAAGGATAAACAGATTTGGACGAAGATCAAGAAATCAAAGACCATTAAAAATTAAGGGGGAGTGTTAGAATATCCTAATTTGTAATTTTCTCCTTAGTCAGATAAGTATGAATAGAGTTTAGTCTTGTAATGTGAACAAGAGAAAGTCTGTCATAGTGTGAACTAGATAGTTTAGTCTACCAAGTAATACTGTAGCTTACTTGGAGTGCAAACAAATGTATACTTGGAGTCCAAGGAAAGTATACTTGAAAGCCAAGGGACATTAGACTATAAAAAGGCAATCATATATCAATTGTAATGTGTGAGCAAGAAATACTAATAACAATCTAGAGTTTACATAGAACTACATCTTGCTCCACCACTATCTTCTCTCTATCTACTAGGAGCTCTGTATGAGCAACTCTAATAATAGCTAATACATCTCCACACACACCACCTTCTATCAATATTACCAAAAATCAAGTTTATTACAAAAAACAACAAATCTGTACTGTAATCCAAGTCTCTTTGCAAAACATGCATGGAAGAAACTTATGTTGGGATCTTGCAACAATGAACAGCACGTTAGACTTACCAAATAATATGTTAAGAACTAATCCGAAACAAATCTACCGAAATAATCTTGACGAAGGAAGAATCACATGTTCAACAAGTTATCCTTAACACATTAGTTCGCGGGTATACTCGAGTTGAGTAACGGTAAACCCCTCACAACGAAGATGTGTCCAGGACAAGACTGCCTGATGTAATTTCAGTTAGCACAACACAAGTTACCCTCTCTTCGAACTCAGCAACGGGGATGGAATTAAAACGTATGGAGAAACCCTAGAACGAAAGAAGAATTTTCGGTGTGTAGAAAACATAATTTCGAGTTGTATTTAAAGGAGAATATACTTGCAAATCAAGTTAGGTTTTGGTTTTCTTCAAAAACTAGTAAAACACCTAAACGGAATTTACCCATAAATAAAACTCTAAAAATATTTTTAGGAATTAATTTCCTAAAGAAAAACTCTCCCAAAAAATAAATCCGAGTAGAAGGGGAACTTGGTGCATGGCATACGCGCATATCGCATGGGTCAAAATATGTATTTTTGCCCACCCGCTCCACCCACAATGTTTTTTTACAACATATCCATAAGCATATGGTTATATAGTGGAGCTCCTTCTATATTATACCCAATGTGGGACTAAAGAGAGATTCATTCACTCATAAAATAAGCAAGTATCCTTGGACCTATAGGTCACTAGATCAAACCACACCAAGACCAAAATAATTTTATTAAAACTCACTTTTCTCCAAAAATCCCCCACGTGAATGATATCTCGGAAAAACGAAAAAAACACAGTAAGGAAAATACCATTTAGGCAAAGGTGTCCATGAGGTCTTGAACCATTGCTTAGTGAGAAGTTACTGGAACTACTTGCTAGAAAGTTTCCACGAGGTCTTGAACTGCTAGCGTTTGGTGCAATTCGCGACAACCACCACGCATGATATCCTACTGGCGTTGCTAAGTTCGTGTCATTTTGTCCAATTTGGCCCTGGACATATCCTGTTTCTCAGAATGCTCTAGAGAATTAGCTCAATTTTCATAGGAAGCGGCCCCACTTCCACATTCAGATAGGTGAGTTCCATCAAGAGTGTTTACTGCTACACCCCACTTCAATCTTAAATTGAAACTATGAAACTCATTAAGACTTATTTAAAAGTTATCCTTCACATGCAGTCACACTATCATATAAACACCATAGGGAAGGGACAGAGAATGAAATTATCTGATAGTGTTTACCTTTACCCACCATAAATTAGTTGTCTCATTCTAAACCTTGATATAAGAATCTCCAATCAGCAAGGTTGAGTATCCTTCATTGAAAGTTTAATTATTGAGCCTAAGCCCCATCCCCCTCGATGCCTTACTAACAATATCCTTGGAAAAACCTTTCGTCAAAGGGTCCACGATATTCTACTTGGACCTTGTCCAATCTATGGAAATAACGCCTATTGAGATTAGTATTTTCAAAGAATCATGTCTTCTACGCATATGTATAGACTTTCCATTGTAGAAGCTATTCTTAGCTCTACCTATCACATATTTTCTATCACAATGTATAGATATAGCTGGAATAGGCCAATGCCAGAGAGGAATATCTTCTAAAAAGTTTCTTAGACATTCGGCCTCCTCTCCTGCTTTATCTAACGCAATAAACCCCGACTCCATAGTGGAACAAGCTATACATGTTTGTTTGGAACTCTTCCAAGATACAAACGCACCTGCTAGATTGAATACATATCCACTCGTAGACTTAGACACCTCTGATCCAGTTATCCAGTTTGCATCACAAAATCCCTCAAGAACGGCCGGATACCCTTCGTAATTCAAACAAAAGGTCATTGTGAACTTTAAGTACCTCAGCACTCTAATAAGTGCTTCCCAATGTATCTTCCCTGGTTTACAAGTATACCTGCTTAACCTACTCACAGCATAAGCAATGTCTGGTCTCGTACAATTCATCAAATATATCAGACTTCCTATGACTCTCGAGTATTCAAGTTGGTTAACTCCTACACATTTATTCTTCATGATATTACACTTAGAATCATATGGAGTACACACAGGTTTATAGTTAAACTGATTATATTTCTTAAGTATGGATTCAACATAATGAGACTAACTCAGACTATAGACATTAGAATTTTTTCTAATCTTCATCCCTAATATGACATCAGCGGGGCCTAAGTCTTTCATGTCAAAGTTCTCATTCAACAGTTTCTTAGTGGAATTAATAACATCCATGTTTGTACCTAGTATAAGCATATCATCAACATACAAGCATACAATCACACAGGTGGTCGGTTGTCAGCCGGTCAAATATAATTTCACTTTCTTACTTCCTAAAATAAAATTAGTATGCGATAAGAAAGAGTTCGTATTCACAGAGAGGCTTTTGTTGTTATAAAAAAATTCAGTTTCTTAGTAACCAGGGGGGGTTTGATTTATCAAAGCAATAAAAATGAATTGAAAGCAAAGTAATAATAAGAATAATCAATAAGGAGAAAATATTGGTCACGGGATAGTTTCATTCACAAATTCGAATTCCCAACAATGACTAGAATTGAAATTTTAATCTCTCATTTACTAAATGTCCTAGGATATCTTGATCGCAAGAGTATCCCGCTAATTCCCTGATTTCATCATAACCACATTAAAAGATGCATATGTGATTTCTTCCTAGAAAGCAACCTAAAGTGTAAAAGCACAATTAGATTTAACTCCCTAAAAGCAATAAGTTCTATGGAATAAGACTAATCAAGGCAATCAAAATGTGTAAAAGCACTAAATCGATTTAACCCAAGTTATGATTCATATGTGACTAGTAGGATATATCAGTACAAGCACTACCCACATTTATGCTACTTAGAATCAGGGACAAACAACATTTTCGTATTGAAAACCCTAATATATCTCTAGATATGAAAGAAAATCGGATTGATTCCGGACTCAACCAAATAAATAATCAAATCATAAACAATATGAACAATGAATCATAAACAATAAAGTTGTGACAAAACTAATGCATTGAATCAAATCTTATTTGTGAAATCCACTTTATATCCCATAACCAATAAAAGGTATTTAGCTACTCATAGTTTTTGGATTCAACATAATTATTATCAAAAATAAAATGAAAAACATGAAAAATAAACGAAAGCAAACCCTAGTAGAATCGCTCTCCTCCAAAACTCTAGTAGAAAGATATATCTCCTCAGATTCAATTAACAACACATCATTCATGATATTCCTTCTCCCTGTTGCAAACCCTAACTTCCAAAAACTTCCATGAGCAGCACCATCTTCTCTGGGTTCACTCAAACAACAGAAATTCTTCACTGTAGTCTTCTCGATTCTTCTCAAATCCACCACTCTGAAACCCTGACTCCATCAATTTCTTCACCAGCAGCATCAACCCCATGAATCTTCAACTCACAGAATCAACCCAAAATCACATAATTTCTCCTGTTATTTTCTCTCCATGAAAACCAATGGAGCCGCCGCACTTTCTCTAAATTTCAGGCAAAGAAGACAATGGTGAGATAAATTACAACTTCTCTGAATTTTAGGTTTGTGTAGGAGGTGGAATTGGATATATCCACCCAGGTGGATTGGATAAAGGGTATTCAAATTCCATTTGGCCTGTCAGTTCCAGGCAACTGACCTCCCATCCTCTTCCTTGATCAACTGTCAGTTGCGGCAAACCGACAGTTTATTCTTCACTTCCTCCTTGCGCACCTCAGCATGCTCCAAATGTAGTTCACATGTGAATTGACCTTTGTGCTCCTTTTCGCTCCAAAAGGACAATTTCTCCTTCTTTTGCTCCAAAGGACTCCATTGCACCTAATCAACTCAAATTCACACATAAGATACATATTTCACAAAATAAATAGCAAAGATAGCATAAATACTAGATATAAAATTAGGTGTTTTACAACACCTATCAAATTCCCCCACACTTAGACTTTTCTAGTCCTCGAGCAAATCAAACAAAATAATTTTAAAACAAATACATACAACTCCGTCTCGTTGAGGTTACGATCACTTTAAGCATAAATAACAAGCCTTTGAACCCCTAGGTGTCCCTAGTGGACGAGTTTTAGTCTCTTGAAGGTTTACAAGAGGTTTTCCTACAAAACCTATATTTCCAACTCCGTATATTTGTGACAAATCAATGAACGAATCCAAAATGACTACATGAGGAGGTACCTTGAGAAAATTCAATTCATATTTAAGTAAATAAATCTCTAATTAGATAGTCGAACAAGCCACAATACTCAGAAACTAACAAACCACAATCACAATGAAAAGATTAAGAAGATGGATATAGATGTAGATATTGGCGAATATTCACAAGTGATCGATGTTTCCCATATCTGTCTGAAGGTCACCGCCAAGATGAACCTATGCAACCTATTAGATTGATATACTGGTCTGAATTCTAGTGTCAACACACTGGCATATACAAGGGAACCAGTGGTCAACAAAATTATTTCTACATCAACTCACTGGCATATACAACGGAACCAAGAGTGACTTTATTCACCAAATATAATATTTTCTTTTCTTTTTCTTTTCTTTTTCACTTTTTTTTTCTCTTCTTTCTTTGCATGTTTCATGATGTTTCTGTTTCCTTCTAATCTTGTTCTTTTATATTGTAATAAAGCTTCTGTTTATACATATATTTTCATGTGAGCTATTGTGAACTGAAGATGCTTAGATATGTGTTGTATTATGAGCTACAGAACATGTTAATACTAGGGTATAGTTTATTTCAGTATAAGGGTACTTATAATCATGTTTAGCATAAGAAATTGTTGATTATAAAGCTGAAATTCCAACATTCTACTTCTATTTCCAGATGTATACTTGTTATATGTTTCGACGGAAACATGCCTCTTAATTGAGCCAGATGTATACTTGTCACAACGAAGATGTATCTAGAAATCATACTGATTGCGGTAAAGAGCATATGAAGTTGCAGTAAGAGAATATAAAGTTTCATTGAGATCTTATGAAAAACGATTCAAGTTTAAGTTTTCTGGTTTGAAAAGATAAAGTTTAAAGTGCAGTTTGTATGGCATGAGGTTAAGACATTTAAAGTGTTTTTACTTGAGCATAAAAAGGCCCGTCTAGTTTTCTGATTATGGAAATGGCGTATGCATCTTCTAAATGGTGTATATGTCTTTATGTTCGAATCCTAGCGTACCTTTTAGACTCGATCTAGTTGTTCTCCCATAAAGTTTTGTTGCTAACCAAAGTGGGAGAATGTTAGACATAATGTTGGTTTAGCAACAAATGTTGGTTTGTTTAAGGTAATCTTATTTTTGCTTAAGCTAATCCGGTTTTATTTAGTCTTGATTAGTACTAACTAGGATTACACTTCAGCTTCTTGTTGTCATATAACTCACCTAGTGAGGTGTCAACCAACTAATGATGGACATGTTGGTTAACACATAAGCTATGACTAAGCTCTCTTCTAGCCTTTTATACTATGCATTTTTATGGTAATCGTTTTTTTTTTTTTGTGACAACATGATTAGATCTTTTGGATCCAAGCGCATGATTCCTTGTCAGCAAGTATGTGATAGTTTCCTTGGATCCTGCATTCCACGCTTGTTTAGGAAACGGAGACAGGGACAACGTTTCACACATACTGCTATTCCAAAGTATCATTTTTATTCCCATTTGGTTTAATTTGTCGGTCTTTTTTTTTTAGCAACTCAATCACTCTATTTCATCCTGGCAGTAATAACAACTCGATTTTTAGTGACCCACCAAAGCACTTAGAGAACAATTGTTAAATATGGAAAAATAAAAGTAGAACATGATATGGTGATATTCCGAGATATGGTAACAACTATCATTTTATTTGTGATTTCTGATCTATGTTCTTCCCTTTTAGTTAATTGGTTCCTCAACTCCTGCAATCAAAATGGTTCCGTCCACTAATGGTGTCATCCTAAAGGCACAAGTTTCTAGATTTCGGAGTTCAAAAAGCACAAAAATTTTCTTGTTTTTTTTTTTTTTTTACTAAAGGCATAAAACAAACTATACAAACATATAAATGCTCCCCCACGCTTAAACTTTACATTGCCCTCAATGTAAAATTGAATCGTCCAAAGAAAGTTCAAGGTGGGAAATTCCGCAAATGATATGCAAAAACAAGAAAATAAAGATAAAATGCTTAAAGAATAAAAAGATAAAGGTAAAGGTAAAGATACAAAACCAGTGGGTTGCCTCCCACTTAGCGCTTGGTTTAATGTCGTCATCCCGACTATCTCCTTTCTTGCAAAGCCTTAGGTAGGGTCCCATACGTTATGGACACCCGAATGAACATCACTTGGATAACGCATGACTTCAAACATGTTGAAGCGAATTATCTCATCATCAAACTTCATAGTGAGTATTCCCTCGTCTACATCAATGACGGTTTTAGCCGTCTTCATGAAAGGTCTCCCAAGCAGCAGGGGTATGGATGCATCTGAGCCATCATCCATTTATAGAACACAAAAATCAGCTGGAAAAACTAGTTGGTTCATTTGCACAAGGACATCCTCAATAATACCCCTATGGTAGACATTAGAACGATCCGCAAGTTCAAGCACAATATTAGTTGGTTTCAATGGACCCAAATTTAAAGACTTATAAATAGATGCTGGCATGATATTCACGGATGCTCCTAAGTCAAGCATAGCCTTTCCAATCTTTGTATTACCAATCTCTACGGGTATAGTGAAACTACCCGGATCCTTGCATTTGGGTGGGAGTTTCTTTTGCAAGACCGCCAAAGTGTTTTCCCCCAAACTCATAACCTCATTACCGGTTAGATTTTTGTTCTTGGTACACAATTCCTTCAAAACCTTTGCATATTTTGGCACTTGCTTGATAACATCAATAAGTGGAATGTTTACATGAAGCTTCTTGAAGATATCTAAAATCTCCTTTTCTTGTTCCGCCTTCTTTGAACTTGCAAATCTGCGAGGAAAAGGTATAGGAGGAACATAAGTATAAATAGGAGTTTTAGAGTTGGAAGTAGGTACCTCGGAAGTTTGGGAAAAATCATTATTCTTTTCCTCCAAAACCGGTTCCTTTTAGGTCTATCAACAGGCATCCTTGACAAGTTTAGTATAAACACACTTATCAGATTCGTTAATTCTAAAACCACTAGAAATCATCACATGATCAAATTTCTCATGCCACTGTTTAGGTGCTTGTTTCAATCCATACAAAGATTTAACCAGTTTACAAACTTTCTTTTCATAACCTTTAACTACAAAGCCCTCAGGTTGTTCCATATAAATTTCTTCATCTAACTCACCATTAAGAAACGTTGTCTTTACATCCATTTGATGTATACCTAGATTATGGATAGAAGCTATAGCAATTAACATCCTAATGGAGCTAATTCTACTCATTGGTGAATAGGCGTCAAAGAAATTTATACCTTTTATTTGTCTATAGCCTTTAGCTACCAGCCTAGCCTTGTATTTTTCAATAGTTCTATCTATCTTACGTTTTCTTTTGAAAATACATTTACAACCTATGGCCTTACACCCTGGAGGTAAATCTACAAGTTCAAAAGTACTGTTTTCTCGAAGGGAAACCATTTCACTAATGGAAGCTTCTTTCCACCATGGAGCTTCTGGAAAAGTCATGGCTTCTCTATAAGTCTGAGGATCAGACTCGGCTAGGTATGTAATGCAACCAGGATAAGTTTTCTTAGTTTTATCCCTTTTACCTCTTCTAGGTTCTACCTCTGGTTCATCTTCCTCTAAAGGTAATAACTGACTAGTTGAAGGAACGTCTAGGGGATCATCAATACATCTCTTACGAGAGTCGCGTTTCAAAGGAAAAACATTTTAAAAAAAACTCAGCATCCCTAGACTCCATGATAGTATTCAACCCTATGTCAGAAATTTCAGAACTCACAACCATAAACCTATGAGCACTAGAATGCTCAGGATACCCTATAAAAACATAATCAACGGTTTTGGGTCCTATCTTATTTTTCTTAGGAGGAGGGATGGCCACCTTTGCCAAGCACCCACACACTTTGAAGTATTCATAAGATGGTTGTCTACCTTTCCATAACTCATATGGAGTTTTATATGATCCTTTAAAGGGTACTCTATTCAGGATATAATTGGCGGATAGGATAGCCTCCCCCCACAAATTCGAAGGTAATCCTGAACTAATAAACATGTCATTCATCATATCCTTAAGGGTACGGTTCTTACGTTTAGTTATACCATTGGATTGAGGTGAATAAGGGGCTATAGTCTCATGTATTATTCCATGTTCTTCACCGAAATCTCCAACGGTAATTTCATACTCACCACCACGGTCAGACCTAATAGTTTTAATGGTAGTATTCAATTGGTTTTCGACTTCACTTTTATATATATTAAAGTCTTCTAAGGCATCGTCCTTTCCTCTAAGGAAGTAAACATGGCAGTACCTCGTACAATCATCTATTAAAGTAATAAACCATTTATTACCACCTCTTGTTTAAACTGACTTCATATCAACTAGGTCTGAGTGGATTAAGTCTAAGGGTTTAGAGTTTCTTTGGACATTCTTATTGAATGATTTCATAGCATGCTTAGATTCTACGCAAATCTCACACTTATGATTTTTATCTAAAGTGAATTTGGGTATGCAGCCTACGCTAGCCAATTTATGCATTGATTTATAGTTAACATGACCAAGTATACCATGCCAAACGTTCAATGACACACACATATAAGCATAAGAATCATTCAATTTCAATTCAGGATAGGTTACATTAATTTTATAAAAAACCCCAGTCTTATAACCCTTACCCACATAATCATTGTCCTTAGTCACTATAAGTTTTCCAGACTCGATTGTAACTTTAAAACCCTTATCATCTAAAACAGAACAAGAAACAATATTTTTGCAGATGTCTGGAACATGAAGAACTTCATTCAATGTGAGAGTCTTTCCAGATGTGAGGTTCAGACCGACCTTTCCTTTTACTGCGACCTCTGATGCAGATGAGTTACCCATATAGAGTTTCTCGCCTTCCCCTACCCTCTGGTAGGAGGTGAACAGGTCTTTGTTCCCACAAACATGCTTGGTAGATCCAGAGTCTACCTACCAATCCATCACATTCGTCACCAAGTTAACTTCATACACCACAACAGAAAACTCGTCTTTGTTCTTCTCAACCAAGTGAGCATTATTCTTTTTATCCTTACATTGTCTACAGTGAACTGCCATATGACCAAAATTTCCACATACCCAACAAGCACCTTTAATTTTAGTAATGCTAGAATCTTGTTTACGAAACATACCTTTCTTGTTAGGTCCATGCTTCGAGTTGCGATAGTTTTTGTCACCTTTTCCAGCTTTGAATGACTTGTGTTAAGACATATGATCTTTGTTCGCCATGTCCCTTGCAGATGACACGTTCTTGTCTTTGGTACACAACATCTCTTCCACTTGAATCTTATTTTCTAATTCAACCATGTTGATTTCGCTAGTTTCATGTCTCAGCTTTTTCTTGTACTCCGACCAAGAAGATGGTAACTTCTCAATCAGCGCAGACACTTGAAAAGTCTCATCAATGACCATACCTTCAGAAAGAATCTCGTTAATAATTTGTTGAAATTCGAGAAATTGATCAACAACAGACTTATAATTCATCATCTTAAACTCCATAAACTTTTCCACCAAAAATTTCTTGCTCCCTGCAGTCTCATTTTGATACATTGCTTCTAACGCAGTCCACAACTCAAAAGAAATCAAGTTCTCTCTACCATTGTAAAAATCATACATCGCATCTTCCAAACCACTCATGATATGAATTTTAGCCACAAAATTATATCTCTTGTTAAACTCGAGCTGCTCCTCAGTTAAATCTTCAGCATCATACAAGTTATCACCTGGAACCAGTACACAGTCCAGTTCATGATGGCTCAGATAAAACAGCATCTTGGATTGCCATATCTTGAAATCCTCTCCGCTAAAATTTTGTGGTCTTTCTACGTCGTTGTTTCCCGTTGTTACAAGGAAAGATAATGTGTTAAGATTGTTGGGATCTTCCAATAATGAACAGCACGTTAGACGTATCAAAATAATATGTTAAGAACTAATCCTCTACCGAAATAATCTTGACGAAGGCAGAATCACAGGTTCAACAAGTTATCCTTAACACATTAGTTCGCGGGTATACTCGAGTTGAGTAATGTTAAAGCCCTCACAACGAAGATATGTCCAGGATAAGACTGCCTGATATAACTTGAGTTAGCACAACACAAGTTACCCTCTCTTCGAACTCAGCAACGGGGATGGAAGTAAAATGTATGGAGAAACCCTAGAATGAAAGAAGAATTTTCGTTGTGTATAAAACATAATTTCGAGTTGTATTTAAAGGATAAGATACTTGCAAATCAAGTTAGGTTTTGGTTTTCTTCAAAAACTAGTAAAACACCTAAATGGAATTTACCCATAAATAAAACTCTGAAAAAAAATTTAGGAATTAATTTCCTAAAGAAAAACTCGCCCAAAAAATAAATACGAGAAGAAGAGGAACTTGGTGCATGGCATACGTGCATATCGCATGGGTCAAAATATGTATTTTTTCCACCAGCTCCACCCAAAATGTTGTTTTACAACATATCCATAAGCATATGGTTATATAGTGGAGATCCTTCTCTATTATACCCAATGTGGGACTAAAGAGAGATTCATTCACTCATAAAATGAGCAAGTATCCTTGGACCCATAGGTCACTAGATCAAACCACACCAAGACCAAAATAATTTTATTAAAACTCATTTTTCTCCAACAATCCCCCACATGAATGATATCTCGGAAAAACGAAAAATCAGAGTAAGGAAAATACAATTTAGGCAAAGGTGTCCATGAGGTCTTGAACCATTTCTTAGTGAGAAGTTACCGGAAATACTTGCTAGACAGTGTCCATGAGGTATTGAACTACTAGCGTTTGGTGCAATTCGCGACAACCACGATGCATGAAATCCTCCTGGCGTTGCTAAGTTCGTGTCGTTTTGTCCAATTTGGCCCAGGACATATCCTGTTTCTCGGAATGCTCTAGAGAATTGGCTCAATTCTCATAGGAAGCGGCCCCACTTCCACATTCAGATAGGTGAGTTCCATCAAGAGTGTTTACTGATACACCCCACTTCAATCTTAAATTGAAACTATGGAACTCATTAAGACTTATTTAAAAGTCATCCTATACATGCAGTCACACTATCATATCAACACTATAGGGAAGGGACAAAGAATGAAATTCTCTGATAGTGTTTACCTTTACCCACCATAAATTAGTTGTCTCATTCGAAACCTTGATCTAGGAATCTCCAATCAGCAAGGTTGAGTATCCTTCATGGTGAGACTAAGCCCCAACACCCCTCGATGCCTTACTAACTATCTCCTTGGACAAACCTTTCGTCAAAGGGTCCGAGATATTCTCCTTGGACCTTGTCCAATCTATGGAAATAACGCCTGTTGAGATTAGTATTTTCAAAGAATCATGTCTTCTACGCATATGTATAGACTTTCCATTGTAGAAGCTATTCTTAGCTCTACCTATCGCAGAATTGCTGTCACAATGTATAGATATAGCTGGCACATGCCTATGCCAGAGAGAAATATCTTCTAAAAAGTTTCTTAGCCATTCGGCCTCCTCTCCTACTTTATCTAACGCAATAAACTCCGACTCCACAGTGGAACGAGTTATACATGTTTGTTTGGAACTCTTCCAAGATACAGATGCACCTGCTAGATTGAATACATATCCACTCGTAGACTTAGACTCCTCTGAGCCAGTTATCCAATTTGCATCGCAAAATCCCTCAATAACGGTCGGATACCCTTCGTAATTCAAACAAAACGTCATTGTGAACTTTAAGTACCTCAGCACTCTAATAAGTGCATCCCAATGTATCTGCCCTGGATTACAAGTATACCTGCTTCACCTACTCAAAGCATAAGCAATGTCTGGTCTCGTACAATTCATCAAATACATCAGAATTCCTATGAATCTCGAGTATTCAAGTTGGTTAACTCCTACACCTTTATTCTTCATAAGATTACACTTAGAATCATACGGAGTAAACACATGTTTACAGTTAAACTGATTATATTTTTTAAGTATGGATTCAACATAATGAGACTGACTCAGACTATAGCCATTAGAAGTTTTTCTAATCTTCATCATTAATATGACATCAGCGGGGCCTAAGTCTTTCATGTCAAAGTTCTTATTCAACAGTTTCTTAGTGGAATTAATAACATCCATGTTTGTACCTAGTATAAGCATATCATCAACATACAAGCATAAAATCACACAGTCATCCTTGACAAGTTTAGTATAAACACACTTATCAGATTCATTAATTCTAAAACCACTAGAAATCATCACATGATCAAATTTCTCATGCCACTGTTTAGGTGCTTGTTTCAATCCATACAAACATTTAACCAGTTTACAAACTTTCTTTTCATAACCTTTAACTACAAAGCCCTCAGGTTGTTCCATATAAATTTCTTCATCTAACTCACCATTAAGAAACATTGTCTTTACATCCATTTGATGTTTCTCTAGATTATGGACAGAAGCTATAGCAATTAACATCCTAATGGAGCTAATTCTACTCACTGGTGAATAGGCGTCAAAAAAATTTATACCTTTTATTTGTCTATAGACTTTAGCTACCAGCCTAGCCTTGTATTTTTCAATAGTTCTATATATCTTACGTTTTCTTTTGAAAATACATTTACAACCTATGGCCATACACCCTGGAGGTAAATCTACAAGTTCAAAAGTATTGTTTTCTCGAAGGGAAACCATTTCACTAATGGAAGCTTCTTTCCACCATGGAGCTTCTGGAAAAGTCATGGCTTCTATATAAGTCTGAGGATTAGACTCGGCTAGGTATGTAATGCAACCAGGATAAGTTTTCTTAGTTTTGTCCCTTTTACCTCTTCTAGGTTCTACCTTTTGTTCATCTTCCTCTAAAGGTAATAACTGACTAGTTAAACGCACGTCTAGAGGATCATCAATACATATCTTACGAGAGTCACGTTTCCAAGGAAAAATATTCTCAAAAAAACTCAGCATCTCCCTAGACTCCATGATAGTATTCAACCCTATGTCATAAATTTTAGAACTCACAACCATAAACCTATGAGCACTAGAATGCTCAGGATACCCTATAAAAGCACAATCAACGGTTTTGGGTCCTATCTTATTTTTCTTAGGAGGAGGGATGTCCACCTTTCCCAAGCACCCCCACACTTTGAAGTATTCATAAGATGGTTGTCTACCTTTCCATAACTCATATAAAGTTTTATCTGATCCTTTAAAATGTACTCTGTTCATGATATAATTGGCGGGTAGGATAGCCTCCCCCCCCACAAATTCGAAGGTAACCCTGAACTAATCAACATGGCATTCATCATATCCTTAAGGGTACGATTCTTATGTTCAGCTAGACCATTGGATTGAGGTGAATAAGGGGCTGTAGTCTCATGTATTATGCCATGTTCTTCACAGGAATATCCTACGGTGATTTCATACTCACCACCACGGTCAGACCTAATAGTTTTAATGGTAGTATTCAATTGGTTTTCGACTTCACTTTTATATATCTTAAAGGCTTCTAAGGCATTGTCCTTTCCTCTAAGGAAGTAAACATGGCAGTACCTCGTACAATAATCTATAAAAGTAATAAACCATTTCTTACCACCTCTTGTTTAAACTGACTTCATATCAACTAGGTCTGAGTGGATTAAGTCTAAGGGTTTAGAGTTTCTCTGGACATTCTTATTGAATGATTTCATAGCATGCTTAGATTCTACGCAAATCTCACACTTATGATTTTTATCTAAAGTGAATTTGGGTATGCAGCCTACGCTAGCCAATTTATACATTGATTTATAGTTAACATGACCAAGTCTACCATGCCAAACGTTCAATGACACACACATATAAGCATAAGAATCATTCAATTTCAATTCAGGACAGGTTACATTAAGTTTATAAAAACCCCCAGTCTTTTAACCCTTACCCACATAATCATTGTCCTTAGTCACTATAAGTTTTCCAGACTCGATTGTAACTTTAAAACCCTTATCATCTAAAATAGAACACGAAACAATATTTTTGCAGATGTCTGGAACATGAAGAACTTCATTCAATGTGAGAGTCTTTCCAGATGTGAGGTTCAGACCGACCTTTCCTTTTCCTGCGACCTCTGATGCAGATGAGTTACCCATATATAGTTTCTCGCCTTCCCCTACCCTCTGGTAGGAGGTGAACAGGTCTCTGTTCCCACAAACATGCTTGGTAGATCCAGAGTCTACCTACCAATCCATCACATTCGTCACCAAGTTAGCTTCATACACCACAGCAAAAAACTCATCTTTGTTCTTCTCAACCAAGTGAGCATTATTATTTTTATCCTTACATTGTCTACAGTGAACTGCCATATGACCAGAATTTCCACATACCCAACAATCACCTTTAATTTTAGTAATGCCAGAATCTTGTTTACGAAACATACCTTTCTTGTTAGGTCCATGCTTCGAGTTGCGATAGTTGTTGTCACATTTTCCATCTTTGGATGACTTGTGTTCAGACATATGAGCTTTGATCGCCATGTCCCTTGCAGATGACATGTTCTTGTCTTTGGTACACAACATCTCTTCCACTTGAATCTTCTTTCCTAATTCAACCATGTTGATCTCGCTAGTTTCATGTCTCAGCTTTTTCTTGTACTCCGACCAAGAAGATAGTAACTTCCCAATCACCGCAGACACTTGAAAAGTCTCATCAATGACCATACATTCAGCAAGAATCTCGTTAATAATTTGTTGAAATTCGAGAAATTGATCAACAACAGACTTATAATTCGTCATCTTGAACTCCATAAACTTTGCCACTAGGAATTTCTTGCTCCCTGCAGTCTCAAATTGATACTTTGCTTCTAACGCAGTCCACAACTCATAAGCAGTCAAGTTCTCTTTAGCATTGTAAAAATCATACATCGCATCTTCCAAACCATTCATGATATGATTTTTAGCCAGAAAATTACATGTCTTGTTAAACTCGATCTTCTCCTCAGTTAAAGCTTCAGTATCATACAAGTTCATCACCTGGAACCAGTACATAGTCCAGTTCATGATGGCTCAGATAAAACAGCATCTTGGATTGCCATCTCTTGAAATCCTTTCCGCTAAACTTTTGTGGTCTTTCTACGTCGTTGTTTCCCATTGTTACAAGGAAATATAATGTGTTAAGATTGTTGGGATCTTGCAGCAATGAACAGCATGTTAGACGTATCAAAATAATATGTTAAGAACTAATCTGAAAAAACTCTACCGAAATAATCTTGACGAATGCAGAATCACATGTACAACAAGTTGTCCTTAACACATTATTTCGCGGGTATACTCGAGTTGAGTAATGCTAAACCCCTCACAGCGAAGATGTGTCCAGGATAAGACTACCTGATATAACTCGAGTTAGCACAACATAAGCTACCCTCTCTTCGAACTCAGCAACGCGGATGGAAGTAAAACGTATGGAGAAACCCTAGAACGAAACAAGAATTTTCGGTGTGTAGAAAACATAATTTCGAGTTGTATTTAAAGGAGAAGATACTTGCAAATCAAGTTAGGTTTTGGTTTTCTTCAAAAACTAGTAAAACACCTAAAAGGAATTTACCCATAAATAAAACTCTAAAAATATTTTTAGGAATTAATTTCCTAAAGAAAAACTCTCCCAAAAAATAAATCCGAGTAGAAGAGGAACTTGGTGCATGGCATACGCGCATATTGCATGGGTCAAAATATGTATTTTTGCCCACCCGATCCACCCACAATGTTGTTTTACAACATATCCATAAGCATATGGTTATATAGTGGAGCTCCTTCTCTATTATACCCAATGTGGGACTAAAGAAAGATTCATTCACTCATAAAATGATCAAGTATCCTTGGACCCATAGGTCACTAGATCAAACCACACCAAGACCCAAATAATTTTATTAAAACTCATTTTTCTCCAGCAATCCCCCACATGAATGATATTTCAGAAAAACGAAAAAATCAGAGTAAGGAAAATACCCTTTAGGCAAAGGTGTCCATGAGGTCTTGAATCATTGCTTAGTGAGAATTTACCGGAACTACTTGCTAGACAGTGTCCATGAGGTCTTGAACTGCTAGCGTTTGGTGCAATTCGCGACAACCACCACGCATGATAACCTCCTGGCATTGCTAAGTTCGTGTCGTTTTGTCCAATTTGTCCCTTGACATATCATGTTTCTCATAATGCTCTAGAGAATTGGCTCAATTCTCATAGGAAGCGGCCCCACTTCCATATTCAGATAGGTGAGTTCCATCAAGAGTGTTTACTGCTACACCCCACTTCAATCTTAAATTGAAACTATGGAACTCATTAAGACTTATTTAAAAGTCATCCTCCACATACAGTCACACTAACATATCAACACCATAGGGAAGGGACGGAGAATGGAATTCTCTGATAGTGTTTACCTTTACCCACCATAAATTAGTTGTCTCATTCTAAACCTTGATCTAGGAATCTCCAATCAGCAAGGTTGAGTATCCTTCATGGCAAGTTTAATTATTGAGCCTAAGCCCCAACCCCTCTCGATGCCTTACTAACTATCTCCTTGGACAAACCTTTCATCAAAGGGTCCAAGATATTCTCCTTGGACCTTGTCCAATCTATGGAAATAACGCCTGTTGAGATTAGTATTTTCAAATAATCATGTCTTCTACGCATATGTATAGACTTTCCATTGTAGAAGTTATTCTTAGCTCTACCTATCGCAAATTTTCTGTCACAATGTATAGATATAGCTGGCACAGGCTTATGCCATAGAGGAATATCTTCTAAAAAGTTTCTTAGCCATTCGGCCTCCTCTCCTGCTTTATCTAACGCAATAAACTCCGACTCCATAGCGGAACAAGCTATACATGTCTGTTAGGAACTCTTCCAAGATACATACGCACCTGCTAGAGTGAATACATATCCACTCGTAGACTTAGACTCCTCTGAGCCAGTTATCTAGTTTGCATCGCAAAATACCTCAAGAACGGCCAGATACCCTTCGTAATTCTAACAAATGGTCATTGTGAACTTTAAGTACCTCAACACTCTAATAAGTGCATCCCAATGTATCTACCCTAGATTATAAGTATACCTGCTTATCCTACTCACAGCATAAACAATGTCTGGTCTCGTACAATTCATCTAATACATCAGACTTCCTATGACTCTCGAGTATTCAAGTTGGTTAACTCCTACACCTTTATTCTTCATGAGATTACACTTAGAATCATACGGAGTACACACAGGTTTACAGTTAAACTGATTATATTTCTTAAGTATGGATTCAACATAATGATACTGACTCATACTATAGCCATTAGAAGTTTTTCTAATCTTCATCCCTAATATGACATTAGCGGGGCCTAAGTCTTTCATGTCAAAGTTCTCATTCAACAGTTTCTTAGTGGAATTAATAACATCCATGTTTGTACCTAGTATAAGAATATCATCAACATACAAGCATACAATCACACAGGTATCCTTGACAAGTTTAGTATAAACACACTTATCAGATTTATTAATTCTAAAACCACTAGAAATCATCACATGATCAAATTTCTCATGCCACTATTTAGGTGCTTGTTTCAATCCATACAAACACTTAACCAGTTTACAAACTTTCTTTTCAAAACATTTAACTACAAAGCCCCCAGGTTGTTCCATATAAATTTTTTCATCTAACTCACCATTAAGAAACGCTTTATTTACATCCATTTGATGTATCTATAGATTATGGACATAAACTATAGAAATTAACATCCTAATGGAGCTAATTATATTCACTGGTGAATAGGTGTCAAAGAAATCTATACCTTCTATTTGTATGTAGCCTTTAGCTACCAGCCTAGCCTTGTATTTTTCAATAGTTCCATCTATCTTACGTTTTCTTTTGAAAATCCATTTACAACCTATGGCCTTACACCCTGGAGGTAAATCTACAAGTTCAAAAGTACCGTTTTCTCGAAGGGAATCCATTTCACTAATGGAAACTTATTTCCACCATGGAGCTTCTGGATAAGTCATGGCTTCTCTATAAGTCTGGGGATCAGACTCGGCTAGGTATGTAATGAAACCAGGATAAATTTTCTTAGTTTTAGCCCTTTTACTTCTTCTAGGTTCTACCTCTGGTTCATCTTCCTATAAAGGTAATAACCGAATAGTTGAAGGCACGTCTAGGGGATCATCAATACATCTCTTATGAGAGTCACGTTTCAAAGGAAAAACATTCTCAAAAAACTCAGCATCCCTAGACTCCTTGATAGTATTCAACCCTATGTCAGAAATTTCAGAACTCACAACCATAAACCTATGAGAACTAGAATGCTCAGGATACCCTATAAAAACACAATCAACGGTTTTGGGTCCTATATTATTTTTCTTAGGAGGAGGGATGTCCACCTTTGCCATGCACCCCCACACTTTGAAGTATTCATAAGATGGTTGTCTACCTTTCCATAACTCATATGGAGTTTTATCTGATCCTTTAAAGGGTGCTATGTTCAGGATATAATTGGCGGATAGGATAGCCTCCCCCCCCCCCCCCACAAATTCGAAGGTAATCCTGAACTAATCAACATGGCATTCATCATATCCTTAAGGTTACGGTTCTTACGTTCAGCTACACCATTGGATTGGGGTGAATAAGGGGTTGTAGTCTCATGTATTATGCCATGTTCTTCACAGAAATATCCTACGGGAATTTCATACTCACCACCACGGTCAGACCTAATAGTTTTAATGGTAATATTCAATTGGTTTTCGACTTCACTTTTATATATCTTAAAGGCTTATAAGGCATCGCCCTTTCCTCTAAGTAAGTAAACATGGCAGTACCTCGTACAATCATCTATAAAAGTAATAAACTATTTCTTACCACCTCTTGTTTGAACTGACTTCATATCAACTAGGTCTGAGTGGATTAAGTCTAAGGGTTTAGAGTTTCTCTGGACATTCTTATTGAATGATTTCTTAGCATGCTTAGATTCAATGCAAATCTCACACTTATGATTTTTATCTAAAGTGAATTTGGGTATGCAGCCTACGCTAGCCAATTTATGCATTGATTTATAGTTAACATGACCAAGTCTACCATGCCAAACGTTCAATGACACACACATATAAGCAGAAGAATCATTCAATTTCAATTCAGGACAGGACAGGTTACATTAAGTTTATAAAGACCCCCAGTCTTATAATCCTTACCCACATAATCATTGCCCTTAGTCACTATAAGTTTTCCAGACTCGATTGTAACTTTAAAACCCTTATCATCTAAGACGGAACAAGAAACAAGATTTTTGCAGATGTCTGGAACATGAAGAACTTCATTCAATGTGAGAGTCTTTCCAGATGTGAGCTTCAGACCGACCTTTCCTTTTCCTGCAACCTCTGATGCAGATGAGTTACCCATATAGAGTTTCTCGCCTTCCCCTACCCTCTGGTAGGAGGTGAACATGTCTCTGTTCCCACAAACATGCTTGGTAGCTCCAAAGTCTACCTTCCAATCCATCACATTGGTCACCAAGTTAACTTCAGACACCACAGCAGAAAACTCGTCTTTGTTCTTCTCAACCAAGTTAGCATTATTCTTTTTATCCTTACGTTGTCTACAGTGAAGTGCCATATGACCATAATTTCCACATACCCAACAAGCACCTTTAATTTTAGTAATGCCAGGATCTAGTTTACGAAACATACCTTACTTGTTAGGTCCAGGCTTCGAGTTCCGATAGTTGTTGTCACCTTTTCCATCTTTGGATGACTTGTGTTCAGACATATGAGCTTTGTTCTCCATGTCCCTTGCAGATGACACATTCTTGTCTTTGGTACACAACATCTCTTCCACTTGAATCTTCTTTCCTAATTCAATCATGTTGATCTTGCCAGTTTCATGTCTCAGCTTTTTCTTGTACTCCGACCAAGAAGATGGTAACTTCTCAATCACCGCAGACACTTGAAAAGTCTCATCAATGACCATACCTTCAGCAAAAATCTCGTTAATAATTTGTTGAAATTCTAGAAATTGATTAACAACAGACTTATCATTCGTCATCTTGAACTCCATAAACTTTGCCACCAGAAATTTCTTGCTGCCTGCAGTCTCAGCTTGATACTTTGCTTCTAACGTAGTCCACAACTCATAAGCAATCATGTTCTCTTTAGCATTGTAAAAATCATACATCGCATCTTCCAAACCATTCATGATATGATTTTTAGCCAGAAAATTACATCTCTGTTAAACTCGAGCTGCTCCTCATTTAAAGCTTCAGCATCATACAATTCATCACCTGGAACCAGTACATAGTCCAGTTAATGATGGCTCAGATAAAACAGCATCTTGGATTGCCATCTCTTGAAATCCTTTCCGCTAAACTTTTATGGTCTTTCTACGTCGTTGTTTCCCATTGTTACAAGGAAATATAATGTGTTAAGATTTTTGGGATCTTGAAACAATGAGCAGCACGTTAGATGTATCAAAATAATATGTTAAGAACTAATCCGAAACAACTCTACCGAAATAATCTTGACGAAGGCAGAATCACAGGTTCAACAAGTTGTCCTTAACACATTAGTTCGCGGGTATACTCAAGTTGAGTAATGCTAAACCCCTCACAGCGAAGATGTGTCCAGGATAAGACTGCCAGATATAACTTGAGTTAGCACAACACAAGTTACCCTCTCTTCGAACTCAGCAACGGGGATGGAAGTAAAACGTATGGAGAAACCCTGGAACGAAAGAAGAATTTTCGGTGTGTAGAAAACATAATTTCGAGTTGTATTTAAAGGAGAAGATACTTGCAAATCAAGTTAGGTTTTGGGTTTCTTGAAAAACTAGTAAAACACCTAAAAGGAATTTACCCATAAATAAAACTCTAAAAATATTTTTTGGAATTAATTTCCTAAAGAAAAACTCGCCCAAAATATAAATCCGAGTAGAAGAGGAACTTGGTGCATGGCATACGCGCATATCACATGGGTCAAAATATGTAACGTTGGCCACTCGCTCCACCCACAATGTTGTTTTACAACATATCCATAAGCATCAATAATATAAAGCAGAGTTTAGCTAACTTTGCCTATCTGAGTGGTGGTCAGGATTTATCCTTGGCAAAGATAAATCAAAGGTTGTGGTTCTCTGTGCCACACCCTACAAGTCGCACACGTGGTGTTCATTCCAATATTATGAATTAAAAATGAATACTCAAGTCAAGATATGGAATTTCAAAAATTATAATGGGGAGGTTCGAACTCATGACCTATTGTGTCATAAGAGTGGCCTCTAACCATTGTTCCACCTTGGTTGGAATTGATAGAAAAGATAAATCAACAGTGGTTGTTTGTTCAACTTAAATATTAATTAGTATAAGAGTTTTATTAATTAGTATAAGTGATTTGTCTAGAGAGAAGATAAATCTATGGTTATGGTTTGTTCAACTTAAATATTAATTAGTATAAGTTTTTTATTAATTGATGTCTCATTAATTTCTCATGATAAATAATTTATTAATTTTACATCATAAATATCCCTTAATTAATATTAATACATATCTCCATCAATAAATAATAATTTTGACAAAAATTATTTCAATAGATATTAGTGGTGGTGGTGGTAATAGAGGAAGAAGTAAGTGGTGGAAGCGGTGGAAGGTGTTACTAAGTGGTGGAGGCGGTAACATTAGTTTTGGTGGAATAAATAGTGGCGCTGGATGGTTTTAATGGCGGTGGTATTTGTTTTTTCTTTTTGAATCAAAAATAAAAAAAAAAATTACATGACGGGTAACATTGTATTGTGAAAAGTATAGTTGGTTGTTTTTGACACGATCAAAAAAGGCGGATAAAAAATACTTTTGAGATGATACCAAATCATATAAGACAAAATGGTTGTTTTTGGTACCACTGCTATCTTTGGTAACCGTTCGTACACATGATTTTCAGTATTAACAAAAAACATATAGTTGAATAAATTAATTGACGACCTAAGTTTGTTAAATATAAACTTTATACATGACGCGTGGGATTAAAAGTTATAAGTGTGCCCAATATTCTACGAGGGATGGAAAATGGTGGTGGTGGAGAAAGAAGTGATATCTGGTGGTTTGTGGTACTGGCCGGTTTTGATGAGTAGTAATTGACTATGTTAATTATGTGTTGCTACAAAAGGATAACACTATAAATTAGAAAATTGGTTGATCGTCTTAATGCTAATATAAATTCGAATAAAATACATGAAAATTAAGAAGAACAAAAAAACATTTGGATGTCACGTTATATAATAAATAACACTAAAAACTACATATTTAGTATCAAGGTTTCTCCGTCCAATATATAAATCTAAGGTTGTATTGAGATCCCGTAAGCAGAGGGCGAGTTGGTCTTGTATTTCTGAATGATAATGAATATAATGAAACGCTCCCTCTCGGTTTCTCCAATGAAAACCGAAACCTTCTAAAAAAAATAATCAATCGAACAACACTTAGATGGAACGCATCACCACCAGTGTAAACTTCTCTGAATTGCTACATATCAAAGTGAAATTTCTCAGATTAATCTGGTGATTTCGTCCTACCGTAGTTTTTAATGAGGCATGCAATTAATCTCTAATAGTGATTTTAAAGGTATTTAATAATTACAAAATTATCTTATAAGTTTTGTTTATGCAAGTATTGATTTAACTTGGGTTCTTTCACATTTTTGTGTTACGTTGATGACTTTTTAATTTGAATACATGTTTGGTTAACAAACTTTGATACATATAGGGTATTTTCTTTGTAGAACTGATGTTAGTCCCTCATTTTTCCCGTTAGCACTTTGTTTCGATCCCGTATTTGTAGACATTATTTGACTAATGTTGGGGTATTTGTTTAATCTCAAGGCCGATTAAACCCAATGTGTGTTGTATACATTGAAGGCGATAGAAGTTTGTGTCGGCTCTACCTTGAAACTAATAATTTTTCTTCGGAAGGTTAGTTGAATTTATGTAGATACAAATATCAATATGACTATGCTCTTTAAAACTCCAAATTACTTGAGCAACACTAGATGTGAGAATGTCATTCATGCACTACTTAGCATAGTTGGTGTGAAATCTTTTTATCCACAAATTTCTTCAATTTTATGTTATCAATATGATTGAGAAAGAATCTTACACATATTTTGATTTACTATTATAAGTTTATTTTTTCAACTCACATGTGTATATCTCAGCCTTTCAATAGCCAAGGGTTCTTCATTTTTATAACTCTCACATTTGCAAAATATAAATAAATAGTATTTATCTATAGTAGGGAAAATATTATGGGTTTTCACTTCACTCCTTAGAGCCTTAGTTATCAATAATTTCAGAACAAATGTATTCATAAACATCATGGAGTTGGATTGGAAGTTTAGGTATATGCATTGTTAGATGAAATATTCTTTTTGAAGTTTGAAATTATGGTATGATGGAACAATAAATGGGGAATTTTTTTATTTACTATATTTTTTATTTTATTTTCATGTTGACACAACATTATTACTCCGTCCAGATAATAAATTGGAATAACATGCTTAAGTAAAAAATAAAAAGATCATGTAACCCATTTTGTTTCCCAAAACCTATTTGAATATCAAAATAATTATTCACGAATAAAATGAAGCAAGAGGAATGTGAACAATATCGTATTAGAGACAAAACATCCCGTGCCGTTACGGCACGGGTTAAGATCTAGTATGGTTATATAGTGGAGCTCCTTCTCTATTATACCCAATGTGGGACTAAAGAGATTCATTCACTCATAAAATGATCAAGTATCCTTGGACCCATAAGTCACTAGATCAAACCATACCAAGACCAAAATAATTTTATTAAAACTCATTTTTCTCCAAAAACTTATTCATCATTGATCCTTTTCCCAAATGCACTTTAACTCCTCTCGATTCAACAGATTCTGGTAAGTTAAACTATGTTTGCTTGGGTTTTAAAGACAATACTTTATTGTACTAGACTTCTTTTCTATTTATATAATGATAATGAGGATTGGAATCCTAACCCAGATGGGAAAACCTTTAGCTGATCAATCAAGCTATATTTTGGTGTATATATATGTACAGGGAGTACCACAAGACAAAGTTGACAACTTAATTAAGAAGAGGAAAGAAGTAAAGAGAAGAAAGCCAAATTTCATAGTGAGAAGATTGAAAACCAGTCGAAGAACTAGAATATATTAATATCTATATAGTTAATTTATATAGGTAATTTAATTTGTGAGTTATGGAGAACAAATCTGGTCACGGGGGCAAAGAGCTACCTAATCAACCTTCTAGTCTTACGTCACGTCATTTAAATCCACGGAATCTTCGCCGGCAAAGAGAACCGGATGCAAACCAGTCAAATCGACGTCGTCGGATACATGAGACATCTGCAAACAACAACAACAACAACAGCCGAGGCAATCAAAACCAAGAAAGGCGTTACAGGGTAGCAATTAGTCCTTTTGGCAATCATGTGCAATTCCAAATTGATAACGAAGGTAGGAGAATAACAGTTCACCTTGATATGGAGGTGCGTCGCCTGTTGAACGTTGGGCGTACAAGTACAGATGACCTAGATGGCATGAGTTATGAGGGATTAATGGAATTGGAAGAAAGTATTGGCATAGTAGATAGAGGGTTACCAAAAGAAACTATCCCAAGTCACCTGAAAACAAGACTTCGTACCACATCTGTAGAATCGGCAGAGGAGGAGACTGAAATTTGCACCATATGTCAGGATGCATATGAGAACGAGGATAAGATTGGAACTCTCGATTGCCAACATGAATACCATGAGGACTGCATTACACAATGGTTGGTACAGATGAACGCTTGCCCTATCTGCAAAAGACAAGGTCTGAAAACCATGGAAGAAAACATGACAAAAGTGAACGAATGCTAGATAATTTGTTTTTCCCTTCCGCATTGTAATATGCTATTGAATTTTATCGTGCTTGGTCTCTTGTTTTGGGGACGTAGCTGTTGGCGCACTACGGAAGTGTGATGGGTTTATGGAATTGGTTTAAAAAATTGATTATTTGAAAGGTGAGGCTTATATTAATTTGGAAATGAAATGTTACAAAGGATGTTTAGTGTAGCACTTTGGATCACTCTTTATTTTACAAGAGACGACTCTTTGGCTCTTTCTACTAACTTTAGCTCTCACTCTTTACTAACTTTTTTACTCACTTGAGTTTTTGTTATATGGGTTTGGATTGCCTACAACTGATCGGGACTTGCCTATTTATAGACAGCCCATGACCGACCAAAAGCAATTCTAGTTAAGTCTAGAATATTCAAAGGACACGTGACTAAAGGGAAAAATCTAGAGAAGAATTATGTAGAGTTGTTGACCGACATGTTTGGAAGGACCTAGAAATAAATGCCCCTAGACTTAACTATTTGAGCGGACATCCTAGATTAGCCTAGAAGATTAGTTATCTAGATTTCTCTACATTGTATTATAAAATCACAAATTAATAAATATTTTTAACACCCCCTCTTAATTTGTGATGTTAAGCTTTTCTCTGAAATGATTGAATTTATCCACCGTGACTGCTTTTGTGAAAATGTCCGCATTTTGTTCTTGTGTCGGACAAAATTGGAGCTCGATTTCTTTGTTTTCCACTAGTTCTCTGATGAAGTGGTGTCGTAGCTCGATGTGCTTCGTCCGTCCGTGGAAGACTGGATTTTTTGTCATTGCAATTGTAGACATATTGTCACAAGATGTAGATAGTTGTCTGTTTGCTTTTGCCTTTGTTGTAGGTCGGTCATAATTCTTCTCAACCATCCGCTTCACATCTTGCACTTGTTGTTGCTATGTATGATCGCTTTGGTGATGATAGTGCCACCGTACTTTGCTTTTTAGAACTCAGGAGATAACTTTTGTTCCCATACTAAAACATAGCTTCGATGTGCTTTTTCGATCTTCAATAGAACTTGCCCAATCGCTATCTCGTGAAGCCAATTAAATCATTATCCTTTTCTCTTGTATACTTGATGCCAAAATCCTTTGTTCCCTTGATATATCGAAGAATTCTCTTTGCGGCGGCGTAGTGTAACTTGCTTGGCTCGCTCATAAACCGAGAAACAATGCTGGTTGCATTGACTATGTACAGCCTTGTATTTGTTAAGTAGATCAGTGAGCCGACTAGACTTGAATGAGGTTGGATCCACATTTTTAGTTGCTCCATCATTTTTTATCAATTTCTCATTGGCACCCATTGGATTTGCAATTGGTTTGCAATCCATCATGTTGAACTTTTTTGTTATGTCTTCAGATATTTTTCTTGGGAAATGAATATTTCTGCGATTGGAGATTGTTTTACTTAAATCCCAAGAAAATATCGCATAAGTCCTAAGTCTGGTCATCTCATATTCTTTCATCATCTCCTTCTTCTTAAATTTTTTTCGCCATCTCTTGTTTTGTCTTTGGCATAAATTAAATCATCAACATAGAGACAGACGATTAGGAAATCCATACCTTGTCTTCTTATGTAGAGGGATGGCTCACTTGGACTTTTCTCAAATCCGTTATCTGGAAGTATTTGTCAATTTTGTTGTTCCATGCACGCGGTGCTTGTTTGAGACCATATAGTGCTTTGCGAGACGATAAACCATTTTTTCTTTTCCTTTTCGGACATATCCTTGAGGTTGTTCAACGTACACCTCTTCTTCCAGTTCTCCGTTTAGGAACGCCGACTTTACGTCTAATTGGTAGACCTTCATTTTAAGTTGAGCCGCCAAAGCTAACACCATCCGAATTGTTTCCATGCGAGCGATCGGGGAAAATGTTTCGGTGTAGTCAATTCCCGGTTCCGAGAATATCCTTTTGCAACTAGCCTTGCCTTGTGCTTTTGAATCGACCCATCTTCATTATATTTTGTCTTGTAGACCCACTTGGACCAATTATTTCTTTGTCCATTGGCTGATTTACAAGCTCCCATGTCTTATTTTTTCGATTACTCGCATTTCTTCGTCCATGGCATGTCTCCATTTTTCTTCTTTTGCCGCTTCCTCATATTTTTGAGGTTCTAGTGCTATAAATGCACAATTAGATGTATTATAAATATCTACTAGGGAACGCACCTTTCTAGGTGTGGGACTTGTTTCGATGAACTTGGAGGTGTGGCACTTGCTTTTGATGAACTTGGACTTTGTTGTGTTGGACTTGGAGATTTCGGGCTAGTTGGTGGAGTTCTTTCATCCCGACGTGGTTGATTTGGCTCATCTTCAATGAGTAGTGGCAACTCGTGGTTGTCTTTTTCATCATTCCAATCCCATGATTTGAATTCATCAAAGATAACATCTCTTGAAATTACCAGCTCCTTTGTATCTGGATTGAGAAGTCTATATGCTTTAGATTCTTCGACTATATTCGATGAATATTAGCTTTTCTCCTTTTTCATCGAACTTTTCTCTATGTTGGGATGGAATATGTGAGTATGCTACGCAACCAAAAATTCTGAAAGAAGTTACCTCGGGTTTTTTTCTTATGCCAAGCCTCATATGGAGTTTTGTTAAGAACAGCTTTTGTTGGCGAACGATTAAGGATGTAGAACCGTGTTGATGTTGCTTGACCCGATGAATTGTTGGGTAGCTTCCTTGCTTTTAGCATCTGCGAGCCATTTCTACGATCGTACGATTTTTCCTTTCCGCGACGCCGTTTTTTGTGGAGTGTATCGAACGAGAAGCTCCTTCTTAATTCCATTTTCTTTGGTAGTTGATAAATTTATTTGAAGTAAATTCTCCACCACGGTCGCACGGAAAACCTTTAGTTGATGACCACTTTGCTTCTCTGCAACGCCTTGAACTCTAGGAATTTAGTGAATGCCTCGGACTTTTGCTCGAGAATATACACCCACATCATCCTGGTATAATCATCCACGAATAAGAGAAAATATCTTCTGTTATTGAGTGAAGCTGTTCTTGTCGGACCGCATATATCTGCGTGCACCAATTCGAGGGGACTTCTTGCTCTCCACGATGTGCTTGTGAACGGAAGTCTATGAAACTTTCCAAAAATACATCCTTCACATACTTTATCTCCACCGCTGATATTAGGAAGACCGATGACCATGTTCTTTGATTTTAGAACTTTCAAGGATCTGTAGTTGAGATGCCCGTATCTCAAATGCCATAACTTGCATTCATCTATGTGATTGGTACTCATTGCACAATCTCCAATTGATGGCATAGAGAAGGGAAAGACAAAATTTTCTGTCATTTTTACTTTTGCCACCAATTGCTTATTAATTTTATCATAAATTGTGCATTCTCCGTCTTCGAAATGTAGTGAGTACCCTTTTCTTATAAGTTGTCCAACACTTAATAAATTTTGAGCTAGGCCGGGAACATAAAGAACATCGAGATATGTATCGAGTTTTACGACCTTGTTCGTACGGATATGACTCCTCTTCCTTCAACATTCGATACTTTCCATCTCCGAGTTTGGTGGTGGAATATGTTGCTCCTCCAACTTTACGAAGTATTCTCATTTCTGTCATATGGTCTCGCATCCGCTATCAACATACCATATACCTTGCGCATCTTGTTGCGAGGTGAGGCGGAATAAAATACTTGATTTTGAAAATCTTTTTCTCGGAATAGTTGACTTCATTATTTTTAAACCAACAATCCTTTTCCATGTGATTTAATTTATCACACTTGGTGCACTTATATCTGCAATTTTCAGTTGGATGGCCAAACTTTTTGCAAACATTGCATCGGAAATTGGAGGAGTAATTTTTCCGTACCTTTGATTGTTGTTTTTATAACCTCCTTTTCCTCTTCCACGTCCGCGGTAGGAGTTTTGGATCCTTGATTTGATGATGATCCTTTTCGTATTGCGAGTTTGATGATGATCCCCTCGGAGCTTTCTTTTTCGGCTTCTATATTTTTCTTTTCTTTGAAATTTATTTTTGATTGAAACGCATGCTCCAACGGCTGCTCCGCGAACCTATTTATCCTTTTTTCATGCGCCTCGAGTGAACCCATTAATTCGTGTACGGAGAGAGTCGATAAATTTTTGGACTCCTCAATGGCGGCGACAATATGATCGAATTTGAAAGGTAAGCTTCTTAGAATTTTTTCTACAATTCTTTTGTTTTCAATGGTATCTCCATAACTACTAATTTGATTCACTATACCAAAGTAACTCTTGTAAAGAAGTTCTGGATAGTTTCATTTTCTTTCATGAGTAAATTATCAAAATCTCGCCATAAATTTTGTAGTTTAATGGAGATTACCTTTTTCAACCTTGGAATGCAACTTTGAGAATATTCCAGGCCTCCTTGAAAGTTTTTCGCTACCGAAATTCGAGGAAAAATAGTTTTGCTTACCCCTGTTGTATGAACAGTAATGCTTTAGCATCTTTCTTCTTATTATCCTTATACTCTTTTTTTCTCTGCCTCCGTCCATGACGATTGAATTCTTTGCCGACTAGGGTACCTTATAACCATCTTCTACAAGATCCCATAGGTCTTGTGAAATGAAAAGAGTCTTCATTTGTAGACTCCAATAATCAAAACTCTCACCATCAAAAATTGGAATTAGGCTTTGGGCATAGTTGAAACTTTGAATACTTGCCATGGGTAGAGTTTTAGGATTATCGGGATAGGTTTGCTCTGATACCAAATTTGTTGGCGCACTACGGAAGTGTGATGGGTTTATGGAATTGGTTTAAAAAATTGATTATTTGAAAGGTGAGGCTTATATTAATTTGGAAATGAAATATTACAAAGGATGTTTAGTGTAGCACTTTGGATCACTCTTTATTTTACAAGAGACGACTCTTTGGCTCTTTCTACTAACTTTAGCTCTCACTCTTTACTAACTTTTTTACTCACTTGAGTTTTTGTTATATGGGTTTGGATTGCCTACAACTGATCGGGACTTGCCTATTTATAGACAGCCCATGACCGACCAAAAGCAATTCTAGTTAAGTCTAGAATATTCAAAGGACACGTGACTAAAGGGAAAAATCTAGAGAAGAATTATGTAGAGTTGTTGACCGACATGTTTGGAAGGACCTAGAAATAAATGCCCCTAGACTTAACTATTTGAGCGGACATCCTAGATTAGCCTAGAAGATTAGTTATCTAGATTTCTCTACATTGTATTATAAAATCACAAATTAATAAATATTTTTAACAGTAGCAACCGCTCATCGGTGCAGTGAACAAATCCTAAATTACAAATATCTCTAACTAGTACTGATTAATGGGAATTTCCCTTCTTTTTTTTCGTGATCTTTTTTTCGTGATCTTTTTTTTTCCCATTATGTATTATGGAAAAGAAATAATACCAATGGCAATATATTCTTACGTAGGTATGTACTTGTTTTCGAACTGATTCTTTCCATGGGACTTGCCCTATTCTTGCAATTAGTGTGGGAACGAGTTTGTCCTAGCTGTGATAAGTTTTTTTTTTTTTTTTGGTTTTGACACAATCCACAGGATTTAAGGAGAACCCGGAACCTTACAAACAACTACCAAAAAACCAAAAAAGAAAAGAAAAAAAACTACTGTCTGAAGTAGACTATATGACTACTATCCTCAACAATATTTCTCAAAGTGCTGTCGAAACAACTAGAATCTACTTCAACAAAATTGTCGCTGGGGTGAATACTCGCAAGATGATCAGCTGCCTTGTTAGTCTGGCGATAAACATAAGAATATCTGACTGCCTCAAAAATCAATCTTAAGTGAGCAATACGTCTCCAAAATGATAAGTTATATTGCATTACACTGAAACTTGATTTATGTCATTTTGCAATACATTTCTCGTAGTAATTTGGAGGCGAAGTTAGAAAGATGGCCAGCAGATATTCGATTAAAAGAGTGACATTAATTCTTAGAGTAATTAGATAGTTAGGCGTTTGAGTTGGTCCATTAAATGTACTGTATATATTATGATGCCAAACGTTCCAGAATCAACATTTAAGTATGGCAAATCACGCTTTAATATTCATTTAATGGGACATGGGAAAGTGTGGCTAGGTTTGCAGGCCATGCATATATGCATGCGTGTATCTATGCAATCACGCTTCATTCAATTAACCTGTTTAGGTTTTGTCATTTCAGGCATTTAAGAGAGTTTTAGATAAGTTCTTAAATACCTAGTAAATTGTAGTATTATATATTTTTGTTATAATACGGGCATCCAACTCAAAATCAATTGGCAATGAGTGGAGAGGCACATAGGATTATAAACCGCAGGATCTTAGATGCCCAGACAATGTGGGACTAATAATCTCAACACACCCCCTCACGTATAGCCTCGTTGGGTCTAACACGTGGAAAATTAAATCGGGTGACGCGGAGTAAAGGTGCGGTCAAATGACTCGACACATATAGCCTGCTCTGATACCATGTTAGAATACGGGCATCCAACTCAAAACCAATTGGCAATGAGTGGAGAGGCACATAGGATTATAAACCGCAGGATCTTAGATGCCCAGACAATGTGGGACTAATAATCTCAACAATTTCAAGGAGATATTCCCAATATTCTTCTCTCAATTAAGAGAAAAATGAAGAGAAATTTGCAGTCCAAAACAATGAAACGACCATCTTTTTTCAAAGTACTGATAAGGGAGGATTTTCGTAAGAGACTGGTAAATATACTGTACTATTACTGTCCTAGCTGAAATTTAGTGTACTTGCGAATCTATGTTGTTTTGTAATCCTCGTGCATGATTAGATTAACTGATGACTTACTGATTTTGTTCTTTTTTGGGGTTTTATTGCATGCAGAGAGTACCAAGGGCTTTCATGAAGCATTTCAATGGAAAGTTACCAAAAAATTGCGTACTTGGAATTAGTAGTAGTAGTTCTAGTACGACTAGACCTACTTGGACAATAAAAATGGAAAAGATAGCTTCTGGCAGTGGTGCCAATTATCTCCATGACTTCGTCTTTACATGTGGCGGGCCAGAATTTGTGAATCACCATTTCTTAGAGAGGAAGGATATTCTTGTTTTCACATACAAAGGCAAATCAGAGTTTAATGTCGACATTTATGGAAGAAATGGCTGTCCAAAGGACCTTCATTTGGAAAATAAAGGGACGAATGTGCAAAATGCTATTAAGATCGAAGAAGAGGTGGAAGAGGAAGAAAAAGAAGAGGATGAAAAAGAAGAGGATGAAGAAGACGATGAAGAAGAAGAAGAAGAAGAAGAAAAAGAAGAACGGAGGAAGAGGAAGAAGGTAATGTTACTTCATTCATGCTTACATATTGTCAATATTTTCTAACTGTCTATAAGTATCTAATATGATCAAGAAAAATAAATATAGGCCTTGCAAGGACACACCGGATACTGGGCTCATGATGGACAAAGAAAAGCAATTGAACCTTGGGGGATGACGCAGAGAAATAAAGTCCGAGGAGAATCAAGAGGACATTTTTTTCCTGTTATTGGGAGGCAGCCTGAAAAAATGGTATTCATGCATCCTGACTCCGTAACAAAAACATTTGTATCGTTATTATCTAAAGTTGGGACGATTGTCTGAATTCCATTATTTTCTTTTCATGTTTTGATGGATCGCAATAACTTGCCTCAGTTAATTACTTAATGGGATAACATATGCAGAGAATTCCAAGGGTTTGGGTGGAAAAAATCGAAGGCCTCCACAACAAGAAGAGTATAGTGCTTCAAGATCCAAAGGGTAGGTTATGGCGTGTGAGTATGCATCCACAAAAAGATGGTTGTATCGATATTAAAAAAGGATGGGCAGACTTTTCGATAGGAAATAGGCTAACCGAAGGTGATACTTGTTTGTTCAAGTTCACAGAGAAAACGAGAAATGGTTCTGACAATGAAGTGAATGTTGGCATCACCCGGAAGGAAACCAAATATGGAGAAATAAAGGAGTTTAAAAGGTCATCATCATACAGTTTTGAGAAAAAAGAGAATTTCACTAAAAGATCTATTGCTAAGAATACTACTATTATGGCTCATAATGCAAAAGCCAGGGGATTGCTGCTTCCAGCTGCAAAACAAGGAGCAACAAAATCAGCTATGAAATTTGAGTCTGCCAATCCTTTCGTAGAGATTATGATGCAACAATCATACGTTACTAATGAATGGGGCTATTTGGTACATATGACTGCTCATTCTTCTTTTGATTTGACCAACTATTTAGTTAAATTTATGTAGTATCCGATAATGTACATATAATTCTTGGTGCATATATTTGTTGATGCAGCCTATACCTACTAAATTTGCCAAGACATATTTAAGTGATGGAAGTCAGAGATTGACTCTCAAAGTTTATCTGGACAACAGCAGCTGGAGAACTTGGAATGTTGTCTGCAACTCTTCAGAATGTACAACTAGGCTACAAAAGGCCGGGTGGATGGAATTCGTATCGGACAATCGTCTGGAGGAAGGCGATATGTGCATCTTCGAAAAATCGTCTGGAGAAAGGCGATATGTGCATCTTCGAAATAGTCGACCGGATCAATCTCGAGTTTAGGGTTACCATCTGTCGACGAGGCTAGATTTAGCTTAGATGTTAAATAAAAAAATGTATAATTAAGGAAGGTGAGGTGATGTCGCTTCACAGCTTTTGTTCAATATTCATATTAGATCTTAATTTTCCAGAAAATGGGCTATATAGCCAAAAGGGAATGTTTTATGGGCCATATGGACTGGTAGGAATTAGTCCTGGGTCAAATGTCCAAAGAAATCTTTTATTTGAAACTGACATAAATATCCCTAATTTCTCTTTCTATTACCACTCCCACTTAGAAATCTCTTTTGACCCACACCACCACCTCCATCATCAACATCTTCCCTTTCTCCTTTGACTGACATAAATCCCTAAATATCCAAAGGAATGTTTAACCATCATCTGTGTGTCTGTCTGATGGTGAAAGTTGGTTGCCTTCGGTTGCTCCGCCGCGTTGTGGATGGCTCTCTGCTTGATTGCAAGGGATTCTTTCTGCCTCCGTCGCTCTGTGGTTTGATTATTCGACTTACTTTGCCTTTGAACTCATCTCTCCGGGAGTATTGATTTGGGGGAGGCGGGAAAATTGAGGGTTTATCCGACTCTCTCTGAGAGTCGGAGAGAAGAAGAAGAAGTTGGTGAGTCAAGTCAATTTCCAGGTTAAAATCCCATAAATCGTAGATTGCTAACTAGGAATTCCGCTACATTCTTTTTGGCTTTTAGTTGGATAAATTGATTCCATCGCACAGGTAGATGCGCTGCAATGGAAGCTAATTACAATTGGTGTTGATTGAATTACGTTTGAAGTTGATTGAATTTAATCTCTGTAAAATCTAGTTTGAAGTTGATTGAATTTCGATGGGATGAAATGGGTTTCATCTAGGTTTAACTTTTGTAAAATCTAGTATTAAATTTATTGAATTTGTTTTGGATGAAACTGGTTTCATCCTGTTTTCCATTCATATATGAAATCTCATATTTTTTTTCCAGAATATGCAGGATGAAACCCAGTTACATCCTAGCCTGTATAAAACTGCAATTTTTTGTCAGAATGTAACCAGGCTTGGATGAAACCCGGTTACATCCTAGCATGTACAAAACCGCAATTTTTTGTCAGAATGTAACCAGGCTTGGATGAAACCCGGTTACATCCTAGCATGTACAAAACTGCAATTTTTTGTAAGAATGTAACCAGGCTTGGATGAAACCCGGTTACATCCTAGCCTGTACAAAACTGCAATGTTTTGTCAGAATGTAACCAGGCTTGGATGAAACCCGGTTACATCCTAGAATGTACAAAACTGCAACCACGGTTGTATGAAACCCGGTTACATCCTAGCCTGTACAAAACTGCATTTTTTGTCAAAATGTAACCAGGCTTGGATGAAACCCAGTTACATCCTAGCCTGTACAAAAACTGCAATTTTTTGTCAGAATGTAACCAGGCTTGGATGAAACCCGGTTACATCCTAGCCTATACAAAACTGTTTTCAGAGTGTACAATTAAACTAAATCAACACATTCAATTTTTACAGTGAACACTGAAGGGAATGTACAATTAAACTAAATCAACATATAAGACTATAAGATATATACTATAAAACTGAAGAGCAATACTTGAAAAAATAATTCCATAAAATATGTTTTTATGAACAAAAGAAACAATCCAAGGTAAATACTAGTTACGAAAATATAATTACAGGTAAATGAATCTTAAATGTGCAACAAGAGGCTGCAGAGAAGAATAGACTAATAAAGATATCATGGTAAAAAGCTGCATAGAATAAAGGATGGAGATGTTCTTAAGCAGGTTCTTTACTTCCTTTTTCTCACATTTTCTGTATTGCTCAAGTGCAACCATCAGTTCCCTTGCAAGCAAATACCTGAGCATACCCCCTCAAGTATTCTATCCAAAACAGATATTACTTCTCAGACAAATTGGTATAATCACTTTCTGCACTATGGGAAAATCGCCGAGCAGTGGGACCAGTATCTACGATTGCATCTTGGTCAAGTAAAATAAATACAAGCTCCCTTTCATAAGCCAATGCCTGCTGTAGCCATCCCAACATTCAACATAAGGAACAGTTGAATAGAACACACAAGCAAAGACTGCAAAGCTGTCAAAGATGCTGTAACAGATGTTTAGCAAAATAATATGTGAATTTGCGATTGTATTCCTATATTGGAGTTATACATCTGTATCTGAGAGAAATCTTGTGTCTTGATCTCTTTCATACATCCACGACAAGATTCAATGGATGGCTTTAAATCAGAGTGCCATTAAAGAGTCGTAGACACTAATGTATTCTTCATCGAGTAATATAGTCAATCTCATCCTCAAAACTTTGTTGTGGTAATAGAATTATGATCATACTGTAAGAAAATAATCAAGTAGAATATGCTACAGACAAGATAAGAGTTTGTCCTAGAACTATACAAGAACTTACTTTGTTGAATAAATGATGAGTCCAACTCCAACAGTGATAAAGCATAAAGGAGACATAGTACAACCATTGTATATGCAATTGATTATTTGGAAATAAATGAATGCTAAGAACAGTTAAAACGTAAAGAAAATGAGGCTAGAGTATACTGGAGATACATTTTGGTGGAAAACGTATACGCGAATGATAACGACCCACACACTAGATGTTAACAGTGACAGGTTAAAAAGCACAGACCAACACCTCATCACCTGAGCATCAGTTCCCTTCCAAGCAAACACCTGAGCATCATCATTATGACCTGCAAATGGCCATTGACCCCTTCAGCTACACAATTCCATTTCATCAACTGGTTTCTCAAGTCCACTGCATCAGCACCCTACTCATCTCCATCTGAGCTACAATCACTTGTTCTTGTCATCACTACCAACATCTCTATCTCAAACTAAAACCACGGCATCCATCCACTCCAACTCCACCAGTGCCTCACTGCAGCTGCAACAGCATTCACACAGTTCAGTCAAGACATCAGCTGTAGCACAAACAACTCATTCATGCTTCCATCTCACTTTCAACTACAACCTAAACATACATCTATATTTATTCATTCACCAGCTCAGTGCAGTTCCTTTCTCTTCTTGCACTTCCATGTAACTCAAACCACTTGAGCTTAACCAAAACCACACTAGCTATCACTAACCTTTCTGCAGCCCACAGCTCCATAATCTCACTTGCAATTTCACAAACACCAGCCATACACCAGTAATTCTGTAACTTAGAATCCCATCTGTTCATTCAATTCCAACTATTGCAACACATCTTCTAAGCCTTCAATTCACAAATTCTCTTCCACACAGCTGCAGAATCAACTCCATATCTCAACAACAGTTTTAATTCTTCTTGAAACCTTAGTTCACCATCCTCAAATTCAAACCATTACCCATCTTTGCAATTCAGACACCCAGCACACCACTTCAATTATTCCATCGATTCCTCCTCTCGGATTCAATTTCAGATCCCCTTTGTTTCTTGTGTCAACAACATCAGTTAAAATACTGGTTGACTTCGATTAAAAAAAGTATAAACACCATGATTGATGATCGATCTCTTAAAATTGATCCCAAATCTGAAAACCAAAAATCGTTATGAAGAAGAAGAAGAAGAAAGTGACGAAGAGAAAAAAAAGAGTAGAAGCTGTTTTTGGGTGAGTTTAAAAAATGTTGGTTAATAGGTTGAGGGTTAATTTTGGTAGAACACTTTTTATTTTTTTATTTTTTCTGGGTGAAATATCCAAATTGGTTATTTAAACAGTATTTTTCTGATATTTGTCTATATAAACAGTATCTAAACCTAGAAATCTATTTCACCCAAGAATTCTTGTTTTTGGTCTTTTTAACCAATTTTGTGTTAATTTTCATCCTCCATATAAATTTTTAGCTTTTGAACATGTTTCTTCTTCTTTAATAGGCGCGCGTACATTCCGAATTTTCGTTTTCAAAAACAGTAGAGTAAATATGCGTGAAATGAGAGTTTGAAATTGAGAGTTGAGACAACACCCTTAACCAACCACTTAACCACCATACTAGCTACTCCTACATGTTACTTTTTTTTTTCTTTTTCTTTTTTTCTTTTTTGTAGCATCCGTTACATTTTTCTTATTCATATGTTTAATCCATAAAACTCTGTTTACCCACCCTAATTGATGTGAAATGAATTACTTTTCTTATTTAAGTTTTGGCAAAATGAATAATAATCATAAGTTTCATATCTCATACTTTACAATTTAAAAAAGGCTTGCGACGCAGCTTGTTGATCGCTTGGCTGTTACGTAAGAATTTAAGTTTATTTTAAAATCAGTAATTAGACCACATTTTCTCTTTAAAACAAAAAAATTAATGACTATGGGTTAAATAAATAAAGTTTTGAAAATGACTTTTGTTTGACCCCACTATAGAAATTTTGACTTTAATTTTTAATCAAATAAAGAACGCGTGTGGAGTTACTCGTATACTGCGCAGCCTGCTGCTGTAGCTGCTGAGAAAAGCACCGTGTCTGTGTATGATCAAGGACTTGCAATTTGGATTTGTTTAATTAATTGATGGACCAGTCTCTAACAAGGCCCATAATGATAGTACCGATAATTGCTAAAGTCCGAATGGTTTAATTAGTTGATAGTACCATGGAGTTACTCGTATACTGCGCAGCCTGCGCTGCTGTAGCTGCTGAGGAAAGCACCGTGTCTGTGTATGATCAAGGACTTGCAGTTTGGATTTGTTTAATTAATTGATGGACCAGTCTCTAACAAGGCCCATAATGATAGTACCTATAATTGAACTCGATTTCCTTTCTCTCCTGCCAAGGCTGCTAAAGACCGAATGGTTTAATTAGTTCATTATTGCTCAATCCAGATGAGATTGCAAATCTTCTAAACACTTAGGAATTATTTGTTAATTTGTTTGTGTCATAAATCAAGTTTATTTATTAAGATGCCTTTCGTGTTTAAGATTAGGGTTTACATATTTTGGGAACCAAGTCTTCTATCTATATAAATAGAGGCTTAACCCATTGTAATTCTATACACAACTAATGAGAATTCTCTCTTCTTCTCTCCCTCTACTTTGTGTTTTTCCTTCTCTATTTTCTAGTTCCACAACACGTCATCAGCAACGTAGCTCTAATCACTGAGCAATTTTTATTACAATTATTTTATTTATTTTTCACGAGCGATGGTTTTTGTAAAAATTATTAAACCCTATTTAATTAGGTCTTATTATATTTGCTTCTAAGCTCAAACGGTGACATATACTTAAGTATATTGTTAGTTTGGCTTTGTGATCATATGTTTAAAATTGTCAAATATCTTGTTTTGGATTTTATTAAGTCTTATGATTTTTTTAAGATTTTGTAGTTGCATCTATGTATCCTCCATCACATCACCGGTGCACTAGGATGATAATCTACTCATAATTAGTTATTAGCCCTATATCACACGCTTTGATTCAAAGAGTTACAGACTTAACGTTGATCAAAGAATTTTCTTTAAACCACATGCATCTTATCTTATCTCACTTTGTTTATTTTATACATGATTTTAATCTGGCCTATTATTGATTTGATATGGTGCATTATATATGTGAGAAAGTCATACAAATATGTGAGCAAGTCATACAACTCTGGACGGTGGTGGAGTGCACAAGCACATGAGAAACAGACTTAAGTCCTCTTTGATGGTGGATAATCCAACCACAACTTGTGACTCCCGTATACAAAGATTGATCTTGGTTAGATTTTATCTTTCGTACATGGAGTTAAACTTACCCCGGGTGAATATAAGATTTTGGTGATGAACTATCTCCATTTACGACACCAAGCTATACTGGTACAGTAAAGCTAAATTTATTACCCGGTGTTATTATTTCGGTTTTGATAATGAATTACATGCATGGTTGAAAAACCTCTGACCAATTAAGTTTGGTATCTTCCTTTTCTAAAAGGAGATCATGTGATTTTTTTTATCCGGTTTCTATTCCCTTACAAGAAACCATCCGTCTAACCGCAAAGTAGATCTTTCCTTTACGGTGAATAGTAAGATAACACTTTTATTAAATGATTTTGTCGATGCAATTTTGGTGTATCGTATATACCAAAGGGTATTGGTTTTCTCCATCAATTCCGAGGAAGGAGATGTTAAACTTGTCATTCTAAGAAATTTGACGACAATTGTTTACAAACCATTACCGATTATGGTTTTATTTTTCTACTAATAAACCATTGATTTCCATTTCTTACGGGAAAACCATGGATTCACAAAAATAATATAAGCCAATTGATTTGGTTTTTCCCTATCGGTCCTACAGGGATATATACAGTATCGTTATTATGATATTCACAATTGCAAACACCTAGAGGAATTGTTGTATTTGTAAAGGGATATTGAGCATTATTTTTCTCATGGAAAATCTCTAAAATTTTAAAATAATTTCACTTGTAGTTGGAATTGGACACTAAAGATCAAAGGGTGCGCACCCGACTTGTTAGCCTATATATATTTAGTCCTTGAGTGACTTAATTGATCTTTCTATAAATTTCTTTTGCTAACATATATAAGTGTCCATAATTTTATCCTTATTTTATTTTATTTTGGAGAGTTTACATATTTTATATGTTTTTGTATCAATTAATTTTGGGTTCCAAATGTAATCCATGGTTGATGTTAAATATGTGTGTCTATTAAGACTACATTTTTTTTTATGTCGAAAGACATATTTTTTAGTAAGTATATGTCTCGAATTAATCGGATAATACTTTACGAAACTTGTTTTTCGATTTTATGAGATGAAAAAATATTCGCCATAATTAGGGGGAGATTATACACTACCAGCAAAAGTTGGTGTTAATTAACTTCAATGTTATATCAGTTTCTCTCCCATCATGATCAAATTGAAAAAGGTTGTTATTGATTAGGCGTAAAATGTCTCATTTGCTTTTATATAAGATTTTGCCTCTATAAGAGGAAAACACGGTCACATATAGCAAAATAAGTAGTGTTCCATAAGAAGCTATTGGTAGTGCTCCAATTGAGTGTACCAAAAACACGATTCACATTCTCAAAGTTATTATCTCTCATTTGAATATAAGGAGATTATAATGCCCGTGGGCGCTGGTGCCAGTAATTCTGTGAATATTTTTTTTGAAGATATGCATACACTTGAGAATTTCATGGGATCGTGATAAGCTAAATATTGTCGAATATTCGTTTATAGTAGCTACTCAAATAAATGATAGTGGTTTCGAACCCCTTTGCAAAGGAATGTCGACATATGTGATTGGCTGGCATACAATCCAAATTAAGTTGGATTAGTTTCTCAATTAACGCAATTTTTGGATCCAAAACTTAACACTTTAAAAATGCCAAGCCTATTAATTACAGGCTAGTGTAGTCATAATGCGTTATACGAGAAATTTTTCGTTGTAAATACGATTTTAAGGGTTTCTTTTTTTTTTCCTCAGACCCTAGGATTGATTCATTAATTGTTCTCTTTATACAATGCACTTGGCGTGGTAGTCTTTGAAGGACTCATATTGCGTTGACACAAGAAATGTGGTCGAAGAACATATTGAATTTGTAACCTTTTGAGGATTCAAAATTTTATTAAGGCAGCCACATTATTTGCTTACATAAGGTTTAACAATCCTTTATGTGTTTTTAGAAATTTGGTACACAACCAAAAATCCGGATTAGTTAGTTGATGATTTCAACGTTATAGGTCACTTGATGAGTCCTTAAAAACACCAAAATCCACGCTTTAGCAGCATAAATTCTATTTTCTTTTCTTTCTTAAATCTGCAGTTAGAATTATGCTAGCATAAACTGGTCTTTGAGATAGACTAGAGTTATGATTTTGATGCTCATTTTTTGTAATACTCATATAGTTGGGTTAGTATCAATAATCTTCAAAAGTTGTACTCTTTTTCCTTTGTTTCAGGTTTTATCCCATGTGGTTTTCCTGACAAGGTTTTAACGAGGCAACATGACATTTTATTTTCTTTTATTTCAAAATGTTGATATTTGTGCTCTTTTTCCTTTGTCCAAGTTTTTTCCCATTGGGTTTTACTGGCGAGGTTTTAGCGAGGCAATTTAATTCAACATGGTGTTCATCCAAGGGGGAGTTGTATCGATTTCGGTTATTTGGTGGATTCCCACCATTAACTAGATCATTTTATTAGACCACATCAACATAAACTTCTCATATGAATTTGGATATCATTCTGATCCATATAAGGTATGTTCACATATTTTGTTCACCTTTGGTACTGTAACTACATATTAGCACCTTGTTGAAGAAACTACGTCAACTACATATGCAAATCATCTCCGAAGATAGCAAACCAAGACATTAGTTCTCAATGAATTTGGAGAAGCTTGAAGATTCAAGTACACTACTATTAGAAGACTAACACAAAAGAAGACTTCATCAGAACAAATATCTTCTACATTCAAGAAATTCGTTCACCGAAATTGGAAAGTCTCGACTCAAAGATTTGCAAGCCAATAATTTACTGAAGTACTCATCATGGGGAGCGCCATCATAAAATTAAGGTGCATTCACTGGACTTTATCGAGTTGTACTCTTTTTCCTTCGTCAAGGTTTTGTCCCAATAGGTTTTCCTTGTCAAGGTTTTAATGAGGCAACATTTGTGTGTCCAACAATGTTTCAAGTCTTTACATGCTTATGCAATTTCAGGTTTTTCTCTTTTGAGTTTTCCTGGTATGTTTGTAATGACTTAGCCACAGTGGTCATCAGGGGGAGTGTTATAAACCAAGTTTATTTACTAAGATTCCCTTCGTGTCTAAGATTAGGGTTTACATATCTTGGGAACCAAGTCTTCTATCTATATAAATAGAGGCTTAACCCATTGTAATTCTATACACAACTAATGAGAATTCTCTCTTCTTCTCTCCCTCTACTTTGTGTTTTTCCTTCTCTATTTTTTAGTTCCACAACAGTTTTTTTTTTTTTTTTTTTTTTGCATAGGCGAATGCCGGTTTTACAGATGGAACATGAACAGCTGAAAGAGGAAAGGTTGTGTCAAAAAAAAGGAAAGAGGAAAAGCGATGTGCAGGAACGGAACCAGGACCTGGCAGGCTTACCCTGGTTCCAGCCCATATCCTTACCTTGCTTTCTAGTTCTGCAAACATGTACGTACTGCTAACATAGCGAAATGTCATGGACATTTTGGACCTTGGAACTTGCTAAACCATGTTTCATTTCATATAGGGTTTATGAAGATTTTCGTTAATAAAATGCTATGTTTCTGTCAAGGTAGTCAATATCGGTTGTATCCGATATTATAGTGTATCTGAAAAATAATATACGATATCTAAAATATCAGCGATACAAGGATGAAACGATAAAAACGCTCGTATCGGCCGATACAAACCGATATATCGGGCTCACATGTACGCTGATAATATCATCAAGAGTAATTTGGTAGAATAAATTATTGATATATTAAAATTTATAAACAAAGCCTCTCCTCGTAATTATATTCTTTCTCTATACTCTTGAAAACTCAATCTGATTCAGCAATGATGTTGGAATATGATTGAGTTTGTACAGTGAAGCTTCTAGTTTTGAGAATTAATGCATTGTATGACATCAAAAAGTTTATATTGAAAATTTTATAAATATTTAAAATTCTTGGTCTTAATGATGTATCACCTGTAAAAAACGATATAATCTTTTGTATAGGTGTATAGGACCGAGCACATACGATATCGATACACGATATTAACTACGTTGGTGTGTGTTTGGACTGCTCTAAAATCTTTACTGATGAAGTTCGTTTCGATTTGAGCGTGTCCATAACTAAAATAAAATGTATAGTCGATATCATTATAGTATAACGATAAAGTTATTTATTAATCATGGTAAAATTATTGTGTGGTCGATGTCACTTTAGTATAGTGGTAAACTTATCGGCACCAAAATTCTTTATCAACGAAAACATATAATAAAATGGGTACAGCTGAACTCGGTTGCAAGATGAAGATTATAACAGCCAAATTTGTAATATCAGAATATTTTATTTACGTTTTTTTCATAAAATTTGGGTCAAAAAATATAAAAATTGGCCAAACAGAGGCTTTGACAGTCAAGTCTCGGTCAAGTACAAACCCCGTGTGCTTACTAAAATTGGATGGTGGCCATTAAATGACCCAATAAACGATGCTCATTGATATTCTCGAATACATACATAATGCTCTAGCTGCCACCGTAGTGTTGGTGAAGATGAGACGCCTCATCCCGAATATGCCCTACTACTTTACTCTGATCTCCGGCTTGAGGGTCCAAAGAAGAACAACGAAGCCTTTTAGGGTGCAGTGACACCTGACCTGCATTTTTCGCTGTCTTAATTATTATCTCGAAAGTGTACAGTACTACTACATTCACTAACCTTGTCTGTAGCTGTGTAGTGTTCTCGTAAGGGACCCCTAGCCTCTATTTTCTATCTTTCCAGGTGAGTTGTTATTATCCAGGCATGCAAAGCAAACAAACTAACACCCACACTAAAAATGGTGTACACTGTTACTAATAAATGAACTTGGAATCTCCTAATTCCTATGCAACTATTCAGCAAGACGTAACGCTGGCCTACAAAAGGCCGGGTGGATGGAGCTCAGAAATCCATGATTATTAAAGGTGGGGTACCAGTTAGGGTTGCCAACGGGTCCGGGTCCTTCCGGGTAGTATATGGCCCAGAACCAGACTCGTCATATCAGCATCGGTTCCGGATCCTAACGGTTTCGGGGCCGGTTCCATAATGTGTTAGCCTAGAACCGGACCCGTTTAAAGTCCCGGGAATCCGTTGGGTATTAAAAAATCTTAAAATCTTAATTTTTTCTCTCTTTTTAACTTGAATATAAATTAATTTTATAAAAAATTGTTATTATTTCTTTATTAATGTACTAAATAAAGATTAAATGTAAGAAAAAAATCAAAAATCAAAAAAATTCAAAGCCGAAACTTGCAAAATACCTATAATTTTGCTAAAAATATGATTAAAAGGTTAAATAAACGGGTACCCATTACCCGCGGGTACCTGACGGGTATTACCCGTTTTGACCCGTTAACATTCGGGTCCAATCGGGTAATTACCCGTCGGGTCCTAAGTTGCTAATGGGTCCAACTTTAGGACCCATAACCGGACCCAATTAGGCGGGTTCGGTTCCGGGTAACGGGTAACGGGTACCCATTGACAGCCCTAGTACCAGTGGTGCCAAAGGTGGGGCCAAATCATATAAAAAATAATCTTGATTGTTAGATTTTTGATTGATACCTTTTTTTTAGCAGTATTGGTATCCGCCTTTAACAATCATACTTAAATCTTTTTGTATAAATCGACCACTTTTAAGCTGATATATAAAATATTGAAATAATACAATAACGTCAAATCCAAATCTGTATTTATGAATGGGAAATCCTGGACTTATCAGGAAAAATTCTGAGTAGAGATCCATCGACGGTAGGTAATGGACAAAGTAGGTTCAGATGCTTTTCACACTCAGAAGTTTTTTTCTCCAAAATCAACTCTCGATAGGGAAGAGCATATGAGAGGGCTTATCTGAGTGTTAGCCCGAGTAGTTACTGTATCCTTCATTTTTACCGTTTCTAAGCTTCCTTTAGTCCTTGTACGTGTGTAAATTGAGCCAGACTGCGCAACCTACTTCGTTTCTTGATCTATGCCAAGTCAAAAATGTTATATTCAGTTATCCAAAAATCCTAGAAGGTCGGGTAGACCACGTAAAAATACTTATTTTTAATCCTAAAGTGTGCTCAAAGCACATTTTCGTTAACCAAACTAGGCAGGCCAAACGAGTTATATATAGGCTTTTTGTACCTATAATGCTTTATACAAACCGATTTAATTTCTGTTTGGAGTTTGGAGATTGAACAAACTATAATGGAAATAATCTCACAGTTAGTATAGCCCTCATTTTTATTAACCATAGCCCATTTGACCGTGGTCAATATAGTTAGATTATAAATTTAAGTTTGACCTTTTGTGTTATTAACCATAGCCCACGATCTAGTTATGTGAGTTGCTAAGCCATATTGTGTCAGCGAATCAGCAACTCGATGACACAACAGTCAAATATAAATCGTCAATGGTAAGCATTTACCAATGTGCATGGTGAGTGCCATAAAACCACCATGACTACCTTCACTTCCAGCACCACCACAAGAGATCTATCCCAGCAGCACCACCACCATAATATTGTAGTGGTGTATCATGATAATAATTCATGGCGTGGTTTTGTTTTTTGATCAAAACCTCCCGAAGAATATCTTCACCTCCATCACCAAATTTAACTACTACTACCCAAGTTTTAGCACGTCAAAGATAATGAAAATTATCAACAAATAAATTAACTTTTAAGATGAATTCATACGTTAGTGTTGTTAATGTCATCGGCAGGGCAGTGGTGTTGGTGGCGAAATTCAATTAGGAGGATCAATCAACATAATCCAAGATCTGGTGATTCTAAGCAAAAACACCATATGCCCTGATACACTCGTCTAATCATCGATCTTTATTAACCAACCATAGATCCTAATTTTGGTAATGTGCACTTTTTCCTCCCACCCACCAAATGCTATCCTATTGTTCAAAGAGGAGGTGAGTTCAGAGAAACATACATTGAATAATGATTGGTAATATTGAGTTGGAAAGATGGGCTATAGTATTATTACGAACGTCCATAGGCAAGTTCTATACTTGATGCTAATATCCCATTTTTGATGTTGGTGTTTGATAAATGGCCGAAATAGCAAAGATCACCTCATATTGTTGAAATCCTTGATTATCACAATGTTAAACTTTATTGAGACTTTGAGATTGATGTATCGTAGTAAATATGGCATGCATATTGTTGATAATAGTTTTTGTTTTTCTTTTATGAAAAAATCAAGATGATCTGTTTCCTAATTGAATAGGTTGAATAGGTGAATACAGTTTGAGTTGGACGGTGATTCAAGATGAGTAAATGTGTGAATCGGTGAAAAAATGAATAAACTGGGTGTCTATTTTTTGGGTTATGAAATGGGTTATCATTAATAAAGTCAAAAAAATGATGGGTTATAATTAAAATGGGTTATAGTTAATAAAACTATGGGCTATATTTAAGAGAAGCAAAAATTTATATATGATCCCCTGCTTGATCATTGATTTTAATGTTGATCTCCATCTTAATTTTAGCTTTTGAACAGATAAAAACCACTGCATTGAGTTGATAAATAAACATCACGAAAATTATCAAAGCAAAATTTAGATTCCTATTTTTTAACTCAGTAAGTCAATAAACAGCCACACTTCATTTACTAAACGTCGTGTTCTGCATTTTGCCCCGCCCCTAGGACCCCCAACCTGCAGACTGGCGGGGTATTTTTTTCTAGGTTAGGTGAGATCCATAGTATTACGCGGGGTAAATTGTGGGACACAAACCACGGTAAAGCTAGCATCTCCGACAAATAAAACATTGAAAATAATGAAATAACACTTTATTCGAATCTTTATTTGTGAATCTAGATGATAGCACATGTGAATTCCAAGGCCACTAATTAGGTGCGCATGTTCATTTTAGGTTGAATTTGAAACCTGACTCACAAAATTTGCGTCGATTCCTAACCTCAGATGCCGATCCTTCTTGATACATCTCAGGAATGATCACTGAAACCAAACAAATCATGAGACAGATTCTCCATTGCTCCATCAAGCACAACTATAGGGAAGACAATCAAGCAGAGGATGGATTGTCCAATCTGGTAGCAGACAACATCCAACTGGAGAACCTTACAACTTTATTTTGGGACCATACAATACTACATTGCATTAATCAAATTGTAATGGATGACTCCATGGGTATCACCTATCCTCGTGTGATTTCCACTTAATTCTAATAATATTTCCATGCTTCAAAAAAAAAAAAAAACTACCGACTTGGGGTTAAATAAATAAAATTTTGAAAAACACTTTTGTATACATACAAAAAAATGCCGCGCAAATGCGTTGCTTTAGCTGCTGAGGAAGAACTAAGGCTGCACAAGACCCGGTCTGGAACCGGAAAAACCGGACTGAAACTGAACCGGAACCGGTGTCGACGGGACAGATACCGGGAATGGAACATGAGAACCGGTATAGAACGGGATAGGTATCGGTTTTTACCTTATTCCCGGCCACCCCGGACCCGTAGTACCCCAATAGTAACCCGAGCCATAGATTATAAGATCAACATCCATCTTAACCGTCCACTAAACATCAATATCACTCGATTCTCCTTAAGAAAAATTTCTTCACTTCTTCAATCTCTTGTTCTTCTCTTTTATTCTCTTATATTCTTTTTCTTTCTACGGCTCTGGCGATTCAGAGATTTTAAAATTCATTGAGAGATTTTCGTAGAAGCTTCAAAGGAATCAGTTGAACCGAGAGTTGATAATAGGGATGTTGATAAACATAAAAGAATCGATGGTGGTGATGAGATCGATTGAACTAAGAAGTTTGAAGAAAAAGGTAAATCATAATGAATATAATTAGGGTTTGTATAATTTTATTTCTAAATTGGTGTTATTATTGTATGCTGATGAAGAAACTGGAGTCGTTGATTTTGATTGACGTATTTTCAAAAATTAGGGTTCTTAAATGTGTTTGGGGTGTTTTCAGAAATTGGAAAAATAGGGTTTGATTTAAGTGTATGTAAGTTGAACTTAGAATTGGGTATTGAGTTAATTAAAGGTATTTAGATTGAGATTACATGTGAAATCAAGTTTTAGTAAGTAGATTGATATCTCATGGGTATTAGGGTTGTTCTTGAGGATTTTGAGTGAGGAATCGAAACATATGAAGGAGTTTGTTCAATTTGGTTTATTTAGTCAGGGTCTGCTTGTTTATTTGAGTAACATGAAGAAAGGTTGGATGTGTTGGTTGTTCAGGTCAAGGAAGAGATACTGGTGAAACTCAAGTTATGATAAACTCAAGTAAACTCATCGTTTACTTCATATGTAATTTACTTTGTTTGAAGTTGTAATAAATGGAACCGGGATTGGTATTGTGATGGTGTTATGAGAGCTGATTCAAACTGGAATCAGTGTTGAAATTACAGGTAAAAAACCGGTACTGGTCCTCAAAATGAGGTACGTACCTGTCAACTCCAAGTACAGGTACTAGGTTCATAAGAAACCCGGACTGTACCGGCCTATGTGCAGCTCTAGGAAGAACTGTAATACATATGTTCCTTATGGACCTCCGGTTTAGATTTGTTAGTTGATGGACGAGCCTCTAACAAGGCCCATAATGATAATACCTAGATTTCAACATGATTTCATTCACATCCACGGATTTAGTCGGAACCATCCGTATTTTTATGGGTGGGTGCCCAGACCGTTCACTAGTGGATTGGATGCGGATGGGATTTTTGAAATCTAATGGATTATAGATTGGACCCGAATACAACCTTGAAAATCCGTTGGACATCCATACCCATTGTACATTCAAAAAAATTCGGTACAAAGATGAAGTTAGTATATTTATTTATTTTCAAAATTAGGTATTCTTTTCATGTTGTACTTTGACCAATATATGTATGGACATACTTGATCCAAGTACACCAAAAAAAAATCTTATTACTTAATTTAAAAGCATAACACTAGAATGCAATTTTAAACCCTTAAATGATGTAGTTTTATTTCTAAAACCATCCATAAACTTGTTGTCTTCAAATATAAAACAAATTCATTGGATTATACACATCCAATCCGTCCATTCGTGCATCCATTGGATGCTGGATCAGATGCAGATGCTAAATTTGAAATCTGTCATGAATTGGATTGAATGCGGATGAGATGAAAACCGGTCCATGCTCACCCCTACCTACTACTAAGGCTACTAAAGTCCGAATGATTTAATTAGTGTACTGTTTCTCGGTCCAGATGAACAGGGCCGGCATATACACCGCCTACGGCCCATTTGACGGGGCCCAAAATTATTAAGACACACTACCGATACATACGTCAGGAGAAAAATAAAATAAATAATCTAGCCTTGGTGTCTTTTTGTCTTCTATAACATAATTTCCTTTAGAGCTGGCAAACAAGCCAAAACCCGCGGGTTTGCCCGGCCCGACCCGTGAAAAACCCGCACCCGGCTCGGCTGGTTGTCTAACAAGCCGGGTTCGGGTTGGAGTAATGCCGACCCGTGGGAAAACGGGTTAACCCGGCCCGGCTTGTAAACCCGAGTTAAACCCGTCAACCCGTCTGATCCTAATAATAAAAAGATACCACCGTAGGATTACTATATTTAATCTCGTTCGTTCATTTATGATATAAAACTGAAAATAACCCTAGATGAATTCATTTTTCTTCTCTTCTTTTTCTCTTTCCGTTTTTCTTCTCCATCGCACAAACCACAAATCGTGAGTCATTCATGAATCATGATTCTTTGAATAAAATTAATGAAATAAGTGAATCAAGGAAAGAGTTAATGAGACAATCGAGTTGATTTTGGTTAGGGTTTCGTGATGATTGAAAAAGAGGAATCAGTTAAATTAGAGTTAGGGTTCTAAGATGGATTGAAAATTTTGGGTGAAATTGAGAACGAAATCAAGCAAGTAATGATGGGTATTGAGTGTTAAGTTTAAGGGATAAGTTTTAGTTCTTGATTCTCAATTCATATTGAAGAATCAGTGAGTTAGGGTTTCCAACATGAACTAGAAATTTGATTGGTGATGAATATGAAGAAATTGAAAGATGGGGTTGTGTTAATGTTGCAGTTGATTGATGGATAGGGTGAATCATCTGTTTCAATTTAGAATTAATCTCGAGAACCTGTTAGATGGATATTACTTTAGGCTAGTAGTTTCAATCGTTATTGTTGCTGTTGATTGATGTTGCAACTTAGTGGTAGGGATAGTGAGAATGGAGATTTATGAATGAAATTAAGATGCAGGTGATGAAAGTGGTGGAGGTGAATTGATTTTAGGGTTAGAAACGATAATCCTAGGTTACCAGCTGAAGTGATTACACAAAAACAAATCCAGGGAATACTAAAGTTTGGGTAAGTCTCTAATTGTGTTAATTTTAGTATTTTAAGTTGAATTGTTTAAATGGTAGATGTTATATGGTTGTAAATTAAACTGATATTGATATGGGTATTGAATGGTGGTAGCCCTGAATTTCTTAATATGATTCTGTTGTTGTTATCTTCCATGGTGCTGAGTCCTGAATTTCTTATTATAATTTTGTGTGATTGATTGTAAAAGTATAAGTTGAGAACTTATAATTGTGGTTTTGTATTATGTAATCCTCTGTTTTGATTCGAGCTGGCAAACAAGCCAAAACATGACCACAAATTAACTTAATTAAGTTTTAATTTCAACATTAATTAAACGGTAGGCAAACCCGTGAACCCGCAAGTTTAACCCGTTACGGTCACGGGTTGAAGAAATGACCACCCGTGAAGAATTTAAACCCGCGGGTTTCGACCCGTGTTAACCCGAACCCGTGTGACCCGCAACGGGCCAGCCCCGGCCCGCCCGTTTGCCACCTCTAATTGCCTTCCATCTTCTTTTTCTTACAAAACACTAAACCAGATAGAATCATCGTTGTTATCATCTCGATAAAAATTCACGATCAACATCATCCATTTGTACGGTTTATGAATCTCATAAGGTATTACTCCCTCCGTATCTATTGAATAGGCGGAATTTTGATCTTTATTTATTCTACTAGATAGGCGGAGTCCTATTTCTAAGACGGATTTTTTCCTAAATACCCTTATTTATGGTGCATGGAAAATTATAGTGGGAATGTTGGACAAAGGATAAAATAAGAAAAGGTATAAAAGATTATGAATTTAAAGTAATTTTCTTAATCTAAGAAAATTGACCCCTCCGCCTATATACGTGGTACGGAGGGAGTATTTACTTGCTCTTGTAAATTGATATGTTGTTGAATGATTAATAATGAACTATTAATTGGGGGATATGGATTTTAATTGGGGGATATGAATTACTTCCCCCAACCATTTGTGGCTGATAAGGGGTGTCTTTTGGGTGCGAAATTACCAGAATATCCCTTCATTAATTAAAAAACATTATGAAATTACTGTAATGCCCTTTCCCTAAAACAATAAAATCTAAATACCAAATTCATATATCCCCCAATTGATTTTGTACCTAAGATAGGGTTAGGTTTAGAAAAAAAAAATTTCTTCATCGTCTTCCTCATCGTTCATTCTTCATCGACGATTAATCGTTGAATCAAAAATTTCTTCGTTGACTAACCTACCATAACAATGCCTCCACGAAAGAAATCAAAAGCAAAACGGAACACTAAATCGATTGCTCAACAAACACATGAGCAACGAATCGAGAACATTGCTCAAGAACTAGAAGAGGAAGAAGCATCCAACTCGGATGATCAACCAATCATGGCTTCTCTGAGAAGGTAAGTGTTTTTTTAGCTCATTTATGATTGTTTTAATCGATTTTTAGCCATGGGTTTAGGTTAGAATCGCCAAAATTGGTGAAACTGTGGAGTTAGAGAAAACCGGCATTCAATCTTAGTTTGAACACCATGCCGGTTTAACTTCCTGAACCTGAAATATCAATACCGGCATACGATAGTAGTTGAAGACCATACCGGCTTTAGTTCCTGAAAATTAGATTTTAGGACCGGCATTCGAATTGGGTTGAAGGCTATTCCGGTAGTCAACTAAAAAAACACAGGAATAGAAACTGAAAAACCGGCATTATATCTAGGTTTCGTTATTGCCGGTTTTGAAATACCGGCATCACGTAGTTCAATTCGTGTATGCCGGTTTGACACTTGAAACATTTAGTAAGAAAAATCGAAAAACCCGGCATGCTCGATATTTGAACATATATGCCGGTACATGTTACGTTTTAAGAATTTCAATGGCGGTTTACAAACTGTGATGACTTTTCTTATGTTTGTCTCGTTTGCTTATGTTATAGGTCAAAAGCCAAAGTATCGAGGAAAAATAAAGGTCCTATTCTCACTAAAAAAAGGAGAAAGGACGGTCTTGATACTCCCCAGTCCCTGCCTCCCCGGGGGATAGATGCGGGTCGCAAGAAGCGTTTTGGGTTTCAAACAAGAGGGTTAGATTGGGAGAGTGGTGGTGAACGTAATGCACTTAGAATCCGTGAAGGTACATTTGTGAACGATGAGAATGATGAAGGGGACATTGAGGATAAAGATGATGATGTTCCCCCAAGTCAATTAGCAATCCAAACCGAAGTTGGTGAGACTAGTCAACAACCAACAAAAGGCAAGGGCAAGGGCAAACACAAAGTTAAAGGTTGTCACCTTCCTCACCTTTCATTTTCTTCTTCTTCGGGTGATAGTTTCTCTTTACGAACATCTTCATCAAGTTGACCAACCATTCTTTTTTTAATATCAGCCTTAGAGGGTTCAAACAAAGCATGACAATGCTTTTTCACATTTTCACCTATATGAAATGTACATAGGAAATTTTGTGCATCCGGAAATACGTCGGATATGGAATTCATTAGTGCGTCAAATTGATCGGTTATGATGACCTTCGGACCACGATTTTCCGGGAACAATAATTTTAATTGTCGCAATGCCCAATGATAATTGTAATCCCTCTCATTTTCAATTAAACACCAAGCCAATGTGAATGTTACCTTGTCCGATGTGTGCCCCACGATGTTGAACAACGGCATGTTGTATTTGTTTGTCTTGTACGTGCAGTCCATCATAAGAACATCACAACACGTATGAGCCAATTGTCAAAGCAAAGGATGCGAAATGAATATTTGAAGCGGCTTCTCGTCCGGACCTCTTTTAATGATACGCGTGTAGTTGTGATCCCAAACTATCTTCTCAAATTCTTGCATAACATTCCTCCCTTCCCATTCCAACCTTTTAATAGTTGCTTGTGCGCTATAAATTGTACTTAGTGAAGAAACGTTCATCTTATCCTTTGCCTTGAAGGTTTGGAGAATCACTCTTGGTTTGATACATGCTTTTGTCATCATCTTGACATCCTCGAATTGATCAGGTTTTAGCTTCGCAACTAGGGAGTGACCTTCAAAATCTTTCGGATCAGGGTGGTTGTGACGGCCAAACCACACCTTACATTCCCATTCTTTTTCTTCTTTACTTTCTCCTCTTAGATAGAATACAAGCTTAAAGGGGCACTCATCCTTTCTCGTAACTGTTTTGTATACCCTCTTAGTCTTCTTTTCATATACATAACCCTTTCTCTTATGGCTATTCTCCTTGTATTTTCCGCTTCTCTCACAAACCATCTCAAAACGAACATCGAATGTTGACTATTCCTCACTAAGACACACATGTTCTTAAGAGCCGTCTCTTTTGCCCAAGCAATTACTTCCTTTTCATCTTTTATTCCCTACATAATAATGAGAGATTACAAATAAATCCCAACATTAAATTGTAAAAACTAGGTGGAAGACTTGTTTGGTAACATACCCGAGGTATTTTATAGTGTTCGACGTATCCCGATGGAGCGGTTTGGAGTTTGGTTGATCGTTTGGTACAAATTATCTAAATGAAAATAAAAAAGGTGTCGATTAGTAAATTAAAGTGCCGGTTTTCAAAACCGGCCTACAAGGTAATTGTCATTCTATGCCAGTATAAAAACCGGCATTTTTACAAATTAACTTAATATGCGGGATATAGTACGAATACATAGATCAAAAAAAGGAAAAGGTTTTTAAGTTCAAATTATAATTTGTTTCTGTATGTTTTCCTATGGAAGGATATAGTACCGGAATACCGGCACCATCGACATGCAAGGATATATGCCGGTATCACAAACCGCATGGTGGGTCGTACGGTTAGTGCCGGTTTAAGTATTCCATACAATATTCGGTGGTTGGTAAAAGTAAAAATTCAAACCGGCATGCAATCTTGGTTTGAATGGTACGCTGCAGATGTTCTTGAACAGGTTAGGGATATTTTGAACCAAGCATTTTAATTTGTATGAATACAATGCCGGTTATAGAGGTTAAGCATGGTATTCATATAACGAGCATCCGGTTTTCTGCTTTTTCTGACAGAAATGGCGGTTTCGAAAAAAAAAACAAATTTTCGACCTCTTTGAAGCATTACCGTGTGTTGGGGATGCTTGTATGTTGAACATGTTTACTTTCTGAGTTGGTTCTTCACATAACTCTTCATGGTGAAAATAGTGATCCAAGGGTGTTGGTTCATCATATAACTCTAATTGGGAGGTGTTATCATTAACCGAAGATTGAAGATATGATTGTTGTTGTAGTTGAGCCAAGGATTAATAATTTAAGTCTCTCTTCAAATTCATCTTCCATTTTCAAAAAAAAAAAAAAATTCTACTTAAATTTTTTACCTCCTTCTACCCACAAAAAATTCAAATAAACTCAAAAACACTAATTATATCCCCCAAATCATTAAGATTTTACTAATCTTAATTAGTAACTAATCCTAATTAGGGAGGGTTAGATTAGGAAATAATAAAATAATTACATAAGGGGTAACCCAGCTAGGATATTCGGATCCCTATTTTGTCCTCTAGTGATATCCCCCAATTAAAATCCATATCCCCCAATTAATTCTTCTTAATAATGATTGAGTAATTTAATTTATTAGGGTTGGAGAGGTGTGAGCCAAAAGGTGGAAGAGTCCACGGGAAGAGGACTTTTTAATAAACCTGAAAAGCTCTTGCAGAACATAAACCTTGATATTCAAGTTATACCTTCGATCAAGGATGTCTCAAGAGATTAAACAGGGTAGAGATGTTATCTATTGAAGTAGGTACGCTATGTAGTACTTCCTTCGTACCACATATATAGGCGGAGGGACTAATTCTCTTAGATTAATAAAATAAATAAATTATTATTACAAATATACATGTTTTTTTCCTATTTTAACCTTTGTTATATTTCTTATGTTAGAAACATAACCCAATTGTGATGATAACCAAGCAACATAAATAAGGGAAAAATAGTTTAAAGCTATCATGAAATTGTCATTCCACCTATTTAATGGTACAAGGAAAAAACAATATTCCGCCTATAAAATAGGTACGGAGGGAGTATTGACTATGCTAGTATTATAAATGAGCTTGCATTGGTAAATGTGAAAAGGTCGATCTTTACATCCATTACTAGCATTTATCTTCTTGAACAAAATGATAAATGCTTTGTAATATTATACTTATATCACCGTGTTGTAGGGTACGTCTTTTGTTGTTAATATTACATCTGAATCATCAATTGTTGTCCGGTAAATTTTTCATTGTAATGTATTGGAAGTTCGGTAATACAAAAAAGGCCCCATTTTTATAAGTCGCTTAAGGTACCCCAATGCTGTAAGACGGTCCTGCAGATGGGATTGCAAATCTTCTAAGCACTCCATAATTATTTGTTCTGATTTGTGTTTAAGAAGTTTGTTAATTTGCTTGTTTGTTTGTTCTTTTCTCTTTGCGGAGGCGAATACGGGTTTTACGGATGGAACATAGTGAACAACTGAATGAGGAAAGGTGATGTACAAGAACAGAACCAGGCCTGGCTTACCCTGGTTCCAGCTCATATCCCTACATGTCTTTCTAGTTCTACCACTGGTGATGTGAAACATCAAACATGTACTGCTGACATATCGGAATGTTATTGAAATTTTGGACCTTGGAACTTGCTAAACCATGTTTTATTTCATATCGGGTTTAAGAAGAATAACCTTAGGAAAGTGCTACGTGTCTGCTCCGATGAAGTTCGTTCAGATTTGAACATGGTAATAACTAAAACAAAATGTATAGTCAATATTATTGCAATACAATGGTAAAATTATTGAACGATGATACAAATAATTTAAATTCGAAACTCATTGGCATCAAAATTCTTTATCGATTAATATATATATATATATATATATATATGAGGGAGGATCCCTTTACATGGCTTGTGTGACATTATCTCACACATTACATGTCCTTTTTGCGAATAAAAACCAAACGATAGCGTATTTGAAGCTAAGATTTTGGGGATATGTTCTTCTTATAAAGCTCTACATACCCACCAAAAATCAGCACATTCTGAAATACCAAACCTCATCATTTATCAATCTTATTTTAAACAGTTGAGAATTTGTCGACTTTCGACGTTTGGGTTTCGAAGTAGTAGATGATAAAGTTATACGTTTCGGAATGTGCTGATTTTTGGTGGGTATGTAGAGCTTTATAAGAAGAACATATTCCCAAAATCTTAGCTTCAAATACGCTATCGTTTGGTTTTTATTCGCAAAAGGACATGTAATGTGTGAGATAATGTCACACAAGGCATGTAAAGGGATCCTTCCTCTATATATATATACAACTAAACTCAGTCATAGCACGAAGACAAGTTAGACAACAGTCTTTATAATAGTCAAATATTTAATATCGCAATGTTTTATTTATGTTTTTTTCGATAAAAATTGGATCAAATGATATAAAAACTGGTCAAACATAGCTTTTGATAGTCAACTGTGGGTCAAAGTACGGACCTTTTAATTTTCAAACCGCTCCTTATATATTAAATAAAATTGGGCGGTGGTACTATCCATTAAATGACCCAATAAAAGAACGCCTATTGAATTCTCGTATACATAAATAATGCGCTAGCTGCTAGGCAAGCACCGTAGTGTTGGTGAAGAGGATGAGACGCCTCATCCCGAATATGCCCTACTACTTTACTCTGATCCCCGGCTTGAGGGTCCAAAGAAGAAGAACAAAGCCTTTTAGGGTGCAGTGAAACCTAACCTGCATTTTTCGCTGTCTTAATAATTATTTGGAAAGTGTACTGCTGCACTCACTAACTAACCTTGTTTGTAGTTGGACGGTGTTCTTATAGCGCGTTTGGATACAAATTTGTTTCTGATTTATACTTCTTTAGAAGTCGAAGTTAGAAAAGAAACTATTTTGCTTCATAAAAAGTTAACTTTTCGACTTTTAGAATTCGTTTTGAAATTTGACAACCAAACTGACTTTTGATTTTTAAACTTCTAAAAATCAAAAAGCTACTTCTGATGTGCTATCCAAACATGTTATCAATAAGGGACCCCTAGCCTCTTATTTAGCCCACGTGCTTTCCATTTCATCACGTTTTTTTCTCTTTTTTTTTTTTTTCCAAAAAAGAGGCAAGCCTCATATATTGATAATAAGAGCCGATTTGAAATCGGAGGAGTTACAAGAGTCATTACATATCATCTTAGCAAACAAACTAGCGCCCACCCTAAAAATGAAGTACACTTTTTTTTTAGGTGAGTGGTTATTATCTAGGCATAGCAAACAAACTAACGCCCACGCTAACAATGAAGTACACTATTACTAAATGAACTTGGGATATCCTATGCAACTATTCAGCAGGATGTAACAGTAGGCCACAAAAGGCCGGGTGGATGGACTTCCGATTTATTTTAACGATTCAATCTCCCAGCAAGTCAGATCCCTTTTCAGCTGATACATGGGTTTATGTACAAGCTAGGCTTAATTAGATGCCTTTCTTAGTCGGGATTTTTCACACGAAAATCAAATATTAAGAGGAAAGGATTATGAGAGGGCTAATCTGAGCCTTAGCGCGAGTAGTTTTGTGATACTAAAAACAAAAATTATATCCTTCATTCTTACCATTTCTAAGCTTATTTTTTTTAGTTCATGTAGGGGTGTAAACTGGGCAGGCCGGGCAGGCTGATCTGTTTCCTAATCGGGCTAAGACAGAAGATATCGTATTCAGTTATCCAAAAAGCTTGTGAGGCTAGGTAGACAGCGTAAAAATTACTTATTTTCAAACCCAATGTGTGCTCAAAGCACTTTCCATTAACCAGGCCAAGTCAGGCGGGCAGAACATGTTACAGGCTTTTTGTACCTATAATGTTGTATAAAAACCAATTAAATTTCTGTTTGAAATTTGAAGATTGAACAAACTACGGTCTAAAACATTCTTAAGTAAATAATCTCACAGCTAGTGTATGAATCTCAATATAAATCTCTATATGACCCCCCTGCTTGATCATTGATTTTAATGTTCATCTTCATCTCAATTTTAGTTTTTGTAAAACCGAAAACCGTTTTGTTTTGAGATGATAAATAAAACAAAATGAAAATTATCAAAGCAAAACTTAGATTCCACTTTTTTAACTCAGTAAGTCAATAAACAGTAATCATATACTACCAAGAGTTGTGCTACGTTTGTGTGGTAAAAGTATCATAAACATCTACTAATGACACGATAACCTATGCACCAATTCTATTGCTGCACCCATTTTCTATTACTGTAGCAAGAGATTATACTTTTTTGCCACTCTTTTCATATTGTTGTTACAGTTGTGTGGTAAAAGTTTCATCTTGCAGCAGTAAATTAAAATTTTAATTGCACCTAAAAAATATTGTGACTAAAAAAATCCTTTTCCAACACCCTATTTTTGGGGCTACAAATGGATGGGTTTTTGGGGGCTATTTGGGGTCATGAAATAACGACCCATAGGACCCCTTATCCATCATTTTTTGTAATGTCTAATCTACCCTTAATTTAATTAGTGCTAATTAACTTGATTAAGCTAACTAATCAGTCTTAGTGAATAGATTAGACTAATCAAAAATTAATCTTTTGCAAATCAAAACTTGATTTTTTTGAGTTTTGAAGAAGGAAAAATGGTGATTTTGGTGAATTTTTTTTAAATTTTTTGGTGAATCGATTAGACTAATTAAAACATTAATCTTTTTCTAATTAACTTGATTAAGCTAACTAATCAGTCTCAAGATAACCTTATAATCAACTCCCAACATCAATTTCATCAATTCAATTCCGTCAAAAATCTGGAACTTTTTGATGTTACGGCCGGGAAATTGAGTCGAACCAACCGTAATTAAGAAATCACGGTTAGGATATGATGAATTCCAGCCGTAAACATTAATAACGGATGGGAAGTTAAGCCGTTATTTAACGAGAAACTCATGAGTCTGTTTTACGGCTGGGAATTCTTATATTTCCCTTCCGTAATTTAATATGTAAGCTGAGAAATTTTGCTTTTCAACATGAATACATACTACGATTGAAAATTAGTAATACTTTCATTAATTAGACCACAATAAAACCCATTACATACTTAATAGATCCTCATTACAAAGTTGGTTTTAATAACATCCCTTTCGATGTATTAAGAAGTCTTTGATGATGGCGAATTGAGCTTCCAAGTTGAAATCATAACCTTTCCATTTTCTCTATTCCTTCTTAGCTTGAGCCGCGACTTCTCTATCAGTCTCACCTCTAAGTCGAAGTTGGATTCACATATGATGTAAAGCCATATATTCTTCCACTTTTTTGCATATGTCTGAAAATCGAAGATACAATTCTACCACATCGCGGTTGTTAGTGTTATCTGTTTCACTATAGAAGTTCTCAAAAATATTACTCCAATACGATTGACTTGGTAAACCACGTTTTCTTCGTTCTTATCCTCTCTTTGGATAGCATAGTACAATTTTTTTGCAGATAGATAAGTCTTCTTCCAAAGTAAAGTTGGGTTTATCCTTTGAGTAGTACATTTCATTGAGTTTGTAGGAGTTTTAGTGGAGACTATTAGTGTAGAAGGTGTAATTTTGATTTGGAGTGGGTGGTTATATGGATATGGAGTTATCACTAGTGGAAAATGGGCATTTTATTACCCACAGAAACGACCCACATTGACTGTATTTGACCCTTTGACTAATCTAATCCGTAGTTGATTAAAAAAATAAAGGCAAAAATTCGGATGCGCATAATATCCGTAGTAAAATAATAAAGTTTTCCAACAATGTTATCCCATAGTGTATTACTCACACTATGACCAACAATTACCCTACTATCACTGCTAGCACAACTACGCGGGAAGTTTCCCTCCGTTTCTCACGGACAAGATCACCTTATCCCTAGATGAATGGCTGGATGTAAAATAGAGTGCTTTGATATTATCGATGTTATATATATGTCTTCTCTCTCTCTTTATCTTCACAGTTCTACGTCTCTCTCTTCAAAGAAAAATAAAAACACCATCTTCAATTATGCCCTTCCTATGAATCAGAAATTAATCAAAACCTAAATTCGTCTCAACCTTACTACCACAAACCTTCCCAATCTCTCAATTTCATTAGGGTAATTTGATTTAAAAACTTTTCAGGTACGGTTAGGGTTTTTGATTTCAGTTTTTTTATTTTTGTAACTTCATTTGGTTTTTTTTGGTTGATTTTCTTCATGGGTTTTAAAACCTAAGTTGTTTATTTGTTGATTTGCAGGAAGATTTTCAACGGCTTGAGTTGTAGGAAGATTTTCATCAGGTACAGTTAGGGTTTTCAAAAAAAAAAAAAAACTTGTAACTTTATTTGTTTTTAGGTTGATTTAATTGATGGGTTTTAACCATTATATGTTTTATTGTTGAGTTACAGAAAGATTATTAAAAATTTGAGTTGCAGGAAGAAATTTCACCAGGTACAGTTAGGGTTTACAATTATTTGTTTGAGTTGCGGGAACAAATCTTGTAAATTATTTCCCCTGTAATTTATTTTTGTTTTGGTGATTTTCTTCATAGATTTTAACCATTATTTGTTTAATTTTTGATTTCAGTTAATTTGATTTTCAGCAGCTTGAGTTGTAGGAACATCTTCATGAGGTATAACTTTTATCCGATTTTGTATGCTATTGATTTTGGGTGATTTTTGTTCTCAATTATCTTTGATTCAAAATGATATCAGTATTTATTCCAGCATGATATAGAAATCTGAATTGAAGGTTGTTTTATTGTATTTTAGATTCGATTGATGTAATCATATATTTTTGTTGATTTGTTTTAGAATCAGTTCTCTTATTTGATTTAATTTTATGGGTTTTATCTCTCAGTTTGTTAATGGGGTTTTACTGGATGTTTTTTATTCAAGGAATTTATCTTCTGTAGGTTTAGATTTAATATTTCAAAGGGATTTTATTTCAGGGAACTATGACAAGACTTCCTGTTAGAAGTAACAGTAGATTCCTATCTGCAAGTGCTAGGTCTTCTAGTAATAGGTCGGCAAGTACTACCCCTAGGTACAATTCAGATAACTGGCCGAGAACCTTGCTCAATTCACAAGGGTCTCCATCAACTGATGGTGGACGCATATCCGCAAGTTCAAGTGAAGGGAGGCGACATGTATCTTCATCAGAGGGTGATCATTCTCCAAGACTAGTTTTTGAGAGTGAAGATGAGGGACATGGATGGCATGAGGCTTTTCATCATCCAGATAGTGACCCTGTCGATACTGAAGAAAGCATGATCAATGGTAATATACAACACTATTTTTCAGATTCAGTGCGATATGATATGAAGTTAACCATCTAATTTTTTTTGTTTGTAGATGATCACCTTCTGGAAATTCCATTCAATTCCCTTGGACAACTAGTAGAAAATATTTCCAAGCCATTTTCTTCCAAAATTGGGGCGATAACTAGGAATGTTGTCTCACCGCATTATGAAGATTGGAGGATAGTCCGTCCGGTATTTAAGGAAGAAATTTGGAGGAGCCTTAAGAATGAGTACAAGGTACCTGAAATCGTCAAGGTAAAGGTTTTAAGGATGGCAAATATATCATGGAAAAATAGAAAGGCGAAACTAAGAGCATGGTGTGATCAATTTGATACTATTTGTGAGAGAAATCACAACAGACCAGAAGGTGTGAGGAGAGAGGATTGGGAAGCCTTTGTCAAATTGCATGATTCAGAGAAGGATAAGAAACTAAGACAAATAGGGAGGGAATCAAGGAAGCTATTGAAAGCTTTACATAGTATTGGAAGGGATGGCATAGCACGTCGTCGCCATGTAATGGAACAACAAAGTCCGACTGGTAGTGTATCAAGATCCGTTGTTTACTTGGCAATACATGTTTACCAAGAAATAACTGAAGAGGATCTTCAGTTAATGGACCCTGATTCTTATGAAGTAAAATGCAGAGAATATGTTGTAAGTTCAGGTTATTTGTTTGTTGGTTTTCGATTTTTTTCTTTGTAATTTGTTTTCCGGTTACATATAATCTGATGTACTTTGCAGGCCAGGGTAAGGCAGTTGAATGAAACTGATAAGTATAGAGAGGAAACCAATTTGGACAAAGATGCAGTCGCGACGGTGGGTGCACATGAACTTGTATTTTCATTGCAACAAGAACCTTGTTAGTTATTAGCTAGCTAACTGGTTTTGTTTACTTCTTTGTAGGTTTTTGGAGTTGATGATAGGGGCTTTGTTAGATGAATGGGAGGTGGGATATCAAAGACTGAAATGCGAGCTTCTGCAGTTCCTAGGGAGCAGTTGCGTCAACAAGTTCTGAAGACTAGAGCTGTGGAAGATCGTGTCCGTAATCTTGAGGTCACTGTTGAGCAACTAATGGATGGGTTAAGTTGCAATCCTATCACCATCAATGTTAATGCACAGGTAACACTCAATAAATATTTTTAGTTTGTAATTCATTACTCTTGCTAGTTTAAGTTTGTTGAGATGTGATTTTTTGTCTGAGTTATGTCAATTTGATTCATTAGAGTTCCGTGAATTCATTAATTTTTGCACACCATGAAACAATTTTTTCCTATTTGTTCTTTTTAGTTTGCATTATTCTTATGTACACCAGTAATTTTTATTGTCAAATTTGTATGTGTTTATGATCCTCAGGTAATGAATGGTGGTGGTTGTGAACCTAGAACTCAGCGAGTAATTTTGAGAAATATGAGAATGCGAACTGTTGAATTGGGACTTATAGATTTGAGTAGGCCTCCAATTGATGATAAAAATTATTTGGTCCTCATTGATGAAGTCTGTCTACCTTATGAGAGTCTCTGTGAAGGTGAAGGAACTTTTAAAGATGTTACCAGAGGCGACAAGATAATGTGGCCTCAACACCATGTTTGTCCAGTTTTTAGTGGTGATGCTAGTGTTTAGAGAATTTGGAGTTCTGTTTTTTTGTGGAGGTTTACTCACTGGCTTTTTGTGGCCTCGTTTTTTTTTTTTGTAAACAAGAAGAGAATCAAAACATGTAAAGAAGTATCTTGCAATTACTTCTATGAATATGTAGCTTCAGCATGTTTTGGAGCCATGCTAGTATATCTAATGAAATATATTTGTTCTATGTATATATAACTATGCTGATTTTTTCCCCATCATTTCAGTACGTGAATCTTGGTTCAAAACACTTGGTGTTTTAGTGTTTCAATAATTAGTATATAACTTTTTCAGTATTTTAGAACTTGAATCTTGTATCATTTCAGTCTAACTTAGTTTTAAAATTAGTGCAATTCTGTTTCAATCTTCTTTCAACTTTATTAGTATTGGTTTCAATCTTGTTCATCATTACAATTTCAATGACAACAAAAATTCATGAATTTCTGTTTATTCAGTATTTTGACAACACATCTCTAAACAAATCATATCATTACTACATGTGTTGTGAATCAAATTACAATAGAAATAGATATCCATTCAGCTGAGTCAGTAAAAAACCTGACTCGTTTCCATACTAAAATATCAATCTAAAAGGAGATTCAGCCCATCCAGCTGAGTAAGGTATAAATCTGACTCGTTTTAGACCACATGTTTCTTATTCATTCTAGATCTAGATAAGGAAGAAATTCTAAACAAACTTATCATCTCTCGTATTTACTCGTAAAACTATTCTATCTCATTCTTAGACGACATTTCTCATCGCCAAACCTAATTAATCATCGATATGTACCTGGGACAAATCATTGTTCCTTTACTTCATCGATAGGCAGGATTTTAACTCAAATTCGAGAGGATATTTATGAAGTGAAGGAACAATAGTTTGATTTCAGAACTCAAATATCCAACTCAACAATTAATTAAGGTAAATATTTCATTCTGAGTTAAAAAATTTTGCGTTTAGCCAAATTGATTTGAATCTCAGTTGGAAGATTTGGTTAGTTAGAACTTTAACTGATTTATGCATATAAATTAATGTATCTTAAATTTGGTGGTTTTGCTAAATTAGGTCAAAATAAGTAATTATGTGATGAATCTGATGAGTAATTACTTTTTCTATGATATGATTAATCTGGTTTCATAGATTTGTATGTGGATTTGGGATTATTATTTTTTGTTCATTGCTTGATTTTGACGAGTTCTATTTGGATATGTAAAGTCATTCTCTAGTGTAAATCATTCTACTTTAATGTAGTTTCTTTTAAATTGTAGGTTCTAATTTTTATATGTATTTTCTTTGTTTTGCAGATGTTGAGACATCGTGTAACTACTCCAAATAAAGAATGGATGACTGCACCCAAGGGTTCACCTCTATGGATTAAAGGTGTTCAATCTTTCATCCAATTTACAGCAAAGAGTCATGGTACAGGTATAAAATAATTTCGCTGTCCTTGCAAGAAATGTAAGAATTATAATAGTTTACCAAAGCTCTAGATGTACACGGGGATATTCTTGATTATGGGTTCGATATGACATACCGAACATGGATCCATCATGGAGAGCAATCTCGTGTGATTAATGTTAGAGCTCATACTTTTCCTGCTACTAATGTTATGAATGGGGAACCTGCATCTGTTTCAAGAATACATGACTTGTTTAATGAGGCACTAGGGCGTGAAAACCATCTTGATATCCATGAAGAATGCCTTAATAATTCTGATCACCAGCTGGGTGCTGCTGTGGAAGATGGTTCCGGACCTTCTGGTGGTAATGTTCAAGATAAGGCTAGTGTCGACTGCAATAAGAAGTTGAAGGATGCAATGCTACCCTTGTACCCAGGTTGTGATAGTGAACATACTAAACTGTCAACAACAGTTGAGTTGCTCAGTATGCAAGCCAGGTATCAATGCTCTGATATTTTTATGACTGATCTATTAGGATATTTGAAAACTATTTTACCAGATGGAAACACGTTACCAGCTAATTGTAGTAAAGTTAAAGCTATGATTAAGTCATTTCAGTTGTCGGTTCAAATTATTCATGCTTGTATTAACGATTGTATTCTCTACCGCAAGGATTATGCTAATGAAGATGAGTGTCCTAAATGTGGTGAAAGTAGATGGAAAAAACCTCCATAAGGGAGTAATCCAACTGCTAAAAAGGTTCCGGTGAAGAAACTAAGGTATTTTCCAGTTACAGAAAGGTTGCAACGTATGGTACATTGTGGATTGCTGAGCTGATGACGTGGTATGCGAAGGTTGAAGAAAGTGCTACACACATGAGACATCCGGTGGATTCTGCACAGTGGAAGTTAATTGACATGAAGTGGCTTGAGTTTGCTGATGAGAACAGAAATGTGCGTCTAGGACTAGCAACTGATGGTTTTAATCCTTTCGGAATGATGATCTCGCACAGTACGTGGCCTGTTATGATTGTTTGTTATAACCTTCCTCCATCTGAATGCATGGCAAAAGATTTCACAATGTTAACACTACTGATTCCTGGTCCACTTGCTCCAAACCATAACATTGATGTTTATTTACAACCCTTGATTGACGAGTTGAATGATCTATGGTCACTCGGAAAGGTAACATACGATGCGCATTCAAAGACTTATTTTACAATGAAAGCAATGTTATTATGGTGCATACACAACTTTCCTGCATATGCCCATGTTTCCGGTTTGCGAACTTCTGGAAGATTTGGTTGTCTTGTTGTGGAGAAAATGTAGAGGCATTGAGGATAAAATTCGGTTCAAAGTTTGCTTACATGGGTCATAGAAGGTTTTTAAGAGATCTCTCTCACCCTTATAGACGGGAAACATCCAAGTTCGACGGATCAAAGGATTCAAGGGTTGCAACAATACGTTTGAGTGGCCTCGAATTGTTCGACAAGACAACAACCACAGATAAATTTTTTGGGAAGTTGGTAAAGAGGCCGGCCGTCGATTCTCCTTGGTCAAAGAGATCAATATTTTTTTGTCTCCCATATTGGAAGGTAAATTTATCTTAACCTATTATATTATTCAGTTACTTCGGTTCGATATGTTTTGCTGTTTGTAATTATTTTCTAACTTAATCTTAGTAGTTTCTACAAATCCGGCACAATGTGGATGTCATGCATGTAGAAAAGAATTTTGCAGAAAATCTCTTTGGAACTTTTATGTGCCATAAGGATAAGTCCAAGGATGGGCTTCCAGCGCGCAGAGATTTAAAACTCCTAAACTTAAAGCCTAGATTGTGGCTGAAGGAGATGAATGGAAAAGATATACTCCCTCCTGCACCTTATTGGATGTCCAAGGAAGAAAGGGAAGTTGTCTGTAAAACTCTTAGCACACTTAAAGTTCCAATTGGTTATAGTGGGAATTGGAAAAAGAAAGTATGCTTGAAATAATTCCAATTGAAGGGTCTCAAGTCCCATGATTATCACATGCTTATGCAAGGTTTAATGCCTATTTTTATAATGCATTGTTTCAAAAAACATACGCCTTTGCGTGATGCAGTTATAAACTTATCATTATTTTTCAAAGTCCTTACTTCTAAGGTTATTGATCGTGATGAGCTTCGTATAATGCACGATCGTGTCGTGGAGTCTATATGCGTGTTCGAAATGTACTTCCCACCTGTGTTTTTTGTTAGTATGACCCATGTTGTCGTACACTTGGCAGAAGAGGCAGTTCAATTAGGGCATGTTCAGTTTAGGTGGATGTACCCTTTCGAGAGGTACAATCCTTTAGTCACTAGTAACCATTCAATTTATTATTTTATTAACTCAGTGATCTTACAAATGTTTTGTTTACTAATTACATGTGCAAGATGATGAGAACCTACAAGGTTCTTGGTCGCAACAAAAATTATATAGAAGGGTCTATTAAAAAACAGTATGAGGTTAACGAAGGAGCGCGCCATTGTACCGAGATCCTTGTTGATGGGAAACGGAAGTCTTTTAAGTGTCGTGGAAAGATATCAATTCCATGTGATGCTTATGAAGGTCCACACCCAGCTGATTCACAAGGCAAACCATCTTCATTAACCAACTTACAATATGAACAAGTTCGTTTGTGGATATTGAGACATTCAGATGAAAACACTGAATGGGAAGCGTAAGTAAATCATTAGTTGATTTCTCTTTCAAACATTCGTTACACTATAAAAGTAACCTTCTCACTTGTAGCTTTCTTTCTTTTTTGTTTGACAGCAAATATGATGTGTATCGTCGTAATTTCAACCAAAATCGTACGGGAAGGATGAAGCCATCAAACTATGTTACATGGCTACAGAAACAACTTGAAGGCGATGCCATGACATATTTTCGTAGGATGGCAATCGGTCCTGCCTTCTTGACAGTATCTTATAACTCATATTTTGTTAATGGCTATCTTTTTTATATAGCCGATGCAGAAAAACATTTGGTTACACAAAATAGTGGAGTCACCATGGATGCTTTTACTACTTTCAGAGCAAGTTCCAGAGATACTAACCCGGTCGATGACGATACTACGTACTATGGCATTCTGAAAGATATAATTGAAGTAAACTATGGTGTTTTCGCAGAAGTTGTTTTTTACTGTGATTGGGTGCGATTCGAAGACAAAATACATGGATCGTATGTGAATCCAGATACAAATCTCAGGTTTGTCAACTTCAGAAAGTTTATGAGTGACTCTAAAGAAGTGGACGAACCATTCATCCATGCTTATCAAGCTAGACAAGTTTTTTACTGCCAAGATTTGACAAGGGAGCATTGGAATTTGGTATTGGAATCTCCAATAAGATCAGACCCTAATAAGAATGCTTATGAAGATCCATATGTCTTCACTGGAACCGCGAATGAAGCTTCTCCAATTTTTGCAACTGCTGGAGATGATGAGTATTGGGGTAGAGATGCTCAGGTAATAATACTGCTATTGAGATCATAAGTATAATTCATGGTTGTATGTTGTTGTAGATGTTTTTTTTCTTTTCTGAATATGCGTTTTAGTGTCACGTTTAGGAACTGATAATGTGATTCTCAATTTCTAGTTATCAGTTATCACTGAAACTAAAGCTAGATTACCGCTTCTTATTTCTTATTGAAATCTCGTAGAACTGTAGTGACAACATATCTGACTGTGTTGCGAAGTTTCCTAGAAAGTAATGGACAAAGTAAAACATAACAATAATGGACTGTGCTGCAAAGTTTCCTAGAAAGTAATTTCCACTACCACATGACCTTGAAGACTGCCTGGATCCATTAAAGAGTAGTGGTATAAATTGTAGAAATGTATGTGTAGAATCCAATAATGGTACATTAAAAATCCTTCCATTAGATTGAAATGGTTATCTATATATTTTAGAAGTGTATATGGTGGATTCAACACACATACTATCTAGCTTAATATTTAACCAATCACAATAACTTACTGCTTGCTGCATTATATTAAGTTCAGTTGGCCACTTGATGAGTCATACCCTCTAGTAACTTGCTTATATATTACCTTTTCACTTGGTGTTTAATTTGTGCTTGACCCATCCAATTTCTTGAAATTTTACAACAATACCTAGTAGGTGTCATGTAATTTGTAGCTTCAATATGTATATCCTCCATGTTTACTTGATGTGTCTAATATATCATCTGTTGTAAACTTATGTATTGAACCTAGGTATGACTCATTTGAGTCAAATTTACAGTTGTAGCTCATGTTTTATGAACTGAACGATGTTAGTATAGCTACTGTTTTCTATTCCTCTTGTTTACAGTATGTGCGGAAATTGATGATTCCTTTTTTTCTTGATTTACAGTAGTGTGACGATGAAGTTACCTCTGGAGGAGGCAGCGGGAAGGAACCTTAGAAGGAAGTGATCATACACATCACCTATTTACTGGTAAGTCATACTCATCCTGTTTAGTTTCTTTTGTTATGTAATTTTTTTTTTTGAAGCATTTGCTATGTATGTATGTATGTATGTATGTATGTATGTATTATACCCCTTTCTTAATTTCTTTTATTTGTTGTTTTCTTTTTAATTTGTATTCCAACACCAGAATCATAACTTAATTTTGCTACAGGTACACCATTCTGAAATATGGACTGAGTTCAAAATCGTCGAGGAGTTTAAAATAGAAACGTCAGGAAAAACATTTGTGAACTCCACAGGGGGAAGCCAAACCAAAAATTAGAACTTACTAGATGAATCTATGTATTGTTATGAACTTAGGATGTAAATCATTTTTTGTGTAATTTTTGAACCTAATGAATACAATGAATGAATGTTGAATGGAAAGGTTGTTTTGAGCTTGATGTAGGTTCATTTGAGTTTAATTGTGAGTTTCATTCTAGTTTAAATTTGAATTTCATTTGAGTTTAATTGTGAGTTCCATTTGAGTTTAAATTTGAATTTCAACGTTTAAATTAAATTTCATTTGCGTTTAATTGTAAATTCATTTGAGTTTCATTTGAATTCAAATCTTCTTTTATATATATTAATATTTAAATGAATTCAAATCTTCTTTTATACAGTATATATTAATATTTAAATGAATTCAAATCTTCTTTTATATATATTAATATTTAAATGAATTCAAATCTGTTTTATATATATTAATATTTAAATCTACTACTGATTTAAATAGTCACAATCCTATAACTGTTAATGTCCGTAGCATAATAAAGTTAATCTGTGGCCTCCACTATCCGTAGTAGAATTATAACATGCTTTATCAACGACCCTATCCGCGACTGTTAGAACGAGTCATTTAACTCGGATCTATGACATGTCCTGACAGTCGCGGATTTGCCAATTTCCACTAGTGTATTTCAAGTTTAAATAATTGGTATTCAAAATTAGCCTTCTCTAGATCAGTCTTCAAACGGATCTATTTTTAAAAATTCAAAAAACTAGCCTGTGGTATTCAAAATTATAGCTATTTACGGCTTGGAAATAGCAGGGTAGACCCAGCCGTTATTCTGTATAAACTTGCAGGGTTTTTGGTGTGTCTGGTTTACGCATAGGTAATTCAAGCCGTAAAAAATATTTTTTATTTTTTGTCAGAATTACGGACCGGATATATTGTAATTTCCAAGCCGTAATAGTGTTACGGCCTGGAACTTCAAATGTACATTAAGCCGTAAATCAGAGCTGCAAATTTATGTCATTTTTACGGCTCGGAGTGCCAACCGCAAACAGATACACGGATCGAAAATGTAGCCGTAACCCAGGCTCAGTGAATTTATGAGTCTCCAGTAAAATATTCGGCCAGGTATTTCCTGACCGTAATAAGGTCACGATTAGGTTTCCTAACCGTGTATGTATAACGGCTGGGACTTTCCATCCGCAATCCTGTGCAAGTAAATTTGACAAGGATTATGTGCACTTTCGGCTAGGTTATGTGAAGGATCGACCTAGCCGAAAGTGCACAAAAACTTAGTGAATCTTGATTGTTTCCTCAGTTTTCTTAGATTACACAATTGGAAAGACTAACATTCATTAATAAATGCAAAGTTTTAAAAGTTCTTCCATCCAAATCCATAACCAAACACAAAAACAGTAAATAGACAAAGTCTTAGATAATAAAAGATCCATGAAGTAATATAATAAAAAGTAAATAGTCATTCACTTTCACTTGATCCCTCCTCCGACGTGGTTTCCAAAAACTCATCCAAATCGTCCCTTTCCCGAGGTTCCACAACTTGTTCTATAACTCTAGATTTTTTACCTCGGCCGCTGCCACCTTGAGTTGGATCCCTTTTACCTCCACCACGTCCACCTCGAGCACTTGTTCCAACACGACTAACTTTTGCACTTGGTCCAGTACCTCTACCTTTTTCACCTCGAGCACTTGTTCCACCTTTTGTACCTTGACCACCTCAAGCACTTATTCCACCTTTTTCACCTCTACCACCTCAGCCGCCTTTTTGTTCCTTAGATTGAACTTGGTCCCCGGGGGGGGGGGGGTGTCCGAGTCGTCATTAGAAGAAGGAGACCTAGCCCTTTTAGCTCTCCTCGGTGCTTCATCAGGATATAAACTTCCTTTCTCAGGGATAATTATGCCTCTAACTCGATTCCGCATTAATCTTAGTTCATCTACCATTATATCCTGACCCAAATTAATCATACGTCTGATGTTATTGGCAACCCAATTAACTCGGTCGACCTATTTTTCATATCAAACACACATACTCCCATTATTCATAGATAATTATAAAAAAAAACATCATATACAAACATAATTAGTAGTATACGTACCACCATCTTCTCCCAATCATGTTCTTCATTCCTTGATGTCTTTGAACTCTGTTTCTCTGCATTCTTGAAATGTCTCTGCGCCTCCGGATCCAAATTTTCCATATAAGGATGAGCCTACTCTCAATACCATTCCATGTAATTCGCATCCGCTTGGGAAGTACCATGTTCTGCTTCAAGGAGTCTTACTCATTTGGTTTACTTCTTTGGAACAAGCATCCCAATGGCCGATCTCCGGTGCATTTTCATAGTTCAATTTCACCTGTTTGTCCTTAAATTGGGAGGTGGCTACGCTCAGTCTAAAATGACTCTCTTCAGGCACAATTTTCTGGAAAATACTAATTTAGCGGAGCGTTCTATGAGGATCTAAAATGACGAACCCGGTTGCATGAAACAAAGGTCCCGTATAGGTTGCCACATCAGAAAATACTCTATCACCAACTTTCTCTTCTCAATCCTCATCAAGTTTCAAATATGGATCAAAAACCACATCTTCAATTGTCAAAGCATCCAATTTTTTCCTCATGTCGACTATTTCCATCTCTTTAGCCTTGTGTTGGGTCCCTCTAAAGGGGTATCTCCCTCCTGTAGGTTTATCTATAGGACAATCTGTATTCCGAGCAGGCCTCAATCTTTCAAAATGGTCGTAAGCCCATGACTACGGCAAAAAATTAAAAAATTTGTTTATAAATAAGTTATTACACACAAATCAGTATATAAAAGTAAAACAAATAAACATTTGTTATATTAAAACAAAAAGATACTTGGATAAGAGCAACACATCCCGTAATTTGTGTTTCATTCCATCTAGAAGATTTGCAAAGACATTCCAACACATCAGCAGGGAGAGAGGTGGCCCACGAGTACCTAGGTACCTCGTTTGTTTCCTTATCGAGCCTGAGAGTCTTCAACCACTGCAAGTAACATGAATTTACCTTATTGCCTGATAAATCGGGGAAAAGGACGGTCCCAAGAGCATGCAACAAGTAAGCTATAGCCGTATGTCTAGCTCTTTCTGCGTCCATCACCTCCAATCCACTATCCGTCTTGCGTTTAGAATCCCCAAACTGTGCCCTTAGAAGACCCAAATTAATCTTCCTTGACATATTATCAATTTCACTAAGTTCGCCCGGTGCACTAAATTTCCTCTTAGATCTAGGAGGTGATCCACACCCTATCTCAAACTCTTATTCCGCTACATATTTACCCCACCCAAGACAGTTCTTCGCCAAGGCACAAAGCTCATCAAAAGGAATGGAATTGTTGAAACCCTCAAACACCGCCTTTCCTTCCAAAGCTATACCAGTGATTTGCTTTGCGTCATCCGGAGTGATAGTCGTCTCGCCGAATGGGAGGTGAAAATTCATGGTTGCCGGCCAAAATCTTTCTCTAAAACCACAAATTATCACAACATCACGTCTTCTGCAGAGCCTCGATTCCAGACCATAACCCCGAAGCTTTTACCAAAGCTATCACATCTAGATGCTCATCGTCCAACGACCAAAAGATTTTGCCTTGTTGGTGATTTAGTTTAGGGACCGCTTTATCCGGAAACTACAACAACAAAAAATTGGTTGTAAAAATAATAATTCAAAACAAAATGAATATAACATATATGTAATTTGATTTATTACCTTTGTGCCACAAACCCTAGCATCCCAAGAAGACGTGTAGCCAATCAAGACGGAACGATCTCTTGGCTTACCCCAAGGTATCCCGTTCCTATTGTGAGGTAAAGCCTCCATAGAATCAATTACTTCTCTTGGAGTTTTCTTAGGTTTATACTTCTTCTTTCCCTCCTTCTTGTTCTCCTATTTTCCCTCATCAACTACGGATTTACCTTTATCAATAGCAGCAGCACTAGAAGTGCCAACTTCAGTTCCTATGGTAACAAGTACACCTTCATTTCCACCACCACTGGAAGTGCCAACAACTTCAGTCATAGCAATTTTAGTTCCTTGAGTAACAACAACTTCAGTTCCCTCAATAACAACAACTTTAATTCCTCCAGTGACTTCAACTCCATCTCCGCCACCTTCTTTTTCTCCAGCAGTCACAACTCTGCTTGCTTTCCTTGCGTCTGCACCTAATGGTTTTGCGTGACGAGGTTGCGGAGTCGGGTCACTACAAGGTGTTACTTCTTGGGATATTTTCTTCTTTTTTTCCCTCTGTTCCAAGTCAAACAAGGCAAAAAACCAAAAATAGATAATAAATACGTCTGGGAAAATTTGACAGAACCAAACCGTAACACCTTATATGGCTAGTAAAGTTGGATACTCCAAGAGGCAAACAAAATTACGGATGGGAACATTGAAACAGACCAAGTCGGAAAAAAACTTACGGATGGGAACTTAGTATTCGACCAAGATGATAAACAATTACGGATAGGAAAACCTATACGACTATATATTGCTAGTTCACAGTACAACTCATGGTTATACACGGCTAGGAAACTGGATATTACGGTCAGTCAATAAAGCTACGGTTGGGAAAACCGAGACGTAACAATACAACAGCTAAAAAAAATTTAAACACATGAGAATATACAGCTAGGAATATCCAAGCCATATACAACTGGTTACAGATATGAATGCTCCATCTCGTACACGTGGACTTAGTTACGGCTGGGAGTTCTTATATATCCCAACCGTGTAATTTATAAACGGCTGGGAAATCGATAATTCCCAACCGCTGGGAATACAAGAATTCCCATCCGTAAGCATTTTCAGAAACCGTTTTCTCAAACCTAAAATTTTCTAAACCAACTGATTAATTAACGAAACGCTTAAATAAATATTGGGTTTTTGAATTCATACCTTATTGCTGTCATATCAAGAGACTCGGCGGCTGTTGGAACTCCTTCATTCACTTCCTCTTGATCTTCAGTTTCATCTTCAGTTGATGAAGTTGCTTTCTCTGCTTCAGTAGGAGGTTGATTCGACGAAGATTGACCTAGATTTTCCTTAGGTTTCATGGTTTTAAAGAATGAGGTTAATCGACGACGATTTTTTTTTAATCGACGATTAATCGTTGAACAATGTTCAATGGAAGAAGAAGAAGAAGAAGAAGAAGAAGAAGAAGAAGAAGAAGAAGAAGAAGAAGAAGAAGAAGAAGAAGAAGAAGAAGAAGAAGAAGAAGAGGAGGAGGAGGAGGAAGGAAGAAGAAGAAGAAACGGGGGCGGTTTTTTTTACTTTTAATGTTCGTCCATTTTTTTTTTCAGTTTTTTTTTTAATTAGATTAGGTAGTTAATGAGAGAGTATAAGGGAAATAAATTTAAATTATGGAGGGTATTTTAAAACTTTTACACAAATCTGATCTCCCCCTATAACATTTAGGCTCCACTTAGTAATTTAGCCCCCAAAAACTCTCCCCCTAGAACCCCAAAAATTGGATTCATATTGAAGGTGTGACCCTAGTTAGCAATTCAGGGTACGGGCAGTAGTTCGGGACGGCATATGTACGGAAATTATACGGATTTAGATAGATCGGATTCGGTCAAAAATCCGGTCAATGGTTCGTTGTTCGGACAGTAGTTCGGAACGACATACGTACGTGCATATTCGTTTTATAAATGTTAGTTCAGCACTTAATATTCGACTGACATATATGATAAATTGATAAGTATTATGACCTTATTACGAGACTAATTTGATTTGTATATAATTTATAAGATGAAAAAAAACATTTTAGCGTGATTATTTAACAAGAAGTAAACAATTTAATCGCATAAATGTATTATAAAACTTATAGACTTTTAAACAAAAATCAACACATAAAACACTGGTTAAACAACTACCAATAGAAAAATTTAATTGAATAATTGTATTTAAATATAAAGTATATACAAAATCAAACAAAAACCAATCAACAGAACTCTGGTGAGAGAGTTACCTATGGGAGGTCTAGTTCGGAAATATCATTCGGATACGGTCAGTTCAGATACGTTCGTGAATCATTTGTGAGGTCCATATAATCCGGGAACTAGGTTCGGAGTTCAAATAGTTCGGAAGTATCATTCGGATTCGGTCAATTCGGATACGTTCGCGAATCATTCGGGAATGATTCGGAGAATTACTAACTAGGAGTGTGACCATATATGCAGGTAGATTTGCTTGCAGTGGCATATCCCTTGGGACCCCCAACCTATAGACTAGCAGGAGCGTTTTTTTTTAGGTTGGGTGAAATTCATGGTATTACGCAGGGCAAACTACTACAACCCACAATAAAGTTAGCATATTATCTGATAAATTAAACATTGAAAAAAATGAAATAATAACGCTACATTCAAATATGTATTTGCTGTGAGGGTGTTAGGGACTGTGAACACAAATAACAACCACTCATCGGAATTCGAAAGCCACTTATTAGGTATGTGTTCATTCTAGCTGCGACGTCTTAGTTCAAGGTACATTATTATCGGGATGTTAGTTCTATTTCAACGTTCCGCCCTGCATCACTTTTGCATGACACTGTTGTTGACATGCGGTACAAATTGACTCTTTACTGTTTTTCTTTCTTTCTTTTTTTCTTTCTTTCTTTCTTTTTTCTTTTTTCTAGAACCAGATGAAAAAAGAGGTATTTTGATTATAATGTTGGAGCTTTTCGAGTGTCCAACTACACTAACCTTGTTTGTAGCCATAAAGTGTTCTCGATCGGGGACCCCTAGCTAGTCTCTTCTTTGGCCCATGTACTTTCTCCATCCATCATTTTCTCCTCTCGCTCTTTCTAGGTGAGTGGTTATTATCTGGGCATAGCAAACAAACTAACACCCTCACTGCAAAAATCAAGTACACTATTCATAAATGAATAATAATTATAATCTCTGTCTATATGCCCAAAAGAAAAATATACCCAACAAAATGAAAAAATCTCAAAAAAAATCTGACTCTATATATATATACAGCCATTCATGTATTTTTGGAGAGCCATTCATGAGTGACTTCAACCACTCTTATATATTAACCAACCTTCCCACCACCTCTTTTTAGCACAGACTGACTACCAGCAGCATCTCTGTCCTAATCTCTAACCCCTTTACTTTGTCCCCTTCTCCTTCTCCCTCTTTTAAGTTGTATGTACAATTATTATATATCTCTTGTGTTCTGATTTTTCCGTTAGATATAGATTGAGTTTTAATCAAAACATGTCAGAAGATATGAGTTTGTCTGTTAATGGTCAGTCTCAGGTTCCTCCTGGTTTTAGGTTTCATCCTACTGAAGAAGAACTCCTACATTACTACTTGAAGAAGAAAGTTGCTTATGAAAAGATTGATTTGGATGTTATTAGAGATGTTGATCTTAATAAACTTGAACCCTGGGATATTCAAGGTACGTAATTCATTTTATATATATTCATATATTCATTCTAATGAATATGATCGAGCTTCTTTTTTTTATATAATTAATTGAAATATATATGGGTATCGCTGCAGTGAAATGCAAAATTGGATCAACACCACAAAATGACTGGTACTTCTTCAGTCACAAAGATAAGAAATACCCAACCGGAACTCGAACAAATCGAGCAACCGCAGCCGGCTTCTGGAAAGCTACAGGGCGTGACAAAGTGATTTACAGTAGCTTCAAACGAATCGGTATGAGAAAAACCTTGGTTTTCTATAAAGGTAGAGCTCCTCACGGACAAAAATCAGATTGGATAATGCATGAGTACAGACTCGACGACAACGCTGTTGAATCCAACGTAAGCGACGTATACTAACTATATTTTTCAACTTCTTGATATGGTGCTTTTTGTTTTATCACTTTTTGGTTTAAGGTAATTCACTATATATAATGGCCGGCACTGTTATGTTTATAGAAACAGGAAAAAAAAAGTACTAGCTCTAACTAAACCCTGATATATTGATTGCTCATACCATTCCAGGTATCAACTAATTCATTGATCGTAGAAGGAATCCAAGAAGAAGGATGGGTGGTTTGCCGTGTATTCAAAAAGAAAAACCATCAAAAATCTGTTGATGGACCAGTGAACAACAACAACTCTATCTCTTCGTCGTCAATGATGATGTCAAAAACTCAATTATTGAATTCGACAAGTAGTAGCGATGGGGCTTTGGATCAGATTATTCATTATCTTGGAAGAACATGCAAACAAGAATCAGAAAACAATACGAGATTTCTTCGACAATTCGGGAGAGTCATTAATGACGGAGCTGGAGTTATCAATGAAAGATTCATGCAACTGCCAGCTTTAGAAAGCCCAACTACTTTACAATCATCTTCACTTCTTCATACCAGTAATAACAGAATTCTTGATCATGAAATGGATAACATAGTTTATGGATCTTCTATTTTTTCAAACCAAAGTAATCACATTGATGAGCATATCTATGAACCAGCTGCTGGTTTGAGCGATTGGGCCGCTTTAGACTGTGTTGTTGCTTCTCATCTCAATAATGGTCAGTCTGAAACATCAAAACAATTTGCTGCTGCTTGTTTTACCGATTCAAGCAGTCTAGGCGGGTTTTCTACTTCTAGCAATGAAAATCAAGAACTTCTTCATCATTATCAATCTCCACCACAACAACATCAAATACGACAACAAGCAACAAGACCATCGTCGTCAATGTTTCAAACTTCTCACGTCATCGACTATAACAGCGAAATCGATCTGTGGAATTTCACAGCAGGTAGCAACAGATCATCCACGACAGACCCACTTTGCGGCAGTCATGTGTCGAATCCTTCGACATAACAGAATCAACAACGTATATGGCTTTCAATACTACGTATCCCTGATAGTAGTATATATGGTTTGTAGTTTTTTTTCTTTTTTTTCTCTCTCTATATATATATATAAGTCAAACTAATATACGTACGTTGAAAAAATTATGGATGATTATAATATGAAATAAAATACATTTTGATTGTTTAAATAAATATAAATAATATGCATATTCCAAAACATTCTAAGCTGAGATTTCATTATCAATGGCATTATCTCAATTACCTACTCAATTATGTCTACCAATATTTAGTCCAAAGAATGTTGATATTACTATTTGAAAAGGGTTTTTTGTTGTCGAGTGTGGACCTTGTAGTGCTGGTGTGGTTTGTGTAATTAGTCGATCTCATTAATTACACCATTAACTAATATCTCATCATACCTTTAATTTAATTGCTATCATCAAAACTCATTAATTAAGGGGGTTTTAATCGCTAATTATTAACGGGTTAAATGAATTGAACCAACACAATTTATGATTTGAGAAGGTGGATCAAACATCAAGTTCAATTAGGCTCAGTCCTTGAAAAGATAAAAGATACGGCTTCTTGGTAGGTTTGGACCTACTAGCTAAAAAAGAAGAAGCAGATTCTGTAATCTCTTTTTGCCTTGGGAAAGCCATGTTTAATCTCTAGAAAGAACTCTGGTATATATCAAATGGAGTGTGGATCCATGATCTACATAGCTGTCTCTGAAGTCTCCTGGACTTAATCTGACCGAGATTAACTCTGATATATATCAAATGGAGTGTGGATCCATGAACCCTGAACCGAGTTAAAGTCCCGTTTAGTACTCTTTTGATCATTAGAAAATCGGGTGTCGACGAGTTTTGAACTCAATCATTGGTGTTGACGAATCTCACCTGATCACTTTACCGATCTAATTCCTATGCAATTTAATTGCTTCGGCTGAATCCCCTCTCATTACTCTCTTACACCATCAGCCCCATGTATCAGGGGGAAATGGTGGGGAGGAACTCGGGCATTTTCGGACTGGACCAGTTTCAACTTTCAACTCAAAATAAGCTTGACATTTGTTGTTCTTATGTCGGCCCCATATCTCAAACACATCATGGGTGGTAGAGGGTATATGTGTATGTCAAATCTCAACCCTGTAAATGTAGTAATGATGGTGAATGTGAGAAATCAGATCAAATCTTTGTGTATCTCCATTTTATCATTATTTGAAAAATGGTACATACATTTTAGTTAGAATATGAAAGCAACATAAACCATTAGAAAATAACTCGTACTATGTAGTGAAACCTAATCTTACGAGGAAGAAGATAACTAAAAATGTGACGCACGACATTATAGTAAAAAAAACGCTAGAAGAACATCATTAGAGAAGAAACTAAACGTTTGTTAGTTATGACGCCACTATCGTTTATCATGATCGTTTTTAAGTTCATATATGCCTATCAACAATCTTTTTTCTGTTGAATTTTTTCGTCACCAAACACTCTTACCATCTGTCCTTGTAATTTGAGTAATGGATTGAAATAACTTGGCCAATACACGTTATATACATGTCACAGATATTTTTCCAATACGCTGCTCTAATATTTTTGATCTAGCGGCATCATACCTAACCATTTACACGTTGTGCGATAATACTTATAGAAATATGCGCTAAATGAAATTTAATTTTAAATACTACTCCCTCCGTCCCCAATATATAGGCGGAGAGGATGAAATCTCTTCAATTAAGAAATTGTTTGGGTTTCATAAAGTAGGAAATACCATTTGGTCCTAGGAATAATATATTAGAGAGGGTCTAGTCCAGTTGACCCAGTCAACTGTCTGTTTGGTCCTATTTGATAATATAAATTATCATTTGGTCCTATTTGATGTCATGGATGATGTAAATGTCACATTGGAGTGTCAGAAATACCCTTTTGGATAAGGACCAATATATAGTCAAAAGGTAAGAGAAAAAAATCATTTCTCAGATTTACATTCTCTCTCCTCTATGGTTTCTTCTCTTCTCTTTGGTTTCTAGGGTTTTTTTTTTTTGCCTCCATTAATGAAGACGACAGAGAAGGTTTGAAGATGAAGATGATTTCATCTGCTACTGTTGTTGTTCGTGAAGATTATTTCATCTACGACTTTTAGGTTTTTTTTTTCTTCTGCCGCTGCTGTTTTGAGTTCGATTTGCTGATGTTCGTCTTGCAATTAAAGATGAAGACGAAACAATAATTTGCTGCTGTGATGAACACGACGAAGAAGAAATCAATCGCTGCTTTTGTTTTGATTTTAGAGTTCATCATCCTGCTGTTGCTTGATTATAGATCTGAAAATATATTCTTTTGAAATTCGTTTTTGATAATGAAATCGGTTGTTTGTGTGTAGATTTATGTGTTCTTGATTACGATCTTGTTTTGAGAAATGATTTCGTTGTTGTTGTTTACGATTTGTTGATTTTTGAATGTTCTTGTCTACTTGCTGATTATGACGACGAAGAAGATGAAGATCTGGTTTGCTGCTGCTGCTGTTGACGATGAAGATGATGAAGTTCATCAAAAAAATGAATCAAATCTGTTACTGTTGTTGTTGTTGATGATGAAGACGATGGTGTTGATCTTGATTTTTGAATGTTTTTGTCTCTGTTGTTGATGATGATGAAGAAGATAAATATCTATTGTTGTTGTTGCTGTTGACGATGAAGGCGATGGAGTTCATCAAGAAAATGACCAAAATCAAGAAGATAATGATCTTTAGATTCATTCCAAAAATGAAGTATGTTTTTATATGGAGTTCATTTTATGGAATGAACTCTGTTTTTTCTTGGTTTTTGTATGGAGTTCATTTCTAGGAATGAACTCTGTTTTTTCTAGGTTTTATATGGAGTTCATTTTCTGGAATGAACTCTGTTTTTTTAGGTTTTATATGGAGTTTATTTTCCGGAATGAACTCGCTTTTTTTAGGTTTTATATGGAGTTCATTTTGGAATGAACTCGCTTTTTTTAGGTTTTATATGGAGTTCATTTTAGGAATGAACTCTTTTTTAGGTTTTATATGGAGTTCATTTTTGGAATGAACTCGCTTTTTTAGGTTTTATATGGAGTTCATTTTCTGGAATGAACTCTGTTTTTTTTAGGTTTTATATGGAGTTCATTTCTAGGAATGAACTCTGTTTTTTTTTAGGTTTTATATGGAGTTCATTTTCTGGAATGAACTCTGTTTTTTTAGGTGATTTCTGAAAAAATATGTATAAATTAAAAGGAGTTCAATTTTTAGTTACTGTAGCAAGTGAAAAAACCGTCAGGAGAGATAAGAGGGTATTTTTGTCCATTTAAGTATTTTTAAATAATTATGGACCAAACAGTAAAGGCGTTTGACCAAAGGACTAAACAGACATGGGCCCACCTAAAAAGGGACCAAACGATAATTTTCCCTTTCATAAATTTTTTATGTCTGTTACTGTTTTTACCCTTTGTCTTATTATCACTACAATTTCTCATGCAACATAAATATGGGTATATATGTCAAAAAATTTCTTAGAATTGGAATTCCGCCTATATAGTGGGACTAGAAAAATCCCATATTCCGGCTATATAATAGGATAGAGAGAGTAGATTAATAAAATATTATTTATATTTTTATACGGTAGATTTGTGATGCTGCTTAATTAAAAATGTTTGACCAGCGGGAAAAAAAATCGTTTTCCCAACTTTCCGAATTGGTCTTATTAGATTACAACTTACTAGCCGACTGGTATTAAGAAGTCAAAATGGGTGGCGTGTATCATTATAAGCCCTCAAACTGTAAAGCTTAACAACCAAGGAGTGGCTAACTGTGCAAGAAAGTGTGCAAGAAATCAGAGGTAGTACAATTAATTGAGGTAATAATATGCAGTCCGTATCATTTGCACCAGAGATAAATCAAACTCATATGCACCAGAATTGACACAATGTATGTCGGGGTCATCTCATACATACTTTTTAAAGACACAGGGAAAATATTAAAAGAAGGTGTTTTTTTGTGTGTGTATCGAAGCAAAAATTATAAATTAAAATGCAGCAACTGTACACAAAAACGTGAATCGAGAAACCATTATAATACTATCCTAATTTTTGAAAAAAATTATTCATTTAGTTTACAACATATCAATAAAATTAGTCATATAGCTATCTAATTTACAACACATTTCCTCCATTTTAAAATAATAAGCTGGTTGACTAATTGTGGTGCTTCTTGGATGCAACACTTGTAATTTAATTGCAGTAGCTCTCTTCAGTTTGAAGGTCTTTTGACCATTGTAAATACACTGTAAATATTATTTTTTTCTTTCTTTCAATATATCCTTTTTTATTCCAAAATAAAAAATAAAAAATAAGATGGTTTCATGTGTAAATTGTACATGAAACAAGCATAATATTTTGAAACGGATAAAATATAATTTAATAGAGTTGATTCGCCGAGAACATTGGCTAATTAATATAGTACAGTACAGTTGTATAAAACTATTTGGGATGATCATATTCATGGGCGAAGCCAGCTTGAAGCATGAGTATACCGTGTATAATTGCACACCCAGCCCAGCTGAGCCGGCTACCAAGCTTAATATTTTCAAAAAAATTTGGCTCCTAAGCCCATTATACTTGATTATACTCCTTTACAAGACTTCTGCTTTCCCATGTAAAGATTTTTGGTTTTGCCTCTGGAAATGAGACTAGTTACCTCAGTCGGAAACTCGTTGATACTAACAGGGGTTTACTCAATAAATACATTTGTAGATTTGTAGAGATTTAAAAAGAGTCATGAAAATTAATAACTTTGCGAGAATTATACAGAATTGAGAAAACTTTTGCGGAGTTATGCAGTGTTGTCTAATGTCTTGCAGACATTTGTAGAGTCTTGAAGAGTTGTATAAACAAATTTTACATGGAAATATGCATGATAGACATAAATATAAAATTTATTGTAGCTTATTTATTATAGTAACTTCAACTAAATTAAAATAAATTATTATTATTTTATATATATAACTTATTTCTTTGGTTCAATGAAATACAATAAAATGTAACAATAAATTAAAATAATTATTATTGTACATTTGTACATAATAATTAAAATTAAAAAAAATATTTAATCATATCATATAATTATACTCATCTATAATAGGAGTTTTATAGATTGTGTATTCATGAAAGAAAAAAAAAAGATAGAGTAAAAAACATCTTTATAAAAAAATTGGAAGTCTTCCAAAATCTTACATATTTTTCAAGACTTTTATCAAGGCAAATATATACCCAAAAGTCACTCAAAGTCTTGAAAATAGATAAGTATGCAAAGTCTATGAATTTTCAAGTTTACAACGAGTAACACAAACTTTAGAAGACCTTTTGACAATCTACAACGAGTAACATAAACTTTGAAAGAGATTTTAAAAGTATACAACCAATAACACAATACTTTGTAAATCCATTAAACTCTTTGGAAATCGATAAAAGTATTTATTGAGTAAACCCCTGTAAAAAGTTTATTGATCAAAAAAATAGTGTTATTTCATTATATTATTTTTTTCTTTATTGTTGAAGCTTGATATTTAATTGATCAGAAAGCTTGATATTTAATTGTTGAAAAAAAAGTTTCAGTAAACCTCTCTCCTCTAAAAAACGTCCAGAGAAACGAAAACCACCTCTGCCGCCTCAATCCTTCTGCTCAGATCTGCTCCTTTGGAGTGGGTCTGAGCAGTTTAGCCTCCTAATCATTTCCTTTTATTGATTGTCTGTCTCTCACTGATATAGGTTTAGTTTGTTTGCTCTTTGTTTCCTGTTTTTCGTTTTTTTTTTCTTCATTAGATCTGGGATTTCAGTTTGGGTTTATTTTGAATTCTTTGTTGAAATCTAATATTTTCTAGTAAGTTATTGTTTGTGGTAATGGTGGTTTCAACCAAAGGTGGTGTTCAGTTATTAACCAGCAGAAGACACCGACAAAAACCAAACTAGCAACAAGATCTTCAACTCTATCAACATCATCAACAACCCCATCATTAAATTCATCAACAAGATCATATCGATTAACCAAAACTTCCTTACCGATTCAGACCGATTCACCAAGACTCACACTGTTTCACTAAGACTCAGAAGACCTATATTGTTCCTGTTACTGTTGTTACTCACAAGACCGATGCTGCTACCTCTGTTACTGTTACTTCTCTTTACGAGATATTAAAAAACCTGGATTTTTCGAAAATCCCTGGCTGGATCTTTCAAAGATCCCATTGTTGCAATTCTGTAGTGGTGCAAATTTATTTTGGTTAAAACATATTTGGCCTTTTAGCTTTGATTTGCTACTGCTACTGTCACCAGGGTCTTTGAGTATGGTTGGAATGATTGATTCTATTGAAATTTCAGTCAGGAATTGGGGGAATTGTAAGATGATGATGTCTGTATTATGATCTGTTATCTCGGTAACCTGTCCGACGTTATATCGGTTCTATCAATGAAATTCTAATTTTGTGAAAGAAAAAAAAATCATTTTCTTTATTGTTTGATCTATAATGGAATTTGTGGTGCCGACGAATCTCGAGCTCAGGTAAATGATATCAGTACCCCTAAATGACCAACTATCATTGTACTACTACTGTTATTTCATCTTTTTAACAACACAGATTAACTGCATTGCTAATGGGGGTGCCAGAATTGGTGGGGGTGTACCAATCCAAGGCAAAAACGGTTTATCCTATATAAAAACTGTTTTGTCTTATTATAATTTTGGTACATCCCACTAATCCTGGCACCCCTTTCAGCAGCCTTGCAAATTAACGATCTCTAGAAAGTACGAGTTCTTGTTACTGCACGTGCCTTCATATGACACATCACGAGTTCATCACCATGTCGAAGCCGAAAGGCATGGAAGGTTTTGCCGACAGGGCCTACACGGAAATGATGTTCTTGTTTGTCATAGAAGAAGTTATCATGCCCCATCAATTTCAAAGTTGAATACTAGAGTAGATGGTGTATGGTAAGAAGTTAAAAGAGCGTCAAATGTAATTGCTGCCAAAAAAAAAAAAAAAAAAAAAAATCCTCATAATCATTCCAGGCAAGTCAAAATCCGAGGAGTTACCGTCAAATATATAAACATAAACTTGGTTAAAAACACTAAAATCGATAATTTCTGGATGAAATAAACATCTAGATTTTGATTCTGTTTAAATGGACAAAAATATAAAAATAGCCAGGATGTAACTAGTTTTATTTTACCTATTTTTAAATATTTTTTTCTTTTTTTTAATTTACATCAAGATGCATCCAGTTTCATCCTCGCAAATTTTTAAGTTTAAGCCAGGATGAATCCAATTTCATCCTTGCTACTTATTCTTTTTTCATTTCACCGACATTAATTTTTACTCGTCAATTTGAACCTTATTTTAATAAAAAAATTAGACAAATGAACTATTTTCCGATATATAATCCTTTACAAGTATTTTTATTTTATTTTTTCTTGGTGTCATCTTATATAATCCAGACAAATCCCGAGACAGGTTAAAATCATGAATTTTACGATTTGCATCCATATATAACCAGATTAAAGTATTTATTGTGAGAGTGGCCATCAGGAAGTCCTTACGGTGGTGTGGCTTCCGGTTTATTTTTGAGGTGAGTGTCAAACCACTTGGTCATCGTTCTGAGTTAAAAAAGATTATTACGGTATAAAATTATTACAAATACAAGGAATTCGAAAAATCAAAGTCAGGTAAGTGGGACATAAAATTGTAACTTTACAAGAATGGTTGAAGAGGTAGGTTACATCACTTGTAGTTAGACAACTTATTGATAACAACCAGTAGCCGTGACTTGTGAGTAAAAAGATAATTATTATAAACCTTTTTTCTAAACCAAAAAGATTAAACTCTTTTGTGCATCAAATCAAATCTCTACCTATATGTGATTTGATTAAAAGTTCATCACCTTTTCTTCTTTTTTTTAACTTTAATTTCCTTATCCTTTGATGTTCTTCTGTCTCCACAAGACTATATGTACTCACTCTGGACCCTTTAGAAATTTCCAATGTCGACTCGATTTTATTCGCGAATTATCATGTCATGACAAAATTTAAAGTATCATATAATGCTGCATATATCGGCATATTGCTCGTACCGAATATCAGATGGACTAACAGCGGTGTGTCACTGAGCATCCGATGAACTAACAGTCCTGGCGAGTAACATCGAACAGAACCAATAATTTCGATTCCTTGTCGTTTTATCTATCCAGTGGGTACATTATAAACCCTTATCTAGATATAATTATTTTCTTTTGTTTTGATACGGATAAACAAAAAATTATTGCGACGACTAATTACGAAGAAAAAAAAGGCACGCAGGCCTGAAAATAATAATAATTAAATGTATGATAGCTTGAAGCCTGAGGTCCGGCCTACCAAAGTATCTATCATATCAGGTTGAAGAGACACAATGTTTGGACATGGCATCAGCAGTAAAATTAGATTCGAGAAAAGCATGACGGAATCTAATATTGTCACCACAATGATCCTAGATACATTCCAATGAACGAAGACCTCAGCCACGTAGCAACTTTGAATACCCGAAAGCCAATGACCCGAGCACTTAAAGAATCTATAATCTGATGCACCAATGACGTTGCCTAGACTGCCTGACCTGGATATCCCCTTGCAGCACCATCACAAAACACGCCAATGGCCTGAGTAACTAAGAATCTACAATCTGAAGCACTAACACGTTACCTAGACTGCACACCACAATCAGGCAATCTGCTCATCTTAATGAGGAGACCATTTGCACTCAATAGGGTGCAAGTGTTTGAGTCCTCTCTTTCAAACATCAAAATAAGCAAGAATTTCCAAATCTTCTCAAGTATTGTGCATATGCCACTTCAATCTAACAAAGTTACCATGAATCATCTAATCCACCTTGATTTTGATATTCCTTAAGGCAGCTTTTGCACCATCAATGGCAATGACATTGCGTGGTTTACATAGTTCAGCTCTAACCACTATGTATGTTGTCAACCACATTTTAATTCTTCGCCTAACTGCTCTGAAAGACTGCACCGTGTGAACCAAAGAATATACTCCAAAGTCTCTATTTTCTGATTGCAAAGATAGTATTCGGAGAAATTGGAATACCAATCTCCTTCATTCTAACCTGGGTTGCACAACATTGCTTCTTCAGTAACTTCTGCTTTCTAATCAGCCAAATTTGGAAGATTTCCGTCCTTCACAGCATACAAGCACATGGAAGCAAAGCATGAGGTTCTATGATATGATGTGCTGCATATTTGACATTGAATTTGCTAGTCTTATCAAACATCCATATCTGTGCGTTATCGGCACCAGCTAGAGAAACAATAGACTGATCACTAAAACCAGCTCTCTCCACTTTAATCGACAGCTGGAGTAAATTTTCTATCTTAAAAGTTTTGCACACACAAATCCCATGCAATCGCTTACAAGATATAACCTCATAACACCCAATTTTTATATCCACTATTCTACAGTAAGCAAGTACAAAAATTCCACTCTACATTGATTGTTTCTTTCACAGTAGTGGTTCCAGTTCCATTGAACTCACCTGTAACATTAAATGGGATAATTATAATGCCAGCATTTCGATTTTCAGGCATATATGTAATGCATTTACAAAAACCTAACAGCATTCCTTTTACGAACAATGCCATTAAGAACGAGAAGCTTAGTCTAAAACAAGAACACCTAAAGACTTCAGCATATCACAATGGCACTTCCATCAAGGGTCTACATATTATCTAACTGCAGAGTTTCGGTTTAAATGCAAATTTGATAATTCATGCATGTTTGTGCTTTCTTAGAAGTTACCAAAAACCAATTTACTAAGTTCGATATCATTTTGACTATGATTAAGTTACAGAAGCATAAGAGCTTTTGTACAAAAAAAAGCATAAGTTTTATACAAAGAACTAACTTGATTGGTTGAATTTCGTGATTCACGATGACATATAGAGAGCTTGATTGAAATCTAACTACGATACATGAACGCCCTATCAATCATACTGATGCAGGGGCAACCCATCACATACCCTCCCAAAAATTGACTTCTTTCGGTATCACAACAGAAATTCAGGCATCTTGTAAAGTAGTTCTAGATACAACAACTAATATGACATAGATTCTTCGTGTACATCAAAGATAAAACAATTTTCATTTCGAAACCAACACACAAACATAAATAAGCATATAACTAAAACGTTAAAGAGAGGCACCAACTAAACAAAAAAACAAAGACTACATACTTGCAATGAGTTATGGACCCTTCATGTCAGAAGCAGCTCTCGGATGTTCAACTTATCTTCGAATACCTTCATCAATTAAGGAACTTCTTGTTCATATGGTTTCAAAAACCTGTCCGAAAAGGACTTATCTGTCATTACAAAAAGTAAGGTCAGAGAAACTTTTACCTTAACCAGACCCTTGGAGACAAAAATTATGATAACAGAGCACCTAAAAATAATCTTGTCCTACAAGTTGTTATGTAAAATCACTGGGGTTTCAGCAATAATCAATAAATCATAAGTCATAAGACTCATAACCCATTTCATTCACAAGGAAATTCATGGTTGGTGAGAGCCTATTATGAAAACTCATTTCTAGTTTCAACAAATCAATACTTTGGCATATTTGCAGATCCAAAAATTAGAACATGTAGAAGAAAAATGTATAGGTATTAACTAGATTAATAGATTCAAATGTGAGTAAAGACAAAACGTTACTGCACCTAGAAATCCCTTGCAATCACTTGAAAAAACGTTGCTGCACCTATAAATCATGTTTTCAATGCCAGCAGTTCGGTTTCTAACATACAAAAGCATACAAAAAGAAGCTTAAGAGGTTCCCAACAAATAAATTTTAAGTATTCGAACAGGTAACTAATTTGATTCTTGGACGGGTCTCATTTTGATAATTTGATTCTTGCCTATACAAAGAGAGCCTGAATGGAGCCTAAATAAGGTCATAAAACTTATGAACCATACAACAAACCACAAATATGAGATAACCGCTTTCCTAAAATGCCAGTTCGTGCTGTTCTACAGATGAAATCCATTCACTGAATACTGAAGTTCTAGATAAACTAAGAGTTGGTTGAATGCGTAAAGCAACTGCCCCATACAGATATATATACCTTTGTTGTCAATCAATATAAAAAACTAGCCTGTCAATACCCAGAGAAAGACTAACATAAACTGTAATTTGAAAATTTCAGATCATCTACAGGAATGTCACATCTTCCTAATTTGATTTAGAAGAAATGATTTGTTTATGTATGATTTACCTTCAACGGCTCAGGAGCTTGTTGCTCATAGAAAACCAAATAGCTTCTAGTCTTTGGTTGTTGTATTTAGGATACTCCTAATGCTACTCTAGCATATCATAGCGAACCAAATTGCATGATACTAGGATATACAGAGACTACTATTTCTAGCTATCCTAGTAGAGACAGGGATAATATCATGGGCAAGCTCCCACACAGGATGACACTGGGTATGTGCAAAGCTAGCATTACACAATCCTTTTTATCTTAGAATTTGTGAATGTTCCGAGAGGCTTGTGAAATGATGATCATGGCATGAAGAAAATTTTTAGAGGGAAATACCTTTTTCAGATAAATTTTGTTAAATCAGCCAGCAATTTCTCGTGAGAGTTCTTTGACCTGAAGGAGACACAAAGAACAGTTCATCAGATTAGTAAGTTATCAGGTACTTAAGAAGAAACACTAACATAAAAAATAATTCGTACATTTCCAATCATCTACGAGCATGTTCACATCTCTTGAATTTGATTAAGAAGTACTAGATAGTTAACTCTGGTTTACCTTCAACGGTACAGAAGCTTCTTGCTCAAACTTGATGACGAAGTCCCCTAAGAAAGACTCCTTACCCATATGCAAAATTGTTTGTAAGAAAAAATTATCCTTTATCAGACCCTTGGCTGTTAAAATTCGGTTAACTGAAACCCTCGGTACAATGGTCTTCTCCAAGCCATAATTCAAAATCATTGGGCATCTGGCAATAAGCAATGAACTAATACCCATTTGATTCCATTATCATCGATATCCTCTTCTCAGAGTGCTTCATACACTACGGATGTAATATAAATACATTTTGAATTTGAGCTTCTGACCAACCCCATTTCCTGTAAGCACTCAGTTTTGTTTCCCAGGTAGATTTAGTCATCCCCGTGATTGCCTGAATAGCACTAAGGAATGCAGTTTTGTAAAGATCAAAACCCATAACCTTAATCTCTTGTGCAGTGTCTTTAAATTTGATAGTGCCTATCATCAGTAATGTTGGTTGGTTGATTAGAAACGTGACATTATTTCGATTGAGCGACACCTTCATCTCTCAAAACCTGTGTATCCATCAGTACCAACAATGTTCATGATGAAATTGAACAAAAATGAATTATAAAGTTTTCTAAACTCCTATATAGGATATCTGGGTCAGTAGATAAGACATTGGCAAGTTCAAGTACAGAGACCTCTTTAGAATTGAAATAATCAGATTTGGGTTAAAGGGTTTTATGACTAGCAAATGAAAGGATCAATAAGCTTAAGTAAAGTAACAAATAGAATCTGGATTTGATGTGGTTTTGAAATTGAAAAAAATCTAATCTAACCTTGATAGGAAAAAGGAAAAGAAGGGTTTTTTTGTAGAGAAAGGGGTTTCAAATCTCCTCCATTGATGATCCTATTCCGAATCAAAGTATTACATAAAGAACGAAACATTGCTACAGAAAATGAAAATAAATTATTAGGGTTTTAGAATCGCACTTACAGGTCTTGATCGAGTTCACTTAGTGGAGAGAGGATATGAAACGAATTCTGGTGGGGACTGGGGAGTGTTGGCAAAATTCAAAGGATATATCCGGGCAAGGGCACGGGCCTGGATATGGGCCCTAAGATGTGGCTGCTTCTAGGGTTTGCCCTTGGCCATCTCCTTACGGGGTAATCCAACCCTTCAAAACCTTTCCACATGTATTCAAGAAAACATCGTAGCCATCTATAACTGATACCTCGTCGGCCAGATGCCTTATAAGAAGAAAGTGGTATCCTCATTTTCTCTTCTCTAAAAACGATCCAAACCCTACCCCTAAATATCAACAGCCAGATCTCTTCTCAGTTATCAATGGAAGCAAAAACACCAAATACATGTCCATCAAACTACAATAACAACTAGCATAACGATATCTCCTCTCAAAAAACAATGGTACCTAGCACAACTTTCTTCACCAATTGTTTTCATTCTTTTTTAAGCCAGATGTATTGTGGAGTTCAGTTGGTATCTCTTTATTTTTTAGGTCTTTTTCCGCCGGGTTCCTCATTGGGCTCTTCTGAAAAAAGGATCTCAAAGAGATGATAAAGCCTCTTCTTCTTCCAAAAAATATAAGATAAACCTTTCTATCTGGCTATAAAATGATAATAGTGAATCCCTGCAGATTTGATACGCTAGAGCTATATTTCAAACACTTTGCATGCTGAGCCGAGGATTTTCATTTTTTCGCAATAAAAAATAGTTTTTTATTAGGAAATAATATACGAGAGTTTATATTTAGGAGATATGCACTTTAAGTTGTGAGAGTTAAATTAGGAATTATCTTCAGAATTAAGTTTTGTGATTGTATAAATATTTTGAAGAATTAATGAGAAAGATACACCAAGATTAATATCAATGTAATCTTTTATGCTTCCGCGTTTATGCTCAACTCTCTCTTGCTCGATCCTTAACATCAGAGTTAAGCCCTAGACCCAGACCAGGGTGTAGGCCGAGTTACTGGCCGAAGTGTTTGTTGGAAAATTACTGGGCTGCAATGGAGATGAAAACAGAAACAGATTTTGGTTGTACTCTAAAACTTTCAAGGCTCTGGATGATTTCTTTTAGACAAATATTTTTACCCTCCCAATGAATTGGCGATTGCAACAGGTATGTGAAATACTGCCTTCAGGATACAATGAAAGCCCTACAACCGGAAATTGGATTCAAGGTTTGCACCCCTTGACCCAATCAAGAACACATGTAAAACAGATTCTGATGATGCTTTGTTTAAGAAAGAAAAACGGAAGAGATTTTCGATTTTTATATGAAAACGACTCTGGGAGATGCTACTTATAGGGTTTTTCACGTCTGTTGGAAACAGACAAGTTTCTCTTCACGAAACGTCAGGTCCCTTCATCAATAGACATTAATGGTGTCTGTTAGATCTAGAATTTTCTGGAAACGTTTTCTAACGGTCCAAACAGTTACGTATCAAAAAATTCTTATTGATATAACAACCAGTAGGTTACATCACTTGTAGCGCAATTGAAAATATTCTGGCTACGCCCCCCAGGACCCCCTTCGCAGCGCAATTGAAAATATTCCAACAGTGTTTAACCGATATTAATAGGTAGGTTACATCACTTGTAGTTAGACAACTTATTGATATAACAACCAGTAGCCGTGACTTGTGAGTAAAAAGATAATTATTATAAACCTTTTTTCTAAACCAAAAAGACTAAATTCTTTTGTGCATCAAATCAAATCTCTACCTATATGTGATTTGATTAAAAGTTCATCACCTTTTTTTTCTAACTTTAATTTCCTTATCCTTTGGTGTTCTTCTGTCTCCACAAGACTATATGTACTCACTCTGGACCCTTCAGAAATTTCCATGGTCAACTCGATTTTATTCGAGAATTATCATGTCATGACACAATTTAAAGTATCATATAATGCTGCATATATCGGCATATTGCTCATACTGAATATCAAATGGACTAACAGCGGTGTGTCACTGAGCATCCGATGAACTAACAGTACTGGCGAGTAAAATCGAACAGAATCAATAATTTCGATTCCTTGTCATTTTATCTATCCAGTGGGTACATTATAAACCCTTATCTAGATATAATTATTTTATTTTGTTTCGATATTTATAAACAAAAAATTATTGCGACGACTAATTACCAAGAAAAAAAGGCATGCAGGCCTGAAAAAAATAATAATTAAATGTATGATAGCATGAAGCCTGAGCAGGGACGGCCCTGAGGCAAAGTCAACGAAGGTTAACTTTTGGGCAGCAACACTATGGCGCATCAAATTTAGTTTTTGGTTTAGGGGTGGTTTGTTTTAAGATAAAAATATGGAGGATTAAATCGTGATTAAAAATAAATAGAAGGACCTTTTCCTTATAGATTTTAGTTCATATTATAAATATTTAGTTACTTTAATGGCTTATTGATAATTATACAACAAGTATCGTATATCACAGAATATACAACAAGTCTCCTATATATATACTACAGAGAATGAAAATCAAAGACCAATTCTCTTTTATCAGACTCTCTAGAAAATTTCTTTCCTTCGGTTCTTAATTCCTTCCATACATCACTTCCACTTGATCCACCGTCTCCATGGTAAGAAAAATCAAACCCCCAATTGTAGGTATGGTTTTGAAAAGAAACAATCTTCAAGATGGCAAAATTGGAAGACAAGAAAAAAGAGATTAGGATCCACCAAAGTCTTTGTAGGATCTTTTGATATGTATTTGATTAGGAAACATTTGCTTGTCATATTTATATTTAGAGAATGATATGGTTATGGAAACATTTCGCAACTAAATATATTTATGTATAGACTTGTATGGAAATGATGCTACTACAACTTATAGACCATCTAATACTCCTAATTACCTTTCTTTACATGGAAGGGGGCAACATTTTTTGGTTTGCTTTGGGGCAGCAAAATGTCAGGGCCGGCCCTGAGCCTGAGGTCCGGCCTACCAAAGTATCTATCATACCAGGTTGAAGAGACACAATGTTTGGACATGGCATCAGCAGTAAAATTAGATTCGAGAAAAGCATGACGGAACCTAATATTGTCGTACAGAGGGCAGACCCTTTACCATCCAAATTGCGCTTGCAGAATCCGACACCACAATGATCCTAGATACATTCCAATGAACGAAGACCTCAGCCACGTAGCAACTTTGAATACCCGAGCCAATGACCTGAGCACTTAAAGAATCTATAATCTGATGCACCAATGACGTTGCCTAGACAGCATAACCTGGATATCCCCTTGCAGCACCATCACTAAAGCATTTCCACGACAGCCTCTTCGGATAAAGGCTTTAGCTCATGAAGTAGTTGTGCTCATTAAATACGCAGACATTTTATTGCGTGTGAGGTTAAGTATACTGTTCTATCAAAAAAAAAAGAGGTTAAGTATACTGCTTCCTTGAACCCCGTCATTAAGTGAATTCTTTAAACTTAGTTTTCCACTTGTGGACGTTCTAATCCCAGACATCATCCAAACTAGTAAGAATTTCTTTTGCTTTACACGATTCTTCAAGAGACTCAAAAGACTATCGATATCAACACCATTCCAATCATCCAACAGAAATACAATCATCACCAGAAGACGATGATAGGCGTTCAAAAACTCTCCGCACAGTCGTTTCAAGATAAGATGCAGTTTGAGGGACAAAACAATAAAATCTAGTATCAAAATGTGATGTAACCTTGTCATCATTAAACACAGACTGAGCAAGAGTTGTCTTTCCAATTCCAACAATACTCGCAACGGTAACACCTTGCGATTTGTCATCTGTATAACCATATTGTTGCACGCATGGCAAGAATAGATCGAAACCTTCACCACTTGTAATTCCAACGAAACTTTAGGACCAGGCATCTGATTCTGAATGGTCTGACTCGTGTAAAAGTTATCACCTTTTTGGGATTTGTGCATCAAATCTCCAACTGTATGTGATTTGAATTAAAAGTTCATCACCTTTTTTTTTAACTTTAAATTTTCTTATCCTTGATGTTCTCCTGTCTCCACAAGACTACGTGTACTCTCTCTAGCTATACGGACCCTTCGGAAATTTCCATGGTACTTCTACATTTATTCAAGAATTATCATGTCATGATACAATTTAAAGTACATTATAAAGCGGTGTCACTGAGTGTCTGATGATGTAACACTGGCGAGTAAAATCGTCCATAACCAATAATTTCGATTCCTGGTCATTTTATCCGGTGGGTACAATAAACCCTTGTGTATTTGTCTATTTTTAGGTTTTTATTTTTATTTTTGCTAGGTATAAAATTCATTTTTTTTGTTTTGATACAGATGATTATTTTTTTTATTGCAGCGACTAATTACAAAGAAAGAAGGAACCCAGGTTAGAAATTTCCATGGTACTTCTACATTTATTCAAGAATTATCATGTCATGACACAATTTAAAGTACATTATACAGCGGTGTCACTGAGTGTCTGATGAAGTAACACTGGCGAGTAAAATCGTCCAGAACTAATAATTTCGATTCCTGGTCATTTTATCCAGTGGGTACAATAAGAAGAATTAATTGGGGGATATGGGAATTAATTGTGGGATATGAATTACTTCCCCCAACCCATGGTGTGTGCTAAGGGGTGACTTTTGGTTATGAATATACTAAAATACCCTTCTCTCAAAATAAAAAAAAAAACTTAAAATCAAAAAACAAAATCATATCCCCCATTTCCATCTCCACTTCTTCCCTCAAAATAAAAATTAAAAACTTAAAATCAAAAATCTAAATCATATCCCTCATTTCCATCTCCACTTCTTATTAATCTTATTTAGGGTAGTGTTTTGAAACCCAAATATTCTCCATTCCCTTTCAAATTCTAAACTCTCCCCACTCTATATCAAATTCTCTTCACCTCACTTTGGAAACGAATTTTTTTTTTATTCGGAAGTGATGAAGATCATCTTTGAAAGTGATGATGACCATGCGAATTGATGAAGACCATGTGGTGCGAGGGTTCCGGCATATGGTCTTCATCAATTCGCATGGTCTTCGTCACTTCCATTTGAATTTTTCTGGCTTTAAAAAGCTTGGTACCGGCATGGTCGAGTTGATATGAAGACCATGCTGCCGGTATTTTTTTCCCAAGCATAGTTTTCATATTTATTTCCTATGCGTAGAAAAACAATCACGGCATGGTCTTCATATCAACTGACCATCTATCACACCAAGCTTTTTAAAGCCAGGAAAATTCAAAATGGAAGTGAGGAATACCATGCCGGAATTGATGAAGACCATATGCCGGAAAACGACTACCGGCATGCCCGATAATTTCCTATCAATGCCGGTAGTCAAGTGAAAAAAAAAATCAACATTCGGATACTTTTCATTCGTGTTCCGACATAGGTATTTAAGCAAAATACTATGCTTAGGAGCAAGTACCAAATGCCTTTCGAAAAAACTATTACCATGCCGGTACCTGTTCAAAACCAGAAAAAAATCAACATTCGGAAGATCAAAACTAGGAAAACAATTTATGAACCCCCCAGATAGTGGCTACGCCCCCCCGAACCCCCCCGGATAGTGGCAAACAATTTATGAACATTTCCAACAATTTCCGGCATGAGTTTTTGGTTGAATACCATGCCGGCACCAAGCTTTTTCAGCTGCAACAATGGTGGATTCAAAGAAAAAAAATCAATTTTTCAACCACTTATTATCAGTAATTCTCTCATCACAATCATCTTCCCATTTTCAAAAAAAAAAATTCCTCTCAAATATTTTTTTTCCTCCTTCTACTCTCACCCAAACCCAAATAAAAATACACACTAATTTATCCCCCAGATACTTAACATTTTACTAATTATACTTAATCACTAATCCTAATTAGTGGGGGCTAGATTAGGAATTAAAAAAAAAATTACATAGGGGGTCACCCAGAATTGCTATTGGGACTCCTATTTTGTCTTGTAGCTATATCCCCCAATTAATTCCCATATCCCCCAATTAATTCTTCTACAATAAACCCTTGTGTATTTGTCTATTTTTAGGTTTTTATTTTTATTTTTGCTAGATATAAAATTTATTTTTTTGTTTTGATACAGATGAATTTTTTTATTTATTGCAGCGACTAATTACAAAGAAAGAAGGCACCCAGGCCAGAAAAGAAAAATAAAATAAAATAATTAAATGTATAACAGCTTGCACCCTGGCGGGCCTGGCCTTCTATAGCATTCAAGAGGTCTGGCCTACCAAAGTATCCATCATACTAGGTTGAAGAGACACAATGTTTGGACATTGCATCAGCAGTAAAAATTAGCTTCAAGAAAAGTATGACGGAACCTAATATCGTCCTACAAAGGGGAGACTCTATACCATCCGAATTTGGACCACCTGGGAAATATTTACACACTTCAAAGCTTCAATTGCGCTTGCAGAATCCGACACCACAGTGATCCTAGATACATTCTAATGAACGGAGACCTCAGCCATGTAGCAACTTTGAATACCGGAGCCAATGACCTGAGCACCTAAAGAATCCATAATCTGATGCGCCAATTACGTTGCCTAGACATCGTAACCTGAATTTTCCCTTTCAGCACCATCACAGAACACGTCAATGGCCTGAGTAACTAAGAATCTACAATCTGAAGCACTAGCACATTGGCTAGACTGCCTGACCTGGATTACCCCGTGCAGCACCACAGCACACCACAATCAGGCAATCTGCTCATCTTAATGAGGAGACCATTTGCATTCAATAGGGTGCAAGTGTTTGAGTCCTCTCTTTCAAACATCAAAATAAGCAAGAATTTCCAAATCTTCTCAAGTATTGTGCATATGCCACTTCAATCTAACAAAGTTACCATGAATCGTCTAATCCACCTTGATTTTGATATTCCTTAAGGCAGCTTTTGCACCATCAATGGCAATGACATTGCGCAGTTTACATAGTTCAGCTCTAACCACTAGGTAAGTTGTTACCCACAGATCATGAAACATTTTCGGAACCAAAGAATATAATCCAGAGTCTCTATTTTCTGATTGCAAAGATGGCATTTGAAGCAATTGGAATACCAATCTCCTTCATTCCAACTTGGGTTGCACAGAATTGCTTCTTCAGAAACTTCTGATTTCGAGCACCTAGAGTTGGATGAATTTCTTTTCTCCACAGCGTATAAGTACTTGCAAGCAAAGCATGAGGTTCCATGACATGATGTGCTGCATATTTGACAGCGAGGATAATTATGATGCCAGCATTTCGATTTTCAAGCATATATGTAAATGCATTTACAAAGGCCTAACAGCATTCCTTTTATGAACAATGCCATTAAGAATGAGAAGCCCAGTCTAAAACAAGAACACCAGAAGACTTCAGCATATCACACCAACACTTCCATCAAGGGTCTATAGGTATTATAATTACAAATACAGAGTTTCGGTTTAAATGCAAATTTGATAGTTTTTGCATGTTAGTGTTTCTTAAGAATTACCAAAACCAGTTTACTAAGTTCGAAATCATTTTGACTATGATTAGGTTACAAAAGCATAAGAGCATTCGTACAAAAAAAGCATAAGCTTTATACAAAAGTTTTTTTGATTGGTTGAATTTCCTGATTCACGATGACATATAGAGAGCTTGATTGAAAACTAAGTACGGTATATGAACACCCAAATCAATCATACTGATGCAGCGGTAGCCCATCACATACCCTCTCAAAACTTGACTTCCTTTGATTTCCCAACAGAAATTCAGACATCTCGTAAAGTAAACCTAGATAGATAAGTTTAGTGATGATAAAGCATGCACCAACTATTATGACATAAATTCTTCATGTACATCAAAGGTAACAATTTTCATTCCATACCAACAAACGAAACATTAACAAGCATACAAGTAAAACATTGAAGAGAGGCACCAACTAAACAAAAAAAGAAAAACCACATATGTACCTGTAATGAGTTCTCGACTCCTCAAACCCTTCATGTCAGAAGCAGCTCTTGGATATTCAACTAATCTTGGAATACCTTCACCAACTCAGGAGCTTCTTCTTCATATGGTTTCAAAAACCTGTATGAAAAGGCCTTATCTGTTGTTACAGAGATCAATGTTAAGAAGCTTTTACCTTGATCAAACCCTTGGAGATTAAAATTATGATAACAGAGCACCTAAGAATGATCCTTTCCTACAAGCTGTTAGGTAAAATCATTGGGGTTTCAGCAATACTCAATGAATCACATAAGTCATAACCCGTTTCATTCACAAGGAAATTCATGGTTGGTGAGAGTCTATTACGAAAACTTGTTCAAGTCTCAAGACATCAATAGTTTAACATATTTGCAGATCCAAAATTAAAGCATACAGAAGAAAACTATATAGTTATTAACTAGATTCATAGATTCCAATGTGAGTAAAGCAAAAAAGTTACTACACCTATAAATCCCCAGCAGTTCGGTTTTGCAACATATAAAAGCATACAAAGAGAAGCTTAAGAGCTTCCCAACAAATAAATTGTAAGCAGTCGAACAAGTAACTAATTTGATTCTTGGACAGGTCTCATTTTGATTCTTGGCAATACAAAAAGAGCTTGATTGGAGCATAAATAAGCTCATAAAACTTATGAGCCTACAAAAAAACTGAAAACATCCGTTTCCTAAAATGCCAGTTCGTGCTGTTCTCCATTCATTGAAATTTGAATACAGAAGTTTTAGATAAACTAAGAACTAAGAGTTGGTTAAATGCATATATATACCTTCGCTGTCATCAATATAAACTGTCAATAAACTAAATAGACCGAGGGAAAGCCAAACGTAAATTGTAATTCGAAAATTTCATATTATCTACAGGAATGTTCACATCTTCCTGGTTTTATTTCGAAGCAGTGAATTGTTTAACTATGATTTACCTTCAATAGTTCAGGAACTTGTATCTCATAGAAAACCAAATTGCTTCTAGTCTTTGGTTGTTGTATTTAGGATACTCCTACTACTACTCCAGCATATCCTGGAAAACCAAATTGCATGATACTAGGAGATACAGAGACTACTATTTCTAACCAAATTGCATTACGAAATCCTCTTTATCTTAGAATTTGTTTGTGTTCCGAGAGGGTTGTGAAATGATGATGATATCATGAAGAACATTTTAAGAGGGAATTACCTTTCCCAAAGAAATTCTGTGACATCTTTGTATAATTGAGCTGTGACATCAACATCAGCCAACAATTTCTCATGAGAGTTCTTTGACCTGAAGGAGACAAAGAGAGTTCGCCACATTAGTAAGTTAACTAGATTAAGAGGAAAGAATGACATAAATTATAATTCGTAAATTTCCATGTTCACATCTCCTGAATTGATTAAGAAGTAGTACATTGTTGACTATGATTTACCTTCAATAGTTCAGGAGAACGGCAAATGTGTGTCCGTCAGTACCAACAATGTTGTTGATGAAATCGAAAAAAGTAATTGTAAGCTTTTCTAAACTCGTTTATCGAATATCTGGATTAGAATTGAAATAATTAGAATTGGGTTAATGGGGTTTTATGAGTAACAAATGAAAGGATCCTTGGTGATGACATTAGAGATGTCTTATTCACTGAACCCATAAGCTCAAAGTGAAGTAACAAGAGAATCTGGTTTTTGTAGAGAAGGGGGTTTCAGATCTCCTCCATAAAGAACTAAACATTGGTACAGAAAATGAAAATAAATTATTAGGGTTTTAGAATCGCACTAACAGGACTCTTGATCGAGTTCACTTAGTGGAGAGAGGATATGAAATGAATTCTGGTGGGGACTGGGGAGTGTTGGTGAAATTCAAAGGATATATCCGGGCAAGGGCACGGGCCTGGATATGGGCCCTGCTTCTAGGGTTTGCCCTTAGCCATCCTAGGGGCAGCATAGAATACGTGTGAGCCGTTAGATTAAATATTGAAAAATAATCAACGATCAGAAGTTATCCCTTAATTGAACGGGCTGAAGCTCTATTATATGCCTCGTAAGAAGAAAGTGGTGTCATTTTCTTTTTCTTTTCTCGACCAAATCCAAACCCTAACCCTAAATATCAACAAACAGATCTACTCTCTTCCTTCATGGATTCACTATATGTCCATCAACGATAATAATGATTTGTTTCTCACAATGATTTCTCCTCTCAATGAACTATGTTAAGTTCCCATCTTAATTCCACCATTTGTTTAGATTGTTTTCTAAGAGTGAAATGATATGGTGTTCAGATGGCATCTCTAGTTTTTTGAGGTCTTTTTCGATTCGGCTCTTCTTTGGGCTTTTCGGAACAAGGAAGTTCAACAAGATGATAGAGGCTGCCTAATCTTCCCAATCTTAATTTTGAAACCTGTTTTGAGGCATACTGAATTTTTTTGAGGCATACTTATTCATTATCCCATCTAGGGTGGGTTAATAAGGGGTGTCTAAAGGTAGTGCAATTACCTATATATCCTTAAGCAATTTAAATTAGAGTGCCCTTATCCTCAAAAACCTAAAATCAAAAATCAAAATAACCTTTAAACTTAAACACCTTGGATTTTAATTCAATCAAGCAATTAATCAAGCAAAGGAAACACAAATCGAAGTGAGCGATGTTGGAGTGCGAAATCCAAATCTCAATTGTTCTCATATGTATTTTAGAATGTATTTGTAACAAACCCATCTAGTTTTCGAATGATTTTATTTTGTTTGATCGATAGGATATGATTTCAAAGATGAAATTAGGGGTTTTCAGAAGATCAGTTCGGCTGATCTTGGAATATCAATTTTGAGCCGAACCTAGTATATGATTTAGAGAAACACTATGTTCGGCTAATGCGACTTTGGTAGATTGTGTTCGAATCAGCCGAACCTAAAATTCGTCAGTTTCAGAGTGAAGTTCGGCTGATAATTTTTCAGCCGAACCTAGACCAAAAAAAAAAAAAAAAAATTTGTTGTAGGTTCGGCTAAAAAAAAAAATCGGCTGAAAAATTGTTAGCCGAACCGTTCATCTGGGTCAGTAGATCTAGGTTTTAAAAATTCATTTTTTTTGACAGATTCAACATATAAAAAGGACCTTAAACCTCGTATAGAAGCATACCTCTTATTTGAATCACACATTTTGGTAACTTCTAATCACTAAAATCTCAAAACCCAATTTTTTTTTCACTTCTTCTTCTTCTTCCTCTCAAAAATCCCAACTCTCTTACATAAATTTGTTTTTTTACCACTAATAATTTAATTTTTTAATCAATCCTTGAAATTCCTAAGTAATCAAATCTAATCATAATCATTAAAACTAATTATGTAAGGGTAGTTATGCCATTATTAAAAAGGGTGGATAAGGGGTGATGTTGTTTTTTATTTAGTGACCCTATTTTGGCACTATTTAGTATGCCTAAAAAAAATCCAGTATGCCTCAAAATAGGTTTCTTAATTTCCTCCGTTTTTATTGGTCAGCTTCTTTAGCCATATAATTGTTTTTCTTTTCAAAGTGAAGATTTAATTTTTGTTTTAGTTAATCCATCTTTAACCAGCCTTTTACTCTTTATTGAAGTGTGAAAATCAAAGTTTGTATGTGAATGTGAATAATCATAATTGAAGATTAATTTTAAGTTGTTAAATACTAGACTTATTGGTTACTTATTGTCCGCCCTATGAGCATTTACAGAAATGACACCATCCAATATTGTATCCACGACCCTAAAATCAAAAATCTCTTTTATATGACATGATTTATTTATTTTAGGAGCACAGTGTTGCACAATCATTCAAAATTTTATCGAATTCCAGACTCTATTATTTGCAAGTCCAATGCAACTCTGCAATTCATTATATGCAACAAGAACAGAAAAAAAAACATAGGCGAGAGGAAAGCCCATATAGTGGAATGGCAACATTGGCTATGTAAGGTGCCGGATTAATTACTGAAGAGAGTACCAAAATTCATATAAGATAGAGAATTCTTACAGGCAATGGGGAGATAAATCTAAAACCTGCATCAGAAATTCTTCGAAGTTGTTACTTGTTTCAACATTTCTTCCTTTACATTTGAAAATCAATATGTTGCGATGAATATCAACAAACCGGGAGTAACAAACGAAGTAGATATAATGGGTGACAAAAATGAGAGTAACCTAATGGCTAATATAACCACAACCTAGCCATTTACAAAAACATAAGTAAATGGAAAATTGGAAAATAAAATATTAGAGATATAAAACCTGATTTAATTGGGGGCCATGACATTTTATTTACACCCCAAAATTTTCAGGGACACATTCATCCGATTATATAAAATACTGTTTTACCCTCGACTAATTTTTTTTTCTTTCAAATCACGACCCTAATTAACGACCCTTTAAAGACAATAACGACTTTAAGGGTCGTCATATACAAAATAAAAACAATAACGACTCTTTCAAAGGATCGTCAGGGAATTGATTATGTATATGACAACTCCAAACTGCCGTACATTTCCGCATTAAAGACTCTTCGAAGAAGATATCGACTATTTTATAAGAAATAACGACTGTTTAGAGTCGTCACTGAAACAGTCTAAACATTAACGACTGTTTAGGGCCGTCACTAAAACAGTAATGACTGTTGAGACTCTTAACATTAACGACAGTTTAGAGTCGTCACTGAAACAGTCTTAAACATTAATGACAGTTTAGAGTCGTCATGAACCACTTCAATACCATGACGATTTTTCATACGGATCTAGGCAAAAAAAAAAAAAAAATTATCCATGATCTCAGCGATTTTTCATACACATGGATAAACAAAAATTTTGAAAAAAAAAAGTTAAACTCTAATTAAATAAGATTATCACTAATTATTTTGGGGCATTTTAGCCATTTAGAAAAAAATTATAAGGGGTGACCGAAATTAGGTTTGGGAGACATTTTGTGTCCTCTAGTGGAGGCCCCCAATTAAAACTTCTAGCCCCCAATTAAACCTGGATATAAAAGCGCACTTATAGATCCTGGACGAGTTCACTTCGTGGAGAGAGGATATGAAATTGAAAATGAGTTCTGGTGGTGAATATTGGGTAAAATTCAAAGGATATATCAGGGCATGGGCATGGCCTGGATATGGACCCTTAGGTGTACGTAGCTGCTTCTAGGGTTTGCCCTTAGCCATCTCCTTACAAGATAACTCAACACTTCAAAACCCTGCCACATGTATTCAAGAGAACATCCTAACCGTCTATAACTGATACTTCGTCGGCCAGATTTGCCTTATAAAGAAGAAATGGGTGTCCTCATTTTCTTTGTCAGTGGAAGAAAAACAATCTCAACCCTAACCCTAAAAATATCAACAAACATATCTACTCTCATGTTCTTCTTTATCTTCATGATCCATCATCAATGGAAATAAAAACATCAAATACAACAACAACTTGTCGTGCACAATGATTTATCCTCTTAAGAAATTATGATAGTTTCAAAATCTGTGAGCCACCATTTTAGATTGTTTTCTATAGCAGTAATCACCCTAGTGTTCACTGGGAATCACAATTTTTTAACGCTGGTTCCATTTGGCACTTGTGAAAGATGATCACAAAGCCTCTCTAATCTCACAAAATATTTCGACAGTTTCAGTGGCCATAACGATATTTCTATTGATACACATTTGATTTTTTCTCAAGTGAAAATTTAATTCTTTTACAAGTTAATCCATCTTTTAATTAGTCTTAGTCTTCTACTCTTTATTTTGAAATGTGAATAATTATAATTTAAGATTGTTGGAATTTTGAAAACAAACTTCGAAGATATACGTGCATAGTTGTGTTGCTCGCATAGAGCTCCTACAAAGCAAGACTAGCACTTTCAAATTGTTGAAAAATCTGATGCAGCAGATGTTGTTGAGTTGGCTGGACTGACATCTGTTGAATATAGTTGTTTTTGTGGTGAGTGTTGTGATGCAGATACATTCGTTAATGCTGGTACATTGGACTGACTTTGCACTGGTGAATGTACAATAACATCTTCCATATTGTATGGTAAAGCACAACGACTAAATGGTGGTGAAATTAAAACGCTTGTGCTAGAGGAGATATTACTTGGACACAACAATGGTTCCTTCTGCTTGAGAGACTGAAATGGGAATGTGCTTTCTTCAAGACGAACATGGCGAAATATATAGAGTCTGTTGGTTTCACGATGCAAGCACAAATATCCTTTGTGTGTACTACTATACCCTATGAAGACATAAGGGAGAGATCTCGGTTCTAACTTAGTTGCATTGTACTGTCTAAGGCAAGGATATGCCAAACACCAAAAAACACATAAGAATTTGTAATCTGGTTTTTTGTTGAACAGAATCTCTAATGGTGTTTTTGTTTCTGAGACGGATTTAGGTAATCTATTAATTAGATAGCACGCTGTTGTAAAGGGATCCTCCCAAAAAGTTTTTGGCATATGAGCATTAAATAGTAATGCCAAACCAGATTCAGTAACGTATCTAATACGACATTCTGCTATGCCATTCTAAGGAGAAATATGTGGACAAGAGAATCTATGTTGGATACCTGATTCATTGAGATAGGCAGTAAATTTTTTGTACTCTAAGGTATTGTATGATTGAAAGACTTTGATCTTATGTCTAGTTAGTTTCTCGACTTGTTTATAAAAGTAGATAAAGGTTTGTAAGGCATCAGAACATTGTACAAATGGAAAAACCATGTGAAATGTGAAAAGTCATCCATTATTAGAAGATAGCATCGAAAACCAGATCTAGATAGTTGAGATAATACCCAAATATCTGACACAACCAAACTTAAAGGTTTGTCATAAACAGTGTTGCTTAAAGATAAAGACAATTTCTTGCTCTTACTAAGATGACAAGAATGACAGTAATCAAAATGCTTATTGGATACTAAAAGAGACTTTTGAAGTCAAATTTGAGAAACATTATGCAACATAGGATGTCCTAGTCGTTGGTGCCATAATGGGAAGGAAGATGATATGTTTTCCTGTGGATTAATAGGTTTGTCTAGCATGTCAACTCCTTCAAAAATGTATACCACATTCTTATTCAGCCATCGCAGCAGATTTATCCCCGTGTGCTTATCCTTCACAGGAAAATGAGATATGTGAAACTCAAAATACACATCATTGTCTTTACAAAACTAAGAAACAGACAACAAGTTAGTCTTTATGTGCGGTACATGATATATGTTGTTTAAATGAAAATATCTAGATTCATATATAAAGTAAGCATTACTAATGTTAGCAATGTCAAGAGCATTACCATTACCCACATGTACCATCTCAGTACCATCATACTCATGGGGTATTGTTAGGTTTCTCATACCAACAGTAAGATGATGTGTAGCACCTGTGTCAATGACCCATTGATTTCCATTTGTACCATCTGGTAGACCAATATATGCAGCAGGGTGCTTTTATTGATTGTTGATGGGTTTTTAACGAAACCAACATCTATCAGCTTGATGATTATGTTTCTTGCAGATCTGACAAGGCTGAGCATCCTGAGGGAAACTCCTTTGAGCCGGATGATAACGACGATTTGCTTGAGTGTTGTTGGGATGACTGGGTCCACGATTTTGATTATTGAATTGTATTGGTGCATATTTGCTGGATGACCAAGAGTTAGTGACAACTACATTTTCTATTGGTTGTTGAATAATAGAAAGATACTGCCCAAGCTTCATATCAAAGGTTAGTAGATGTGCATAGAAAGTCTGCATATCCATATCTTCTACAACACTAAGGGCAGTGATAATTGGATCATATGACTGATTTTATCCGTTACTGATGGACTATTTCATCTCATCAGCAGTCACCACATAGCATGTTGCTGCAAGCTAGTCAAACAAAGATTTAGGTTCATTAAATAATACTTTCAGTGTTTTGTTACCTTTGTTCATTGAATGAAGTTGTTTCTTCAGGTGCATCTGATGCGCCTTAGTTTTGGGTGAAAATTCACCTTCCAATGTATCCCAAACCTCCTCAGATGTTTCTAGACCACCCACTTTACCTAGAACAACATCAGTGAGGGTTGAGTTTAACCAGCCAACCAGTAAAGAGTCTTGTTCTCCATATGCTGTGAAATATGGGTTGATAGCTTCTGAGTTTGGTAATGTTCTTGCAGGTTTCACCTTTGTGCCGTCAATAAAAACAGTTAATCCATAGCCTTTGGGAATAGGTTTGAATTGGGTCTTCCAGAGAAATTTTTTTGTCTCTATAAGTTTTAGGGTTACCAGATGATGAATCCGGACTAGACAAAGTTGATTTGTTGTTTCCATTGACATTTTATTTTATTTTATTTTGTATTTGTATTTTTTGTTTTTATGAATTTGGAAGTGTAGATTGGATCTTGGATGATACCAAGTCAAAAAATATTTTTGGTGAATGACTTCCACACTTAACTCGTGGAGTCAAGATGTTATTTATATTAATAGAAATTACATCAATGGTTGTTACTGACTTATAACCTATTCAAAAGTTAACTAAAAATATATTAAATATAGCTTTAAGACTATAGCAATATACTCGGTTTCTAGCAATATACTCGCCTTGCTGACTGACTCAGTTGAGAGTCTTTAGGTGATGACATTGTTATCCTTGACACGAGCATTATTAGTTTATCTGATTTCAATTTCTTAAATTAGGGTTTCTTTAATTGTAACTCTATTTGATTATTTGGGGTTCAAATACGTGGATTTGGTTATTTTTGATTGATTTCAATTGTTTGTATTGTTACTAATCATTCAATTTTGGTATGTGTTTACTGTTCTTCTCGTCTTTTCAGTTATGGGTTTTATTAGATGGATTAAAGTTGTGCTCATGCAATTTTATTTGTACTTTATGTTGTTGCTGTTGTGGATGTATGCTTTTTCTCCAATTTTAGTAAATAATCTTCTTATGTGGTGTATTTGGTGGTTGCTCTCTTTTTGCTCAAGTTTGTCTTTTATTTCTGGTTACAGGGATTTTGGTCATCCTGCTGACTGAGATGAAGATAGATATTGTATATGGAGAGTACCACATATACCTAATAAATCAGGCTTATAAAGGACCATGGAAGCACAAGAATCGCCATTATGAGCTTTTAGTTACATGATTTGTTTTCAATTGTAAATGAATCTTTTTTTGTCGGTAAGTGCCTATTAGGAACATGGTACTTATTCACTTGTAATGTTGTGGTTCTGGTAGAATGACTTTAGTTTTTTTTTTTGTAATATGTCATCTGATTTAATGAACTCAGATTCGATATGTACAGGCTATTGGAGTCTGTGAATGCTACAACAATGTGTGTCGACGAATTACTAGATAAGATCAATGATGATGCTAGTGAGCTGGATAGTCTAATATGTATCAGTTTACATGTTTGCATTTGGACTGTGCGTTCGTGTAATCTCTGCTAGTTGAACTCAATGTTCTTCTTTGTTAGACTGTTTTTAATGACATGTCGATTTTGCATGTTTTTCTTGTCACAACCCTGAACCCGCTGAGGTGCACTGAACTTTGCGAAAAAGTAATTCTGTTTTACTTCCTGTCATACTTATCGTTACGTAAGTTTTCATATTTGGGTAAACCTATCATTACATGCACCCATTATATTCTTACAGTTGATCCAGTCGTTTATCTACAACATTTTGTAGACTGAAAACCTGAACTAGTGGTTAGTCAATCGTTTGCAGTGAGAAAGAGAGGTAGATTGTTGCTCGAGTGTATGAGGCTCCCTTGACTCGGAAATTGATGTGCATTTTGCTTATGAGAATCCAGTTGTTGCTTAGCATATATTGCCTATACCGAAACCTAGGTCATGTAAAGTAATACTATAAGAAAATTGAAAGTATAATTCTACCAAGTGGTATTATGTTCCTATTTGGGAAAGGAATCAAGCTTCTGTGAAGTTGCTATTAATTACGAGGAGTCTTTCGACAAGATGCAGGTACACTTCAGAGATCCATGAGAGTCTTCAATAGTCAAAATTGTTATTCTACAAACTATTGAACTTTTTTTACCATTCGACGTGATGTCTTTCTATGTTTCCACGCCTTTGACATTTGTACTGTGACAACACACATCTGTGGCCTATCCATTTTACTATATTTATAAGGTAGTTGTAATTGTACTTCCGTTTTTTCCTAAGTTCACTTTGGCTTGGATTTCTTTTTTGAAGCATCAAGTTTCTCTTTAGTGTAGTCATATTTATCTTAATTTTCTTTCCGGAAAGCATCTAACCTTATGTTTTCATTGTATTTTGTTGTACAAAAGAGCTTCAATCACTTTGAATCGCTATTTCTCAAACATTTTTATGATAAAATGATATGCATTGTTGTTGTACCAGGTGAGTTCATGTAGAGAATGAAAACATCTTAGTTCTAGAACCATCATGTAATTGTGTACTCCTGTAACCAGATGGTAAACTAATATTTAATCAACAAGTGATATCTTATCACACAGGATCAACAATGTAGGTATAAGGATAAACATGAAAACCCGGCATGCATTTGCAGTTGATATCTCTTGGCACATTCAAGGTGTCAACTGTTTGGTGAAAACGCAGTGGAGGCTCTTACATGGAACACATTTGCAGTTGATAGGTCTTGGAACATTCAAGGTGTCGACTGTTGAGTGTAAAATGTTAATCATCAAATGATACATTAGCCTATAGTATGGTTTTTTCTTAATTGGGGTTACCTTAACCAATGTAGGATAACTCTTTAGGCAACCAACTACAATTTTTTCTAAGTTTGTGCTTTTGCTTGTCTGCCATAGACGTTCTACACCTCTTTTTTTCCTGGTATTTGACTCATAGATTGTCTTCTTTTCTTCGTAAAATGGATCTCTTGCTTGTTTCACTCTCAATCACCACTGACTTCTGAAATGTAATGGCTCTTGTCAGTCTTCATTTTGAATTTCAATTTTCTATTTTGTTTGTTGTTGTGATATATGTGCAGCCTACCCAAACTTGTTTGGGCATAAAGTATCGGTTATTGTTATCTAGAAAGGCTAAGTGCTTGCCGAGATAATAAATTATTTGGCAGTTACTACAATAGTTGTAGCCGATGAGATAGCCATTATTTTGCAGTCATTACAATAGTCACTACAAATCTTGTTTACATCTTAGTTCGCATCTAGTTGTCTATTTGCATATATTTGTCTTTTTGTTAATCTTCACTGAATTTATGACTTGCTTTGTTCTTTCTGGGATCTTAAAATGCAATAACAATCTCTTTGACCTAACTGTTTCTGACTTAAAACCAAGTGCATCGACTTCCTATTTCCAGTGTTGCAGATTCCTCTTATAGTCTTATTCAAAGATACCACCTTACAAGGACCGGGACCATGGAGAAGCATTCTGGTTACATGAAGCTTCACTCATGTTTCCTTGGTAATTTTCTACTGTGATTTGGTTTTTAGATTTTTATGTGTTTCCTAAACTATTTCATATTTAGAACTGGTTGTAGTTTATTATTGTAAAACTAAAATGAAATCCACTTGTTTGGTGAATTTTTCGAAGATTTAGAACTTGAGTAATTGTAGTTTTTCGGGGTTGTACAATGAATTTAGTGAATATAAGTTTATAAGTTTAATTCAGTTTCAGTTTCTTGTTTTGTTTTGATCATATTTTATTTTGGATTTAGTTGAACCAAATCATTTTTTTTGTATTATAAATTAATGAAACGTCTGCTTCCACAAGTTGGTATTTATGGGCTATTCAAGGAAGTCGTAATTTGAAAAAATCAAAGAATTTCAAAAGAATACATTTTGAGAAATCAGACTACAATCTTAGGGCTCCCAAAACGTCTTCTTCCACTAGTGATAGGTGTTTAGCTTGTTGTTTGATCATGTATCTTATTTTCGGTCGATTTCAAGTCTATTTATATGGATCCTATCGTACCTATTTAGTGGCGAGGGTTCTGGTTTGATTTCTAATTCTTCCAAAAGTGTTAAGGATTAATTCTCATATGAATTATGGGTTTTGGGATCCTCTTAAGTTTGGATCTATTGATTGGTCATCTTATTTTGGGAAAGATCAAGCAGAGAAAATTGTAGTTGAACTTATGGAATTCAGGGATTCTTCTGTTGCTGATGGCGAAAGGGTAATAGTTATTAAGGATAATGATATTGCTGAGGCTCTTCAGAGCTGTGAAAGTTTGGTTGTTGGTTGTTTCGTTGGTCGTCGACTTCCTTTCCTAATGGTTCAACATTTCTTTCAAAAATAATGGAAGCTTAAGGGAGATTTTGAGATGACTCTCTATAACATGGCTATCAAGTGGCCAAGTGATGATGCGCCAATGTGGTGCAATATCAGTGGCTTGGCCAAAGTGTCAGATATGCGGAATGCATGTCTGAGTTGCATCTACACTATGGCATGTGCCAAACTGGGTTTGGACATGGCCAATGACGCAAGATTAGTATCAAGAGATGCCAAATAAGTTTGGAAAGTAAACTATATGCATGAGGCGTATAGGCATGCAAGCAATACTTGCATTATCACACTTGCATCATTGAAAAAATGATGCTTAGTAGTGATGGCGCTACGTTGGCTGGCAGACGCAGTCATTATGCTAGAGGCGAGATGACATGTGCAGGGCACATGGTCTTGACGGTTTTAGAGTTGGTTACATGGAAGTTGAGTTGCTTTATGCATAACTGAAGGCTATGACTTTTTTGTTTAGCTTTAGAGTGGGTTGGCGTCAGTTGGCACAGTTTGGTAACTGCCCAGCATAAAGTAAATCTGTAACTGCCTGGCGGTTACTTATACATAGATTTTGTAAGGCTATATAAGCCTGATCTTGTGAAGGAATTGGGTAATCCGGAACATGAAGAGTGTGTAACCCTAAGTGTGCAACAAATAAAAGGCTATGGCCTAGTTTAAAGCTTAGTTCTGTTGGTGCATTAATCCCTTTATTTTGGCTTACGTTTATGCATCAAGCGGAGTATGTGTATTTGGTTTAAAGCTTGGAAGATTTGTGAGAAGAACCTCTATTTAGTATAGGTTGAATAGAGAATTAGTCGAGAAATTGACGTATTAGATAAGTGTGAGTTGGATGAAATTGTGATGTGGAGCATAGTTGTCATTGTCAAGTTGGTTGTAGCATTTGGGTGTTGCGAACTTGTGACAATTCGGGTATCAGAGCCCTGGTTAAGAGTCTCTCTATTCACGTTGGATTATAGGTATGCGAAACTGTAATCCAAGAATATGCAAGTGATAATCATACACGAAGGATGTCCTCAGAACAACTTGATAAGGGTGAAATAAGTTTTTTTACATATCAGAACTACACTAAGGGTACCGGAGACTCTGCAAGTGCTGATGACAAATAACACAATGTTGGGAAGGCCCAGCATAATGTTGGCAGAGACCGGCATTGCAACATCAATCGCTTGCCAGAGGGAAATGCACACACCAAGAAGAAGATATCTTCTGGACTGATGTTCATTGATGTGAAGATCAATGGAAAATGGGTATCAGAGATGGCTGATACCGGTGCTACCAAGTCCTTTATACATCCAGACGTTTCCATGACATTGAACTTAACAATTACTAGCGCAGCTAGCACCATCAAAACTGTTAACGCAGAACCACAAGTCAGTCGAGAAAAACTTCGCAATGCATATGTGAAAGTTGGAGAATGGAAAGGAAAACTAGACTTTCTAGTAATGGTCATGGATGATTATGAACTGATTTTGGGCATGTATTTCATTTGTGCGGCGAAGGCGTCGCCATTACCTCATAAGAATGGGATATTGATACAACACACTCAATACCCATGTTTTGTCTCTATGGTGAGGCAAAGTGAACCAGCAGACAAGATAATTAAGCCATATTTGTCTGCGATTCAGGTGAAAGAAGGCATACTCCAAGGCTTGGCTACTTTCCTATGAGTATTGGTTGAGATCAAACCAGGAAAGGTAGTATAAGTTGAGAATGGAATATGTGAGGCATTAGAAGAGTTTACATACATGATGCCTGCAGAACTACCTAAGGCGCTACCACCACGACGTAGGATCGATTATATGATTGAGTTGGTTCCAAGGGCGAGGCCGCCTGCACAAGAACCTTATCGTATGTCACCGCTAGAACTTGAGGAGATGCACAAGCAGATTTTTGAATTTATGGAGGAAGGATATATACAACCGTATAAAGCTCCATTTGGTGCTCCGGTTATGTTCCAAAAAAAGCAAGATGGCTCGCTTCGGATGTGTGTAGACTACAAGGCTTTGAACAAGTTAACTGTGAAGAACAAGTACCAAATTCCGCTAGTGGCAGACTTGTTTGATAGATTAGCTAAGGACAAGTTTTTCACCAAGTTGGATTTGCGCTCAGGTTATTACCAAGTGCGCATAGAATAAGGAGATGAACCAAAGACTGCAAATGTAACAAGGTATGGCTCGTTCGAATACCGTGTGTTGTCATTCGGCTGGACGAATACACCATTTTGCAACCTGATGAATGATGTGTTTGCTGAGTACATCGACCACTTTGTTGTGGTATACTTGGATGACATAATCATTTATAGTGAGACTTTGGAAGAGCATGTGATGCATCTTCGCAAAGTGTTTGCAAATCTTAGAAAAGCAAGTTATGTGAAGAAGGAAAAGTGTGAGTTTTCCCAGACCACAATTACTTTCCTTGGCCATGTGATATCGTGTGTGCATATGGACTAGAAAAAGGTAGAGGCCATTATGGATTGGCCTGAGCCAAACAAGCTTGGAGAGCTTCGTTCTTTCTTAGGTTTAGCTAATTACTACCGGTGATTCATAGTTGGCTATTCAAAGAAAGTAGCCCCATTGACAGATTTGTTGAGGAAGGACAAATCATGGGCATGGACTGACGAGTGTCATCGGTCATTCGATGCATTGAAGGAAGCGGTCTCGACAGAACCAGTTATTCACTTGCCTGGATTCGATATACCATTTGAAGTGCACACTGATGCTTCAGACAGGGCTCTAGGGGGAGTCTTGGTGAAAGATGGCCATTCAGTGGCTTACGAGAGTCGTAAACTTAATGATGCTGAAGGGAGATACACTATGCATGAGAAAGAGATGTTGGCAGTGAAACATTTCTTAAGAACGTGGCTCCATTATTTGTTGGGAACTTATTTCACCATAAGGACGGATAATGTGGCCATTACGTTCTTTTCCAGACAGAAGAAACTATCGCCAAAACAAGTAAGGTGGATTGACTTTTTGAGCGAGTTCGACTACAAGTTCGACCATAAGCCATCACGGCTTAATTCTGGGCCAGATACGTTAAGAAGAAAGTTGGTGGCAGAATATGTTACGGCAGTGACCACGATTGAGGCAGAGTTGTTGCCTCGAATCAAAGAAGAGACGAAGAATGATCAAGCATGTGTGCGCTTAACTAAACAGATTTGTAATGGGATCATTCATCGATACTGGCTAGATGATGGGATCATTTATTCCAAAGGAGGAAGAATTTATGTACCTAATTCAGATGGATTGATAAGAGAACTCTTGCGAGAGACGCGTGATTCCTTTTGGGATGGTCATCAAGGCATGGAACGAACTCACGCTTTGATAGATCGTTCTTATTACTAGCCTAAGATGGAAGAAGATGTTGAATTGTATGTGAAGACATGCTTAGTGTGTCAACTGGATAAGGTGGAAAGGAGAAGTGTAGCTGGATTGCTACAAACTTTTCTAATTCCAGACAAGCCATGGCAGTGCTTGTCGATGGACTTCACTAACGGGCTGCCAAAGGTGCAAGGCTTTAGCTCGATAATGGTCGTCGTTGATCGCTTTTCGAAGTATGTTACATTCATTCCCTGTCCCTATTCTTGCGACGCAAACGTCGCAGCGGATCTGTTCTTCAAGAATGTAGTGAAGTATTGGGGAATTCCTCGAGATATTGTGAGTGATAGAGACTCACGGTTTACAGGAAGGTTTTGGACCGCCTTGTTTGGAATGCTTAGTTCCGAACTAAAGTTTTCTACTAGAAATCACCCCCAAACGGATGGTTATACGGAGAGGATAAATGCATTACTAGAAGAGTATTTGTGTCACTATGTGACTGGAAGCCAGGGAAATTGGGTGGTGTTGATAGATACGGCCCAATTTTGTTACAATTTGCACAAGATTTCATCAACAGAGTTGAGTCCTTTCGAGTTAGAAACAGGCCAGCAACCATTAACCCCTCATGAGGTGCCAAAGTTTAAGAAGCAAGGTTCCTGTCCAGCAGCTTATCGTTATGCAATGTCAAAAATGGAAATGATTGAGCAAGCGCGTGATAGTTTATCCAAAGAACAAAGACGAATGGAGAAGTATGCTGATTTGCATCGCAGAGATGTGGAATTTGAGGTGGGATACATGGTGTTGTTAAAGCTAATGCCCCAGATTTGGAAGAAGATTTCTAGCAATACGGTGCATAGAGGCCTAATTCCAAGATATAATGTCCCTTTAAAGTGATGAAAAGAGTTGGTAAGGTGGCTTATAGACTTGAGTTGCCGGAAAGGCTGAAATTGCACCCCACTTTTCATGTCAGCTTTTTAAAGAAGTACCATCCCGATTTGCTGGACACTTCGAGACAACAAGCGAAGCGTGCACCACCAGTAATCAGATCACAATTCGACAAGCAAGTTGAGGCAATACTTGATGATCAAGTTATGGGGCAAAGCAATAAGAATAGGAGAACCTATTTTCTGATTAAGTGGCAAGGATTTCCAGACTCCGAAGCTTCTTGGGAGAAGGATACTACATTGTGGCAATTTGAAGAACAAATTCAGGCTTACATACAACAAAAATAATTGACGAGGGCGTCGAGTTCAGCTGGTGGGGGAGGTCTATAACAAGGCTGTCAAGTGGCCAAGTGATGATGCGCCACTTTGGTACAATATCAGTGGCTTGGCCAAAGTGTCAGATATGCGGAGTGCATGTCTGAGTTGTAGCTAGACTATGGAATGTGCCAAACTGGGTTTGGACATGGACAATGACGCGAGATTAGTGTCAACATATTCCAAATGAGTTTGGCAAGTAAACAATATGCATGAGGCGTATAGGCCTGCAAGAAAGACTTGCATTAGCACACTTGCATCATTGAGATAATGATGCTCAGCAGTGATGGCGCTACGTTGGTTGGCAGACACGATCATTATGCTAGAGGCGAGATGACATGTGCAGGGCACATGGCCTTGACGGTTTTAGAGTTGGTTACACGGAAGTTGAGTTTCTTTATGCATAACTGAAGGCTAGGACTTGTTTGTTTAGCTTTAGAGTGGGTTGGCGTCAGTTGGCACAGTTGGCTAACTGCCCAGCATAAAGTAAATCTGTAACTGCCTAGCGGTTACTTGTACATATCTTTTGTAAGGCTATATAATCCTGATCTTGTGAAGGGATTGGGTAATCCGGAACAAGAAGAGTGTGTAACCCTAAGTGTGCAATAAATAAAAGGCTACGGCCTAGTTTAAAGCTTAGTTATGTTGGTGCATTAATCCCTTTGTTTTGTCTTACGTTTATGCATCAAGCGGAGTGTGTGTATTTGGTTGAAAGCGTGGAAGATTTGTGAGCAGAACCTCTATTTAGTATGGGATGAATATAGAATTAGTCGAGAAATTAAAATATTTGCTAAGTGCGAGTTGGCTAAAATTGTGTTGTGGAGCATAGTTGTCATTGTGAAGTTGGTTGTAGCATTTGGGTGTTGCGAACCTGTGACACTATCCATGGTGACTCTGTCTTTGTCTTTGAGAAGATAAAATTTCTTCTTTAGTACATGGAGATTTATTTATTTCTGATCAACTGTTCATAGTAGAGCTTGGACTCCTTTACTTGAAAGAGGGATTGTTGAATTGAAAACTATTCTTGTGTGGGTTAATATGTTCAAGGTCCCAATTCATATGTGGCATGCTAAATGACTAGCTATTATAGCTAGTTTTCTTGGAAAACCCGTTATGTCTAATAAATAGACTCTATCTAGGTAACGAATAGGATATGCTCGGGTTTGTGTAGAGATTGATGCTCTCTGTGAATTTCCAACTTTGATTCCTATTATGCTTGGAGGCAAGAGGATTGAAATCCCCGAAGAATACCCTTGGAGACCTCCTAGTTGCTCTTTCTGTGAAGTTTTTGGTCATTCTATGGCTAGATGTATTAAAAAGCCTAAACAACCAGAAGTGACTATTACTCTAGTTGTTGCTACTATAATTATCGATTCTTCTAAAGAAATATGGATCAAGAAAACTCCCAAAAGAACCAGAACTGGTTCTCAGAAAAAGGGTAATGGTTCTGGTAGTAATTATGTCGATGTTAAAGTTTTGGTCTCTGGTTTTGTTAAAGAAATAGTAGTACAATTTTCTAAAGGGATTCAGTTGGGTAGTAGTAGTTCATCTCAATTGGTAGAAGTTCATGTTTCAATGGGTAATAAATTTTAATTTTTATCTGAAAATGTTGTTGAGTCATTACCTGGTAATAACTCTATACCTGATGGAATTCTTATGGACTCAACTGAAGTATATGTCCATGCTGCTATTAAGGATAATGACATGTCTTCTAGTGGTGTAAGTTCTTCTGAGAAAGCTGCTAGTGGTGTAAAATCACATTCCATTCACAAGCCTTTCAGTCTGAAGGATATTAAGATCCCTCCTAAAGTGACTGACCATAAAAAGTCTAGGAAGAATAGCAGGAAGATCCACCCTCCTAATGTTATCAATGATTAAGTTCGGATGCTGGAATTCAAGGGGCCTCAACGATCCCCTTAAACAAAGAGAGGTTAGTAGTTTTATTAGTGATAATAATCTTTCCCTTGTTAGCTTAGTTGAAACCCATGTGAAATTTACCAATAATGATAGAATAAAAAGGAACATTTGTCCTTCTTGGTGTTTTTTAGACAATTATGCTCATAATAATTCTGGTAGAATTTGGATTTGCTGGAACCCTGAAGTTTTAAAGGTTACTCTTATTCAGTCTTCTGCTCAAGTCATTTTTCTTGATGTTATTCTTCCCAAAAATAAAAGATGCATAGTCTCATTTGTTTATGGTGATAATGATGTTGTTGTTAGAAGATCCTTATAGGCTGAGTTAGAGACTTTTTCTTTGTCCAATAAATATATATCCCTAGATTGTTTTAGGGTATTTCAATTATATATTGGATGTTACGGATAAAATTAGTAGTTTTGTTATTCAAGCTTCTCAATACTCTAATTTTTGGAATTGTGTTCAAAATGCTCAACTTTTTGATCTTTCTTTCACTGGATTTCGTTTTACTTGGTGCAATCAGGAAAGTGGTGATGATAAGAAAAATTGGATAATGTCTTAGTTAATTTTGTTTGTCTTGTTGAATTTTTAAGATTCCATAGAAGATTTTTTGCCTCCAGGTGTCTCAGACCATAGTCCTAGCTAGTGTTGTTACTTACTATGAAGGTAGGTATCATGACCCCCCTCCTTTCCGGTTCTGCAATTTTCTCATTGAAGACCCTGATTTCTTAGATATTATTCGACAAGAGTGAAGTACTCAGTTAGAGGTAATCCAATGGTTGTGATTGTTACTAAGTTGAAGAAAGTTAAGACGAGGTTGATTGAGCTGAGGAAAATAAAATATGGGAAACACTCTGAATAATCTTTGGATGCTAAAAAGACTATGCTTGATCTTCAAGTTCAGGTACAAGCTAACCCTCTTTGTATGTGACTGCTATTTACGAGAGAGAAGCTGTTTTTGCTTTTGTTAGACTTTCCAGATTTGATGCCTCCCTTTCTAAGCAAAAATCTAAAGTGAAATGGATGGATGTAGGTGACTCTAACGTCAAGTTTTTCCATAATTCTATCAAAGAAATGAGATCAAGAAATAACATCCTTTCTCTTTTTTCTAGTTCAGGGGAAAAACTTAAAGATGATAAGTCTATTGCTACTAATTGTATAAAGTTTTATGAACAGTTGTTTAATTATCATTCTTCTCCGTTTGATTCTCAGACTATCTATTATGAACAATATTAAGTTTGATAATTCTCTTAGTATGTCAGAAGAAGCTCTGTTATTGCAACCAGTAAGCAAAGACGAGGTGGTTTATGCTCTTTCCACCATTGATTCTAATAAGTCGCCTGGTCCTGACGGGTTTTCTATTTTTTTCTTCAAAGATGCTTGGGATATTTCCGGGGACGATTTTGTTACTGCTATTCAAATCTTCTTTAAAAAAGGTATAATATTGAAGGAAATAAATAGTAGGTTCATTACTTTAGTCGCAAAGTGTGACAACCCTTGTACCGTAAATGATTTTCGACCTATTTATTGTTATAAAGTTATTTACAAATGCGTTGCAAAAATCTTGTCTCTTAGAATGAAGAAGGTTTTGAATAATCTAATTAGCTTGAATCAGTCAACATTTATCTCAGGGAAATCTATTCAGGACAACATGATGTTATCTCATGAACTTGTTAGAAATTATCATAGGATTGTTGGTGCTACTAGGTGTTCTTTAAAGATTGATCTTAAAAAATCCTATGATTCTGTTAGTTGGGATGTCGTAGTTTTAGCTATGTAAAAATTCGGGTTTCCTGGGAAGTTTATCAAATGGGTCTATTTGTACATCTCAACGTCTAGATTTTCTATAATGATTAATGGCTCTCCATTTGTCTTTTTTGGTGCTAGTAAAGGTCTTCGGCAGGGCTGTCCATTATCTTCTTACCTTTTTGTTATGATCATGGAAGTTCTCAATGTTCTTCTCCTTCTTCAAGTTCAGCAAAGTAGTTTCGGCTTTCACCCCAAGTGCAAAGTAGTCAATCTCACGCATCTCTGCTTCGCAGATGATGTTATGATATTCTTCAAAGTGACTATTGTTGCTGCAAATTCAGTCAAGGTTGTTTTATGTCAGTTCAATGCTTGCTCGGGTCTCGAGGTTAGTATCCAGAAAACCTCTCTCTTTCATTCTGGTGTGCATAATGATATTCTTGAGGGTATCCTTAGTTGTTTTGGCTACTCTGTGGGATCTCTACCTGTTAGATATCTTGGGGTCCCTTTAATTTCCACTAAACTTTCATATAGTGATTGTCTCCCTTTACTTGCTAAAATCACAAAACGAGTTAAATCTTGGAAGGTTAGGTCTTTATCTTATTCCGAAAGATTACTTCTTATCAAGGTCGTCCTCTGCGGCATGGTCTATTTTTGGTTTTCTTGTTTTATTTTACCTAAAAGGGTTATTAAAGAAATTAATACTATTTTGAAAAGGTTTTTATGGGCCGGTCCTGAGCTCGATAGAAAGCACCCTATTAGTTGGATTCAAATTTGTTCTCCTTTCCCCGAAGAAGGTTTAGGAGTAAAGAATCTTGGGAGTACGAATATTGCAGCCAACCTTAGACATATTTAGGATCTGTACTCTGGGAAAGACTCTATTTGGACCCTGTGGGTCAAGTCTAACCTTATTAAAAATAAACATTTTTGGACGATGTCAGCCCGTAGTGATTATTCTTGGAGCTGGAGAAGAATTTTAGATTGTAGAGAGCATGCTCGACCCCTTGTTGGCACTATTTTAGGAAATGGGAAAGATAAAAGTTTTCTTTTTGATTTATGGCACCCCACTGGAAGGCTTTGCGATTGGTTACCAGTCACTTTCATTCATGATGTAAGCACTTTTGGTCTTCATTATGTTTCTGATTATATTAGAGATGGTAATTGGCATTTCCCTGATTCCATGGGTTTCGATAATTCTATTGTTTCTCAAATTCAATCTGTTGTTGTTAACCATTTGGGGGAAGATAGGATTAAAATATGGAAGGCTAGTGATAGTGGTGTTTTCTCTATGAAATACACTTATGATAGTATTAGTCTATCCATACCTGACATGGTTTGGTTCAGGCTTGTATGGTTCAAAGGCTTAATACCTAGACATTCTTTTATTAGCTGGCTTGCTATGCATCGCAGCCCTAAAACTAGAAGTAAGCTTGCTCAATGGGGGGTTACTTCATATGTTGTTTGTCCTCTTTGTAATACTTCTCCTGAGGATGAGAATCATCTCTTTTGCAGTTGCAATTTCTCTTCAGTTATTTGGCAGGGCATTATGTATAAGTTAACTTATTTCAGAGCTGTTTTTCTTAATTAAGACCTTGAATTGCATGGTGCATTAAGCATTTTATTGGAGAGGGGGTTGTGAACACTATGAAAAGACTAGCTATGAATAGTTTCATCTATCATATATGGAAGGAGAGGAATAAAAGGGTTCACTCTTACCGGTCTAGCAATGCTGATTTTGTATGTTATCTCATTGTAGCTGATGTTAGATTGAAAGTTGAAGCTAGTAGATTTTCTAATTTTGATAGTCCTCCTGTGAGATCTTTCTTAAACAGATAGGGTGTTTCTTGCAAGTTGATTATGAATAAACGGATTGCTTGCAAGCGGAAGTTTCCTTCTTTTGATGAAGTCATGATCAATATCGATGGATCCAAAAGAGACGATTCCGGTGCTTTTGCTGCCTTAATTAGAAATCATCAGGGTATCCCTTTTGCTGCTGCCATTGGAGGTACTAGTTCTGAATCTGTGTTTTCTTTATAACTAAGAGGCGTCGATCTTGCTTTTAATTTAGCCATCTTGAAGAATCAGAGTAAACTTCATATCAATACTGATTCTATGACAGTCCATCTCTTAATGAATAGCCCTGACCCTAAACCTGGCTGGGATATATTGTTTTTATGGAGGAAGATCTGTCAACTCCTGAAAATATTTAATAGAGTTAAAGTAGGTCATGTCTATCGTGAAACTAATCGTGCAGCAGACGCCTTAGCTGCTGCTCATCTCCCCGAAAGGTTTGTAGAGTTAGACATTACATAATTTAGTTCTGAGCTTAAGTGCATCATTGAGGAGGATAGAAGCTTGAAGACTTATTACAGAGTTTAGTTTTTCTTGTGTTTTGTTAGTTGTTTTTTGTTTCTTTGTAGTTTTCTTTTAGTTATGTTTGTTTGACTTAAGTTTCCTTAACCCAACAGAATGTTTCAACAAAAAAAAAGTACACATATAAGGTCATAAGAGAGGGTGTTAGAACATGCCAAACCATCCAGTATGCTGCTTGGGTAGTTTCCTTTTGGGATGGATCATTTGCCTAACATTTTACTAGTTACCATACACTTTTCTTAATCCGTGCAACTTAACACAAAACTTAGATTATTCTACACCTTTCCATTATACGAGGACAATCCTCTCATCTTTCAAGGACCATGAAAAGTTTAAACAATCTTGTGGTGAATTCGGAATTTTCAACTGATCACAAATCAAATTACTACATAAAAAAACGAAATATGTTGCAGAAAATGAAAATAAATTATTAGGGTTTTTGAATCGCACTTACAAGTCTTGGCTGAGTTCACTTTAGGGCAACTCATATGGTATGGATGTTAAATCATCCACATTTCATGGAGAATCCATATAAATAGGGATAATCAGGATTTTATGAAGATTTTTTCTACTATGGAGATCTAGATAAATATCCACTAATTGGGACTCATATTTTTTTCCCTTGTTTTTATTACATTAAAATATTAAAAAAAAATTGCTAATGAAAAAAAAAATTATATATATATATCCGGTCACTAAGTGACCTGATGAGAAAAAAAAAATCATCCGAACACTAAGTGTCCGGATGAGAAAAAAAAAATACATCCGAACACTAAGGGTCCGGATGGACTCTCCATATGTACCTCCACACATTTGAGGAGGTCCCTCTGGACTTCACAAACATATGGATGTTAAAATCATCCATAGTAGCATTTTTGAGTCCATAAAATATGGATTATCACAAAAATGTGGATGATTTCTGACTCCATAGGAGTTGCCAAAAAACCATGGTTGAGAGAGAGGATATGAATTCTGGTGCCAGAGTTATGGGCCTGATGGCGAAATTCCAAAGATCCATCCGGGCATTGGCCTAGATATGGGCCCTAAGGTGTGGCTGCTCCCAGGTTCATCACCTTACAGGGTATTCCAACCCTTCAAAATCATGCCACATGTATTCAAGAAAACATCGTAGCCGCCTATACTGATACTTCGTCAGCCAGATGCCTTATAAGAAGAAAGTGGTGTCCTCATTTTCTTATCTCAGTTCAGTTCAGTGAAAGAAAAACGACTCAAACCCTAACCCTAAATATCCACAAACAGATCCCTCATGATCCATCATAAGTGGAAACAAAAACATCAATATATTACCGTCAACAACGACAATTGTCGAGCTCAATGATTTCTCCTTTCAGAAAACTCTGATATTTTTCAGATCTGTCTTCATCAATTGTTTCGAATCCTTTTTATGCCAGTGTCGAATGGTGTTCGGTTGGTATCCCTTTATTTTTGAGATCTTTTTTTGGTCGGGTTCGTCGTTGAGCTTATCTGAAAGAGGATGTTAAAGATATGATAAATCCTCTCATATTGAGTATCTGGCTATAAAAATAAAAACAGTGAATCCTTGCAGATCTGATGCGCCGGATTTGAGACACTTCAGTTTTTGGTGCTGCTGAGCTAGGAATTTGTTCTTCTTTTTCGCAATTCAAAAATGTTTATTTCTTTTTGAAGTTGAGATTTAATTTTTGTATTAGTTAGTCCATCTTTAACCAGTCTTTACAAATGTGAAAATCAAAGTTGTATGTGAATAATCATAATTTAACATTAAATAGATTTATGGGTTACTTGTATTGTCTGCCCTATGAAGCATGAACATGAACAGACTGAGAGTGGCAGTGGCACCACCCAATATTGTATCCACGACCCAGAAAATCTCAAAATGAGCGAGTTATTCCAGGAGTTGCAAGAAAATGGCTTCATTCAAAATTTTATGGAATTCCTCACTCTGTCATTTGCAAGTCCAGCGCAAACCTGCAGTTCCGTTCATTATAGGTACTTGTTTCATTTACGTACAACGAAGATCTATTTTTATAACTGAAAATGAATTTGTAAAATGAGAGATTTGCAATGAGTAACCGCTAAACATAGACCCATTTACAAAAAATGCAAACATGAGCATAAGCAGCTGCAACAGGAGTCAATTCGGCTTTAACTATAGAATTTCCCAGTTCTTAAAGTAAGAAGATTACCAGATATGAAGATCAAAATTCACTTGCTGAAGTATGCTACAAAATTAACAGCAATGTAAAACAGAAGAACAAACTTTGCGTAATTTTAGAGCCAAACTGTTGGCTGCTTTTAACATGAGGATTTCTCTGTTAGACTATTCATCAACCTCATCAACTTCCATGACTGAAAGGGCTTCGTTCAGAATCTGGAGACGTACCTTCTTTTTATCTTTTGCAAGTCCAACACAACCCTGCAATTCAAGGAACGGAAATAAATAGATCAAATTCTACATGAGCTGAATGGCTGAACAGAGTTTTGTCACTAGCGCCACGACCATATAGATAAAGTCATCAATGATGGTGTTAGAACATGTTAAACCATCTAGTATGCTGCTTCGGAGGTTTCCTTTTGGAATGGATCATTTTCCTAACATTTTCCTAGTTACCATACCAAACTACACTTTTCTTATACCGTGCAAGTGAACCCAAAAACTTGGATTATTCGACACCTTTCCATTCTATGAGTTGAGGACAATGCTCTCATCTTTCAAGGACCATGAGAAAGTTTCAAATATGTTGTGGTGAATTCAGAATCTTTAAGGGGGATTAGTGATATGGTTATTTTCAAGGGTGGATGACAAATATACTTGGGATTTGATCATATATATGAGTCATAGACATACATGCTGGTTAAGTCCTAGAACAAATTGGGTCTGACAATGTAACAAGAAAAAAGGAAGAAAGTTATAAGGGTGCAACTGTGCAACCATCTAGTTTTTTCACTTTAGGTGTAAATGAAACTTAAATATTGAAATGCCAACAAGTGGATGAACTATAAGGAGAAAAAAAACCTTAACTACTGACGTGGAGGTAAGCAACGGTCCACCAGGTTTGAACAGAGAGATAAGCTTATTAGACGAATCCAGCACCATTGCCATTAGAGTTTCTGAGATAAATTCTTCCTCTGAGTTATGGTTAGACAAGATATGTCAATGAGAATGGAATGCAGTTCAGAGTAAGTTTCCTCCTTTCTTAAATGAGTGGGCATGTGTACTGTCTTGTTCCCTTGTTTCCAACTGACAATCTTTCCCCTCATCATTCTTAGAAAAGACAGGGATACGCACTGCAAATGAAAAGAGAGGCACCAACTAAACAAAAAAAACGACGACTACATACTTGCAATGACTTATGGACCCCTCAAACCCTTCATGTCAGAAGCAGCTCTCGGATGTTCAACTGATCTTCGAATACCTTCATCAATTCAGGAGCTTCTTGTTCATATGGTTACAAAAACCTGTCTGAAAAGGACTTATCTGTCATTACAGAAAGTAGCGTCAGAGAAACTTTTACCTTGACCTGACCCTTGGAGACTAAAATTATGATAACAGAGCACCTAAAAATAATCTTGTCCTACAAGTTGTTATGTAAAACAACTGAGGTTTCAGCAATAATCAATGAATCAAAGTCATAACCCATTTCATTCACAAGGAAATTCATGGGTGGTGCGAAAATACGTATCAAGTCTCAGCACATCAATAGTTTAACATATTTGCAGATCCAAAAATTAGAGCATACAGAAGAAAAATGTATAGTTATCCAGTGTGAGTAACGCAAAAAAGTTACTGCACCTAGATATCCCTTGCAGTCACTTGCAAATTGGTACTGCACTTAGAAATTATGTTTTCGATGCCAGCAGTGCGGTTTTCCAACATACAAAAGCATACAAAAAGAAGCTTAGAAGCTTCCCAACATATAAATTGTAAGTATTCGAACAAGTAACTAATTTGATTCTCGGAGAGGTCTCATTTTGATTCTTGCCAATACGAAGAGAGCTTGATTGGAGCCTAAAAAAGCTCAGAAAACTTATGAACCATACAACAAACTGCGAATATCCCTTTCCTAAAATTCCAGTTGGTGCTGTTCTACAGCTGAAATCAATTCATTGAATACTGAAGTTCAAGATAAACTAAGAGTTGGTTGAACGCATAAAGCAACTATCCAACTTTTGCATCCACTGTTCTACAGTTAGCAAGGATAAATATTCCACTACACATTGTTTGTTTCTTTCACAGTAGCGGTTCCAGTTCCATTGAACTAGGATAATTATAATGCCAGCATTTCGATTTTCAGGCATATATAATGCATTTATAATTATAATGCCAGCATACAAAAAGAAGCTCAAGGGATTCCCAACAAATAAATTGGTAGTATAGGAACAAGTAACTAATTTGATTCTTGGACGAGTCCCATTTTGATGCTTGCCAATAAAAAGAGAGCTTAATTGGAGCCTCAATTAGCTCATAAAACTTATGAACCATACAACAAAGCACGAATATCCCTTTCCTAAAATGCCAGTTCGTGCTGTTCTACAGCTGAAATCCATTCATTAAATACAGAAATTCTAGATAAACTAAGAGTTAGTTGAGTACATAAAGCAACTACCCCATACAAATATATAACTTTGTTGTCAATCAAGACAAATAATTAGCCTGCCAATAAACTAAATAGACCCAAAAATAGGGAAACACCAACATAAACTGTGATTCGAAAATTTCAGATTATCTACAGGAACGTTCACATCTTCCTAATTTGATTAAGAAGCAGTGATTTATTTAACTATAATTCACCTTCAATAGTTCAAGAGCTTGTTGCTCATAGAAAACCAAATTGCTTCTAATCTTTGGTTGTTGTATTTAGGATACTCCTACGTCCTAATGCTACTCCAGCGTATCATAGCAAACGAAACTGCATGATACTAGGAGATACAGAGACTACTGTTTCTAGCTATCCTAGTAGAGACAGGGACAATCTCATGGGAAAGCTCCCACACAGGGATGACACTGAGTACGTGCAAAGTCAGCATTATGCAATCCTCTTTATCTTAGAATTTGCAAGTGTTCCGAGAGGGTCGTGAAATGATGATCATATCATAAAGAAAATTTTAAGAGGGAATTACCTTTCCCAGAGAAATTATGTGAAACCTTTGTATAATTGAGCTGTTACATCTACATCAGACAACAATTTCTCATGAAAGTTCTTTGACCTGAAGGAGACATAAAGAACAGTTCATCAAATTAGTAAGTTAAATGGGTCCTTAAGAGGAAAGACTAACATAAATAATAATGTAATTCGTAAATTTCCAGTTATCTATGAGTATGTTCACATCTCCTGAATTGATTATAAGAAGTAATAAATTGTTAACTATGGTTTACCTTTAATAGTTCAGGATCTTCTTGCTCATAAGAAAGACTCCTTACCCATATGCAAAATTGTATATAAGGAGATTTTATCCTTTATCAGACCCTTAGCTGTTGAAATTCGGTGAACTGAAACCCTCTGGCAATACTCAATTAACCAACACCCATTTGATTCACAAGGTAATCCATTGTCATCGATATCTTCTTCTCAGAGTGCTTCATACACTGCCAATGTAACATAAGAATTTGATTTCTGACAAACCCCATTTCCCGTAAGCATTGAGCCATCGCTGTGATTGCCTGAATAGCACTAAGAAATGCAGTTTTCTAAGGATCAAACCCATACCCACAATCTCTTGTGCAGTGTCCTTAAATTTCAATAGTGCGTATCATCAGTGACATCGGTTGGTTGATTAGAAAGTTGACAATATTTTGATTGAGGGACACCTTCATCTCTCAAAACCTACATGTTGAGTTTCAGTTTGTCAATTAATTTTATAGGAGGAATGGGTTTTGCATATCCTCCATTGATAATCCTATTCCGAATCAAATTATCACATAAGGAACGAAATATTGCTACAGAAAATGAAAATATTCCTGGCCGAGTTCACTTGGTGGTGAGATGATAAGAAATTGAAAATGAATTCTGGTGGTGAATGAATGTTGGGTAAAATTCAAAGGATACATCCGGGCATGGGCCTGGATATGGGCCCTATGGTGTGGCTGCTTCTAGGGTTTGCCCTTAGCCATCTCTTTACAGGATAATCCAACCCTTCAAAACCCTGCCACGTATATTCAAGATACCTTATAAGAAGGAAGTGGTGTCCTCGTATTCTTTTCTGAGTGAAAGGAAAACGATACAAACCCTAAACCTAAATATCAACAAACAAATCTCTTCCCATGTTCTTCTTCATCTTCATGATCCATTATCAATGGAAACAAACACATAAATAATATGTCCATCAACGCAAACTACTTGTCGAGCACAATGATTTCGTCTTTCGCAGATTTGACATCACCGCTTGTTTCGAATTTTTTTTTACGGTCAATGTCTTGTCGTGTTCAGTTTGTATCTCTTTGTTTTTCAGGTCTTTTTGTGTCGGGTTCCTTATTGGGCTCTTCCGAAAGAGGATATCAAAGAGATGATATAGCCTCTCTTTTATCTGGCTATAAAAAGAGCATCCCCGCAGATTTGATAAGTTAGATTTCAAACACTTTGCTGCTGAGCTTGGAATTTGCTTTTTTACCCAATACAAAATGGTTTTTTCTTTTGAAGCTGAGATTTAATTTTTGTATTAGTTAGTCCATCTTTAACCACTCTGTACTCTTTATTAAAACAAAGTTGTATGTGAATAATCATAATTTGAAATTAATTTTAAGATGTTAAATATATTTATTCGGTTACTTGTATAGTCTGCCCTATGAATCATGAACATGAACAGACTGAGAATGGCACCGCCCAATATTGTATCCACGACCCAGAAAATCTCAAGATGAAAATGGCTTCATTCAAAATTTTGTGGAATTCCTCACTCCATCATTTGCAAGTCCAGCACAACCCTGCAGTTCAGTTTAGGCAACAAGAACATAAAAAAAAGGCGGCCGGAAGCCCATAGAGTGGAATGGAGAGATAAATCTAAGACCTGCATTAGAATTTATTTAGAGTTAAATGAAGATCAACCTTCTTTATAACTGAAAATGAAATTGTTAAATGAGAGATTTGCAATGAGTACCAACAAACCGGGAGTAACAAACAAGAGGCAGCATCAATGGGAGTCAATCCGGCTTTAACCATTGAATTTCCCAAGCAAAATGGCAGCCGAAAATATCTATTTATATAGCTTTTAGTTCTTAAATTAAGATTACCAGATATGAAGATCAAAATTCACCTCGTCAAGCATGCTACTAAATTAACCAAATGTTAATGCACTTTAGGAAGCAATGTAAAACAGAAGAACAAACTTTGCGTACTTTTAGAGCCAAAATTTTTGGCTGCTTTTAAATGCTACTTGGACTATTCATCAACCTAATCAACTTCTATATTCTGAAATGGCTTCGTTCAGGATTTGGTGAAGCTCCTTCTCTCTATCCTTAGCTAGTCCAACACAACCCTGCAGTTCATTATTCAATAAGCTTCTTCATAATCAATCACCGAATAGATGGATTAAATTCTACATAAGCTGAAGGGCCAAAAACAGTTTTGTCACTAGCATCATGACCATACAGATAAGGTCATCAATGAGGGAGTTAGAAAATGTTGAACCATCCAGTATGCTGCTTAGGAGGTTTCCATCTGGAATGGATCATTTGCCTCACATTTTACTGGTTACCATACCAAACTACACTTTTCTTATTCCGTGCAACTTACCCAAGACTTAGATTATTCTACACCTTTCCATTCTATGAGGACAATCCTCTCATCTTTCAAGGACCATAAAAAGTTCAAACAATCTTGTGGTGAATTCGGAATTTTCAAGGGTGGATGACAAATATCGGAGATTATCCTTCAGCAAATACATTCGATCGTGTACATGTGAGTCATACACATACATGCTGGTTAAGTCCACGAACAAATTGGGTTTGACAATGCAACAAGAAAAAAGAAAGAAAGGTAAAAGGGTGGTGTAACCATCGAGTTTTTTCACTTTAGGTGTAAGTGAAACTTAAATATTGAAACGTCATCAAGTGGATGAACTGATAAGAAGAAAAACAAACCTGAACTACTGAACTGGAGGTAAGAAACGGTCAACCAGAGTAAGTTAGGGTCTGCCAACATATGTCAATGAAAATGGAACGAAGTTCAGAGTAAGTTTCCTCCTTTCTTTATCGAGTGGATCGTGTACTGTCTTGTTCCTCTTGTTTCCAATTGACAAAGCAATTACTTTCCCCTCATCATTCATAGGAAAGACAGAGATGCACACTGCAAATGGAAAGATGATTAAATGATAAATGTTATCATCTCCAGGTGTGAAGAAATGTGGCATCTTAACAGTTTGGACTGTATAATATATCATGCAAAAAAGATTCATCAGAAACAAAAAATTGCACAATAATTATAGACAAGATAAAACATTTCGACAAAATTGAAAGTGCCAAAAAGAAACTATGGATGGGTGAGCCATCTGCATCCAAACAGTACATGTACTGCATGAGAAGAAACAAACTTTTTATGTCATCAACAACAGACTGCAATTAAGTAAGCAAATCTTATTGTTTGTTTGGCATGGATGAAAATTCCGCTGCTTGTCACTTGTCAGTAGCAACAGATGCTTCCTGGATACTAGCCACTAGGACAGATAGACATCATAGACAAATTGAACTGTTCGATCCACAGGGGTGGCATCAGCAAGTTTTCTTTTTGCAGTCTGTCGTAATAAAAGTAGATAGTGAATACGAGAATAACTTTGGACAAATTAAAACAGAGTTGGCACTCGGTTGTTTTGTACATCGATGGCAGTATCCACCACTTTCTCTAATGAGGGCTCCATTATGTACCCACTAGTACTAATATCTGATGCCTTTTTTTACGTTAATGATACTTAAATATTGTGCCTTTGCTTGTAGAGACATTGACATTATAATGAACAGTTTAAATTTAACGGCGCGCGGGTTATAACCCCAAAGGTGTCACTATCCATGTACAAAAACCCCAACAAAACAAATTGTTTACAAAAACCTCATTTAACATAAACTGTCTATATTACCCTGTTAATTTAAAAATTTAAATCACCTCAACAAAAATAAAAATCAACCCCACCTTTAATTTTTATTATATTCTCAATTAATCAACAACATTAGCGGTACCCCTCGCCGCTTACTGATCAGACCACATTGCGACACACCATGTCACTGCCATTGCACCATCCACCACCTCCACTGCACCGCCGCTCCCATCACCGCCGCCCGCCGCCGCCACTGCACCACCACACCACCACCGTCGCCGCCACTGCACCACCGCCGCCACTGCACCACCGCCGCCACTGCACCACCACCGCCACTGCACCACCACCGCCACTCCACCACTGCACCACCCCCGTCACTGCACCACCGCCACCATTGCACCACCACCACCACTGCACCACCACCAACACTGCACCACCGCAGCGACACCACCACCGTCGCCCACCACCGCAACCACCCACCACCACCACTACCACCACCACCACCGACCTCCGTCACCTCCGCCAACCACCACCTCCACCACCATCACCACCGCCGCTTCCAACCACCACCACTGCCAACCGCCGCCGTCACCAACCACCACCGTCGCCAACCACCACCACTTGCGCCAACTACCGCAGCAGTCAACGACCACAACCACAGACAATCGTTGATGATGACCACCACCATCACCGAGAAACACCATCATTATCACTGACCACCACCACCAACCAGCCGCCACCACCACAAACAATTAATTTGATTGATCAATGTTCAACAAAATCTGAAAAAATGATGCAACCAAACTGAAAATGAGAAAAAATGATGAAACCAAACTGAAAAAAATGATGTAACCAAAATTTCTCGTGCAAACAATTTCTCGTGAAAAATGATGTAACCAAACTGAAAAAATGATGGAACCAAAATTGGTTTCACCAAAAAATAGATGAAACCGAAATTGGTTTCATCATTTTTCAACATATTGTCATTTCACCAATAACCACCGCGACCAACACCACCGCCAACCACCGTGACCAACTACCACCACCACCACCACAGCCCGCCCCAACACGTCATTGCACCACCTCCACCATCCAGCACCACAACTGTCCACCGCCAACACCTGCCACACCACTAACACCACCACCACCAATACTGAGCAATTGCATCACCACTGCCTACCACCGCTACCAGTCAGCACCACCGCCAACACCCGACGTACCGTCACCAGCACCACGACCTCCCACCACCCAAAAATGAGATGAAACCGATTTTGGTTTCATCATAAATAAGATGAAACCATAATTGGTTTCGTCGACTGCAACTGCTCATTGGCTCAGTTCTTTCCTGCAACTTCAACTGCTCCTTGGCTCAGTTCCTGCTCAGCGCTTCTACTTCTTCTTAATGGCAACAACAATTCCTTACGCACCATTCTTAACCACCAGTACCCATTTCAGTTCATGTATAACAACAACAATTCCTTACACTCACCAATATTGAGCAATTGCATCACCACTGCCAGCCACCGATACCAGTCAGCACCACCGCAAACACCCGCCGTACCGCCACCAGCACCACGACCTCCCACTACCCAAAAATACGATGAAACCGATTTTGGGTGCATCATAAATACGACGAAACCGATTTTGGTTTCATCATAAATAAGATGAAACCATAACTGGTTTTTGATCAGAATTGCTCCTTGGCTGAGTTCTTTCCTGCAACTTCAACTGCTCCTTGGCTCAGTTCCTGCTCAGCGCTTCTACTTCTTCTTAATGTCAACAACAATTCCTTATGCTCCATTCTTAACCACCAGTACCCATTTCAGTTCATGATGTTTTATCGCAACCATTATACCAGCATTTCCATGCTTCGCCAGCACCGATAGTACAGCTGCATATTTAAAATGGAGTACCATAAATATTATTTCTTGGTTTGCAGATTAATGAACTTAAAATAAATTTAATATTAAAGCCCATCCATTACCCGCGAGCATTTCATCAATAAGTGCTAGAACACATTCCAATATTTCTTGCTTTTGTATATCACGCAATATGTTGAAGAACACACGGATATAAGATGGACCATCCTGTATTATACAAGTATGACTTACCAATGTTAAGTATGACTTACCAAAGTTAAGTATGACTTACACACCGTACTTAAAATGATTAAATTTCCACTATTTTATACAAGTAGGACTTACCAACGTTAATTCCTGTATTGCCAATATGAGGATTTGTCATTAAAACAAACTGGCCAGCATAACTAGGGTCCGTCAAGATCTCTTGGTACCTAGTGAACCAAGATAGGCAGCATCAAAATCTGGATCATTGTATAGTGAATACAGAAAGCACAGGAATAAACTAGGTGTTCTCCGCATTCAGCATGTGCAAAACGGTCTAATTCTCTAACCAACTAACTCCACAATCTTTTCTTTCATAACCTTAAACTATCACCCCAAAACCCAATAACTACATGCTAAAGCCAAGATTAACACACACCAAGGATGATCCAGAAGACAACGTAGTTACATCATACATGGCATGTACTTAATTGAGATACAAATGGAAACTGATGGGATGCACCTGCTCTTTATCTTACCATCCATGGTCATGAAAGCTTGTTCGACATTGGTAGAGTTTTTGGCACTCGTCTCCAAGAACGGTATTCCAATCTCATCTGCAAATGCCTTCAGAAAGAGAATAGAAGGATGAAGTGAGTCACTCACTCAAATATATTATAACCTTTTAACTTGAACTCTACATGCAACAAAAAAAAAAAAGGCAAATTACCAACAAACTAGCCTGTAATTTCATAGGAAACAACCCTGTTAGTCAAATAAATATCATCTCGAACACCAGCTTTGGGTAATCAATTCAACCCATCTCTCCAATTCTTACCTGCCAGTATCCCTTTTCTTATCATATTTTCTACCATTTAGCACATTCAAAAAGTTTAATCTTAACTAAGAATCATAATGGTATTAACTCACCATCAGTTACGAGATTTGGGTCTTTGTAGACTTATTATTTTGTGATGAAGTCTCAACCTATTCTTTTTGAAAGCCTATTTCAAAGTACCTGCAATTGAAAAATTGGAAACCAAAACAACTCTATTAGATCCATGCTTCATTTTAATTATGCTCTTAGCCTTTTTAAGTCTATTAGTACCTGGATTTTGTGCTACCAATAGCCAACAACAAAATGGTATATAGTGAATTAGTAACCAATTTATCACAACAAGCTTTGAATGGTGAGTCAAATTTAAAAAATTAGGAATCACAAAATCAATTAATCACTTATAATGGGAAATGGAATACAAGGCAATTATTCTTCCCACCAAGCAAGAATTCATTTCATTTCCGAAATTCAATTCGAACGAACTCAATTTACTCCGAAAAAAATCATGAAAATGACAAAAAAAATTAACTCACCACGATTTAACTACTTACTATAATTTTTTTGAGATCGAACAACTTCCCCCTCTTGTTGGGTTGATTCATGAGTTAGGATATTAAAAAAAAAAAACCTAAACTTGAAAGAAAAATCCCCCACCACCACTGTTGCCTCCACCACCATCACCACCCATCGCTTCTGATTACCCATAACTATGATCTGATTCAATTTTTGGTATTCAATTTGATATCACGAAATAAAACCCAAACTTGAAATGAAAACCTCCACCACCGTCGCCGATACTACCATCCCTATCCACTGTTTTTTCAAATAACTCCACCTACTAATCTATGAGGATGATGATGATGATTTACGGAAGAAGAAGAAGCCGTGAATACATAGACTTCGGTTTTCTACGAGAGAGAGAGAGAGAGAGAGAAAGAAGAGATACTTGACATGATAAGATCTGTACGAAGAGGAAAAGAAGAAGAACAGGAAAGGGTATGCTCGGTATTTCTGGAAATAGAAAATATCTAGTTTACTTGGATTTAAATGATTTGGAGTTTTTGTCCCAGTTTTATTTGAAACGGTTTTTATTTGGTAGAAATAATATGACCGGTTTTTTCTTATCACTAGTTTGTTCACCTAGGGGTTTTGTCACTAGTTTTGTAAATTTAAAGAAAATCTCATGCTCACAAATTTAAAAAAAAATAATCAGGAACAAAGAATAAAGGAAAATATTAGACTAGCTATTCAGTAGTAAGGGTAAACTAATCACATAAAATAAAAAAGTCAGGTTGACATTGCACATCAGATTCTTCATACTACATCATCTCATCCTAGTCCCCAACCCAGTTATAGTCGCATAGGTTTTCAAACATTGGTTCAGTGGCAGGATTGTTCTGTACCACTCAAAGTCACTATTCAACATTCACATTTCCCCTGCAAATCAACTAATTCTACTCCTAGTACTTAAAACACTTTACACTTTACACTTTACAAGAAGAAGAAGAAGAACACTATAGAGTCTTTCAACATACCTTAAAATAACATCAGATAGTTGTTCAGAAATAACAGGTGCTTGCTCAGCAGGCCGACCAGACCTAACAATTGACGGAAAAACCAGATGCATATGAAACCCAATAAGCAACCTTCATCAGGTAAATCTGTTGATGATACAATGACTTCCATTTTAACAGCAGCCAACATACTCTACATAAGCACACAAAAGTTCATTAGCGCAATCTCTCCGGAATTAAAAAACATATTCAACTGCTATCAGTCCATGATCGAGGATTCACTCTGACTGAACCTGATAATGTGAATGTGGATGAAGAATCAAATAGATATAATGAGGATAATCACTTCAGCAACACCTGTTACTTCACTGCAGCACCAACACCTATTGTTGCTGGTGCTGCAGCCTCAACTATTTTTGGCACAGCAATTTCCGCAAAAAAAATCCGTCGCAGCAAAACTTGGGTATAGTGGAGATGTAATTTTCGTGCACACTAAGTCGACGGAAAAAGAATGTACAAGAATGATGATTATGGACGATAAATTGCTATACCAGATCAAATAAACGTGCCAACTCAAAACTCTAGTTGCAAAGAGAAGATCCCTGTTGGGATGTCTCGTTTTTCTGCTTCTGAAGCAACACCTATTATAGGTACTGCAAATTCGGCAAATGACATCGTTGCCTCAAAACTTGGGTACATTAGATATGACGATAGCAACATTGCTATGATTAGTATAGCATCGGTTGACAGTGAAGGTACGAGCATTGGTGAACAAAGTGAGTCATCTATCAATGACTGTAGTTTAAGATAAGGATAAATAACCAAAAATAAATATCTTAGAAAATTCAACAGCATGTGAGGATGAAAGAAAGGTGGATAAATGGAAAAAAATATTGGTAAAGATTCAAGTTTTGTTAACGGACCAAAACTGCTCATCATTCCATCATAAAACAAAACGCAGCAAGAGAACAACTTGAACGAGAAAAAAGAATCCTGAGCCAAATTTGGATATTGACTGCATTTTCAGATGCTAAGTTAACAAAGCTGTAAGCCAAACCTTGCAATGGAAAAAGGTACCAGGAAAATAAATTCTACGAGAAACTGTCTCAGATTTATAATAAAGCCTTCTCTGAAAATTCAATGGATGAATTACTGCAAAGCACCATCGTATAACAGCACTGAAGGAACTAATAAGAGAAGATAACAATAATACAGATGGAAACTGACACAATGCTTACTCCAACTACTAATATCATGGCTCAGTACTTATGCAAGAATTTTCATGGTAGACATAGTCGTGTCTAAAGGGGTTAAAAGTCCATGTGAGAAAAATGTTTCAACCTTCGCTCTAACACAGAAAAACTTAATTTTCGCAACAGGAAAAATGAACAATGTCCAATAAGTACTTTATATAACAACAATACTGGGAGCAAGACAAACCACAGTGTACTGTATGATTATTCTAAGAAAACCAGACTTCCAGCATGAAGAACAGAAATCTACTGCATCCAGATGATGGTAGCACACCTCCACAGAACATATATTGAATCATAAATGTTTTATGCAAAGAAAAATGATCCTGGAAGGTCGGAGAGAGATTCTACAAAGAAAAAATGTTTCAAATACAAGAAAGTCACCATAAAAGCTAACCACGGCAATCTCATTTGGAAGAAAAAACATTATAATCCATAAGGCACCGACTAACAACCTTCCAGTACCTCATCCATCCACCAAGGTGCAAATGGTCCCCAAACTCACACGCAGCACAGCATGATTCAGTTTCAAACCACTGCCTATCTGGAGTCTGGTGAAAATGATTAATCCCTAAAACAAAAATAAAAAATTATTCAATAAAGACGAGTTCCAAGCAAACTAAAAACCTTAAATTACCCAAACATCAAAGCTAATAAGAATTTCAAACAATTCAAGAAACACAATAACAGTAGAGTAAGACTAAAACATGAGACATACATGGGATTTTGTTTTCTAAACTTCTCAATAAGTTCTACAGGAAACAATAATAATAGGCTAATGTGTCTGTCAGTAGACTCAGTACCAACAATGTTCTAGATAAAGTCGAAAAAAGGAATGATATTGTTCTCTAAAATTGTATATAGGTTATCTGGGTTAGTAGATAAGAATTTGACAAGTTCAAGTATAGAGACCTCTTTAGAATTGAAATAATCCAATTTCGGTTTAAGGGTTTTATGAGTATCGAATGTAAGGATCAGTGGCACCTTGGTAATGACTTTAGAGATGTGTGATTTACTGAACCCATGAGCTTCAAGTAAAGAAACGACAGAAACTGGATTTGACGTGGTTTTGAAATTGATATTGATAAGAAGAAAATCTAACCTTGATACGAAGAAGGAGAAGAAAAGAAGGGTTCTGTAGAGAAAGGGGTTTTGAATCTCCTCCATTGATGATCCTATTTGGAATCAAAGTATTACATAAAGAAATGTTGATACAGAAAAATGAAAACAAATTATTAGGGATTTAGAATCGCACTTACAGGTCCCGGCCGAGTTCACTTGGTGGAGAGAGAGGATATGAAATTGAAAATGAGTTCTGGTGGTGAATGTGGGGTAAAATCCAAAGACATATCCGGGCATGGGCATGGGCATGGGTATGGATATGGATATGGTCCCTAAGGTGTGGCTATTTCTAGGGTTTGCCCTTAGCCATTTCCTTACAAGATAATCCAACACTTCAAAACCCTGCCACGTGTATTCGAGAGAACATCGTAGCCGTCTATAACCGATACTTCGTCGGCAAGACGCCTTATAAGAAGGAACTGGTGTCCTCATTTTCCTTTTTCTAAGTGAAAGAAAAACAATTTAAACCCTAACCTTAAATATCAGCAAACGGATCTAGTCTCATGTTCTTATTTATCTTCACCATCTATCATTGATGGAAAAAAAAACATCAAATATATGTCCAGCAATAACAACATGCTATGCACAATGATTTCTCCTCTCAAAAAACTATGATAGTTTCCAAATTTATGAGCCACCATTTTTTAAACTCCTTTCTATGGCAATAACTACGCCAGTGTTTAATTGACATCTCTATTTTCTACTGGTGGTTCCATTTCGCACTTGTGAAAGATGATGATCAAGCCTCCCTCATCTCTTAAAATATTCGAGAGTTTCTCTGGCCGTAACCATGTTTCTATTGATACATATGGGCTTTTTGTTGCGATGCCAACTCCTCGTTACCTTATTTCAGTTAGCTTGTCAGATTAGTCTTTTAATTATTTACGTTCTTAGAACTTGGTTTCCTAGTTTTAAAAGGTTCCTTTATTTAGTTTTGCTTGTTTACCAAGTCTTTTCAACTATATATAGCTCGAGTCTAAACTTGTATGGATGATCAATCAATATTAAGAAGTTTGTTATGTTAGTTCTTCAAAGGCAGAGACTGCTAACCCAGGACAATGGGTTTTATCCTTGTTTTTCTTAATTCATCACATCTTAAACCCAGTGTAAAGGTTTAGAACCCTAACACCTGGATCAGAGAAGGTTGATTCATATTCAATTTTCACCAATCTTTTTTTTCCAATGGGTCATGATTATACAGAGAACCTCAAATCTGTAAACGAAAACATTACTAGCCTGGATAAAACAGTTGATGACTTCATCAAAGCCATGGCACAACAAAAGCTTGAGAAACAAGAGAATAACAAAACCAATGAGGTCGGTAAACGTCAGCAAAGGGAGGAAGAACGGGTTGCTCGTCAGCAGGAACTCGAAAATAACAACACAGTCCTAGCAACCGCTCTCACCACCGCAATCACATCTGCTCTTACTACGCAGCTGACTCAAACTACCACCACTATCAATACCCAGCTTACTGCTTCTATTCGTTCGGTTTTTGCTGATTTTTTGCCTCAGCTGAATCAAAATCATGGTCATGGTGCTCCTCCTCCTCCACCTGGAGCTAATGGTCATAATATTATTGCAACTGCAAGAGCCAATCCAATTAATCTTAAATTTCCTACTTTTGATGGAGAGGATCCTGATGGGTGGATTTTTAATGCTGATAAGTACTTCACTGTCCATCAAGCTGATGATTCCCTTAAGATAACTATTGTTGCTTCTAGTTTGAAAGGTGATGCTAATGTATAGTATAGATGGAAGCAAACTAAAACTACAATTGTTACTTGGTTGGAATTATGTGCTCATCTTCGTGCCCGTTTTGCGCCAGAAAAGTTTGTTGATGCTCGTTTGACTATTAGTACAATTAATCAGGCTCGTTTCACAGAATACCAGCCGTGGGTATTCAACTGGCCTGAGAAAAATAAATAATTATGTTTTCTTAATTTTTTGCATAATAAATTACCATTATTATTTTCTTCATGTCTTTAGATTCTCGCTGACTATTTTATTTTTATCAGATTGAAAGGTTGAAATCCAGCTACGATAAGCTAGGGAAACCTGCTACTTACTTAGCTCTCAAATCTCTCACAGATGAAGTAATAAATATTTCTTTATAACTTTTTTACAATATATTTTTTCCTCTATTTCTTATATTTATCTGTGTTCGTAGGAAATTGAAGAAAGAGAGCCCGTGAAACCTGCGAGAACTAAAGAGAAATCCACAGTTGGTCGAAAGGGTAAATCTACTGCCCCTCTCAAAGAGAATTCTACTGCTCCTCGCAAAGAGAAATCTGGTGCTCCTCCCTTAAAGAGAAGAAAAACCCAACTCTCTTCTTCTTCAACTCCTCAATCTAACAAAGAAAATCCGAGTAACGATGATGCTGATGATGATGAGGACGAAGATAATAATGACATCTCTCCTATGAAGGATTCCTCTTCTCCTGAATCTCCTATGACCCAATTATCTAAGATTTTTGGCGATGTCACACATGGTATTTCAAATGATTATGGAGATGAAGCTGTTAATGAAGTATCTCAAGCTCTCACAAAGGTTTGCGATGCTTCCTTATTGGTTGACAATGATTTTTTCCAGGGAATCTCAAGATCGTTGACTTCCAGTCTCTTGAATTCACTCAGCATTTTGGTATGTTTTCACTTCTTTGCCTCTTCTTTATATAGATTTCAAAAATGTCTTAAAATTTACATTTCTTCTGGAAAGCTTCTTTTATCGCGAGATTTTCGCTGACCTTCGCAACAAAAATGAAAATTTAAAGTCTAAATCTGCAGATCTTCGCAAGCAAAAGGAACAGTTGGAATTTGAAGCTATTGATATTTGCAAGACTAAAGGAGAATTAGAACCTGAGGTTGCTGAGCTTCGCAAGAAGAATAAGAAATTAGAAATTGATGCTTCAAGTGATAAACAAAAGATTTCTGATCTTGAAAAGGCTAATCAGCAACCCTATGGTATAAACTTTTTCTTATTTTCTTTTAATTATTTTTCCTTATTTTGGCTGATTCAAGTAACCATTTTTGTAGATATTTATGACCTTACTGATGAGGCTACAATCTTCCGATCTTTCCCTGAACCTATAGATGATAATACCCTTCTTGCTCGTCTTAATAGTTCTTTAAGTAGTTTCTCAGATGATCAAATTAGATCTCTTTCCATAGATGAACTTAAATCCAAACTTCATCTCTTAAAAATTGAGCACAAATTCAACTTGGGATTAACCAATAAGTTTAAGCGTCTTTATCTTGATTCGAAAGAAGAAACTAATAGATTGAGAAGTAAGAATAGTGATCTTATTGATGAGAAATATCTTATTCTTAAAAATGGTGCTCAAGCCCTAGCAGATTTCCATAAAATTCTCATTGATGTTAAAATTGAGAGGGATAGACTTATCGGCGAAAATAGAGATTTTCTTGCGAGAGAGGACCAAGTTCGCTCTTGTCTCTTTATCAGCAATGATGAAGAATTTGCTTGGGCTGCGAAAGTTCTTGATAATGCCAGAAATAATCTAGGTGTAGATGTTAGTCTTCATACTGAACAATCAGCCTTGATTAGAGACATGATTTCTGAAATAGAAGGTTGCTAATTATTCATTCTCATTGGTCTTTCGTCTTTTATATTTTGCTACTAAATTTCTAATTTGCCATTATGTACTCGCAGGAGTTGAAAAGAGATACTCTGTCAGAGTTAAAGAACTTGAAGATGATAAGGGAGTGCTCGCAAAAACTCTAGCTTCTCGCAACGAAAAGTATTCAAAACTAAAGGAACAGTTAGAAATTATGAGAAGGAATTTTAGTAACACTCTTGTTGGTGTTCGCAATAACTCTATTAAATTGATTTGCGATGATCATCAAATTCCTCATTCTGAGTATCCTGACATTTTGCATGAAGTTCCACAAAATGTCCCAGATCTTGTCATTTCTAATATCGAAGCTGAAAATTCTGAAGAAGATGAAGGTCATGATGAAGGTGGTGGGAATGAAGAAAATAAATCTGGCGAGGACAACGATGAATCTAATTATATTTCTTATATTCTCCCTGTAATATTTGTACACTTATCCTTTTCTCTTTGTAATATACTTGCTGCGAATTTCTCCAGCTTCTAATGTTCTCTAGTGTATGAACTTCTTCTTATCTCTTCCTACATATATTAAAAGACAATTTCTTTTGTGCAATATGGTTAAGTAATATATTTATAAGTTTTTGGCTATCTATTTGTAAATCTGTTATATAAAGATGAATAACAATATTATTATTTTTTTCATTCCCATACTTGCCTCTGTTATTCGTCTGCAATATAAAAGATTGAGCATATTAGATTCTTAATAAAATTGTGCAAAAATCGCAACCATAATCTCGCAGTCATATGTTAATCTCTTGTGGTCTTAGTTTGCCTTCCTAATTAAAGGTATTATTTCGCCACGTTTCTTTCTGCGACAAAATCGCAGGATGTCTTTACATTCGCATGTAAAGACCCATTGATCTTGCCTTATCCATATATTGTCAAATGTCTGCGACAATATGACAGGTCTAAGTTCCTTCCGAGAACAAAGCCCCATGACATTGCCGTCTTGCGATGAAATCGCAGGACGTCTTTACACTTTCATGTAAAAACCCATTGATTTCATCTTAACTCTTTTTTATGGATTGTTGCCTCTGTATTTGTCACGCGACAATATGACAGGCCTAAATATTCTTGCGAACACAAAGACCCATGACATTGTCGTCTTAAAACACTTATCAGCTCCCTAATGGATGGTGCCGCCCTTACTCCCCCTGGTTGTCCCTTAAAGGAGGGAACATCGTCCATACAAGACTAGATCCTCCCATCCAGTCTTAACAACAACCAGTTGTTTTCGCAACCTCTTATCCTTTATACCTATATGGCTTATAGTTACGAGACTGCACCCTGAGTGGGGTTTTCTTGAGGGCGAGTGCATCATATCCAAGACTTACCAGAAATGGCCAGGGTAGGTTCTTCCATCCCGGGCACTCTTGGCTCAACCGTGTACCTCGGCGCCTTGGTCATACTCTGCACCCCTTAGAAGAGACCCTCGGTCGTCCAACCAGGGTATAATTTTATATAGTTGGAAATCCAAAGTATCTCTCCTGGATAGGTATCTCAAAGAGATGGACCCCAGTCTCCGTGACTCAGGTTCCAGTAGCGGTATAACCTTATCCCTGAGCCACACAAAGAGATACCCCCTTATATAACGCACTTTAGGTCTTACATTTTCCTCTTGCGAAATTGTATCCGCGAACTAGGGTGTACGCCATATAGGTTCGTCCCATTCTTATGTCTCTGGGAAATTTTATTCGGGTTTCTTGCGAGTATTGCAACTATGATGAAATTTCTCTTCTTTGATCTTCTCTTTATTTGCATTTCATCTCTTGTATAACTTCTCAATTTCATTTCTTCCATTCAAACAAAATATCTTTTTGAAATATTTTCTTCAACAAATCATTCATAAACTTCTTAAATTTCATCATTTTACCTTTCTACTTACTTCCTTATGCTTCTCCCTTTTTGTTGCGTTTTGTTGTTTTCTCTCCATCTGCGAGATGCTCGCCACCACTAGTGGATTATTGGTTTTTTACAACTTCCTTGGTTTCATAAGAATGACTGCTACGGGACAGCTGTAACTATTGGTGTTGTGAGTCACAGTTGTTTTATTAAAACTTGTTTTCGAAACAGTTGTTTTCTTAAAGGGTATTTGAGTCAAAATACACATCTCCCTAGTAGCTTCTATTGCACTTGAAAAACGACTGCGAGAGAAAGAAACTTTTATAAATTTCTCTCTCCTTATCTCTGATTCTCTATCTTTATCTCTCCATCACTTCTTTCTCACCACATCTCTCTCAGAACTTAATCACTCTCTGTTTAGTCGATTTTTTTCCCAATCATAACAGTAACTCGATTGTGAATCAGTATTAGGTTTTGATTCCTTTTCTTCTTCAAAGAGATCGATCCATCAAACATAGTTTTGAGATTTCTCAGAGACTCAGACTCTCTTCCCTCTCCACTCACTCCAGCCGCCGCCACCACCTCCATCACTACGACCATCTTTCTTTCTCACAGTGATTCATGTAACAACAATTGAAGAATCAACTGACTTGCTTCTCTTAGAAACTGTTGAAAAATCATTAGCAAGTTAAGTTTACTGATTATTTTTGAGTTTAGTTGTTTGGGTTCAGATTTAATTGAAAAAACATCCGATTTAGTTTTTTCATAGAATCAATTTTGTGGGTTTTCATTAGAATGAAACCCTGGGTTTTTATAATTTGGGGATTTTAAAATTGGTTCAATTTTATTTTCTGGTGTAGACTTTGTTTTAGTAACTCGGATTTTTGTTTAGTACATGTTGATTAAATAGAGATTGGGTTGGTCGTGGAGAAGCTGCAGAAGGTAGCATCAAAAGTAAGATTATGGAAAAAAATTCTCTAACTCCACTACTTCATTACTCAAATTTTTTTTTTTTGAAGCATTACTCAATTCTTATATACAAAACTCTGCTACTGAATATGGGGTTTTCTCTTTTTTATGTATCTATATATATGTGTAGATCTGAAAAACCTGATTAGATTATATTAGATTTGATATAGGAATCATCGGATTTGATTGATTTTAGACGAGTTTCTATTGAATCTATTTGATTTTTTTATTTTGAAATTGAGATAAAATTATCACTTAAATTGGGATTCAGACTGGGTTTTGTCTTCCTATGTGAATCTACTCGATCTATCATTGAAATTTAAGGTAATTGAAGGTTTTGATTCGTATTTATATTTTTATGATAGTTTGGGCCTGATTTTGGGTTGAATTAATTTCTTGATCCAATTAATTTTAGATCTGAATTCTAAGTGATGATTGTTTTAGTTTGGTTGATTTTTTTGTTTTGATTGATATTTTTGGGGATTATTTTGGTTTTATTGGAGTATTTTTGTATATGATAATTGATATTGTATTTTGGAATTGATGACTATCATACGGAATTTTGATTTTTACATGTCTCATTAGCTGGGAGCTGGTTTGGTACTAATGAAGTTTTCTGGGATTTCCACACAGAACAAAACCCTTGAATAGGGGATTTATTTATAACCATAGCGTGTCTGTTTCAGTGCATCTAACCCACTGATTAGTTGATTCAAATATATCGTTTGAGCTCTGTTTAAAGAATCATATGCCAATTTTATCTGTTGCTAGGTTGCGCCACTCTGTAATTCGAAAGGCTTAATCATTCCTCTTGAGATATGGAGCAAGTGCATCTTTGGTCAAATTGCCACCAGTTTCGAGTTTTGCTTATCCAGGAGGTTCTTGACTGGCGGTTTCTCGTTCTTAGAGATTTCCTTCGTTTTTCCTTCGTTAAATGCACTTAGTTGCCACATGCTTGCAAATGATCACCATAGCAGGCCTGATGCAAATACTTTCTGATTGTGGTGTTCCACCCGTACTGCAATTAGATGAGTAAGTTTTCTTGTTTACTTTCTTATGTGAAGCAGATAGTTTTTTTTCTGACATCCTCTCCATTGATAGTGCATTACAACACAATTTTCGCTCGAGATATTCGGGGTAACATCTTGTGGGGTACAATAAATGTGATGGAACTTCCCAAAATACATATTGCTAGTGTCGTTATTGTATTTTAAGATGCTTACCTTGTTTAATTTTCAATTTGCAGGGACAAAATCCGCAAGTGAAGTGAAAGTTTTTTCTTAGTTATCTGTAGATACGTCTGTTACTTTGTATATGCAGACCTAGTGTTTCTTAGTCATTACTTCGTCAGAGCTCAGATTACGCTAGCATGGAAACCCATTGCTGAATTCTAAATCCCTTTCTCCAATTTATTGATGTCATCATGTCATCATTTATTTAAAGAAGCTCAGTTCCCTGATGAACTTGGGTTGGTGGACCCTGCAATCTCCCTGCAATCTAACATTCTATTTTATTCCATGAATCTGAGTAGTGTTACTTTAGCAGCATTTCTGTTTTATGCAGGGGATATTTTATCTACACAATTGTATGCGGAAAACTTGAATGTTTCATGTCCAAACTCCTATTGCTTTCCTTTCCTATTATAGGATCCTTAACTACTACTAGGTTACACTTTTACAGGCTATTTTGGATGGGTTTTACCATTCAACTCAACTTACGTCAATTTAGACTCTTTGTATCTAACAAATACTTCATTTTTTTTGGATGTGGCATTAGATTCAGCATCCTCACTAGAAGAAAGTACTGCTTTGGAACTGTCTACAGGGGTCTGTTACAAGATGGTCAGGTTGTTGCCATCAAACGAGCAAAGAAGGTATTTATATGTGTTGTCTACCTCATTCTACCTCATTGTTGTCTAAGACCCAACTCTACTTGGGTCTGTAACAAGTTGCTAGGTTCTAAATTTTGACGAAAGATCATGCTTAGTTTTCTTTATTAGACCCAACCGTTGCTTGAAATTAGGTTTAACAAAACCAATATATGTGGAGTGAAAATTCTTTATTAGACCCAACTGCTGCTGTTGCTGTTGTTGCTGCTGCTGTTGCTGTTGTTGCTGCTGTTGTTGCTGCTGCTGTTTCTGCTGCTTCTACTACTGCTGATGCTGCTACTGTTGTTGTTTCTGCTGCTGTTGCTGCTACTGTTGCTGCTGGTGCTGCTGTTGCTGGTGCTGCTGCTTCTGTAGTTGTTGTTGCTGCTGCTGCTGTTGCTGCTTCTGCTGCTCCTGCTGCTGCTGCTGCTGTTGTTGCTGCTGCTGCTGTTGTTTCTGCTGCTGATGTTGCTGCTGATGTTGTTGTTGTTGCTGTTGTTGTTTCTGCTGCTGTTGTTGTTGTTGTTGTTGCTTCATTGTTGTTGTTGTTGTTGTTGTTGTTGCTGCTGCTATTGCTGTTAAGCTCATATTATAGAAATATAGGTGAGCTCAGTTCATCTTTTGTGTGTAGGTTGGGTTTCAGTGATTGTAAAAAAATTAGCTCAAGTATAATTATAACTTAGAATGGTGTAAACAAATTTCGAATTTAGATTGAATGGTGAATGTTTTGTTATCAAATGAGCATCTATTAAAGTTCAGTTTTGTGAATTTCAAATTTTATGCCAGTTAGAAATAAGTTGTGAATCAGATTTTCTAAATTATAATGAATTTTGAATTTCAAACCAGTTAGATGAAAAACTAGTCAGACTGGGATTCAGATGAATCGGATTTTTAAAAAATATTCAGCCCATATAAACCACTTCTCAAAACTGACGATTAACTTTTATATTTTCTAATTTAAAACTTTAGAAACCAATGTGAATGTCAGTGTTATCAATTGACTGTCAAAGGAAGTCGTATTTTTAAAGATTTCAACTTCTGTGAGACACAGTCGTTTTGGAAAAAACCACTCCCAGATTCCAACTGATAAAAACAGTCGTTTTTGATGATAATACCTCTTGTCTTGGCAGTGGTTTAACTTCCATTTTCCACTAGTGCACCTATAGTTTCCAACTCATGTTGATTTCACAGTATTCCCTCCTCTCGCCGCTCTATTGTATCAACCATCATCTTATCACCTCTTTGTTTTTGCTTGATGTTTCGTTTCCAATTTCTGCTCTGTGCTGCCCTTTCCTCGCAAGATTCCATATCAATTTCATAGCATTTCTTCCCATCATCCCAGTATCCCTATATTATTCCAACACCATTAGTATGAGAAAATTTAATACATTGGTGGAAAGTTGACACCACACCTAATATCCCATGTAGCCAAGGTCGGCCAATCAGGGCATTATAAGGTGATTCAATATCCACAACGTAGAATAGAATCTTAGAAGATAACCCCTTTAATGGAATTCGCATTGTAATTTCCCCTTTGGTCTTGTTGGCAGTGTCGTTGAAACCATAGATTTTATAGGTTGATGGTATCAAGTCCTCGTCTTTTCCACCCATGGTTCTGTAAGTATGATAAAATAAGATATCAACTGAACTTCCAGTATCTATTAGAACTCTGTTAATGGCTCAGGAGTCTTCAGTTTCATCATCATCATTTTCTTCATCTTCTTCTTCTATTTGTTTTGGATTTGTTTCTAACCTTACTACCAATGGGTTGTCATGCATCTCTCCAGGCTCTGGTAATTCTTGCGCAGTGAAGGAAATAGTTTTCTTTTGCCACTCCTCTAATGGCGAGACTCTCGCAATATTCATTATCTCTCTTCCATCTGCGTCTCTTGCGAAGACTCTGCTTAGAACATTGTCGTGGAAAACCTCAATAGTTTTGTATGAATGTACGATGGAATTACAGAAAAAATTCTTCGCCTTGGCTCCAACCTCTATCACAAATATTTCTGCTCCTTTTACAGTATTCACTCTGCGAATATCTGGTGCTGGTCGTAACTACTGAGATTGCGGATGTCATATTAGAAAATGATTTAACTTTCCCTGATCAATCATCCTCAAAATTATTCTTTTTGCATTCTTGCAATCGTTTATTGAATGTCCATGGAAATAATGATAAGGACAAAATTCTTGATTTCAATTATTTTGATGTGGCTCTTTTCCCATATTCCAGGGTGATGGTATATTTTCCATCAAAATGATAGCTTCCCAAAAATTTTCTATGCTAGCATTCAGGGGTGGCATCTTAATTTCTTCCCATATTACTCTTTGATTCCCTTGTCCTTTGAAATTATTTTGCCTCTGACCACCATAAGTCTCTTGCGGCTGATCAAGTCTTTGAATTTTATTATTTCCACCGCGATTGTAATAATTCCTTTCTCTTTCATACTCTTCTTGATCTCGACTTCCCATGGATACTAACTTCTGCTAGTTTTCAATTACCACTTTCTCTTGTTGTGGCTGCGAGGTGCTCGCCACATTGTTAATCATTTTAGGAAGTAAACTCCCGTTCGCCGCTATTGAGCTGGTGTTTTCGACTGGATATGATTCCATCTCATTTTGTTTTTCCTCCAAAGCAATGTATTCTTCTTGTAGTTCTCGTAGCTCAGTCATTGTGATGGTATTTTTTATTCTGGAAATTTGTATGTACAACAGATTGGTTGCGAACATTGCATTAATGAAAGATAAAATGAGGTATCTCTTATCCAATCTTCCTGCCATTTCACTTTACATTTTCTTCCATCTTATGGTTAGGTGTTTCAGACTCTCGCCAATCCTATGTTTTAACCCAAACACATCTTCAATACCGGGCCGCGAAGAATTATTGCTTATATATGCTCCCAGAAATGTAGCTTGCAAATGGTCGAAAGAGGTTATTGTATTTTTAGGTAAGCCTTCGAACCATTTTAACGCCTCGCCAGTCAAGCTAGATGCAAAATATTTGCATAATACAACATCATGGTTTTCCCATTGTAGCATACACCTAACATAAGAGTTGACATCTTGAACATCACAGGTAGCATGCAACACACTTTTCGCTGAATCAAAGGAATATCAATCATTAAGAACAAAGTCTATCAAACAATATCAACAATTTGCTCAAAATAACTTTTTAAATGAAAATAAAAGAGAGAACCCCCTATCTCAATGCAAGCTAAACATTCATCTAAATCCGAAGTGTGGGTTGGTTTTGAAGTTGCATATACGAACATAAACTCAATAATGAAGGTAGATAACATTACAAAGTTAACTAAGGTAAACAATTACCTCTAAATGATTTTACTCGAGCAACCCATCACAATCTCCTCAAAATTCTTCTCAATTTAGGGAAGAACACATGAACCCTAATTCTTCAATTCTTCTATGTAAATCGAAAATCAGATATTAAATCTTCTCCTTTACATTCAACACACAAAACCCATCTTAAATTGATCTTCTAGAGTATCAATTTCATATTCGAATTCTCTTCTGCAACTCTACTAAAACCCTAATAATTTCTCATCAACGAATCGCCACTGAATCAACTTCAAACATCCAATTCAACTACAACCCTTTTATTCTTCATCTAGCAGCAACCCAAGTCACCTATCAATTTTAGACAAACCCTAACTTCAATTCACAGCAGCCTCGACATCTCTTTTTCTTCTTCTTATAATCAATCAACATCGACACCACCACCAACAATCAATTCTCAAAGATTCATAAACAAACTTCGTTTCACAAATCATCCGCAAACGAACATAACGAGAAGAAGAAAAGAAACAGAAAAAAAAAAGAGAAGAAGAAGAAGAAGATTCAAAGAAAAGAGAATAATAGAGAAAAGAGGGACGAGAGCAAACCTCTAAGCTCTTCAGCGGAGAAAACAGAAGGTAAGTGAAAAAGAAATGAAAACCAGATCTGTTTTTAGAGAAGATAAGGTTGAGAAACGAATTAAAAAAAAAAAAAAATGGTGAAGATTAATTTACTCTGTCGGAATTCTAGAACTGACCAAAAAATAAGCTTATTTGACTAATCCAACTATTTCCTACGGTTGGTCAACACACCCTCACAAATAGTGACTATTTGTGACGCCCATAAAAAAAAAACCCTCACTAATAGGACTTATTTTTGTAGTGTGTGCAATGCATAGCATACATAAGAATTCCAACAACACTGGAATACTTAAGTTGTTTATGAGCTCTATCAGTGTTCTTCATTAACTTCACACTAGGATCTAAAGGGCTAGGTGTTGGTTTGTCATCAAAATGACCATATTTTTTGAGAAATTTCTCAATGTAATGTGATTGGGTTAAGACCAACTCATCTCCCTTTCTTAGGATTTTAATTCCTAATATCACATCAGCCTCCCTAAATATTTCATTTCAAAGTTTGAACTAAGGAATTCCTTAGTTTGTTCCACAATAGACAAGTCATACCAAAAAATAAGCATGTCATCAACATACAAATAGAGAATCACGCACTCAGATTTATCTTGTTTACTATAGGTACATTTATCAGCATCATTCACAACAAAACCATATGACAAAGATACTTTGTCGAACTTTTCATGCCATTGCATGAGAGCTTTCTTCAAGCCATAAAGAGAGTTCACTAGTTTACACACTCTCTTCTCTTGGCCTGGCAATATAAAACCTTCAGGTTGTTCCATATATATCTCTTCTTCTAAATCACCATTTAGAAAAGAGGTTTTGACATCCATTTGATGTACAACTATCTTATGAATAGAAGCTAGTGCAATCAAGCAACGAATAGATGTGATTCGTGCAACATGTGCATATGTATCAAAGTAATCAATACCATGTTGTTGTTTGTAACCCTTAGCAACCAATCTGTCCTTAAATTTATCAATGGTACCATCAGCATTTAACTTTCTCTTGAATATCCATTTACATCCTATTATCTTAGCACCAGGAGGTAAATCACAATATATCCAGGTTCCATTTGTCAAATGGGAATGCTTTTCATCATTGATAGCTTTTTTCCAGAAATTAGCATCTCTGGAGCTTATTGCCTCAGCATAGGTTTTAGGATCACCTTCAATTCAAGGGTTTGTTGAAAATATCCAACATATTTCCCATCAGTTTTTTTATTTTTGAGTATAATTTCTCTTCTTCACAAAATTGGTCAATTAACCCAATAAGGACAATACCTGGGTGAAAAAAACATGTAAAATTTGATATTGTTCAAATAGACGAGAATGTAAAAATAGTGAGGATGTAAACAGTTTCATCTTACCCATTTTCAAACATTTTTTTTTTTTAGATTACATCAGGATGCATCCAATTTCACCCTCGCTAGTTTTTAAGTTTAAGCCAGGATAAATCCAAATTCATTCTTGCTATTTTTTGTGTCTATTTCACCCATACTAATTTTTAATCGTCCATTAGAACCATATTTTAAAAATATTTGGACAATTGACTAAATTTCTCTTTGGTTCTCTTCAAGACCTTGTAGGAGAATCCAAGGGGTGCTCTATAATTAACCAAAGCCATGATCTAGAATAGGGAGCACAGGGGATGATGACGAGATGGCTACAAACGTGAGACAAGACTTTTGTGTTGCAACGACGGCTTACTTTATCATCCCTAAACTAAAAATAGAGGAAAAACAAGATTAGTTTAGGTGTTTTCTGAAGTCTACGCGAAATATAGCTATTATTTTGACCAAATCACCCACGGAAAAACACAACGATTTTTTATAACAGTACTTCTCTACGGACCGAGAAATAAAACCGGGTAAAAACACCCTTTCATGAATTTTTTTTTCTTCTGCTGGTGGGTCCCAATGGACCCAATTCCTCGGAATACGTGCGGGAGATCACCGTGTGTGGCGGTTTTTCGGTATAGTTTTTTTTCTCAATCCGTAAAGACTTTTTGTTTAGTAGGGAGACCACGCAAAAACCAACCTCATACATGGGGTGGGCTCCGCCCACATGTAGTTAGTAGGGAGAACATTTTTGGGCCCCACATTTAAAAGAAGAATTATTTTTTGGAGACTACCCAAAAAAAGTGGGGGACTACCCAATGATATAAATGTCCACCCTAAAATGATAAGGGGTGTCCTAAAATGTGGAAATGACTAACCTACCCTTAACCTATATATATATTATCACCACCACTTATATATATAACCACCTTATCCCATTACCCCCGGCGCTCACCACCACCACCGACCACCACCACCACCGACCACCTTGAACCACCACCACCACCGACCACAATATATAGCTTAATTTAAATCATTAACAAAACAAAATCAAAATCAAAATTATAACAAACCCATTACTTGTCATTCGTTTTTGGTTGCAAAAATGAGAAGTAATCATTAAAATGAGTTGAAAATGTAAGTTGCAGAGAGAAGTTCGGTTAGGAATTATGCGAAAAACTTTGTCGAACTAGCCGAACTCAACTTTTAATAGAGGTTTTTCTTTCAGAGAAAAGTTCGGTTACGTCGCAAATTTTTTTTCCTAACCGAACTTTAGTTCGGTTACGTCGCAATTTTTTTCTCCTAACCGAACTTTTCTCTGAAAACCTATATATTGAGTTCGGTTACGTCGCAACTTTTTTCATATTTTTTTACCAGCCGAACTTTTAGTTCGGTTACGTCGTAATTTTTTTTTCCTGACCGAACTTGTATCTGAAACAAAAAACTCCATTAAAGCTGAGTTCGGCTACCTGTGTTTTTAGAAACATTAACCGAACTACACTTGCAGATGAGTTCGGTAACCTGTTCTTCAAATGTTATAGCCGAACTTTGTAAACCAAACAGAAATCAATTTGTAAATTGTTCATTTTTAGAAATGTTTTGGCCAATTCAAGCATCATTAACTAAATTTGAAGTATCCATGAGTACCCAAAACATCATACTCTTGTTGTGGCTCTTAAAGAAAAAGATCTAAGGTATCATCACATGAATCACTCATATCATAATTACTAAACTCAAAAAAAGATTTTTGAGGTTCACCCATCTTCTTCTTCTTATTTCCTTCTTCTTCTTCTTATCTCAAAAAAAAAATGTTAAAAACAAAAAAATCCAACTTATAAAACACTAATCACTAATCAGTTTTTAACTAATCACTAATTAGTTTTTAACTAATCACTAACTAAGTTTATCATCAAGGGTAAAGTGGGTATAAAAAAATTTTTATAAGGGGTGACCAAATATTACTTCTAATATCCTCCCCAAAAACTGATGGGTAGTCCCCCACTTTTTTTGGGTAGTCCCCAAAAGATCATTCTAAAAGAAATGTGAAGAGGCAGTTTTCTTGGTAGTTTTGTGCACAGGTGGAGATTTTTTGGGAAAATAATTGTTTGTTCGTATATGGGCGGGTCCAAATCAGTTTGGTGTTCGATCGGATTTCTTAGTTTGGTGAACTTCCTAATCAAATGCAAAGATACACCATAGATTCGAAGTAGGAAACCAATGAGTTTCACATGCATCTATAAATATATTAGTACCATAACATAAGTTGGCACTCAAGTGGCTAGGAGAGAAGAGAAGCTGGTGCATGCAAGAGGTTTGGGTATTGACCGGTCAAGCGACGTGGTAGTCGTCGCTTTGTTGAGCGACGTGGTGGGACTTTCCCAGGCGATGTCTTGCACCTCGCCCATATTGAAATTGCTTCCCCCACTTCTACGGTCAGTGCTCTCCTCCTGCTGACGTGTCGACACTGCTTAAGGACATACTCCCCTCCTCCACTACACTCAGCCTTGGGAACACAACTGTGCAGTTACCTATTGGTACAATATTTGAGAATACTTACTGTAAAAGCTTTAAACATATGTCAGTACATAGAAGGTAAGCAAATTAACTTTTCTTGTTGTCCTTGTGTCTAGATATCTTTCTTGGTTTCACTAGCTTTGGATTGTTTAAGAACCATGGAGTTGTGCAAGGGTTTTGTGGAAAAATCTGAAGAAGGTGAATGTCAAGTAGTATTTGTACCGGAGATGAAGAAATTGACATCTGACACAACTTATGAGATTTTAACTAGAATAACGTTGGTTAATCTGTTACGTCAATGTCAATGGGTTTGCAAAGATTGGGAGAAACTCATTATCTGTGATACACAGTTTATAAAGAAACATCTGCAAAACATGCCAAGTTTGGGAACATGTTGCTTTGTGTATGATCATGTTATGAAACATGTAACTTTTGCCCCCTACGTCCAGGATCACCATGAGAACAAGTCACCTAAGGTTTCCTCTCCGTTTCTCAACTTCTTACCAATATCATCAAACGATATTATGATCGATTGCTCATCTCAGTTTGGCTCTTTACTTTATTATGTCACTAAACCAGAGTCTTCCCCCATTCCAAGTTACTACATCTGTAAACCAGCAACACGAGAATGGACAAAGATACCCAACCTGTAGGATCGAGCAAGAGAGAGGAGAGCAAACGCAGAAGCAATAAAACGATTACATTGATAATCAGTTTGGTGTACATTCGCTCATGGCTTAATAGCCTACTTATAGTCTCACAAACTTGATGATCACTCAAAGTACTTACCTAATAAAATCATACTCTAAATAAAGCACACTTCTAGAAACACAAAGAAACTCTAAATATAGTAAAACTCTAAAATAAGAAACCGACACAACTTGATCTTCTAGTTAACTCTAACTTCCAAATATCGCACAGTGTGTCAACATATCCTGTTGATCCAACTTGACTGCGTCAACTGCAGCAGTTGATCCATTCGGACTGGATCAACATCATATGTTGATCCACGAACCAAATTACCATATCTTGGTTTAACTTCCAACATCCTCCCTTAAACCAAGATATCATTCAACGAGAATTACGTAACCCTCTTCTACTCATTATCTTCTTCCATTGGTCGACGTTAGCACGTCCTTGTCTTTTCTCATTTTCCATTCCTCTTCTTCCATTGATAAACGTTAACACGTTCTTGTCTTTTCTCATTTTTCATAAAAGATACCACTAACAAACCCTTACTCCTTGATACTCGATTATAGCTTATCCCAACTTCATGATCTCACCGGAATTCCGTCATCAAACTCAAACTCAATTCAAAAACAAAGCACAAATAGAAAACTAACTAAAAAACGAAGCACATACAACAAACCAACTAAAACGAAACAATCTTCTAATTTTGCTTAACAACAATCTTCAAACACATACCATAATGTCGTCATACAATAGAAACTAGCACAAACTTCTTTTTTCTTCATACTCGCAGCGGAACACCATTCATAACAATCTTCTTCTTTCTTCAGTGAGCATTGTAGCTCAAACTCATACTTTTGTTTACCCACTTTACTTGCAGGATTTACACTCAACTCTTCAAATTCCACACTGGAATTTCTTCACTTCTCTATCCAAATCCCCACTGGGATTGCTTCACATAACTTTTTAGCCAAATCCCCACTGGGATTGTTTCACACAACTCTTCACAACTCTATCCAAATCCCCACTGGGATTGCTTCACTTTTACGATCGCACCCTTGTGATGTCTCTTCTCTTCAATATCTCATCACCACCTGGTGATTACTTCTCTTTCTTCACAACATTGTTTTCTTCTTTGTTTCGTTGTTCCAGTCACGCTATTGTTACGAAACCTTCACACTTCTTTTCAATATTCTCTCACAATCTTTCTTTTGTTATGCTTCTTCCACAAGCAATAACTAACACAAAGTCTTCCACACTTTGTATGATTTCCAAGTTTCTGCCAAAAACTCTTCAATCACCATGTTTGAGCTTAACAAGATACCATCCTCCCTTAAGCTCAAACATAACCACCCAACATACCTTGTCATTCTAAGTATATGAATTCGATCAACTTCATCAAACTGTACCAGTCATTCTTTACTGCAATACCAACTTTGATCTTATTTTGCGTCTATTTCGAATCCATAACCTAACCATTCAAATCAACCACTCACCCAAAGCTTCTTACCTCAACAAACATCAATCTGCTATCTGCAACGTTTCTGACATAAAACTGTCACACTTCTCCACTATCATCACACTTTTGTCACTGTCACAACTGTGACACTTTCTTCTATCACACTTCTCTTAAACTGTAACAAGCCTTTGGTAACGCTTCTGTTAACTAACACTTCTCAATTCTGTTACTATCTTTCAATAACACTTTACCTTTTTTTTTTACACGAACCTTGTGACCATCTATGGCAGTAATGGTACGACCATGGTCTTGAACATAGACTCCTTTCTTTATTTTAAACTCGAGCATCAACATCAATGACATTCCATGCCTTCTCTGTATCATCCCTGACTTGCAAAAATAAAATAAAAAATTGAACCTTCTCCTTCAATCATGATAAAGCTTCGTCAAATCCATGGCAGCAGCTGCACCTACTGAAACCCATGTATTTTCTGCACCACCATCACCGTTGTGATCAATCAGTATCTCATCTTTTCTGCCAACCGCTCCCTGAACTTCGAACATTGCAGCAACTTTCCTTCATTCTCTTTCTCTTGAACAACAACTACTAGAAACAATCACTCAGCACCGGCATATCACGTCTTGAGGATCAGTCGTAACACATCAGCTTACGACTATCATAGCATCCATTAAACTTCAATGTTCTCTCGTTTTAGCATCTTATTCTCAAACCCTAGGGTTCGAACCTCACGTACTGGGCATTCTTGTTTTATTAAACTTTCGACTCCTGGCAAAGACCCACAAATCATCAGCAACAGCTTCTAGCTCCATCAGCAGCCATTACTCAACTCTAACAGGTCACGAAACAGAAACAATAACCTTGCTCCTTGCTTTCTCCTTGTTTTCTTAGTGATGACATATTGAACCCACATAATATGATTCAATATCCAACAAAACTCTTCAGCAGCACATCTACGAATACACCATCATCTCAGCTCAAGCTTCACGCATTTTTTTTTAAACAACGACTTTGCTTCAAGTCCTCCTTTTTCCTTCAAGGCCCACACGAACAAACAAAAACAATCACTGCGTTACGTCCAACAAGTCACCAGCTAACAATTACTATCGAAAAAACTCATCAGAAAACACCAGCATCATTTTTTTTTTAATCGTGTTCTTCTCCAAACCCTAACGTCTTCTTCCCAGCAACTTTATTATCATCACAACTTTGGGCAGTAACTTGTCTTTTGAACGAAAATAATTCTCTATCACCGAAAACTTATGAAGCTTCTCTAACTATTTCTCTAACCAAACGCAGCTTCAATCTTTTTCTCCTTATCCTCTCCCTTCCTCCCACCTTGCTCTGATACCACATGTAGGATCGAGCAAGAGATAGGAGAGCACACGCGGAAGCAATAAAATGATTACATTGATAATCAGTTTGGTAAACATTCTCTCATGGCTTAACAGCCTACTTATAGTCTCACAAACTTGATGATCACTCAAAGTACTTACTTAATAAAATCAAACTCTAAATAAAGCACACTTCTAGAAACACAGAGAAACTCTAAATATAGTAAAACTCTAAAACAAGCAACCGACACAACTTGCTCTTCTAGTTAACTCCAACTTCCAAATATCGCACAGTGTGTCAACAGCTCCTATTGATCCAACTTGACTGCGTCCACTGCAGCAGTTGATCCATTCGGACTGGATCAACATATGATGTTGATCCACGAACCAAATTAACATATCTTGGCTTAACTTCCAACACAACCCAAAAACCAGTCTTGGCAGCTTCCCTAAGGTCCATATTGGTATAGCAGTGACACGGTCATAGCCACAGATGCAATTCAAGGTACTTCGTTTATGTGCTTCCCAAATAGGATTTGGACAACACTGCGAGGTGTTTGACAGCAACGGCTGGACTTGGAAGAGAAAGCAGTTTATCAAATTTACTAAAGGTATTGAGTTAACACAAACACAAACTATTTTTATTAATGGAGGGTTTCATTGGTCAACTTACAACAATTGTATATTCGTCTATTACGTGGATCAAGAGAAGTGGACATGGATTAAATTTTCACGCGACATGATAGGCATAAAAGGCCCTAAATTTTTAATCAATTGTGATGGAAAGCTTGGAATTATCATTGAATATATAATTTGAGGCCAATTTAGAGAGCTGTGGTTGAAAACTGAACAAAGCTTAAATTCTAGAGCTTCTGGCCCCACTTGAGAAAATATAGACCGATATGAATCATGGGTTTAGAGATCTTTTCGATGCTTTTTGCAGCACACGAAATGGGGTAGGTGATCAATACTTATACTTATCAAACCTACCAACAAAACAAAAATTACGTCTAATTATATTCTCTTCGCAAAACCCTAATCACCCTATGCCCTCTTGATCCTCTCTCTTTTACCTGTCTATCATGTCAAAAGTTTTCTTTTACGGCTCCATAGTATTCCCTCGATGAATCTTCAATAGGTTTGTTGTTTTAATTAATGCTTTTCCTATCCTCTACCAACAAGAAAAATCCTCACATACACTTTTTAGAAACTTATCATGGGTTTTTAAGTTGGATTTTGTTTTTATTAATGCAGGTATATATGAAACGATATGTACTGTATAAATCAATGAAGGAAGTTGTAATTTGCATGAGAAAAGATGATAGAATTTCCATATCAGCAATGGTGTTCAATGCGTTAACTTCAGTTTTTAGGGAAGGTGAAGTTATTTATGAATCAGTCTCTTAACCTTCGACGCTACTTCAACAAGCCTTTGCCTGCATCTATGTTTCATAGATTTATCAATTAGGTAATCATCCCTTCTATCTATTCCACAATTTCTTTTATGCGAATCACATGATTTATTTTACTTTAAAAAAAAAAATTGATACTTATTATAGTTCAACTGTGATTAGAAGAATGAAGACCGAAATAAATCAAAGGTTTGTAGAGGGATATGGGGTCTGTGACGTGGCTTAGAGTAAGGTTTTATGTCCATCTTATGCTAGCTACAGGGGCTATAAATCCAAAATGTTTTAATCCGAAGATGTTTCGAGGAAGATTGTTTGGTTATGGGATTTAACTGTTTTTTTTCTTCCTAAAACGTATTATTTGTGCATTCACTGTGTGGTCAAGAAAATTCATTCTCAGATGAATAAGCAATTTCGTGTGAAGTATTTATGTTTCCCAGATTATGATTATATTTAGCATGTACATGGAAGTAAAAGTTAGCTACTCCGGAATAATAAAATATTCGGGCGTAAATCATCAAAATCTGAAGCTCCGGATACTAAAGATTTTGGTGTTATGAGCATTTATGGCTGTCCAAACTCATGTTTTTTGGTTATTTGATTCGTGTTCTAATCATTTGTTGTGTGTATATCTCACGGTTCAGATTTGTAAAATAAGCTAAATCACCGGACCATATATTTTTTGTTAGTGTGCAAAAGTATTCCAGGAACATATTCTGAAGGTCACTCCGGATTTGTTAGACCATCTGGGAAGCATCAGCATAACTATTCCGTAAGTATATTTTTATCACTTTATTATAACTCAAGAGATACAATCTAAGATTTCTTGAAAAATAAAGTATTAGTCTGAATCATGTTCGCGTCATGCAGATTTTTTGGCGGGCAAGCTTATTCGCTTTAATTTGAAGCTACTGCATGTTTCCTGGGAAAATATGCTTAAGTTATGTAGCATATGAACCTTAAATCCTACTTTGGTTGGGAAATATATCAACTGTGTAAGTTCTAGCCCTCTTATTGTCTATATAATTTTAGATAAGACAATGAATACTGATTTTGATTTCCTATGTAATGGCTAAAAGTATTGGTTTTTTCTATGCTTATATATTTGGGCGATTAAATTTCATTTTAGCTGCCAGACTAATCCATGAATGAGTGTCACTTTCAGTTACATAATGCTCGTTTGGGCGATTAAAGTTTGTTGATGCTCGTTTGAATATTAGTACAATTAATCAGGCTCGTTTCACAGAATACCAGCCGTGGGTATTCAACTGGCCTGAGAGAAATAAAGAATTATGTTTTCTTAATTTTTTGCATAATAAATTACCATTATTATTTTTTTCATGCCTTTAGATTCTCGTTGACTATTTCCTTTTTATCATATTGAAAGGTTGAAAGCCATCTACGATAATCTAGGGAAACCTGCTACTTACTTAGCTCTCAAATCTCTCACAGATGAAGTAAGAATTATTTTTTTTATAACTTTTTTATAATATATTGTTGCCTCTATTTCTTATCTTTATCTGTGTTCGCAGGAAATTGAAGAAAGAGAGCATGTGAAACCTGCGAGAACTAAAGAGAAATCCACAGTTGGTCGTAAGGGTAAATCTACTGCCCCTCTCAAAGATAATTCTTCTGCTCCTCGCAGAGAGAAATATGGTGCTCCTACCTTAAAGAGAAGAAAAACCCAACTCTCTTCTTCTTCGACTCCTCAATCTAACGAAGAAAATCCGAGTAACGATGATGCTGATGATGATGAGGACGAAGATAATAATGACATCTCTCCTATGAAGGATTCCTCTTCTCCTGAATCTCCTATGACCCAATTATCTAAGATTTTTGGCGATGTCACACATGGTATTTCAAATGATTATGGAGATGAAGCTGTTAATGAAGTATCTCAAGCTCTCGCAAAGGTTTTCGATGCTTCCTTATTGGTTGGCAATGATTCTTTCCAGGGAATCTCAAGATCGCTGACTTCCAGTCTTTTGAATTCACTCAGCATTTTGGTATGTTTTCACTTCTTTGCCTCTTCTTTATACCTTAGATTTCAAACTATATCTGTCTTAGCAATTTTTACATTTCTTCGCAGGCTGGAAGAGCTTCTTTTATCGCTGCATCCGATTTGGAGAAAAGACGTGCCGACCTTCGCAACAAAAATAAAAATTTAAAGTCTAAATCTGCAGATCTTCGCAAGCAAAAGGAACAGTTGGAATTTGAAGCTATTGATCTTTGCAAGAGTAAAGGAGAATTAGAAGCTGAGTTATTGAGCTTCGCAAGAAGTATAAGCAATTAGAAATTGATGCTTCAGGAGATAAACAAAAGATTTCTGATCTTGAAAATGCTAATCAGCAACTCTATGGTATAAAATTTTCCTTCTTTTCTTTTAATTCTTTTGCCTTATTTTGGCTCATTCAAGTAACCATTTTTGCAGATATTTATGACCTTACTGATGAGGCTACAATCTTCCGATCTTTCCCTGAACCTGCAGATGAGAATACCCTTCTTGCTCGTCTTAATAGTTCTTTAAGTAGTTTCTCAGATGATCAAATTAGATCTCTTTCCATAGATGAACTTAAATCCAAACTTCATCTCTTAAAAATTGAGCAAAGATTCAACTTGGGCTTAACCAATAAGTTTATGCGTCTTTATCTTGATTCCAAAGAAGAATCTAATAGATTGAGAAGTAAGAATAGTGATCTTATTGATGAGAAAGATCTTATTATTAAAAATAGTGCTCAAGCCCTAGCAGATTACCATAAAATTCTCACTGATGTTAAAATCGAGAGGGATAGACTTATCGGCGAAAATAGAGATTTTCTTGTGATAGAGGACCAAGGTCGCTCTTGTCTCTTTATCAGCAATGATGAAGAATTTTCTTGGGATCTGAAAGTTCTTGATAATGCCAGAAATAATCTAGGTATAGATGTTAGTCTTCATACTGAACAAGCAGCCTTGATTAGAGACATGATTTCTGAAAGAAAAGGTTTCTAATTATTCATTCTCATTGGTCTTTCGTCTTTTATATTTTTCTACTAAATTTCTGATTTGCCATTCTGTACTCGCAGGAGTTCAAAATAGATACTCTGTCAGAGTTAAAGAACTTGAAGATGATAAGGGAGTGCTCGCAAAAACTCTAGCTTTTCGCAACGAAAAGTATTCAAAACTGAAGGAACAGTTAGAAATTATGAGAAGGTATTTTAGTAACACTCTTGTTGGTGTTCGCAATGACTCTATTAAATTGGTATGCGATGATCATCAAATTCCTCATTCTGAGCATTCTAACATTTTGCATGAAGTTCCACATAATGTCCCTGATCTTGTCATTTCTGATAGCGAAGCTGAAGATTCTGAAGAAGATGAAGGTCATGATGAAGGTGGTGGGGATGAAGAAAAGAAATCTGGAAAAGACAACGATGGATCTAATTAGATTTCTTATATTCTCCCTATAATATATGTACACTTATCCTTTTCTCTTTGTAATATACTTGCTGCGAATATCTCTCCAGCTTCTAATGTTCTATAGTGTATGAACTTCTTCTTATCTCTTCCTACATATATTAAAAGACAACTTATTTTGTGTAATATGGTTAAGTAATATATTTATAAGTTTTTGGCTATCTATTTGTAAATCTGTTATATAAAGATGCGTAAATCTTTTATATAAAGATGCGTAAATCTTTTATATAAAGATGAATAACAATATTATTGTTCTGTTCATTCCCATACTTTCCTCTGTTATTCGTCTGCAATATAAAAGATTGAGCATATTAGATTCTTAATAAAATTTTGCAAAAATCGCAACCATAATCTCGCAGTCATAGGTTAATCTCTTGTGGTCTTAGTTTGCCTTCCTAATTGAAGGTCTTATTTAGCCACGTTTCTTTCTGCGACAAAATCGCAGGATGTCTTTACATTCGCATGTAAAGACCCATTGATCTTGCCTTATCCATATATTGTCAAATGTCTGTGACAATATAACAGGTCTAAGTTCCTTGCGAGAACAAAGCCCCATGACATTTCCGTCTTGCGATGAAATCGTAGGACGTCTTTACACTTTCATGTAAAAACCCATTGATCTCATCTTAACTTTTTCTTATGGATTGTTGCCTCTGTATTTATCACGTGACAATATGACATGCCTAAATATTCTTGCGAACACAAAGCCCCATGACATTGCCGTCTTAAGACACTTATCAGCTCCCTAATGGAGGGTACCGCCCTTATCCCCCTGGTTGTCCCTTCAAGGAGGGCACATCGGCCATACAAGACTAGCTCCTCCCATCCAGTCTTAAAAACAACCAGTTGTTTTCGCAACCTCTTATCCTTTATGCCTATATGGCTTATAGTTACAAGACTGCACCCTGAGTGGGGTTTTCTTGAGGGCGAGTGCATCATAGCCAAGACTTACCAAAAATGGCTAGGGTAGGTTCGTCCATCCCGCGTACTCTTGGCTCAACCGTGTACCTCGGAGCCTTGGTCATACTCTGCACCCCTTAGAAGAGACCCTCGGTCGTCCAACCAGGGTATAACCTTATATAGTTGGAAATCCAAAGTATCTCTCTTGGATAGGTATCTCAAAGAGATGGACCCCAGTCTCCGTGAATCAGGTTACAGTAGCGGTATAACCTTATCCCTGAGCCACGCAAAGATATACCCCCTTATATGACGCACTTTAGGTCTTACATTTTCCTCTTGCGATATTGTATCCACGAACTAGGGTGTACGCCATATAGGTTCGTCCCATTCTTATGTCTCTGGGAAATTTTATTCGCGTTTCTTGCGAGTATTGCAACTCTGATGAAATTTATTTTCTTTGATCTTCTCTTTATTTGCATTTCATCTCTTGTATAACTTCTCAATTTCATTTCTTCCATTCAAACAAAATATTTTCTTCAACAAATCATTCATAAACTTCTTAAATTTCATCATTTTACCTTTCTACTTACTTCCTTATGATTCTCCCTTTTTGTTGTGTTTTGTTGTTTTCTCTCCATATGCGAGATGCTCGCCACCTACAGTTTCCAACTCATGTTGATTTCGCAGTATTCCCTCCTCTCGCCCCTCTATTATATCAACCATCAGCTTATCATCTCTTTGTTTTTGCTTGTTGTTTTATTTATAATTTCTTCTCTTTGCTGCCCTTTCCTCGCAAGATTCCATATGAATTTCATAGCATTTCTTCCCACCATCCCAGACTCCCTATATTATTCCAACACCATTAGGATGAGAAAATCTAATACATTGGTGGAAAGTTGACGCCACACCTAATATCCCATGTATCCAAGGTCATCCAATCAGGGAATTATAAGGTGATTCAATATCCACAACGCAAAATAGAATCTTATAAGATAACCCCTTTAATAGAATTCACATTGTAATTTCTCCTTTGGGCTTGTTGGAAGTGACGTTGAAACCATAGATTTTATAGGTTGATGGTATCAAGTCCTCGTCTTTTCCACCCATGGTTCTGTAAGTATGATAAAATAAGATATCAACTGAACTTTTAGTATCTATTAGAACTCTGTTAATAGCCCAGGAGTCCTCAGTTTCATCATCATCATTTTCTTCATCTTCTTCTCCTATTTATTTTGGATTTGTTTCTAACCTTACTACCAATGGGTTATCATGCATCTCTCCAGGCTCTGGTACTTCTTGTGCAGTGAAGGAAATAGTTTGCTTTTGCCACTCCTCTAATGGCGAGACTCTCGTAATATTCATTACCTCTCTTCCATCTGCGTCTCTTGCGAAGACTCTGCTTAGAACATTGTCGTGGAAATCCTCAATAGTTTTGTATGAATGTACGATGGAATTACAGAACAAATTCTTCTCCTTGGATCCAACCTCTATCACAAATATTTCTTCTCCTTTTACAGTATTCACTCTGCGAATATCTGGTTCTGGTGGTAACTGCTAAGATTACGGATGTCTTATTAGAAAATGATTTAACTTTCCCTAATCAATCATTCTCAAAATTATTCTTTTTACATTCCTGCAATCGTTTATTGATTTTCCATGGAAATGATGATAAGGATAAAATTCTTGTTTTCGATTATTTTGAAGTGGTATATTTTCCATCAAAATGATAGCTTCCCAAATTTTTTCTATGCTAGCATTCAGGGGTGGCATCTTAATTTCTTCCCATAGTACTCTTTGATTCCCTTGTCCTCTGAAATTATTTTGCCCCTAACCACCATAAGTCTCTTGCGGCTGATCAAGTTTTTGAATTTTATTATTTCCACCGCGATTGTAATAATTCATTTCTCTTTCATACTCCTCTTGATCTCGACTTCCCATGGCTACTAACTTCTGCTGGTTTTCAATTACCACTTTCTCTTGCTGTGTCTGCGAGGTGCTCGCCACATTGTTAATCATTTTAGGAAGTAAACTCCCGTTCGCCGCTATTGAGATGGTGTTTTCGACTGGATATGATTCCATCTCATTTTGTTTTTCCTCCAAAGCAATGTATTCTTCTTATAGTTCTCGTAGCTCAGTCATTGTGATGGTATTTTTGATTCTGAAAATTTGTATGTACAACAGATTGGTTGCGAACATTGCATTAATGAAAGATAAAATGAGGTATCTCTCATCCACTATTCCTGCCATTTCACTTCACATTGTCTTCCATCTTATGGTTAGGTGTTTCAGACTCTCGCCAATCCTCTGTTTTAACCCAAACACATCTTCAATACCGGGCCGCGAAGAATTATTTCTTATATATGCTCCCAGAAATGTAGCTTGCAAATGGTCGAAAGAGGTTATTGTATTTTTAGGTAAGCCTTCGAATAATTTTAACGCCTCGCCAGTCAAGCTAGATGCAAAATATTTTCATAATACAGCATCATGGTTTTCCCATTATAGCATACACCTAACATAAGAGTTGACATGTTGAACATCACAGGTAGTCCCATCGAAGATACTGGTTAATGCTGGTAAATTGCATTTTGGAGGGATTCCTCATAATTGTACTTCTTGAGTGAATGGAGGTCTCGCAGCTTCTTCAATGGCTTCATCAGGTTTCCTTCTGCTTCATTCTCTTCTGTTATTCAACATTCCCCTCATTTATGCTAACTCTTCTAAAATTTGTTCATTCCCCGCTGAATTTTAATCAATTGGTCTTTTCAGTGCAGCTTCTCTTCTTATGCGCTCGTGTCTTTCTTGTCCTACGAGATTTTTTGCTTCTTCTTCAACATCTTCATTCTGCCTTCTCCTGTGATTTTTCTCTTCACATCCTTCTTGAATTCGCAACTGATTATGCCTTCCAATTTCTTCTCCGCGAGTTTCTTCATTCCTCATCGTTTCCCTTCGCTGTCTTTCTATTCTCCTTTGTATTCTGTCATATTCCTCATTGATATTATTGTTATGGCGATTTTGTGTGCGTCTCCTTTATCGATTGTCATGATTATTCTGCCGCATTGCTTCTTGAAACTCTTGTTCTTCAACTTCTGCTCTTAATATTTCTCTTTCGCAAGCTAGACGTGCTTGTTCCACATAATGCCTCTCAATTTCCTCCTCAATGATTCTTTGATTTCTTTGGATTTCTCTCCCATGTAATATTCTTCTACCTTCTTCTCGATTTTCTTCACCATCTTGGTTATTTCCACGCTCTTGATTTCTATTATCATGTCTATCATTCGCAGTTTCACCGTGTGGAACGTAGAGATCATTAATCATCTCTTCTTCTCCATGATGATGCTCTTCATTTGGATTTTGCATTTCCTCTCGGATATTTACTCCATCATTTCTCATAGGGGAATTTCTCCTTGGTTTTTCTTTAAATGATCTTGAACTTGATCTAGCAGTACTTCTTGATCTCCTACTTTGTAATCTCAAATTCTCCATTCTTAACTCATGATTTTGTCTTGATAGATTCGCACGTTCTTCCGCCTCTAACATACTTTCCTCCTGTATTCTTTTTCTTAAAACCTCTACTGTTTCATTTCCATCATATCGATGTATTAATCCTCCATTTACTTCTCGGTTTCTTTCTTCTCTTCTTTTATTTCTTAATTGTCGATCTTCTGCTTCTTCCATCGAATCTGATCGCCAGGTATGCACACTCACTATGTCGTAATCCACAACTCTATCTTGTATTGATGTTTGTTGATTCAGATGTTGAATTTGATTTTCTCCTTCATTCCTTGTTCTATTTCTTATCCTTGAAGATTCTCCCATTTCATTTGTTTCTCCACCTGCAAGTATTTTACTCCTCCTTACGGTTGTTGGCGTTTCTGATGTATTTCTTATTCTAGCCATTAATCTTCAAGAGTTGTTGGAGATTTCATAAAAATCCTTCACTATCTACTCCAAATTCTTCTCAATCACAATGTCAATTCTTATCTTTTTCTTCAGAAAATCAACAATTCATCCCTGTTTCTAGCGCCAAAATGTAGTTGCAGGAAATACTACACTACACCTTTGATAAGAATTTACTGTAATTAAGACATATTTGAAGATTAAAAACAACACTTTATTATTTGATTCTCAGAAATGTTTAAAAGAAATGGAAGAAATCAAGAATACAACCGCTCTCTTGAATTTTCTCTCTCCTCAAGACTTCCTCAACACTCAAAAATACATCCTTCTCTTTCTGAATTTACTGGGTCTCTTTATATATGATAGTTACATAGTGGGTGACAGCTAATCTATCCTTTATTTCAGATCTGACTCGCGATATTATCGCATTAGTTATAATGTCTATTCTCGCAAGCGTCGTGACCATCGCAGGATAATCACGCTCTTCCCGTGTTTCTTCATTTGTCAGCTATTACGTCATTCTTCAAATCATTCTGTGGCACTCGTGAAATGTCATTGAAGAACTCGCGGTGATGTTTGCAGAATTGTTGTTAATCTCGCAAGAATAATATCATGACGATATTCTGGTCCTACAAAACAGGTACAAACGACATCTCCTTGAACATGTAATAGCAATAATAAACCTTGATATCCTCTTTAACTACTGTATATAATAAGTACCTCCTTTTTTGACCTTTTGGATTTGTGAGTATAACCTATATATATATATGGCCCTCAATACCAGGTAGTAGGTTAAGCAGTTGGTGGAGGACATCTAATATATATGGTTTGTGATTTAACAATAGATTCTACAATGTTGTTTTTACCCGCACAAGCCCGGAGGTATTTATTTGTAACTCTTTGTTTCAGTATTAAGGTGGTCATTCTTTCTTATTTCAGTTTGATGGATTATTATGTATTTCATGTAATGCCATTATCCCCACCTTAAGGAATCTAAGCTTTTATTTCAGTATGTTGCGCAAGAAATATTAGTAATATAGTAATCTTTTTCATAGTTAAGGACTCCATGCTGATGTATCTATGAAAGTTTGGTATCTCGAGAAGAACGAGGCAAGACTGAGTTGAAATGTTTTGATTAAAAAGTAAAGGATGATGTACATGAGGGCTCTATTAATTTTCATATAAATTTATACCTAGACTATCTTCTGATGTGTATGGTCTCTTAAAATTACAGTTTGGAATAAGAGAGGTAGCATTTCCTTCTTTGCAATCAATCGAACATGACGGCCACTTGACATAATGATGGATGAGCACCTCATTAATGACAAAGTAATAGATGCCTACAGTTATATACAACGTCCAAGAAATTCCATTGAAAACCCTCAAGACATTTAAGCACATTTAAATTCCATAGTGAAGAGACTGATGTAGTAAGGCGAAATAACCTTTCGCTGCCTTTTAAACTCTCTGCTCCGATAAGAGCCCCAAAGTATTCTCTGTGTAGATGACGTTTTGGGCCAGACTGATTTCAATAGTCTTAGCTTGAAAGACAGTGGTTTCTTTATATCAGCACCAAGGAACCAACCATCGATTGTCATCCATGGATTGTCTTTTATAGAACCAGTCTCCAGACTGGAAAATCTCAATATAAGTACTATTCGTGTTAAATTTATTATTCAGGGTTAAATGTACAATACAGTGGCTTGGTCTAATCTTGCATAGGTTTAATTACGGTGGCTCACAATTTGTTTTGATCTAGGTTTTCAATTGACACACGATCCATTCTACAACACATTTCTTTGATTTGCACCTTACTTAGATTTTTGGTTCATCGACTCATCGTACTTACCACCAATCTAACTATGCTCTAACTCGCAAGGAAAACCTACAAAATATTGAAACTTCAGACACGGGATATCGGCCTTTACCACAACTTTTGACGCTAACTGAATTTTTGGGTATTTTACTTTGGGATGATGAATTTGTGCCCGTGCAAAGCACGGGAGAAACACTAGTTTATAATAAAGAGTGGATCAGGGACGGACCCATAAATATTCATAGGGTAGGGCTAGAATATCACTAGTTATCGTTGTGACCGAAGGTCGCGGCAAATTTTTGGAATTGGTTACATAAACAACAGTTTACTAAAATTTGCATATAAAATACTAGATATATGGAAAAATATAAGATTAGAATCCGCCAATTTTGATTACAAAAAATGATTGGAGAAAGAAATTTATGGTTTATAAAAGAAAAATGGGAAAATAAATGGATGTGACAAAGAAAATTTTATGTTTTAAAGAAGATTTTGGGCTAAAAATTAATTATGATACAACTACAAGGATTAATCATAAACATAGGAGGGATAATTACTAATAATGGAGGGCTAATTACTAATTATGAAAAAAATTACTTATACAAAAAGTTTAACAAGCTAAAAATAGGGACGGGCTATAGCCCCTTGCTAGGCCCGTCCCTGGAGTGGATGGAGGTTTGGATTTTAGAGGGTTATAATGACACACAAGATGTAGTGAAGGATAAGGAAAGTTGTAGTGCAGGTTAAGGCTAAGACAGCATGTTACTTATGCAGTCACTCATGTGTGCTGTACGTGTTATTTCCCTTTTAGGGTTTAGTTCTCAGCATGTCCTTAAATACTTCATTGAATACTTTCCCAATATTCTTAAGGTTGATGTAATGAAAACTATTCCTCTCTGTAATGAATTATCTGATGTTTCTTAAAGATTGATGCAATACCAATATGGTATCAGATAGGGGAGGTTAGGATTACTTTCTTTCCTCTAATTTTTTCTTCGATCCTGTTTCTTTCTTTATTTTCTCTGTACTGCTAGTGTTTTAACACAGCCGCCTTCACAATTTTACATCTGTGATTGCGTCAATCTTCCATTCAGATAAGAACCTTTAATCCTGTTTCTTGCTTGAGATTCCTCAACCCTTTTACTCCCTCTTTTTGCTGGGATTACTTTCTTTCGCACCAATGGAAAATCCCACCACAAATTTGTTTTCCAATATACCTTTAAATCAACTAACCAACTTTGTTCATCTCAAACTCACTGAAGATAATTTTATCACCTGGAAAAATCTCCTAAAACCAGTAATTCAAAAGTATAAATTATAGAAATATCTCGATGGTTCATACCCTTGTCCTCCACAATACACAAATCCCAGAAATCAATTGAATGGAATTGAAAATTCTTTGTACACCGATTGGATGGATGAAGATGCAACAATTATCATGTGGCTCAATTCGACAATTTCAGACTCTATTATTGCTTACTTCTCAAGAGATGAAACATCACACCAGCTATGGACCAGTATAGAGGAACGATTTGGCAGAGCCTCTTCAACTCATACTCTTCAACTCCGCATAAAACTGCTCTCTATTACACAGGGAGACAAATCTATCCCAGCATTTATTAGTGAAATCAAATTTCTCTCTGATCAATTAGCTGAAGCAGGTGAGTTTATCTCTGACAAAAAACTCGTGGTTATCACTCTCAAAGCCTTGAATTCAGACTATATACCATTTGCTACATCCATGAGGCATAGTTATCCACCAGTCACCTGTATTGAGCTTCATAATAATCTACTTAGTGAGGCAGTTGTCATCAATGAAAGACTTAAGACCACTAAGGACCAGGAAGATATCGATTCCAAAGCTTTCATGGCCAATAGGGGTTCTTACTACAATCACAGAGGTTCAGTTTGCGAAGGTGTTGGAACAGAACTTGCAGGAATTAATTTGGGAATAGTAATAGCAATACCAACAGCTTTAACTTGGCGAGATTTTTTACGAGGCACATTAGTGTCCTCATCATCCTGCGAATAACAATCTAGATAAGAAACATAGGCAACAATATTGTTATTAAGAGAACAAATGTTTCTTACTACCTTATGATTCGCATGCTTCCTTTTCTTTTCAGCGGGTTTTTGCTGCAACTTTTTGGGAGTGTTAGGGTTTTGAATCGAAAATCTGGTATTAGAGATAGTTCCGCTGAAAAAAAAAAACAGTATGGGAATTACATAAAATCAAATAAGGATAGATAAGATAATTTCTATGAATATAGTTTCGATAAACAAGGTCGAAGTTAATGAAGTCAGAAGAATCCTTACCTTGATGACTCCATGAAAGCAGTAGCAGAAAAATCTTCAGAAGGAGAAATATGCAGACGATGAAGACTTATAGAGATGATAAAGACAAAAGAAGATTATTTCTTTCCTATGCTTCTCCTTTTATAGAAAAAAAAATGGTGACTGGGTAACAAAGAATGTGCCGATAAAAAGAGGAATGTTTGACACGTGTAGGAAGCTATGCTTAATTCACGGAATCTTGTCGGGAGAAAGATGTGAAAAAATGGATATCTGCGGCATTAAGAAAATGAGAGATTCTCATGATCTTCTCCCCTTCGCAGAGAAGACATGAGAAGAGGCAAGATGTAGGATCAGAATCTTGCCACAACAATACTCTTGCGAAGTTAATAAACAACATTTCTACGAATTCTTCAATAACACATTGCGAGTGTCGCAGGATAACTTGAAGAATGACGTAGCAGATGACGATGGCAGAGACATGAGAAAAGTTTGATGGTCTTGCGGAATTCATAGCATCTGCGAAGATTAACACTACAACTACTGCGAGAATATCGCGAGTCAGATCCGAAATTAAAGGACAGCTTAACTGTCATCCACTATGTAACTACCCTATATAAAGAGCACTAATAGACTCAGAAAGGGAGAGATAAATTTTGGAGTGTTGAGGAGAGAGAAAGTTTAAGAGAGTGGTTGTATTCTGGATTTCTTCTATTTCTTGTAACATTTATGAGAATCAATTAATAAAAGTGTTGTTTTTGATCTTCAAAAATGTGTTGATTATTATGAATTCTTGTGAGGGGTGTAGTGTAGGAATTCCTGCAACTACAGACGTCATATCCTTGGATCCCCCCTAATGTTGGTACCTCACCCTGATTACTTTCAGAGTTGTTCCAGACAGTTCCTTTAGTCATGTACTTTTCGAAAATGAATATCGATAATGACTTAGAAAATAGTCTACCATATCCCCCCCTGATTACTTTCGTCGGAGAAGATATTATTTTTCCTTCATAATCAACAACCTTTGGATTGTAGTTCCTTTAGCATTCCTTTTTTATATCTTTGCAGGGATAAAACAAACTCATGTCAGTGGTTACTTTTAGTATACTATTACATTCATTATACCATTCCAATGACGTTGTGTTGGCGCTGAGCTATATCTAGCTAATAAGTTAACTGAGGATGTAACATTTGGTCGAGTACAGTATGCTAAGTACAATAATGCATCTATTATACTTAGATAAGGAAAGTTCATCTCCCGACACAACTTCGTCATCTTACTTTAGATGAATTGGTCATTTATGTACATTTGAAACTCGACTAATCATGGGAGTGCTAGCAGGATGCGTGTCCTTGTTAAATTTCCTGACAATGGACATATACAAACTGGATGAATAATATACCACAAGCTCGGTCTTCTAGTTCAGAACATAGATAAGATAGAGATTTCCTAAGATTTTCATCTCAAATTCAGATTTTAATTAAGTTCTAAAATCGGTTTTTTCATGAACAAATACATTTATATAATAAGGAATCCAATCTTTTGCAAGCCGTGGCGGGAAGTATGGCCAACGGTTTTGGAGAATATCTTTCGAAGTGCTCCCACAGCCACGCTTGGAGAAAGGCGGCATGAATATACGAATCCACTTTCATGTAGCCATTTGAAGCGCATATATCTGCGACCAGCTAATCCAAGTGTGTGTACAAAGAACCAAGAAACAAGCCGCCAATAGGGATAATGAAACCTTTTTCCAATTTTATGGAAAACTTTATAAGTTCCTATCTTATCTCCTTCTTACCCGAGTCATCATCAAAAATATCTCTGGATAACCAAAGAGCCAAGAACACTGCAACATGAAGTGTACTATTTTTCTGATTCGGCTCCAACTCATCAGGAAACCACTGAGACACCCACCAACCATAGAAGCACCTCGTCTCATTTTTTTTACTAACAAATCCTTTTGATTTCACAACCAGAGCGGCGCGCATTTCTTCTTCATCTGCAGACAATTTGACTTCGAGGTTTCCTATTACGGGAAGGTTCAGTAATATGGCCACACTATCTAAGGAGATAGATATTTCACCTTATCTGCATATGTCCGTGTGGGTGTCCGGACACCATATGTAAATAAAAGCAACCAAGCCTGGAATATCTTTCCTAGTTTGAAGCACTGCGGAAGCCACGACATCATCAATGATCTTCACCTTGGTCAAACTAGCCTTTACATGCATATTCATGGATCATCATGAATCACATCCATTTCTCAAAGGGACGCAATGGAATCACAGAGATATTAAAGTCGATATGAGAAGCATGATACTCTTTCATCTGAAGACAAAACCTTATTACACCTCCTGGCCGAACCGACCGGGCCTCTCCTTCACTTTCTGGACCAGTCATAAGAATCGACACAAACTTGGGATGGTTTTTCCTAATCGTGGAGAATGTTGTAAAGAACTCATCATCTATGTTTGGCTTGGAATTTCCAACGTCTTTCGGTACGGCAAAAATTTTCTCAAATGACATCCTAACGAAAAATCTCTCACGCTACTTCCATCTTCGAAACAACTACAATGGAATAATACGAAGAGAAATTATTACGGAAAGTGCATGAAAATTATTTTATCAGACACATGAGATCCATCCTGGATGCAAGCCAATTTGTTTCAAAGTCATAATACGTATAGGCAAAGAAACGGGGACTGACAGACCCTGCATCACCACCTCATGCCAAGGCCATACCCCGCAGAGGGAAATTTTCGCCCGACCGAGGAGGCGCGCCCCACCATGGGAACCATACACACGACCATACTAGGAAAAGGAGTAAACCCTAGAAGCTAGGTTTCTATGATAAGGAATGACAGTTACCAACTCATGCATGCCTATTTTGCACAGTAAATTGAGGCGGTCAACATTACTACGGTATTCATGCCTAAATACTACTACAAGTTCGTGCAAAGCATACATACGACTAGGATTCATACCAACATAGGAGGACAATATTTTCTACAAGATCATGAAAAGGTACGCCTACATCTAGGGTTTGCACTAACACAAGAAAAAACAAGTTAAAGAGGAAATACTGGAAGACATACATGGGATTCGCTCGTCCGCTTTACTGTTACCACACGGCCAGAGTAAAAATAATAAATATAAAGATGTGAAATAAAAGGAGAGGCCGTCCCATTTTATAGGCGTGATACTTGGGAGTTTGAATAAGGAAAGGACTTCCTATTTGAGTCAAGTAAGGAAAAGAGGCAACCGGGCCCGCGAAGACAAATCACAATGCTAAGCCGTCCACACCATGCCTTAGCCTCACCATGCCAAGCCATTCGCACATGCTTTGCCTCACCAAACCACGCCTTGCCTTGTCCCACCACGTCAATCCGTCTGCGCATGCTTTGCCTCACCAAACCGCGTTTTTCCATGGCCACACCATGCCAAGCCGTCCGCGCCATTTCCTTTTCCCCACCATGCCAATCCGTCCTCGCCATGACTTGCCGCGCCAACACCAACAACTTTCCAAGCCAGCGTCATGATGTTCCCTAACCCAGCCAAGATGATGCATATCCAGACTAGGCCTACGAGCTTCATCTCACCACTTCACGGTCTACACCACAAATAGAATCTATGCAATGCCGCCAAACACAGGAATCATGAACTCTCCTTATTTCTCGAAAAAGGTTAGTCGGACCTTCCTGACTATCTTTTCACGACTTGTTGTTTCTATTTTTTTCCTATCTTGTCACCATCTTATGCTTACCTCACAATGATGCTCCCGTTCCGAGCTAAGCATGGGACTTAATGTTGATGGTGGTTTTTAGCTTAGGGTTAAAATCGTAAAACCGCACATCTGACATGATGTCACTATGTCCATTTTTTGAATCGATCAGCATGCATATGTAAGAATTACCTGGGTACCTTTTTTTTACGTTTCATGTTCCACAACAGAACACTTAACATTGACCGACGTCATCTACGCCAAATCCTAATTCCCATCCTACTGCGCCAAGGCATGCCAACCATGCCAGGGAAACCCTATATGCTAGCCACATCTCCACGCCAAGGCATGCCAACCATGCCAGCCGCAACACTGTGCCAATGTAAAACCATGACATCCCCGTCTACCGCGCCAACGCATGCCAACCATTCCATCCGCACCACTGTGCCAATGGAAAACCATGCCAGCCACGTCTACCACACCAACGAATTCCAACCATGCTAGCCGCAACACTGTGCCAAATGAAAACCATGCCAGCCACATCTCCGCGCCAAGGCATGCCAACCATGCCGGCCACACCCCTGTGCCAATGTAAAACCATGCCAGCCGCTAATACCGCGCCAAGGCATGCCAACCATGCCAGCCGCACCACTGTGCCAATGGAAAACCATGCCATCCAGGTCTACCGCGCCAATAGCATGCCAAACCCTTGGCCCCACCATGCCAAGCCAACCACACCTTTCCTTGTCCCCACCATGCCAAGTCGTCCATGCCAAACCCTTGGCCCCACTATGCCAAGCCATCTGCGTTATTTGCATTGGCCCCACCATGCCGACCTTCCCTATGCGGATACCAAGACGAAGGTATGCGACGATCAATGACCACCCTTCAATTCTAGATGCAAATCCTAGCCGTCCAAGGTCGCAAAACAACACATGGTAACCTTTAGCCCCAAATCCTAGGTTTGGACACGCCAAACCGCGCCAAAGCATTCCATGCCCCACGTGCCAATGGTATGCCAACCACCTTGCCGTGCCATACCATGCCGGCCTTCCCTATGCGGCTACCAAAACGAAGGTGTATGACGATCAACGACCACCCTTAAATCCTAGATGTAAATCTTATCCATCCAAGGTCTCCAAACAACGGATGGTAACCTTTGGCCCAAAACCCTAGTTTTGGCCATGCCGCTGGCTACCAACATCCCTCTTGAATTCTTCCTGAGTTTTACTTTCGGGCCGTTTTCACCTCCCGAACAAGCTCAAAACCTAAATATTCCCACGTAAGAAGATAGAAAATTCTTTTCCGTATAAAATGGAGGGCGGACCATCAAAATACGAGTTCGTATGAGAATTCTACATCGATTCTAGTAAAGGGAGATAATAGGGTTTCAACATACCACGCCCTAATTTATACAAAGCCGCAAGCGCTTCCCTTCCAAGCCGCATACTGCCAGTGGATCCACTCCATGTTAAAGCCATGCCGACCATGCTTTTATGCCGCTGGCTACCAAACGAAGGTTTGCAATAATCAAGGGCTGCCCTTATATCTGAGAGGAGGATCTCAACCATTCAAGTTTTCCACCTAACACATGGCAATTTCCGGCCCAAGGCCAAACATCACGGTTTTTACTAAAACCCTAATTTTGTCCAAGCCTAAACTATGCCAAGCCATGCCAGCCATGATTTCATGCCGCTGGCTACCAAGCGAGGGGTTGCTATTTGTTCCCTTAATATTCTACACTAAAAATGGGTTAATTTAGGCATACAAATCTCCTCCTATCGACTAAGAAGGGTTCATTGGGCCTAGAGTGTTTTCTTTGGTTAGAAAAGTTTAGCCAACTGGGACTTGCAAAGGCTTCATGTGCAAACCCATGTGCAACAAACTAAGATAAGCCTCACTATCAAACACTCAACTCACAAGCCCATGAGCAAGAACTCCAAGTTGGGATAAAAAGTTCTACACAAGCGCTCCACTTCACCAATTTCTATCCAACCATCAAGTGACACGTCAGCGCGGACGCCGCGTCAGTAGGACTAATGACGTGGCATGTGACACGTCAGCGCCATGGGTGATAACGTGGCAGGTGACGCATCAACATGCGGGCCCCGTCATCATGTGCCACGTCAGCGGTATGTCATTTCAGCATAAGCTTCCACGTCATCAATACGACCAGTGAGGAGATGCCACGTCAGCAAACCACTACACGTCAGCATACTTAAAGAATATTTCGTTAAATCTAACGGATTCCTAACGCCATTAGTGTTACTGTTATAACGTCAGCATGACGTCATTGTCGTCGGCGGCCAAGCCCAGTGGTAATCGACAGAGATTAATCGGGCAGTAATCGGCGAAGATATTAATCGAATACGATTAATGGGCGATTAATTGCGTAGTTCGGATCCATTGTAGCATGATACAGTTCCGTAGCCCTTGGATCATTCCGCCTCATTATGTCTGCCTAACAGATTTCTACGCCCCACTATGGGCTTAGGTGAATTATTCCTCTTGGGCTTGGCATGTACACTTATTCCATAACCCTAATGAAAGCTCCTAGAGTATTACAAGGGGCATGTAGGGAAAGTAATTCAATTTATGCCAGGAAGGCATGCAGGGAATTTATGCCAGGGCATCATGCAGGGAATTTATCACAGAGGCATGCCGGGGAATTATGACTGGGCAGTTACTATAGGAGGAATGCAAGGACCAGCTATGGAAGAATGCATGCATGGCCAATTACTGTATTTTATGCATGTATCTAAAACGGAAAATCTATAACATATAAATGGACAGTTTTACTACAAAAAAGGTATGCAATCTTTCCATACAAATAATATGTGAAAAATCTCTTGTCGACTTAGGCATCGGAGGGTTTTTTACAGGTACCCCCCCTTCCCCTTATCCTTTCTCCAGAATTCAATTAAAGATTGAAGCAGCGGATCGATTTCCAACAAAACCACATAAAAATTCTTGTTTGGGGTAGAAGTAATTTTTCCATGAAAACAGTGGCGCCGACTAAGGTTTTTGAGAAAAGATAATCGTGTTTTACCAAATCGAGTTATGACAGTAATCAAAAAAACTGCACGAATGGTCGATTTTGTTAACAATTCTCAACAGCGCAGGACCGAGGCTGAAAGACACGAAATTGAGGTTCAGTCAGCCCCAGTAGTATCCACTGTAAATAGACAGGGTCAAAATCGTGCTCATGACATAACCCTAGATCGAGATCATGCTCATAACATATCCCTGGATCAAGGACGAGATCGAGGTCGTCTTCGTGACAGAAATCCAGATCCAAATTGAATAAGGGAAAAACAACCAATGATAGATAACGAAAGAATGGATGTTGATGGGGAACACCCACAAGTTCTAGGAAACAGAAGGCATGTGTTCGGTATCCCGTCTAGGAGGAATGGCTATGGACATGATCTGCGAGATGGATGCACCAGAACTCCTAGTACAGAGGAAGAATTGTTACTCAATCGACTGAACGAGTTGGAGAAGGAGAACGCTCTCCTGAGATTGGAACGTGAGAACAAGTCTCAACCTAAAAATGGTAATCTGAATAAGCAGAGGGGTCGTTCTGTATGGAAGCAACTTGGAATTCGAATTACCCCGCAGGCTACAGATCAAAATAAAAAAGTGATCGATCTTGATCGTCCGGAGAAAAACTTGTTAGTCACTAGAGACCTACCTAAATGAAGGTATGTATTACCCCGTCGAGAAAGGACCCGACCAGCTACAACTCAGCAGAGTGTGGACAGAACTAACACCGGTTCAAAATTCCTCAGGAATGATGAGGATGAGTTTCGATATTGGCACGATGATGAAGAATTTTTTCATGCTTACAATGCTCGTTTGGAGCAAGGCATAGATGGAAAAGAACATACTGGACCGCAGAAGGAACAAATGAGATCTAAAACTCAGATTCCAGAGGACCAAGATTATGAGCAGGAAAACAGTTCCTCGGATGGCGATGTGGATGCAATAACAGAAGGTCGCCTTTGCAAGATGATCGAGAAAATAATGTCAAAAAATCACTCCATAGAAGAAAATATTGACCGGTTGCATCGATCGGCATGAGCCCCTTTCAAGCAGAATATCAGAGAATTCTGGCCGCCGATGAATTTTCTAGTTCCAAAGCTGCCAGAATTCGATGAGAAAATAGATAACCCAAACTAGCATGTTTTACACTATGAAACTTCCATGACTCTATGGCGGTACAGTGATGAGTTAATGTGCAAAATGTTCCCACAGTCATTGGATGAAAGAGAAATAAAATGGTTCAATCGACTTCCAGCATAATCGATTGGTACTTACCATGAGCTGGTTGGAGAATTCTGCTCTCACTACAAGTATAACAGACGTGATCGGAAGGGATGTCATGCATTGTTTATTCGAGTGATTCGGAAGGATGAAAGCATCAGACAGTTTACTCGGCGCTTTAAGCAGGAATTGGCCGATGTGAATGGTGCCATCGACCAAGTCGTCATCGAAGATTATAAGCAGGCATACCAGTATGATCAGAGAGGTGTGTACGGATCCTTGGTCAAAATACCACCCAAAACTCTGGAACAATTATATGATCAAGTAGAAGAATACACTCGAGTAGAGGGTGATTCCAAATCTTGAGAGACAAGGGATGTTAACAGATCATCCAATCATCCAAATGATGGGAGGAAGGACAAGTTGAAGAACCGTTCGAGTGGACAACATAATGACCGAGGTGAAGTCTGAGAGAAGAACCAAAGTGAACTAATGGAAACTGGATATCATAAATTTCATGATATGAAGATGAAACCATTGAACATACAACTTGCAAAGTTGTATGAGAAAATCAATAAGGATTTGAGACCCCCTTGTACTTTGCCAGCAGAAACATGTGATAAACACGATAGGACAAAATATTGCAAGTTCCATAAGCACCATAGTCACAAGATCGAGAATTTCCGCTATTTACAGATCGAGGACCAGCAAATGATCGGCGTTGAAAATATGCAAGAATATGTGAAAAAGGAGTTTGGGAAAGGTCCTGGACAGTTTGGCGCAACACATGTGATTAACGCACATGCGATCAATGTCAGTCACGCCTGGATACATTTAATGACCAGGCGAGCATCAAAAGATGAAACCAGGAGGAAGCTCAGGCAGTTAAAAGAATGGTACTTGACAAATCATATCGATTTTGTCAGTAGAAATTCGGGAGCTTGGGTGCACAAAGATCGAGTTCTCTGAAGCAGACATGATAGGTGTATATTCTCCCCACAATGATGCTATCGTTATAACTTCTTGGATTGGAATGTTTCTTGTACACCGGATTCCAGTGGATACAGGAAGCTCAGTGAGCGTGCTGTCTTCTAGAGCTTATTCCTCTATGAATCTTCCACATGACTTGATCGAGGAGGATGAAAATCCAATTATCGGTTTCAGTGGTGAAGTTACAAAGGCGATCAGAAAAGTCAAGATACCTATAACAGTGGCCGACAAGTCAGTTTTGGGTAATTTTTTATTGCTTGATTGTCGAGCTCCTTACAATGCGATTGTAGGTCGAGACTGGTTGCACGAGATCAGTGCAATCACATTATCATATCTCCAGTGTTTGAAGTTCATTTCCCCAGAAGGAGTCGTGAAAGTTAGGAGTGACCAGATGGCCACCCACAAGTGTCACGAGAGTGCAATGGATGAGTACAAGAAGTCAGAAGTCAGCGGGAAACAGATCATGCAAGTCGAGCAAAAATAGCAATTACAGAATTCTCTTCCTCCAGAATCATATAGAAGAAAGGACGCAGTTGAACCCCCAATAGTCGAGAAACTGATCGAGGTCCATATTAGAGATGAGGAGCACAAAATAACGTTCGTAGGGGAAGATCTTCCTGCACATGAACATGATGGTTTTGATCATATTTCTAAGGGAAAACACCGACATTTTCGCATGGAGTTTTGATGATATGCTTGGGATAGATCCAAATGTAGCCTGCCACAAGATGAATATCGATGAGAAGTTCCATCCGATTCGTCAGAAAATCAGGAATATGGAGAAAGGCAAAAAAGACGGAGTTACTGCAGAAGTTGAAAAGCTGTTGGAAGCAGGCTTTTTTTTGACCAGTGCAATATCCTCGATGGCTGTCTAATGTCGCACCCATTCCAAAGAAGAATGGTAAAATTCGTGTTTGTATCGATTTTACTGATTTGAATAAAGCATGTCCTATTGATCCGTACCCGCTACCACAGATAAGAGATTTGGTGGATGTAACCTCAGGGTATGGGAGACTGTCATTCATGGACGATTTTTTTAGGTATAACCAAATACCTTTGTTCTAGGAAGATCAGGAGCACACTGCATTCATGACTGATAGAGGAATCTACTTCTACACTGTAATGCTGTTCGGGATAAAGAATGCAGGGGCGACCTACCAACATTTGGTAGACCATATGTTCAAGGATCTGATTGGGGAGACGATGGAAGTATATATCGATGATATGGTGGTGAAATCTGAACAAAAGGAGTCGCATTTTCTTGATCTACAAAAGATGTTTGATATCTTGAGGCAATATCGAATGAAGCTCAATCCAGCAAAATATTCGTTTGGGCTATCCTCAGGAAAGTTCCTTGGATACTTGATGACGCACAGAGGAATCGAGGCGAATCTGGAACAAATCAAAGCCATCATAAAAATTCCATCCCCAAGAACGAAGAAGGAGGTCCAGAAGCTAGCAGGATGATTAGCGACTTTAAACCATTTCATTTCACGCTCGTCGGATTGATTCAAGCCGTTCTTTGACGTTTTGAAGAAAGCAGTGAATTTTGGTTGGACGGCTGAGTGCGAAAGGGATTTTGATGAAATCAAGCAGTATTTGTCAACTCCCCCGGTTTTGGTGAGTCCAAAAACTGGACAACCAATTGGAGTTTATCTGGCTGCAATAGAGAATGATATGAGTGCAGTGATGTTTGTTACAAATCCACATGAAAAACCGGTTTACTTCGTCAGTAAATCCTTGACGGGGGTGGAAACACGGTACAAGAAAATTAAGAAGATAACACTTGCACTGTTGCATGCATCTCGTCGCCTCAAGCCGTATTTCCAAGGGAGGCAGATCGTAGTCTACTCGGAATAACCACTGAAGAGAATCCCGGAACGTGTTGATGATTCCAGTCGACTATATATATGTTCAAATTTTTTGGGGGCATATGAGATCAAGTACGAAACTAGAACTGCAGAGAAGGGATGCGCACTGGATGCACTGCTAGCATATTTTCCTATGGACGATATATAAACGGTTGCTGGAGAAGAAGATGAGTTGTTCAAACCCATAGAGACAGTCACTGATCATACTGGGGGCGAGTCCGCAATGGAGATCGATACTCCATAACCATTATGGACCGTATTTACTGATGGGTCATCAAATATTGGTGGAGCTACAGTTGGATGCGTCATCCTACTCCCGAAGGTTCGAGGATTAAGAAAGCGACCAGACTAGGTTTCCAAGCATCAAATAATGAAGCTGAATATGAAACTGTAATTATCAGTTTAAAAGCTGTCAAATAGTTAGATGCCATGAACGTGAAGCTGGTGACTGATTCCATGCTAGTAGTTAACCAATTTCTGGGGACCTACAGAGTAAAGGAAGATAGAATGGCCCTGTATTTGGATCATATGAGAGAGCTGGCAAATGAGTTTGACAAATTCTCTATTGGCCAGCGAACAAGATTGGAGAACAGGCACACATATGCTTTAACATATCTTTCTTCTGCAGTCGAAACTGATACCACATGTTTCGTTATAGTATATTTCCAAGAGTTACCTAGCATCTCCGACAGCTACCTTGTTCTGGATCTCGAACATGCTAGTAGGGGAAAGAGGGCAGCTACATCATCATAGGGAGATGATGAGGACATCGACAACAATATGGATGTTGACAGTCCAGTGACAGATAATTCTGGAAATCATGTTGAAAACGTTGCAGACTGGCGTCAACCTTACATCGAATATTTGACAACCGGAGAACTCCCAGAAGATGAGAAACTTGCTGAAAAGGTGAAAAATAATTCATGGAGATACTCAATGATCGAAGGGATGTTATACCGCAAACCTGTAGCTTTGGATCCATTTTTGCGATACATATCAGCCGAGGAAGGACAATTGATACTGGCAGAGGCTTATGAAGGAATATGTGGAAACCATTCTAGAGGGCGTAGTCTCGCGCACATGATACTTACCCAGGGTTATTTATAGTCGTACATGCAGAAAGACGCTAACGAATATGCGCAGAAATGCGTGCCATACCAAGAACATGCTCCAATTCCGAAAAGACCTGCCAACGAATTACACCAGTTTTTAGTCCCTGGCCATTCTCTATGTGGGGATTAAACATCGTCGAACCTCTTCCCAAAGCTCCTGGAGGCGTTAGATTCGTATTAGCTGCTTCTGACTATTTCACCAAATGGGTCGAAGCAGTGTCACTGGTACACGTTACTAGACATGATGTTAAAAGGTTCATATGGGAGAATATCATATGCAGATTTGGAATCCCAGACGCGATAATATCAGACAATGGGAAGCAGTTCGATTCGGGGGTGTAACCGCAACTTTTATGATTGTTACATACAAATGAAGATAACTACTAAAACTTGATCTAACATTCAAGATTCAAAGATAAACAAGATGTAAAAAGCATAAAAGTAAAGATTGACACAAGCATATAACATGGTTCGGCCATGAAGATCTACAGCGACGGGAAAGAAGATAGTTTCTTTATTGATTATAAGGTCTTACCCTTGAAAGAGTTACAAATCTCACTTAGATCTCTCACTCTTTCTCTGTCTAGATCTCTCTCAGGAATTCTCTGTAGAAAGACCATCTAATAATACATAAGATAACTTGCCCATTTCCTACTACATGGGTTGGTATTTATAGACAAACAATACTCGTGAAGGTCAGGCCTCGTCGATCTCTCAGAGTCATCCTACATCGCCTTCGCTTCTTCAGACTGGTTCTATACTATCCCTCGTGGTGGTATCCCGGGTTTTCCTCCAAGTTATCTCTCCCTATTCGTTATGGTCAAGCCTCTTGAATCTCTTCTCCGAAGGTCCTCATGTTGCTCTACTCGCGAGTTATAGTATAGATCGTCCGAGTTCTCTAATACGTCATTAGACTCTCTCTCACTACTTCTGATCCTTCATTAAATACAGTGCTTCTTTTTAGAATTTAACCGACTGAATCGATTAGACTACTCCTTCACACGCGTCGTTTATGCGATGCTTGTGGCAGGCGTCTCGATTCAGAAGAAATCAGCTTATGGAGAATAATTCGGTGCTCCTACCTTATCATCTCATCATAAAGTCATCCCTTGAGATGTTGACACATGGCCATCGGGTATTTTACCCTCACATTTTGCTCCTTTTCTTTGCAACTTGCCAAGGGCATGATGGGAATAAAACTTCGTAACCGCTCCGTATTTTTCGCCACGTTCGAATTTTCCGCCACGTGTGTATTTAATGCACTTTTTTACCTGTTGGACTTGAGGCGCCGGTTGGTTATCCCTTGGTTTCTTATAAAAACCTTTCTTGGGAGAAGAGTCATGACTTTATTTCTTTTTCTCAGAGTTCAGAGATTTTTTATCTTCTTTCTCTTATGTCTTTTGTTGTTTCTTCTTAACTCTTTATCTCCCCTAAAGAGACTCATTATGTCTGAAAGGAATTCTCTTTTACGATTGCAGAGGCGGTAAGGTTCCTTCTCCTTTTTGTTTCTTCTTCTCTACTGTTATTGTTGGTGACTTTCTTTTTTTGTCTTTCCGAACTTTTTACAGTTCTTGTTTGGTCATTAATGGTTCTTGCCATTGTTCCGTATCTTCCCCCTCCTCCCCTTTTTTTTATTCTTGTTAACCTCTGTTCCGTTTGGATTTATCCGCGCTGAAAAGAGGCCGGTGAGGAATACAAGCACCAATCGATCTTACATTATGTCTTATGCTGAATTTTTGGACATGGTGAAGACCAAATATCGTCTTCAAAAGTTTGACGTGAGTTTTGCTACGCCGGAGCGCCAGGCCGGAGTTATGTCTAAGCAACTCTTCAGCAATAACCCATGTGGTCCCAACGAGATCATCGTTGCGGCTGGTCAACTAGAGGCTGGTATCCGTCTTCCTCTGTATTTCCCGCTCGACTCCTTCCAATATGAGGTTTTTGATCTTTTTAGCCCTCAACGAGCGATCTTCCATCCAAATGGTAATTTTTATAGGATCATGCGAGAATGCAATCGCCGAAGTCTTGGTAAAGTAACTGATCACGAGTTGAATCAATTTGTGCCCGATCAGAGAGAGTATTACTCGTCCAAGTCCTTAGTGCTCAACTATTGGTGTCAGTAATCTGACACTAATGATGGCTTTTGGGTTGGAATTTCTAGGACTCAGAAGCCTCTTGAGGGTCCAACTCTTATTCTTGATTTGGATCCTCCGCACGCTACTCAATTGACGCTTCGTAAAACACATGATCCCAAGTGGTGTGTTGCTCCTCTCCGAATCGTATGGCCTTATATTTATGGTTGGAATGAGCTCGGCGATATTCTCCCCGGGATTCCACAGATGCATGCTCATTTGTCATCTTATAGGCCATTGGTGCTTAAATGGATTGCCCCTCATAGGCGTTCTTCTACCCGAGGTGCTGAGGATGCTAAGGTATGAAATATTGTCATTTACCTAATATATATATATATATATATATATATATATATATATGTTTCCCCTGTTTAATGCCTTAGCATTTTAAGTCGATGTAATCGTGTGTATAGAGGAGGAGGGTTGTTGATGGTTCTGGGCCATCCACTTCTCCCGTGGTGGAGGAACCTTCTTTTGGCGTCTATGTGGACGAGCTATTTGAAGATCGTGATTCAGTGAATCTTGGGGACTCGCTATTTTATGATCTTGACCAGGCCTTGCTGGGCTAGCCTACTAATGTTGTTATTCTATTCCGATCTCCAGCTCTGGGGTGCCCCAAGCGAATATTATTTCTAAGAGGAGCAACGTCCCCAGTGGGATTGTTCAAGCTGGTAACATGTTAGGTGTTTAGAGTGATTTTTCTAGTGGTTTTCCATCTGTTCCCTTGGGTCCTTCGGGTTCGTCTTCCTTCACCTTTGGTGACGGGTCCGAGTCTATGAAGCTGTTGTGCTTGGAACCGTATGCCCAGATGAGCGAGTACGAGCAAGCTCGTATCTTAACCTCGTTGCCCAAGGTGTCTCAACAACATCTTGTGTTAGCGGTATGTACTGAGATTGAAACAATGTTCTTCCTTTGGCTTTCCCAGTCGAAATTATTCTAATCTAGGTATGGTGCATATTTTGTTAGAGCAACAACCTTCGCATTGGAATGCTATCTGAGACTCGTGTAGCCAGGATACGAGCCCGAGATACAGAACTTGCTCCTTCATGTTGACATGGCCCAAGAGGAGAACCATTCCCTTCGTGAGGATAAGAGGGAATTAGAAGGTATTTTACTACTCCCCCTTGTGTCATGTATTTGTTATGGTAGGATTTTTAGATTTCTGAAGTAGTCCCCTCTATTGGTAGCCGTCATCAAACGTTCGGAGGAGAAGTTAAACGATACCGTTCATAAGTATGCTAGGGAAATATGTAATTGGAATCTTGATGTGAGTTCTCGTTAGTGAAAAATTGATGCCTTAGAAAATGAAAATGGTTCGCTTCGGGTTGATGTAAATGTTCATCGCGATCGCATTGTCGAGCTTCGGTCAATGCTAGATAAGGCTAAGCAAGTAGCTGTGGATAGGATGGATGACATCAAGCATCTTTGGAGTCAGAAAGATAAGCTAATTGAATGGAAATCCGATCACATGCCATTATTAGCTCAAGTTGAAGATGATAGAGAAGAGTTGATGCGTCTTAAGCATGATTTCGTTCGTCTTAAAAAAGAGCGTGACATGCATCTTTTATCCTGCCCAGCCGGAGATGCGGCCGTAACTCCTACAGAGGCACATATTAGTGCCATAGATAACCAAAAGTCCCAAGTGTAAGAGACCTTGGCCTCTGTGTTGGTTGATCACGAAGGTTTCCCATTAGTAGTTTTTAAATTTATAAAACTCATGCCTTCTCAGGTAGAAGATGTTGTATTGATTTTTCTTTTTCTCCTTCTTGCAGTGGCTCGTAAACATATCGCCGAGCTGGAGAAGCAGTTGGAGGAGACGAGGGTTGCCAAAGAAGGTCTAGATGAGGAGCTCAACTTGTTGGTCAATACCCACGAGGAGGAGATGGAGGCCGGACGTGTTGATAAGAACCAGAAGCTTAGTGATCTTCGTGCTGAGTACAAGCTTTTGATTACTAAAGCCTGTAAAGCTGCAGTTGATGAGCACGAAAGTGCGACGCATTTTCACCCATAAATACATTAGCTAGGACTCATTTTATCACTAATAATCTTGTTTGTAGGTGTTTTTGTCAAATAAGCTCTTATGGAGAAAGTTGCTCGAAAAGTGATTTTTGTACCCCGGAGGACACGTGTTATTCAGACTCTCAATGTCGGTTAAGGGGCACCTCAATTACTAAGGGGTGTCTAGTTGCTAAAGGGAACCTTCTCTGTTATTTGGAACTTGTGGCTATTCGCACCCAATGAAGTGATATTTACACCCAAATTGCTAAAGGGACACCCACTCTGGTTAAGGGGACATCTTCTTCAACCTTTTGAATTTGAAATTTGGCGGGAAAATTGGTTTTCAATGGAACAGAATTAGGGTTTCGATTTTGAAGTAGTCTCACTGAGATTAAAGAGATGAAATTTAATAGGCGTATTCCTTAAGACTAAACATGCATGGTATGATCGATCGTTTTGATCAGAATTGGTTAGAATGGTGATTTAAAGCAAAACATGAAGAACACTATTGGCGGGAAAAAATAGTTGCATCACAGTTCAAATTAGGGTTCGAGATTTAACCAAGAATTAGTGGGATTTAAACGCTGGATTTAATCATGTGGGCCTTTTAAGGGTAAACAGGGTTGGTAATGGTCTTGGATTCGTTCAGAATTAGCTGAATCATCGGGTTTGAATCAAATAGTGAGTTACGGGTCCGAGAATTTTTGTGAAGGATTTCAGGGAGTTTTGGCGAGATTAAATCGCTGAGATTGACTTGGAATATCCTGTTTTGACTAAACATGAGTGGTAATGGCGTTGGAATTGAAAAGGTTGGGTTGTTCACACGGTTTGAAGTAAAACATGCAATATATTGTTTTCTTGAAGATATTACGGGATTTCTGGTTATGTTTGGGAAGATTTCATGTGACCTGAGCGTGTTTGATACATGCTGGGATGTGTGGAAGAGTGTTTCACAAAGGATGACTACTATAGATACGTGCAGGAGAAGAAAAAGGAAAGAAAATATTCCCGTGGATGGCAGCGTTAATGAGGATTATAATGGAGTTATTGCGGTGATTTTATTGCTACAGAGAGGTATAAATAGTTAAGGGATATGAAAGGATTAGGGATTGGGAGTTTTGGGAGTTAGGAGAGACGGAGGAGTCAAGAAAATCAAGTTGCAGGAATTTCTGATGTTGCTGTTGTTCCAAGAACACGAAGAACATAAGGTTGATAAAGCCTGTCATTAATAAACCGTGGTTTATTCCAGGTTTTGCAACAGGATTTCCAGCGAATGTTGAACAGTGAATACATCACTTTTTATTTATCGTATACTGTAACAGTGGATTGCAACACTTCTTAGCTGTTGTAAATTCCTGGTTTATTTGATTTTTCTCCTTTACATCATTTGTAAGAACTTTTGAGTGATGAATTCATATTTTGAGCATGTTTCCAACATCATGAGCTAAACCCTTACACTGGGTCAAATGAGGAAACCGAACTTCACACATGGGTGAATTTATTCTATTTTCTATTTGACTTTTGCACTTATTTTGAATTGATTTATGATTCGATAAAATTAGTTGTGATTCAATTAGATAGGTTATGCTTTGTTTAGATAATCTATTCTTAGGGGATGCAATTAATGTTTTGAGGATCTACTTTGGCAAAACAAGAGTCGATGTTATATTTATTTACTGAGCGATAATTGTTGAGAATAAATAATTGAACCTCGTGTTGTGAATTCGGTGGAATCTTAGACCTAGTGACTCTCTCTTTTATTATTTTCGTAATACCTTTAAATTTAATTTTCGCAAGTCTGAGAGAATGAATCTTAATTAATACTACGAAAACTTTGAAAAATCATAAATCAGCAGTTCTTCATGAATGTCAGATGGTTGCTACAGCTGCGAGCTCGGCAATTTGTACTCCATCAGTTCAACTCGGTCCAGAGCAAGCTGCTTTTGTAGATCCCGAGGTGGAGGAGCGGGTGGCACATGATCAAGGCACTGGTGATCGGATGGAGCTCGATCATGGCGCGGGCGATCAAAGGGAAGCCTAGCATCCGAGTACTGGTAATCAGCAAGAGGATTGAGCGTTCACGCCTTTATGGTTATTTTTCTTTTGAATTTCTTTTGAGTACGGTTTGGTATGAAAGTCGTCCTTTGTTTATAGAGGCATGGTTATTTTTAAACGTTATTTGCGTAATTCCTCGATTGTGGGAGGCGGTTCATACTTTTGCGCCTTATGTTATGATGGTTTTCAAAGTAACGTCCTTTTTCTATTTGGTGTCTTGGTTAACATTTTGTTGACTTTTGGGGGGATTATGTGCCAGCTATGAGTCCAACCGTGGGTGACGAAGCTAAGGATTGATCAGTTCCTTAATTGGATAGGTCATCTCTTATGGTGTTGGTCAAGAAGCGTGGAAAATTTCTCTCTTTTCCCTTATGGTGAAGATACCTTCGTTGGTTTGTATTTAATAGTATCCTGTATAGGTTATACTTTCCCCTGGGTTGTTGGCCAGTTATTTGAACCATCTTTTGTTTAACCATCGTTTGGAGGGCGATACCTCGGTCAAGTGATTCTTCCCTTAACCAAAGGTTAGTACCTTGATTCTGAGTATCTCCTTTTATGGCAGGACATCACACGATTTCTAGATCATGATGGCATTACCCTAGGTATGTATCCGTATTAGGTAGCTTAGGGTGTCCCCCGTGTCATCATGCCTTATTTGGTTAGATGGCATTGACTTAGGTCCATGTCCGTGTGGGGAATATTAGGTGTGTACCCGCATCATTCGCTGTGGAATGGAAGGTGTGGCGAGCACCATGCCATAATCTTGATGGGTTTTTGAATATGCAATATGCAAATGTTGAGAAAAAATATAAGACAAAAAATCTAAAAATATCTAGTGCGAAAAATAAAAAATAAGTAATAGAAATAAAGATAAAGATAAAGAACAATAAAGATTAAAGTGATTTAAAATGATCATGCAAAAGGTTTACTTTTATTACTGTCAAAAGAGGGTCATGGACCCTTGTTACATTGTGGTAAGGTATAAAAACCTTATGACGTGAGGATTCTAATCCTAGTGCTTCGTCATGCTATATTAATTGATAATCTTTCCTCGATATTGAGGAGCCAGTCATCTCGGAGAGGGTATCCTTCTTTCTGAGGTATCATTCCTCGCAGTCGTGTGTATTGGCGAGTGTTGTGTCCGATCTAGGGTTATGCTTAACATCCTCGGATTGCACTGTTTGAGTCACTTGAGGCTTTTGGACGAAGGGGGAGATCATTCTCCTTGACTGATGGTATTTATCAATGATGTTGTAGTAAAAGGTTCTTTAAGACTTGTGAAAGCAGATTGTTTAGACTTAATTTTTAAAGAAAAAAGAAAACAAACTCAAAATAAAGCTTTGTAAAAATTATGGAGAGGATGGGGCAACCATTGGTCGATATTAGTGATTTAATAAAACAATAATTATGCAACTCAACATTCAAATTGATTCTATAGTATTGCCTAGACATGTAGATTTTCAAAAGAATAGATGTTAATCCAAGCATAGAATATCAAAACCCTAAAGCAAGCATATTCTATCAAGAGAAAATACACCTAACTAATCAAAATCATATAATCAATTTTTAGTTCAATGCAAAATAATCATAATAGAGTTGTTATAATTAATTAAAAATAGAAATATATCACTTTTACCGAAACAACGGATTCCTCCATATCCCCAAAGATTGGGTTGAGCTCATCTTGATGAAAAAACATTCAAAAGTTGATTTCATTGCTCCAATAAGTGTTTACAAGGATGAAATATAGAGAAAATGGTTGAAACCGGGTGTTTGCAACGTTTAAAATTGTTGCAAAATACTATTATAGAGAACGATAAAAGTTTACTGTCGCTAAACTTGTAGCCTATACGACTGCCAAACCGTCGTCGTTTTTACTTAGCAAATATGACAGTTGTTGAGCGTCTTATGTTCTTCGTGTTCTTGGTGCAGCAGCAGTAGAAAATAATTCTGTAACTTGATTTTCTCGATCTGTTGATGCTTTGTATCTCTCCAAACTCTCCGCCCCCTTCTATGACCTCCAAGCACTTATTTTATACTCGACAGGGGCAATAAATCTTCGAGAATATCTTCAATTAATTCATTATTCTTCACGGCAGTAACATGCGAATAATTTCCCTGTTTAGGTTCTTCACGCGTCTGCTTTCCATATAACTCTCCTTATTTAACTCTTACATGCTCTGAACACGTTTCCAACTCAAGCGGAGCACCTTACAACTCGTGCCATCCTCTGTTGAACTCGGGGAAGAAGAAGAAAAAACCCGAGACTCCCTGTTTTCTTCACTGCCGATTATCCAACCAAATCCAGCTGATTTTGAAGACCATACCATTCCTGTTACGCTGATTAGAGTTATCCCTAACAGTTTCAGCCATTTAATCTCACCCAAACACCTCCAAAACCGAAACTCTAATCCTGCTGCCATTTTCCCTCCAAAACTGAAATTTGAATGTTGAAGATGAAGTGCCCTGATCCAAAACATGGGCTCTTTTAACAACTGGATGCCTGAGGTTGCCCTTATCCAAAATGAGGGTGCCTTTAGTACTTTTCTCAGGGGGTCCAAATAGCACTTTTCGGGCAACTTTTTCCTCATAAGTATAATTCTCCAATAACACCTAAACAAACATAAAAACACCAAAAATTAGTACAAAAATCGAGACTAACAATAGAGACACTGAGAACAATTCAGACACAAAAATGTGTCTATCAAATACCCCCAAACTTATTATTCGCTAGTCCTCGAGCAAATCTTATAAAATGACTACACTTAGCACGTGCAGCAAGCCGTTAAACCGCTAGGTGGCCCTAGTGGCGGAGTGTTGTCTCCGGAGGGTTTACCAGAGGTGTACCCACAAAACCTGTACTTCTAATTGGTCACAAGTATCCAAAGAGCTATGAGGACATACAAATTCTCAAACCTATCTCCAAGTGACTAGAGTGCCAGAGAAATTAAAGGTGTCAGCTCTAAAGCTGACTGAGGAAAAGGGGAGACACATGTGCAACACTGCTAGATAAAGAGATATCCGCTACACATCTAGATAAACATTGTAAGATGCGTCCGCCGATTTACAGCTGGATAAGATTAGGAGAGAAAAGATGAGAGGGACATCTGCTACACAACTAGACTAATTACGTGTGATGAGTTAAACCAGTGATAGAAAGATCTTGTGCCAGATTGAAAGCGGACTAACAAAGCAACCAAATGTATCTTTCTTAGACTATCTCATAGTTCTTAGTAGAAACACGTCTTCTTCGGCTTTAACTGTTGATGATAAACTCTTGAACCTCGTAGAACCTTGATAATTCTGATTCCTCACTTGAAACTTCCTTATAGATTTCTATTTCCCTCTGGCCTTATTGAAAAAAATTTAAAATTTAAACTTTATATTTTTTCATTTTTTCAATTTTTTTTTTGGTGTGTAATAACAAGACAAAAATTTACATGGCCATCACAGAAGGAATTTAACACTTGGATTTTCTCAACTTGTAATGTCTTAGTATCATGAACTTCAACAACTTATATCGTTTAATTTTTCTTGCTCTTATAACTTCTTGTAACCCTTGATTTTGAATTCTGATTTTTTATTGTTGCTTCTAAACTTTAAACATCTTCCACTTTCTTCATAGATTTTGATGTTGCTCCGTTTGTTGATGATGATAAGTTTTACCAAGAGAGATTTGTAATCCAGTAACTAAGACTACATTGTGAGGTTGCTTTGTCTTTCTGGCATTTCCTGACCTACTTGCCTTTCCATCATGGATGGTTAGGTCCATCACGGTTACCCTCTAAAAGGAACAAGTTCTCTCCTGAATTTCAAGGATCTCAATGTCTTTTTCTCTAATGTCTCAATAGGTTGTTATCCCTAGCATTCCAATTTCTATCTTTTCGGTGAGAAACAATATTTAAACTTAGCTAACCGGATACCATGTGACGCTAGAAGTTTCAAAAGTGCAACTAAAAAGTTTCTCCCATACCCCCAAACTTAAGTCTAACATTGTCCTCAATGTTCTAAAGATGAAATTAAAAACATGAACAGGGAGAAACCGTTACCACTAGAAGGAAATGAGGAAAAATATTACCATGTTGCAAGAGCAAGGGATACCTGCCAAGGAGTGCTAAGTTTAAAGTCTTCAGCCAGACATCAAATACCTCAAAAAGGATCTTCAACTTCCAAAGTCATACACCAATAGCCGAAATAGTTGTGGGTCCATAAGACCAAATAGAGTTAACACCAATATGAGACAACTGCACTGGTTCAGAAAAATGAATAGAAGGAGCACATCCGCATCTAAAGTTTCTGTCAAGACAACTGGGTTTATCTGGGGGAAATAACGAAGCTTCATATGTATGTCTTGATAAAGAAATTCATCCGAAATGCTGGCCTCTAATACCTGGGTCACTTCCTGGACAGTATCAGGAGGATCAGGCTGCGGAGTCTCAATAGACTCAAGTAATATCTCAGACGCACAAGACTCGAGTCCCAAGTTAGGAACTTCAATTAGGGATACGTGACGATCATAAGAACCATCACTACCCCCAAACTTAGGGTTTTCACTACTCACAGACAAACCTCTAACTATTGCTTGTATTTCTGGATCCTCGGAGTCCTTAAAATACTCAAGAGATTCTTCTAATTCTTTACCCCCAAACATAGGGTCATCATTATTCTCAGAAAGACCTAACATTATTACCTGGATTTCTGGGTCCGTAGAGTCTTTAAAATACTCAAGGGCTTCTTCTAAAGATTGATCACACATTTGGTCTAAGAGAATGGTTTCCTCAAATTCATCTAAAGAATCTCCCAGTAAAGTGTCATGCCAATTATCCTGAACTAAATCTTGAACTAAAGTGCTAATCATATTCACTTCTTCTATATCATCAGAAGGATGTCTAGTAACATTAAAGACATTTAGTTCAGTGGTCATATTACCAAAGGATATGTTCATAAGCTCGGTCCTACAATTGATGACAGCGTTAGCTGTGGCTAAAAATGGGCGACCTAAAATCACCGGGATTTGAGCACTTGGGTCCTGAACAGGCTGGGTGTCTAGAACAACAAAATCCACTGGATAAATAAACTTATCAACTCAACCAGAACATCCTCTATGACACCACGAGGTACTTTGACAGACCTATCAGCTAATTGTAGTGTCATTTTAGCCGGTTTCAACTTACCAAGACCTAGCTGGGTGTATACATGATATGAGAGTAAGTTAACACTAGCTCCTAAGTCAAGTAAAGCTTTATCGACCATGTGATTACCAATCGCACAAGATATGGTGGGGCATCCAGGGTCCTTATACTTAGGGGGTGTTTGGTTTAGAAGAATGGAACTTACTTGACCAGCTAAAAAGGCTTTCTTTTGGACATTAAGCTTACGCTTTCGTGTACAAATATCTTTAAGGAACTTGGCATAAGCAGGCATCTGTCTAATTGCTTCTAACAATGGAATGTTAATGTTCACCTGCTTAAATGTCCCCATTATCTCGTTGAAAGTCGACTCCTTTTTTTTTGGGGCTAACAACTTTGGATATGGGGCTCTAGGCACAAAGGTAGTCCTATCAGGAATTTCTTGGGACTCCTTCGGAATTGTTTCAGTTTCCTCAGCTATGGGATCCTCCTCTTGGGAAGTAGAAGGTGGAACTACAGTATGTTCACTAGGCATGGCTACCTTATTGTCTACCGTTTTACTACTCCTAAGGGTTGTAATAGAATTCACATGATTTTACGATTTATCTCCTTTGGGGTTGAGATCAGTATGACTAGGGAACCTTCCATATTCTCTTTCACTTATATACTTAGCTATCTGGCCGACTTGAAGTTCTAATTTAGCAAGAGACTGGGACTTATTCTTAAAATTCTGATTGGTTTCCTCTTGAAAATTAACCTGGCTCTTTATTAACATTTCCTGGCTTTGTGATAACATATCCTGGCTCTTTCTTAATATACTAAGAGATTCCTCTAAGATAGTCATTCTATTCTCAGAAGGGTTCTGGAACTTTGCTTGACCTAAAGAGTTCTTAGCATAATCAAAACCTGGGGGAGGATGAGAATTACTAGACTGATATTGATTCTGGCCCTTAGACTAAGAAAAATTAGGATGGTTTCTCCAACCAGAATTGTAGGTCTCTGAGTATGGGTCAAAATTCTGATGGTTCTTAAACCTAGCATTGTTATAGACATCATGGGCTTGCTCTTCACTAACATGACCTTCCCAAAACGATTTATTGGGTTCTACTCCACAACTAGAGACTTGAGAGGCTTTAATTCTATCATTAGGTTCAATGAAGGACCTATTTTTAGACTGACCCATTCCCAAAGCTTCTAACCTTCTAGACAAAGCAACGAACTTAGCATCTGACCCAAAGCTTGTATTGACCACATTGGTGCTATTTCTATTGACCAAGAGTCTTTTAGGGGGTTCAACACAAGACTCCCACTGTTTGGATTTTTCAGCTACATCTTCTAAGAAGGAAAAAGCATCATCAGCGCTTTTACTCGTGAATACACCAGCGCACATAGACTCGACCATGGCTTTGGTCGAATAGTCTAAACCTTCATACATAATTTCAACTAGTTTCATTTTTTCGAACCCATGGTGAGGACATTGCGATAAAATATCATTAAATCTCTCTAAAAACTATAAAGGGATTCTCCTTCTTGTTGCCAACTGGAACTAATTTTTTTCCTAAAGGATGCGGTTTTATGCTTAGGGAACCACTTTAAGTAGAAAGCAGCAGTAAGTTGGCCCCATGTTTCTATAGACCCGGATGGTAGATTATTCAGCCAAGACTTGGCTTTATCTCTTAAGGAAAAGGGGAACATCCTAAGATTCAAGACTTCATCAGTAAGGTCTTAATCTTAATTGTTCCACAAATTTCTTCAAAGTCCCTAATGTGAAAGTCAGGTTTTTCATCATCTTATCCTAAGAATATAGGGATTATCTGAAGAATACTAGGATTCAACTCATAAGTAACCGTAGAGGCTGGAAATTTAATGCACGATGCTCGGTTGGTCCTAGTAGGGTACATGTAGGCTTTCAAAGTAGCCATTGCTGGCACAACTGAAGTACTAGGGGTACTTCCTTCACGAAGAGACAAATTCTCAAAACTAAAGTTTCCAAAAACGGGGCTCTCAAAAGAAGAGTCTTCGAGCTCCCCGCCTTCACAAGAAGAACTACTAGGTTTGTCACTAATCAAACGACCTAGAGTGTTTCTTTTCCAAGACCGCTCTCTAATAACCTCGGGCATACACTAGAAAAACAAAAACAAAAACGAAAAAAAACAAAAAAAAAAAATCCTAAAAGGAAGGGAGGTTCTAAGAAAACATAAAGCAGGCTGACTCCACCAAAGCAAACCTAGAGATTTCTAGCAAACAAAAAGCATGATGGCTCCACTTAGATTGTTTCTAGACCAACTTCTAATCCTTCGAAAGGTAATTCGTTACAATCTAAGCAAACCCCTCTTAAATCAATCCGAGTTTAAGTTAGTTGAATAGAGGCGAGGGAAGCTACGTGGAGATTTGATACCCAAGGCCTCACCGCATTACAAGGCGGTGCAGTCACGCATTCAACTTACATAAAACATCATGAACTTCGAAGTATGCTTAAAGAGTAACCAATATTTTTCGAACGACTTTCCTAGTAAGCTTGTTACCCTATCGGTCTCGTTCTATTCCAAATTTTAAGCTTAGGTTCGCGTTTGGTATCGTTTTCCTAAGGCAGGCAAGAAGTTAACGGTGATGAAATCCGAACCCTTATCTTGTATGGCCAGTCCTTGCCCTTTACTAGGAATTTAAAACAGACGTATTCAAGTCCTCAACATATATGAAAACGAAGGAATACAGTAACTCGCTGATAGGGGATTCGCGGGTGTTTCGACAAACTTACCTCCCGTTACAGATGGGGGATGAACCGTTGTAGTCGACTCGGGCCACGACTCCTATGTCATGTACGAACCCGAGGGGCCGAGGTGATATCGTAATCACCGTCCTTCTCTGCAAACAGTTTAATATTTAATACTACCCTTCCGTAGAGTTTAAAAAATAAAAGAATGTCCAAAGTCCAAAAAGTAAAGTGCAAAAGAAAATTTCAAGAATAGAGAAATCCTAATACAATCAAAAAAAATAAATTAAATAAACTTTTTTTTTTCTCTTTTTTATAATAAATAAAATCTTCTTCTTTCGCTCCTTTCGCTTTTCCTTTTACTCCCAGTCTTTAAGTATTCACTAAAAGCTTTGGCAAAATTTTCTTTCGCTCCAAATTCCAAAACTGTTAGGAAAAGACAAAACCCCAAAAACGTAAAGAAGAACAAATAAATAAAAACAAATAAAAACCTAAAAAAAAGAAGAAAAAAAAGAAGAAAAAAAAGAAAAAAACTCTAGCCTAAAGACAAGTCCGTGTCGACGGCGCCAAAAATTGATGGTATTTATCAATGATGTTGTAGTAAAAGGTTCTTTAAGACTTGTGAAAGCAGATTTTTTAGACTTAATTTTTAAAGCAAAAAGAAAACAAACTCAAAATAAAGCTTTGTAAAAATTATGGAGAGGCTGGGGCTAGGATTCCACCATTGGTCGATATTAGTGATTTAATAAAAAAATAATTATGAAACTCAACATTCAAATTGATTCTAATAGTATTGCCTAGACATGTAGATTTTCAAAAGAATAGATGTTAATCCAAGCATAGAATATCAAAACCCTAAAGCAAGCATATTCTATCAAGAGAAAATACACCTAACTAATCAATATCATATAATCAATTTTTAGTTCAATGCAAAATAATCATAATAGAGTTGTTATAATTAATTAATAATAGAAATGTATCACTTTTACCCAAACAACGGATTCCTCCATATCCCCAAAGATTGGGTTTAGCTCATCTTGATGAAAACACGTTCAAAAGTTGATTTCATTGCCCCAATAAGTGTTTACAAGGATGAAATATAGAGAAAATGGTTGAAACCGGGTGTTTGCAACGTTTAAAATTATTGCAAAATACTGTTACAGAGAACGATAAAATTTTACTGTCGCTGAACCTTTAGCCTATACGACTGCCAAACCGTTGTCGTTTTCACTTAGAAAATACGATAGTTGTTGAGCGTCTTATGTTCTTCGTGTTCTTGGTGCAGCAGCAGCAGCAGAAAATAATTCTGTAACTTGATTTTCTCGATCTTTTGATGCTTTGTACCTCTCCCAAACTCTCCGTCCCCCTTCTCTGACCTCCAAGCACTTCTTTTATACTCGACAGGGGCAATAAATCTTCGAGAATATCTTCAATTAATTCATTATTCTTCACGGCAGTAACATGCGAATAATTTCCCTGTTTAGGTTCTTCGCGCATCTGCTTGCCATATAACTCTCATTATTTAACTCTTACACACTCTGAACACGTTTCCAACTCAAGCGGAGCACCTTACAACTCGTGTCATCCTCTGTTGAACTCGGGGAAGAAGAAGAAAAAACCCAAGACTCCATGTTTTCTTCACTGCCGATTATCCAAACAAATCGAGTTGATTTTGAAGACCATACCATTCTTGTTACGCTGATTAAAGTTATCCCTAACAGTTTTAGCCATTTAATCTCACCCAAACACCTCCAAAACCAAAACCCTAATCCTGCTGCCATTTTCCCGCCAAAACTGAAATTTGAATGTTGAAGATGAAGTGCCCTGATGCAAAACATGGGCGCCTTTAACAACTGGATGCCTTAGGGTGCCCTTATCCAAAATAAGGGTGCCTTTATTACTTTTCTCAGGGGGTCCAAATAGCACTTTTCGGACAACTTTTTCCGCATAAGTGTAATTCTCCAATAACACCTAAAAAAACATAAAAACACCAAAAATTAGTACAAAAATCGAGACTAAAAATAGAGACACTGAGGACAATTCAGATACAAAAATGTATCTATTATTGACCCGGGCCATGCGTTTCTGAATGCCCATAGCGCATTTCATAATTGATTACTGCGGTCGGTTTCGAGCTCGTCTAACTTCATGCGCATCATGTTAGCGATGGCTTCGCTGGGATACTCCTGTAACCTTTCAGAGGTGAAGAGGGCTTCGCGATCCTGGTTGTAGCCCGTGTATATGTCTCTTAAGGACTGTAGTTCTAGTATGGGTGCGACTTCTACTAGCTGACCAACATCAGGGATCGGAAGGTCGTCCTTCATGCAGTCCTTTTTGTTATGGGTTTGTATCTCTTCCATTTTAGTAGTTGTCATTCTGGGTGACTGCTTCACTCCGAGCGTTTCTGTCTGTGCAGATCTGCTTTGGGATGGTCTTTCCTTCTTGGGTATGCATCGGAGATCCTTTGTTATGAGATCTCGATTGTCCTCTGGCTTGTCATCAAGCGGCTCCTTCTTGGGTGTTAATATAGGTGCTTCCCACCATTTTGTGAAGTGGTTTTTGCTACCGAATATGAACTCAGGGTACCTCGTGCTTGTCCGAGGGGGATCGTCTATGTTTAGGCCCTGTTTGACTCATGGCCAGAGTGTTAAACTGGGGTTATGTCCACTATCTCCTCTTGTAGGGTAGATCTGAGTGTAACCCGAGTGTTTGTCCAATTGAGACGGTAATAGAAGCCAGTCGGCTGAATCATGTCTTCCTCCTATGGGGAAGTATTGTGGCCTCCACAAGGACCTTGGCCAAGGGGTGGCTTCGTCTAGTGTTTTGATTGTCACCATGGCGTAGGCGCTGTCATTGGCCTGGTTGGTGTTGCTCTTGGTTTTTTTTTCTAATTGTGCATGTCATAACAGTATCTGGCTTCTCCTGAGTTACCCACTATTTCTGCGATCCCGTCAGGAGTAGGGAATCTCAGCCTTTGGTGGTATGTAGAAGCCACTCCTTTGATTCCATGGATCCATAACCTCCCAATTATGCCTATATATGGTGATATTACGTCTACAACACAGAAGGTGGTTAAGGTAAGGATTTTCCCTACTCTAATCTCCAACGTGATCTCACCTCTTGGTCGTGTTGACGATCCATTGAAGCAAACTATATTATAGGTTGATGGAATCATATATTCATCTCGAAGACCCATTTGTTTAAATGTTTCATAAAACAAGATCTCAACAGAGCTCCCTCCGTCTACTAGGATCTTAGGCATTACCCAAGGTAGTACTCTGGTTTTTTCCTCCTCTCCATGTTGTTCGGGTAGTGCAATCGTCATCGTAACCATCAGAGTATCGTTGTGGTTGCGCCCATCGTCTGGTGCCTCCGAGGCTGAGAAGCTAATAGGTATTTTCATCAACTCCTCCATTGGAGGTTCTTTTGTTGCGCTGAAATCCTCATTTCCTTTAAAGTCCCTTTTGTGGATTCTCCATGTGATGCCTCCTTCGGGTTTGGTGGTAGCTGAGTGCGATATCGTGTTGCATCCCAGATATTGTGCCTCACGTGGTATTTTCACACGATGGACTGGTGCCCCTACCGTGAGTTGGATTGCTGGTTGCGCGATGTACTCCTGAAATTTACCTTCATTTACCATTTCTTGTATCAACTTTTTCAGATCTCTACAAGAATTTGTGGTATAACTGAGAAATTGGTGGAATTCGCAAAAGTCAGTGCGATTCTTAGCCCGCTCTGGATGTTGGCCTCGGTTCCATGGATAGGTCACCTTGTATTTCCCCTCGATCTTTTTTAAGACCTCGGCTATGGGAACATTCAGCTTCGTGTATACAGGGTCTACAAATTTTTCCTTCTTACTTCAGGTTTGATCTCTCCCTTTTCATCCTCCACTCCGATGTTTATCGAACTGGGCCGCGCCGTTGTTGGTCTGTCCTTCGCCTCGGGTAGGTACCTAGGGGTTTTTTGGTTCTACCACATTTGCACCTCGGGTGTCCCCTTTGACTAACTTGTCATAAGTGTCATCTTGTAACTCTTCTAGAGATATGTATTCCTCTAGTATTTCCCTTAATTTGCCTAAATTGGTTGGCGGGGTTTCGTACATGCGAACAAACATCGGGTCCGTATTTTTCAGGCTATTCTTGAAGCCTAAGATTGCATAGGCCTCCGGGACCCTTCCAATTTCAGCGCATAGTTTCCTACATCGGGTGACTAGTGATCGGAGTGGTTCATTTGGCCCTCGGGCTAATTGAAACAACGTATCGATCTATGGATTGACCCTACTGTTATGTATGTATGCTTCCAAGAATAATTCGGATAGGTGGGCAAAGGACCTGACCGACTCCTTCGGGAGGTTATTGAACCACAACAAGTCTTCGTCTTTTAGACTAGCGGGAAAGAATCTACACATTACTACGTCATAATGGCTCCACTGTGTTAGCGTCATTCGATATGACCTGAGATGTTCTATAACATCGCATGTCCCGTTAAATGGAGTTATGAAGGTTGGGAGTTAGCATTTCTTCGGGAAGGGCTGAGCTAATAGGTGCATCGCTAGGGGATATTGTCTTGACTCCTGCATTATCTCCGCGAGCTTGTTACTATCTTGCCTTCCGGTTACTTCCCTGCACATTGGTTCGAGCTGGAAAATTTGGTTCTGCAATTTGTCGTCTAGGAGCCTTCCTTCGGCCTTCTTCTTCCTCCCTTGATCTCTCTCGGGTGAGAAGGAAATTTCTGACTGGAGATATCATGATCGCCCCGAATCCTCGTCCGATAACTCTGCTTGGGAGACTATTTTGGAGGGAATAGGTTTCGACGCCTCGCTTCGCTTTGGGTTAGTGATTACGAGTTTCTCGGACTCACAATTAATGTTTCCTCCATTTATTGTATTCTTTTCTCGTCGATGCTTATGATCGACATCGGATGATCCTTCAGATGGGCTGTCCTATATCTCCAGTACTCCTATGCTCCCCATGGGAAAGCGGTCTGCCATTTCTTCGTTGGAGGTATCGGGAATGTTGACCCTTTCGTTGTCCTGCATATTTTCAAATGGGCTTTCCTCCTAGGGAACTTCTTCCTCTGGGATGTTGGGCGCCTTCTTCTTGGTTTTTCGCTTCAACCGTCGGTTCCTCCGTTCTAGCCTTCTGTAATTATGTTTCTCCAATTTTCTCATTCTTTCTTCATGCGCTTCTTGAGCTTTCAGGAGGGCAGTGAGTACGGACTTGGTATCGTCCGAGCTAGAATCGCTAGCCTTCTTGAGTCCATTGTTTACTATCTGCCTTGGCAAACATTCCAACCCTCCTGGTTGAGTTAGATGAATATCATCTTATCCCTCGAAGGGGTTTTCACCTCCCTCCGAGCTAGAGTTATCTGTTAACCTTCCCGGAATTTGTCATCCGGTTGTCCCTCTTATGGGGGTGCATCGTTGTGCATGAATTCTCCTAGTTCCATCTCGTCTAGGACGTCTGGTTTGGATCCACCATTTTCTCCTTGGTTCGTACGAGCCGAATGCCTCGTCACCATCACCTTACCTGCAATTCATGTAATAATACTCAATTTGTCTTTTCCTTCAGAAAAGTGGGACCCTAGTTTTGCAGGTCACGTGCAACTGCTAAGTCATAATTCGAACAGGACAAATAAGTACATGAAGACTTTAAAGAAAATTCTGGAGACATGTGAAGATGTCAAAACATTCTCTTTCATGCATAAGACTTTTAGTGATGGAAAAAGGTATTTCATTGGTTTTTCTTCTCAAGAGAAAGTACCTATCCCCATGCGTCATGCTTATGTTAGAAAAAATCTAATCATGATGATGAAGCATATCCTTCCATTTTTAGGAAGTATTTTTTCACCAGCCTTTGATCTTTTGATTTCGAACAAACTTTAAGTTTGAAGAATGATTCTATACTCGTTAACCCCACCTCTTGACTTAGAGTAAAATTTCTAAGAATAATATTATGAGTTGTATGGAGTTTTATGTGAAAACGGAAAAGCCATTACTTAACAGTTCTCCTTTTAAGCCTTCATAAGAATTTGACTTTCTTAAGAGGTTTACTGGTGGAGATATTCCCTCCTCGTTCATTGAGGAGATCGTTTTGAAGTTTTGAAAACTCCATGTTCACCACGATCTTCTACTCTCCTGAGCACCTAGAGAAAGATATGACCTATTTCTAAGAATTTAAAGATCTCAAGAAAAATATTAGAAATACGTAGATCTGTCGATTCTTGAGGTTCTTCTAGACTACACAGATCGTAGAGATTGTGTCGAGTCCGAGCTCAACTCTTGAATTCTTTGACAGGAATCTAACCAGTGGTTTGAGAACCACCATTTTCAGAAAGATACTAAACTTATATAGAGCTGTTGATAGAGAGGCAGATTATAACTTCGTACCTCCCTGTTTCTAGCGCCAAAATGTAACCGCAACTTTTCTGATGGTTACATCCAAATGAAGATAACTACTAAAACTTTCTCTAACATTCAAGATTCAAATATAAACAATATGTAAAGAGCATAAAAGTAAAGATTAACACAAGCATATAACGTGGTTTGGCCATGAAGACCTACATCCACGAGAAAGAAGATAGTTTCTTTATTGATAATAAGGTCTTACCCTTGAAAGAGTTACAAATATCACTTAGATCTCTCACTCTTTATCTGTATAGATCTCTCTCAGGAATTATCTGTAGAAAGACCATCTAATATTACATAAGATAACTTGCCCATTTCCTGCTACATGGTTTGGTATTTATAGACAAACAATACTCGTGAAGGTCAGGCCTCGTCGAGCTCTCGGAGTCATCCTATATCGCCTTCGCTTCTTAGAACTGGTTCTATACTATCCCTCGTGGTGGTATCCCGGGTTCTCCTCCAAGTTATCTCTCCCTATTCGTAATGGTCAGGCCTCGTGAAGCTCTTATCCGAAGGTCCTCGTGCTGCTCTACTCGCGAGTTATAGTATAGATCGTCCGAGTTCTCTGCTACATCATTAGACTCTCTCTCACTCCTTCTGATCCTTCATTAAATGCATTGTTGCTTTTTAGACTTTGACCGGCTGAATCGATTAGACTACTCCTTCACACGCGTTGTTCATGCGATGCTAGTGGCAGGCGTATCGATTCAGACGAAATCAGCTTTATGGAAAATGATTTGGTTCTCCTACCTTATCATCTCATCATGAAGTCATCCCTTGAGATGTTGACACGTGGCCATCGGGTATTTTACCCTTACAGGGGGTGATCAAAGACTTCTGCAAGAACCTGGATATTCGCCACAATTTCTCATCTCCTTACTATGCTCAGAGCAACGGGCAGGCAGAAGCGACCAACCGCGTTATTATGGACAATCTCAAGAAACGGCTGGAGAAGGCGAAGGGAAAATGGACTGAAGAATTCTCTGGAGTCTTATGGTCCTATAACAACCCCAGAAAGATCCACTGGATTTTCACCATTTACATTGGCGTATGGGACAGAGGAAGTCATACGCACCGAGGTGCAACTTAAGACTACCAAAACTCGTGCTGTCAAATCTGGGAAAAACGACAGCATACTGGATTTGGATAAAGAGTTGCTGGAAGAACAAAGAGAAACATCTTTTCAACAGTTAGTCCGATACCAGCGGGCAATCAAGCTGAGATATGATCGCAAAGTCAGATAACGGTCGTTCAAGCCAGGGGAATATGTCTTGAAGAAAACTCGAGAAGCCATAATGAAACCAAACTATGGGAAGCTTGGAGCAAAATGGGAAGGTCCATACATAGTGGACATGCCAGCATCTCGTGGCTCTTACTACCTAAGGAACCTCGACGGTACTCAAGATGGTGAGCCATGGAATTCGTTCCACCTGAAGAAGTTTTATCATTAGGAGTAGTTTTAAATCCTGTTGTGCTGCACTCTTTTTCCTTTTTGATGGTTTATCCTACTGGGTTTTCCACGCAAAGTTTTTAACGAGGTAGCTGTTGTCGAAGCATTCATCTTATTATTTTAGTTCAGAAATTTAATCCAACATTATTTTGGTATTCCATACTTTATTAAAATTGTTCGTGTTAATTATAAGCTGCTGCGGATGATCAAATCCGCAGTCATCCCTAAATAATAAGACAGTACAGTTTGAGTCTACTGTCATCAACGTCTCTGACACCTCTCAGATAGGGTGAGTGCATAGTTCGAGCATTTTTATCCTATCTCAATTTTATCCCCATTGTACGGGACAACAACAAATGTGGCGAACATTTTCATCTGTCCAGGCACGTGGAAATGTATGGGCGGTGTGTACCACAATGAAACAAGGGAATGAAAGGCCACTTTGCGTTGGATGCTCTTGACCCTCCCACATCTCAAACTCTGCGTGCATCTTGAATAACATGATTGCCCCCTGCGTGAATTCAAGATAGCAGAAAAACTCAACTTTTTATTCCATGCGCGAGGAAAATGCAGCAGGGAGGTGCACCCCTACGCGAGCATTGAGCAGCATGACACAAAACATACTGGGGGCGAGTTATATGTCACCTCAACCATTTGGGGGTGAGATATATAACACTCCAGCGCAATCAACACATCCCTGGGGGCGAGTTACATAACACTCCAAACAGCACGCTCGGGGGAGAGTTATGTAACACTCCAGAAAAATACAAATTCAGAGGGAAACCCGAACTTCTTAACCCATAACAGATTATGGATTAAGGGGGCGATGTTTGTACCCTTAATATTCTACACCAAAAATGGGTTAATTTAGGCCTACAAAGCTCCTCCTATCGACTAAGAAGAGTTCATTGGGCCTAGAGTGTTTTCGTTGGTTAGAAAAGTTTAGCCAACCGGACCTTGCAAATGCTTCATGTGCAAACCCATGTGCAACAACCTAAGATAAGCCTCACTATCAAACACTCAACTCATAAGCCCATGAGCAAGAACTCCAAGTTGGGATAAAAAAGTTCCACACAAGCGTTCCACGTCATCAAATTTCTATCCAACCAGCAAGTGACACGTCCGCAAAGTGACACGACAGCGCGGGCGCCACGTCTGCAAGGGTGATGACGTGGCAGGTAACACGTCAGCATGTGGGTCTCTTCAGCATGTGCCACGTCAGCATAAGATGCCATGTCATCAATACGACCAGTGAGGATATGCCACGTCATCAATACGACCAGTAAGGAGATGCCACATCAACAAACCACGCCGTTAAATGATTTTTATTTTTTTTATTCCTTAAATGATTTTTATTTTTTTATTATTTCTGTGTAGATATTATGCACGATTTTTTTTAAAGTAAAACTATTATTCAAAATAATTTTTTTAAATGTGCATATATTATCCATGCCTTTTTTCTATGTGCAGCTATTATCCACAGTGTTTTTCTAGTGTGCAGCTATTATCCAAAATGTTAATTAACCTTTCATAATGATTTATACTATAATATATATGTACATTAAATAAATTTATAAAACCATTTTTTAAAGATGAACAAACACATTGAAATGAAGTTGTGTAGAAAATATCCACGATTAATTAGAATCCGTGCAGGAAATATGCACAGCTAAAATGTGTGCAGGAAATATTCACAATCGTTTCAGGGCCAAGAGAATAATTTGTATAATTATTTCTATAACCCCAGGGCCAAAAGAGTAAGACACATATTTTCTAGGGACATAAAAATAATTAACCCTTTGTTTAATGTTTTTCCAGTTTTTTTTTATAGATGTATAAATTGCTGTAATTGATCATTTTTTAATTAAGTCTATGAATTTAATCAATGGTAATGAATTGATATGTAATTGGTAACGGTTGTGGCCTGCTGGTGGTGGTGCAGTTGGTCATGGTACTGATGGTGGGGATTATGGTGGTGGAGGCAGTGCTGGTATGTGGTGGTGCTGGTGGTCTTGGTGGGTTATGGTGTGGTGGCGAATTAAAGAACGAGTGCTTTAAATTTCGGGTGGTGCTGGTAGTGGTGGTGGCAGCAGAGGTGGTGCTTGTTGTGTTCCTAACGCTGGTTTGTGATGTTGTTTATGGTGGTTGTGATGGTGGATCGGCGGTGATAGTAATCGTGTTCGATCTTTAATGTATGTGGATGTGGTGGTGGCTGGTGATGGAGTTGTGGTGATGTGACGGTGGTGGTAATGGTGTTCTGGAACTCAAGTGGGTGGAGAGGGGGGGGGGGGGTTAATGGTGGTACTAATAGTAAAGGTGGTATTGTTATGGCGGAGGTGGAATTGTTGTTGCGATGGTGGTGGTGCTCTCGCAGTGGTGTGGAGGTGGTGTTATTCTGTTGGTGTTGTGATAGTAGGTGACGTTGTTATGGCGGTGGTGGAATTTCAATTATGGTAGTGGTGGTGTCCTGCTGGTGTTGTAGCGATAGCGGTGGTGTTGCCTTGACGCCTCTTTCAGAATTTAAGTTTGGGCTTCATTACTTTCTACAAGTGAACGAGGACGGGGAGAAGTTGGAGAGAAGAAAAAATAAATGTAAAATCGTGGGTTTGTGGGGTTCGACCCTAAATCCTTTGGTTGCCTATTTTACAGATATAGCCTTGATAAGTTAAGATGATACCTCTCAAGTTAAAGGATAGTTTGGAAATTTCGGGGGTATGACACCAAATCCAATCTTTTTTGTCAAATTGGAAGAAAAAAAAACATGTCCTAGTTGACACAAAATCACCATATATAGAGTCCTTCCTCGCTTCCCTCTGTCGTCCTAAATACGTGATCCAGGATGGGGAATTGTAGGGTCAGTCGGTTAAAGAGTTTGTGTTGAGATTATTAGTCCCACATTGTCTAGGCATCTAAGATCCTGCGTTTTATAATCCTTAAGGCCTCTATACTCATCGCCAATTGGTTTCGAGTTGGATGCCGTATTCTAACACGGTATCAGAGCAGGCTATTTGCGACGAGTCATTTGACCGCCCCATCGCTAATTGTCCACGTGTTAAACCCAACGAGGCTATACGTGAGGGGGCATGTTGAGATTATTAGTCCCACATTGTCTGGATATCTAAGATCCTGCAATTTATAATTCTTAGGGCCTCTCCACTCATCGCCAATTAGTTTTGAATTCGATGGCCGTATCTTAACAATTTGTGTTTGGAAACACTCTAAGTTGATCTGCGATTGAGATAGATAGAGTTTGGGATAAACTTTAATTACTTTACTTATTCCTATGAAGTTTAGAAAGTTTGGAATATTTTGAGATAAACTTTAATTATTTTACTTATTCCTATGAAGTTTAGAAAGTTTGGAATAAATTTTACTTGATAAGGTTTGGGATAAACTTTAATTATTTTACTTATTCCTATGAAGTTTAGAAAGTTTGGAATAAATTACACTTGATAAGGTATCCGAAAAGGTTGAGGAATAAATTATACTTGATAAGTTTGGAATAAATTCCATAACTTTAATATGTTTGTGGGAGAATTTTTGTGGGGGTTCTCCAGGAAAAATAAGGTTGCATGTCGACTGTAGTAGTGAAGCAGATAAGTACTTTGACATGTGTAGTTATAATGTAACTCAACTACCTAAGTGTGTTCCTTGTAGGTTCAAAAGTGTCGAAGTCACCAAAGGAGATGGAAGTCCCTAGTTAGCGATTCGGAATTTGGAAAACGTACGGAACGGCAAACGTACGAGTATTATACGGTTTTATAAAATTCAGATTCGGTCCAAGATTCGGTCAACAGAACGTGATTCGTCAGTAATTCGGAACGGCATACGTACGTGTATAATTCGATTTATAAATGTGAGTTCGGCTCTAAAAATTCGGTATCTATATATACTAAATAATTTATATTTATAAGGTGATAGACCAATTTTTATGCATATGTGTGAGTTATTTAAAGAAAAAATAAAATTATATGATGATATTAATAATATATACAACATTAGTCATCCAAGAGGACGTGGTATAGTGGTTTAGATGCTTGGTCAGTGAGTATGAGATCTCTCTCACCTTCACCTTCAAAAATTTTCAGTCATTTTTATTTCATAAAAATTACAACATCGTCTAATATTGGGTCGTGTATGCCCGGGAGGCAGTAAACCCCAAAGAGTGGGGCCTTTAAAAACGTAAAAGCTAAAGAATTTATGGCGAATTAAGCGGGCGTATCATTCAGGATTCGGGATACGTAAAATTCATGAACGATTCGCGAATAATCCTGGAATGCCACATAATACGCGACTTGGATACGGAGTTGCAAACGTACGCGAATAAAACGGTAAAATTCGTGATACAGAAAAATTCACGAATGATTCGTGAATCATTCGCGAACTTACTAACTAGGGATGGAACTAGCATTGGCTCTACCGGGGTTTGGAAATTTGATTCTGGTGCGTAAAAATTTGTATAAGTTAATAATTGTTCATAAATCACAAAATTGTTTAAAAAGACCAAAATCAAAATTTCCTGGGTGAAAATGACAGTTAGATTTAGATACTGTTTAAATGGACAAAAATTTAAAAATAGTCAGGATGTAACCGGTTTCATCAAACCCATTTTCAAATATTTGTTTTTATTTTTATTTTACACAAGATGCATCCAGTTTCGTCCTTGCTATTTTTTAAGTTTAAGGCAGGATGAATCCAGTTTCATCCTTGCTATTTTTTTTTGTCCATTTTGTCCATAATTTTTTTTACTCATCCATTTGAACCGTGTTTTAATTTTTTTAGACAAACGACCCATTTTCCATTCATAAATTTATGCTACACTTTTTTTTTTTAAAGCAACTATACGTACCCTTCTTTTTTTTTCCCGTTGAAATCATTTTTGGACAACCTTAAATTTTGGCATTATGCTGCACGTACCCTTATTCTTTCCTGTTGAAGTTATTTTGGGACAATCTTTACCCCTTGGCTATGAATGTCGTTAATTGGCAGGCCTTGGGTATTTGAGTCTAAACTTAGGAAAACTGGCTTGTCGGCCCGGATATCCCACATTTTATGTAGAATTAGCGTCCGTATTTTTTTATTTCTTTTTGTAATAGAAAACGTGGAAATAACTAACCTACCAAGAAGAGAAATCCCACCTCTCACATAATTATGAGACCCACCACTAAAACAGTGACCCCTTGCTAATCTCCCGCCCTATATTTGTGAGAGTTGATAGACTCTTTTGGATAAATTCCTTGGTTGGTCTATCACTCCCCCAAAAAAACGTCACTTTTATCTTCTATGGTTATTATTTTATTATATTTTTGATACACATTGATTAATTAACGAGATGGTGAATCAATACAGAGGGATCGGAAGTAACAGCGACGGACAGAATAACAGCATTCAACAAGGAAAATAGATCAATTGCTTATGAGTTTACTGGAGGAAAATTCATGAATCATTATAAAGATTTTAATGTTAAAATTGATGTGGTTCCAACTCAGCATGCTAATGGAAATGGAAGCTTGGTCAAATGGTCTTTGGAGTTCGAGAAGGTTAACGATGATATCCTAATCCAACTGCTTATATTGACGCCATCGAATTAGTAACCAAGGAAATGAGTTCTCAGCTCTGCTGAACAGTACCATTCGTATAACCGAAACCCCAACTACGTAGTCCACCCTATATATATTAATATAGCTACACAATAAAAGGCAACTTACTTGCTTAGATGTATATATGTACTTTTGATTTTCAGTTTACATAGCTACATCCTACATGGGTGTACGATTGTGTGCATGTCAATCCTTTATAGCAGAGGATTATTGTATTTAATAATTATAATAAAGAAATCTTATGCTAATATGAAAAAAAATACATAAAAGGCAACTTTTATGACCAATTATCACCAAAAAAGATCATGCTTCAAATAAAAATAAAAATCACGAAAAAAGAACAAACTTTTATGGCTAATATCAAGAAGTAGTTGGAGCCCAGCTTGTTGCTAGGCTTCTGACTAGTTTCTTGTCTGAATTTGGAAATTAATTTTAACTTTAAAATATCAAGAAAAAAAAAGAACAAATTTTTCAACTACTCAACAGCTCTCTCGTTGTGGGAATAAAACAAATCAAGCTAGTCCATCGAAAAATAAAATAAACATGGTCTAGAAATAAACGACCGGCTAACTAATTTAATTCATGAAAACGCATCTGGTCCTTCAAACGGCCGATGAAAGTATTTAACAAGGTTCTTTTGAGCTTGGATCTTATTAAAGTAACCATCTTCCCCGTAAGATCTTGAAAGTCTCGGTTTCTACGTTTGGATTCCAACCAAATAATTGACCCGCCCTGCTACTCAAGACCGTTACATGATTATAATCTATTTAAATAAACCTTTGGGATCCTAACGATGTTTTTGTATATCTTAATCGTGATGGGATATTATCATTGAGACCTCATCCTATATACAGGGTAAACGGACAGTTTGATAAAAAAAAACATGCATTAGATTATCAAAGATGGAGACTCAACACCCTTATGATAGTAAAAACCTCTTTCCTCTCTCCGTTCCGCCGCCGAATGATTTTCTGAGCAAGTAACCTCCTCTAAATCTTTCAATTTTTACCCTTATACTCTGATCTTTATTTTTATTTTAAGTGCTTAGATATTAGTTAGGGTATTTTCGGTTGATTTTTTTCCCTTTTTTTTTTAATGAAGTTAACAAGGAAGAACAACATCAATGGACACAATCAGTAGCAAGATCATCCCCAGAGCCAACACCAACAAAAAAGTTACCAAAGACACTAGCAACAACAAAGACTCTGACAACAAATGAATACAGAAGACCGATCAGATCCCCCACCCCACCACAACTCAAGAGACGATTATGGGTATCTCTGCCACTTGTAAGGAATAGGGAAGGGAAAAGAGTGACCATAGTGCTTGGCCTTACAATTATACTCGTTGGTCGAATATTTTTCGCCTTTCCCTCTTAAAGCTGGAAAAAGCTGCCCGCGTCAACTACAAGCAAAAGGATGAGGGAATCGAATTTTCAATCTTCATTTCTGGGTGATCCATATAATAATTTAGCTAGGAGCACATAAGATCCACTTGAGCTTTACTTTTGCAACTTGAAGTCTCTCTGTCTATAGCTCTCAGTCTCCCTATATAAATTGATATACATACATGATACAATAGTATAAGTGTGAAATTAGTTGATATCCGGAGAAATGGTTAAAATTCATAAACTTGGATTTGAAACAGAAATAAAATGTAGTGCAGACAAGTACTTTGGCTTGTTTAGTTACAATATAACTCAACTACCTAAACTTTTTCCTAATATCTACAAAAGCATTGAAGTCATCAGAGGAGATGGAACTAGCGTTGGCTCTACGAGGCTTTGGAAATTTTTCAAAGGTTAGATTTTGATATTACTTAAATTAGGAATTACAGTATAATAATATCAAATTAAATAAAAAAACAGAATTATTTTTCATGAGTTGTGCTACTCATGTTGCGGGAATTTCCTTCTATTTTTTTTTTAAATTTTTCTTTTTTGGGGAAAATCGTTTTGGGACAACCTTAATATTTATTATTTTGTGCCACAAAAAGGAGATTTTTTTTTTATGGGGCGAAATTTGAAGGGAGCGTGAGGGACCAATCACAAACGGTCAGTTATTCACCTTTATTTGCAAGGTTTCTAACTAATTTTTAATTTTCACTCCCAAATTACCCTTCATTTAATATGGAAACAAATCTCGTTGAACATCAAAAGATAATAACTAATCTAAACTAAGTCAACACAAACCGAACGTGTAAGGGAAGAAAAAAACATGATCTCAATTAAAATCTCATATAACAATAGGCACCATAATAATAATGTATCGGGAAGATCCTTCCTCTTAGAGAATAATTTTACTATTAACTTTTAAAACTTAAATTATTAATTTTATTTTTTTCCTTCAAGGCAAGTTCTTGATCAAAAAGTCTAGAACCAATTAAACTTTGATTAATCCAACAACTTAGCTTACCCGGTTTTGTAATATTCAAGTACTAGTGGGTGCTTATACAGGACATGTACAATCATGATGGATGCTATTTAATTTGTATAGTTACAGTGGCATCATTAGCTCTGTACTCTTCTGTATATGCTTGAGTACAGTAACATCGTGAATAACCAAGAAGAGAATTATGGAAGACAAAGTATGAGAGAGAGATAATGTTTTGGTTTCCTTATGTAAATGTCAAATTATGTGACGAGATCAGTAGTGCTCTTTTGCCAAATTAGTCTACCTGCAAGTCTCTATTGTATACCATTTAGCTTCCTTCTTCATGTGCTTAATTTCATCATAATATCTCTTTATCTCCCATCTTAGTACCAAAAGATAATGAAGTGCAAATCAATCTGTTTTTTAAGTTCAGAAACAAGGGATAGACTTTCAGTTTTTAAGAAAGGCAATCTCTATTTAGGAAACAATATATATTTTCGCAGTTTTATTTCAATTTTCTAGTTAACAGTATAATTGGATTATAACATGGACACATGTCCTTCTATCACTCGCGGGAACAGAGGGCGAATGAAATTCCGGCACAGACGATCCGAAGCCCTTAAAACGCACACTCCATCGGTGTTTAAAGTGTGGCCATTAATTTAGGAGAACAGATTTAGGCAGTTAATAAAAATTGTTTCCATATTAACGGAAGCCTAATTTGGGAGTGAAAATTTAAATTCATAATAAAAATTATTTAAAAACCGTCCAAATAAAAGAGAACACGTGCCGGCCTGTGATTGGTCACAACGCCTCCTTCGGGTTTCTCCTTCATCAAAAAAACTCTGCACAAAAACCATTACAACTTACATTTTTGTCGTTTATGTACATATTGGTTGCTTAATGAATGATATGATGAATCAATACAGAAGGGAAGGAAATGGCAGTGAAGAACAGAGTAACAGCGTTCGACAAGGAAAAGAGGTCAATCACTGTTGAGATATTCGAAGGGGAAATCATGAATTGCTATAAAACTTTATCTACTAAACTTGAGGTGATTCCAAAGCAGTGTGCTGCTGGGAATGGGAGCTTGGTAAAATGGTCTCTGGAGTTTGAAAAGGTTAACGATGATATCCCTAATCCAACTGCTTATCTCGATGCACTCCGATTAACCACAAAGGAAGTGAGTTCTTAGGTCGGCTGCAAACCATTCGCATGACCATTACTAAGAAAACCAATTATGTAGTCAGACATTTGTAACATATCCTTAGAATAAAAGAAAACTTAATTGGTTAAGTATATGTAATTGTAAGACTTTTAGTTCCACTTTGTGTAGCTGCAACGGTATGGATGCGTGTTTTTTTCGTGTTTGTGTGTCTATCATCTGTAATAAATAATAAAGAATTGGTTTGAGGAAAAAAAAAGTGAGAATGTTATTTATGCCCCTACTATCTATGGGTCATGCACAAATACCCTTATCCTTTATGTATATACCCCTGCCTTCTAAAAAGGAAATTAAAATAAATAAATATTCCATTTTTACCCAGCATAGAAAAGAGAAAATAAGTTTATTTCATTTTTCAGCTATCAGATCTAAAAATTTACTCTCCGCTCTCTCATCGATTTCAGCCTCCTCCTCCTCCTCCACCTCCTCCTCCTCCTCCTCCTCCACTACATCAGTCGTCACCAACACCACCACTAAATCGATCAAACCAAACTCCACCACCATCATCTCCACCATCAACATCTCCATCTCTATCTGCTTTTTCGATTTAAATCACCAACTACTTTTTCGATGAAATTGAAATCATCATCGAATGCAGCAGAATTTTATAATCGTTCTTCATCTTCTTCGTCCAGATTTTGATAATTGATCCGTTTTAGAGATTTTTCGATCAATAAGTTTCGATTTGAATATTCATAGAGTTATATGAGTTGATCTACAAATTAACAAGTACAATTGTTGTAGGTTTAGGTATTTAATTTTGATCCTGAGGAACCACCCATGAATGAAATTAACGTGGTTGTTAAATTCGAAATTGTCATATCGGTTTCAGATTTGATAGATTCGATGTTTGAGAAGAAATGAAAGGTAAATAATCTAGATGAAGAAATTGTTTGTGAAGAGATGATGGTCGTTAGTATCAGATCTGATATTGGAATTGATCAGGGAAATGAGCATTGAATATAAATTAATCGAGAGATTCATAATCAGGTGAGAATGAACCAACGAGTTTGATGTATTAATTTGGATATGTTAGTTGTCTTTATTTTCATTCAGATGTATGATTAGGGATTTGTTTGATTTGTTGGTGATATTTTAGGAGTTTTGTGAATGATTTTTGTTGGTCATTGGGTATTGTAAGATTAGAAAATGCAAAAATTATTTTCAATTCAAGCTTATGGTGGTGCTGATAGTTTGTATGGTTGCAACAATTGATGTTACGGTGGTGATTGTTGTGTTTACTGCAATGTTTGTGGTAGTGGATATTTTGGTGGTGATTTGTGTGTTTACAACAACGTTTGGTGGTGGATTTTGGTGCAGTGTATAGGAGGTGATAACAATGTTTATGTTGATGTTGGTGCAGTGGAGGCGGTGGTAGTGTAAATGGAAGCAGTGTATTGAAGTTGGGTTTCTGCTGAAATTGAGAACGAGACAAAGTGGGTGCTATTCAATTGAAAGCTCATTCAGACTTGAGGTATGTTACTCAAAAATTTAGCCAGAGCAACTTGGGAGGTATGTTGCTTTAATCTAATCTTTATGATGTGTGAAGATAAAGTAAAGTAATTGCAACCATGGACAACCTCGTCAAGTTGCTTTCCAACTTTGGAAACAACTTGACCAAGTTGCTTCCACTATTGGAGACAACTTGAGCTAGTTGATTCCTTTTTTTGAAGACAACTTGACCAAGTTCCTTTCACTTTTGGAGGCAAATTGAGCTAGTTGATTCCAGATTGGAGGCAACTTGAGCTAGTTGATTCTAGTTCGGAGGCAACTTGGTTATGTTTTTGGGTCCATTTATTCATCTGAAATTATCTTATACATATATCTTAGAGTAGTTATGACGAATTTGTGGTGCAATAGTAACACAGGGTTGTGTTGATTTGCTAATGATGGTTGTGCTGCTGATGCTCATGCTTTAAAGTCAAGAGGATAGATGAATGCTTAGGAACTTGAGCATGAAGTACTCAATATGTATCCAGGCAGTGAAAGAAGAACAAGAAGTTGTTACTGCTTGTGTGTTGCTGATGGTGTTCGAGTAGGGGCATGGAAGTGACTGCATCTATTGACTCATGTTGCAAGTGTGCATAGATGGTTGTGGTCATGAAGCTGTTGCAGGTAGAGTTTCCAGTAGCATAAATGAAGGATATGATATTTGTCTGGTGGTGGTTTGAATTGTTGGTTGAGCACTGATGGTGTGGCGAACCTGTGGTGCAATGGTAGCACAACTGACTATATATCAAAAGATGTGTGTTCGATTCACACTAGGTTCACTTATTTGTGTATAATTTTTATTTATTTTTTAGAGACAACTTGTGCAAGTTGCCTCCATATATGGAGATAACTTAGGCTAGTTGCTTTCACTTTTTGAAGAAAACTTTGTGCTAGTTGCCTTTATTGTTGAAAACAACTTGAGCTAGTTGCCTCCGATATGGACACAACTTCAGCAAGTTGACTCCACATGGTGGTGGTGGTTGGCGGCGGTGATGGTGGTTGACAGTGGTGATGGTTGGAAGTGGCGGTGGGTGTCGGTTGTTGGCGGCGACGATGGTGGTTGATGGCGGTGATGGTTGGCAGCGACGGTGGGTGTCGGTTGTTGGCGGCAACAGTGGTAGTGGACAGTGGTGGTGTTCTTTAGCGGCGGTGGTGGTGGTCGGTTGTGGGGGTGGGGGGGTGGTCGGGGGGGGTGGTCGGCGGCGCTGGTGGTCGGCGGTGGTGGTGGTGGTCGGTGGTGGTGTTGGTGGTGGTGGTGGTGGTCGTTGGTGATGGTGGGAGGCGGTGGATAGTGGTGGTGGTTGGTGGTGGATAGTAGTGTGGGCATTAGAAATATTTTTTATTTTTTTTTATTTTTTTTTAATAGTGGTGGTGGTGGTATTGTATATTCACTATATAAAAGAGGGTATTTTAGTAATGTATTAGGCTTAGGGGTATTTGTAAAGTTCATAAGGGTATTTTTGTAAGGGATCTCATAGTAGGGGGTATATAGATAATATTCCCCAAAAAAACTTATTATGAAAAATAAATAAACCCAATTTTCATAAACCAATGGATCATCCACCTTTTGACACATACAAACGTCATTAGCTCTTGTTCAGTCCAAAATCCACTACTACAAGTTAAGAAAGCACGTCAAGTCGGCGGTGTTAATGTAATACAATGGTAAAACTATTGGGTGATGATGATACTAATGACTTGAGTTCGAAATTTTTCAGCACTAAATATTTTACCGACCAAAAACAAAAACAAAAAACATTAAGTTGGTTTAACATTGTCCGAAGTCTCTGGACTTCACATACCTCTTATGGACCATCAAAGACATGCAAACATTTAATTCTGGAAAAGATAATGTTACGTATGAGATCTCTTTTCGGAGATCTATCATTGATGAAACCTATCTTGTTTGTGCACACTCAACTATTAATTTATGAAGGATAAACCTAGCAAGAGAAAGTCTGAACATCGGGCGACTGACTCAGAATATTTTTGTGTTGCTCAGATTTCGTTCTTCGTGCATCATCGTTTTCAATTCAGGTGTTATTCCTTTAATAGTCCTTATTTCTTCTGTGTTTTTAATGAGTTGTAGTCATTAATTCAGGTGGATCTGATGGATTCCGGTCCTGAAACCACTTGTATCGGTGAAAATAATACAGAAAAATTAGGTTTTAGTATTGAAAGTTCCTCAAAGAAAGTTAAAACTTGTTACCTGATGATTTATTCGAAGAGAGTATAAATCCATGGAAGTTTTCTCTTATTGGAAGGTTAGATTTACAGAAACTTAAGTTCATAGATGCTTCAGTTATTTTGCGTAGTCATTGGAAGTTGGCTGGTGATTGTAAACTTTTTCCATTAGGAAGAAGTTTCTACATTATTAAACTTGATAATGAAATAGATATACAATACATCAAAGCTGGTGAATGGAGAGTTAACAATCAAGTATTGTATGTCACAACTTGGATTTCAAATTTTCGAACAACAAATCAAAGAAGTTTTAAGGCTCAGGGTTGGTTTCGTTTCCCAGGGTTAGGCTTACAATTTTGGAGGGAGGAGGTGTTATTTAAAATTTGCATAGAAATTGGTACTCCTATCAAACTGGATGCTGCAACAGTAAACTGTGAGGTTGGTTACTATGCTAATATTTTATTAGAACATTGATTTTGCTAAACCAATACATAGTAAGGTGTGGATTGGAACTAAACTGGGTGGATTTTTTCAAGATGTGCTAATTCCAGACTGTCCAAAGTTTTGTACAACTTGCAAAATAGTTAGTCATTTTGTTTCCGATTGTAGAGTGAAAAAGAATAAAGTCAATATTAATCAGGGTGTGAATGTTCAAAAGACTACTGGTAGTCATAGGAGAGAAGGGTCTAATCTAAGTTCATCTAAGACTAATGAGAATGCTGAGAATAATGGTGGGAGTTATCATGAGCATGTTCAAAAACTTATTGGTAGCCAAAAGAGAGAAAAGTTTGTTCCAGTTCCTTTTGGTATATGTGATACTACAAAGAGGAAAAGTGTAGACTCAATTGTTGATTCTATTCATAAGAAGTCACAAGTAAAAAGTCCCGTTGTTGAAAGTGTTCTTCATGCTAGTAAATTTAGTATTCTATAATGAAATAAATGAAAAATAGATTGTATCTGTTATAATGGAAGTTGTTATAGCACTGCTCGGTCGAACTCGCAAGCGTTGTTATCTCAAGCTTGTTTGTCAAGTTTAGTTACCAAAACTATAAGTCTTGATTTCTAGTCTACTTATAGCTATGTCTCGGATTAGGATATAATGGGTAGTTGAGCTTTAGACTTCACGACGTTCATCGATTGAAGACGAAGGACTACTAAGGGGAGCTTGTGGAACTTCATCAACAAAAGGTATGTGGAGACTTGAACTCATCTATCACCTCAGAAGTCTATCTCTATTCTATCTCCTTGTAGTTGCAGGAATTCCTACACTACACCCCTCACAAGAATTCATAATAATCAACACATGTTTAAAGATCGAAAACAACACTTTTATTAATTGATTCTCAGATATGTTACAAGAAATGGAAGAAATCAAGAATACAACCGCTCTCTTAAACTTTCTCTCTCCTTAAAACATTCTCAACACTCTAAAATTCATCTCCCTCTTCTGAATCTATTGGTTCTCTTTATATAGGGTAGTTACATAGTGGATGACAACTAAGTTGTCCTTTAATTTTGGATCTGACTTGCGATATTCTCGCAGTAGTTGTAATGTCAACCTTCGCAGATGCTATAATCTTCGCAGGATCATCATGCTCTTTTCATGTTTCAGTTACCGTTATCCGATATGTCATTCTTTGAGTCATTCTGCGACATTCGCAGAAATGTTGTTATAAATTTCGCAAGAGTATTGTTGTGGCGATATTCTGATCCTACATCTTGCCTCTTCTCATATCTTCTCTGCGAAGGGGAAAAGATCATGAGAATTTAAACTTTTTTTTAAAATGCCGCAACTGTTCAACTTTTCACGTTCTTCTGTTCTGACACGTTTTTGCACTCTTCGCCAGATTTATTACACGTATCTTCTCTTCCATTAAATTCCTGACACGTCCTTTTCAACCGCTGAGCTTCAACCGTTCAGGTCTACCCTTCGCATTAAATGCACTTATCTTCTCGATAATTCTCACTTTCTATATATATCTTCTTCATTCTTCTCTTTTCTTCTTTTTACTTTCTCCTTCCTTCTCTCTGCAATTTCATTGTTCCTCTGTTAATTCCGCATCTGCTACTGTTGTAACTTTTCTCTTATTCTTTTTATCTTCTATTATTTTCTTCATTCCCATACTAAGAATGTCTCCAGCTGGTCGTAAAAATCTAATTGCCTTTGAAAAAATTCAAAAGAAGTTTCAAGACAGAGGTTTTACTTTATCTACCATTCCTGATCAACACCCTAAGGCTGAACTTTCCGTTAAATTATTTTTTGATCATCCGTGTAATCGCGAGAAGATCATAGTCTCGCTAGGTCATCTTGAAGATGGTTTTCCCATTCCTCTTTATGACCCTGAACTTCCTTTATTCTATGAAATACTTTCTCATGCGAAATTCTCGCGGGCTGTATATCAGTTAAGTGGGGATTGCATTCGTTCAATGCTTGAGTTTGCTACTCGCGGTGCTGGTAAGGAGTCTCTTTACCCCCCCTGAAGTGAAGAACCTTAAATTTGCTAAAGTTCCAATTGTTCCTGCGAAGTATACTGTAGAAAATTTCTTCGCAAATTATGAAATAATCCCCATGAGGAAGGATAACACTTGTTGGGGTGTCCGCTTACAAAATAAGGATGACGTTTCTGAATACAAAGTTCTTATGTTAGACATTGATTGTCATCCGGGCAACAATACAACCCCTCGCTACTCTAATGATGATAAATGGTATATTTTCCCATTAATTTTAATTAGAGGGCCCATACATCTCTGGTTCTCATGCTTAACCTGCGAATCTCGCAGAGTACCAACCATGGGTGTTCAGCTGGCCTGAAAGGAATACAGAGGTATATTCCCGAATTTTTTCTTATATTACCATTATTATTTTTCTCATGCTTTTATATATATTCTCGCTGACCACTCCAATTTTACCAGATTGAAAGGTTGAAAGCTAGCTACAAGAAGTTAGGGAAACCCAGTACTTTATTAGCTCTTAAATCACTCACAGATGAAGTAAGAAATATTCCTTTATGATTTTTAACAATATATTAATTGTTGCCTCTATTTCTTATATTTATCTGTATTTGAAGGTTAGTGAAGAAAGAGAACCCGTTAAGGTTGCGAAGACTAAGGGGAAAGGAAAAGGTGCTCCTCGCAAGGAGAAATCTGCTGCTCCTCTTTCAAAGAAAAGAAAATTCCAATCCCCTCCTCCTTCAACTCCTCAGTCTAGTGAAAGTTTAAGTGATAATACTGATAATGACGATGATGATGATGATGGTGATGCTGATATCTCTTCCGCGAAGGAAACCTCTCAACCTGAGTCTTCTATGTCTCAGTTGTCTAGAATATTCTCTGATACTATGTATGGTATTGGGAATGATGCTCTTGCTAGTATATGTCAAGCTCTCGCAAGCATCTGCGATGCTCCTATACTAGTTGATAATGAATCTCTTCACGGAGTTTCAAGATCTGTGACTCCCAGCCTCTTGAATTCGCTAAGTATTATGGTATGTTCTCATTTCTTTGCCATATTTATATATTCTCATTTCCTCGCAAGGTTTTAATTTATATTTGTCTCGATAATTTTTCACTTTCCTTCACAGGCTGGAAGAGCTTCTCTTGCTGTTTCCTCAGACTTGGAGAGGAGACGTGCAACCTTTGAAAAGAAGAACACTATTCTTCGCAAGAAGAATGAAAAATTAGAATCTGAGTCTTCTAGTCTTCGCAAGAAGGATGAAATGCTAGAATATGAAATTGCTAGTCTTCGCGAAAAGGTTAAGAAATTAGAAATTGAAGCCTCCTCTCAGGCAAACAAAGTTTCTAGTGTCCAAGATGCGAATAATCAACTTTATGATATGAAGTTTTTCTTCTTTCTTTTATCCCTCTTCCCTATGACTTTATCTTATTTAATTAATCATTCTTGCAGATATTTATGGTCTCGCTGATGAGGCTTCAACCCTTCGTTATTTTCCTACTTCTATGGATGATAACACTCTTCTTGAACGTCTTAAAAATTCATTAAATAGTTTTTCTAATGACCAAATTACATCCCTCTCCATAGATGAACTCAGATCAAAATTTCGCCTCTTAGAGGTTGAACATAAATTCAATTTGATCTTAAATAACAGATTTAGGCGCCATTATCATGATTCTAAGAAGAAATCACTATTTTAAGAGCCAAGAATAGTAAGCTTTCAGATGATAAGGACCGTATCACTAACCAAGGTGCTTAAGCTTTAGCAGATTTCCATAATACTCTTCTCGATGTTCAAATTGAAAGAGATAGACTTATCTGCGAGAATAATGCCCTTGTTGAAATGGAAAACCAAGTTCGCTCCCTCCTTCTCATTAGTAATGATGATGAGTTTGCTTGGGCTGCGAAGATTCTTGATAACTCCAGAAATAATTTAGGTGTAGATGTTAGTCTTCAAGCTGAGCATTCTGCCTTGATTAAGGATATGATCTCTGAAAGAAAAGGTTGTTACTCTTGTTTTTCTACTAATCCATTTTTTAACTGATTCTCTATTATTTTATTAATATGTTGTCATTTTTTCACAGCATCTGAAGGAAATTTTCGCCAAAGAATTGGAGAGTTAGAATCTGAAAGGGACAACTCGCAAAATTTTTGTCTTCTCGCAACGATAAATGTTCCAAGTTCAAGAAGCATCTACAGATTACTCTAGTGAATTTTAGTAATGTTCTTGTTGGTGTTCGCAATGATTCCATTAAGATGGTCTGTGATGATCATAAACTTCCTCATTCTACGTATCCTTTTCTCGCGGATGAAATTCCAGAGAACATTCCTAACCTTGTCATATCTGACAGTGAAGCTGAAGAGTCTGAAGAAGATGAAGAATATAATGAAGATAAAGGTGAAGGGGGGAAATCTGGTGAAGATAATGAAGGATCTAATGAGAAATAGTTTTATCTCATTTTTTTAATCTCTTTGTAATATTTCTACATTTATCTCTTTCTCCTTATAATATATTGCTGCGAATTTCTCCAGCTCCTAACGTTCCTTGGTGTATATATTTCTTTTGTTTCTATCTACATACATTAGAAAACAATTCCTTTTTGTAATATGGTTAATCAATATACTTATTAATTTTTAACTATCTGCGTAAATCTATCATATAAAGACGAATAACAATTTTATCATTCTATTCAATCCCATACTTGCCTCTGTTATTCATCTGTAATATGAAAGATTAAGCAGATTACTTTCTGAAGAAGATCTGTTTCTAACTTTTTGCCTTAATCTCTGCATAAATCTTGCAGCAATTTCTGCATAGTATTGCAGTCATTTTTTGTCTCGTTTCTAAGATTCCATTCAATCTTGCTCTCTTGTGGTCTTATTTTTCCTTCCTAGTTAAAGGTCTTATTTTTCCACGTTTTTTTTTGAGACAAAATCGCCGGATGTACTTACATTCGCATGTAAAGACCCATATATCTTACCTTATCCTCATTTTTTCAATTTATTGCGGAAATATGACAGGCCTAAGTTCCCTTGCGAGAACAAATCCCTATGACATTTCCGTCTTGCGATTAAATTGCAGGACGTCTTTACACTTTCATGTAAAAACCCATTGATCTCATCTTATCTTTTTATCATGGATTTTTGCCTCTGTATAATTGTTGCACAAATATAACAAGCCTAAATATTCTTTCGAACATAAAGCCTCATGACATTTGCATCTTAAGACACTTATCATCTCCCTAATGGTGGGTGCCGCCCTTATATCCCCTCTGGTTGCCCCTACAAGGAGGCGTACATCGGCCATACAAGACTAGATCCTCCCATCCGGTCTTAACAACAACCAGTTTTTTTCACAGCCTCTTATCCCTTTTGCCTATATGACTTATTTTTACGAGACTGCACCCTAGATGGGGTTTTCTTCTGGCCGAGTGCATCATAGTCAAGACTTGCCAAGAATGGCCAGGGTAGTTTCGTACGCCCCGGGCACCCTTGGCTTAACCATGTACCTCGGCGCCTTGATCATACTTTGCACTCCTTAGGAGAGACCCTCGGTCGTCCAACTTTTAAAATATATATATATATATATATATAGTTGAAAATCCAAGGTACCTCTCCTGGATGGGCTTTCATTGACCCCAAATCTCCATGACTCAAGTTCCAGTAGTGGTATAACCTTATCCCTGAGCCATGCAAAGAGATACCGCCTTATATGACGTACTTTAGGTCTTACATTTGCCTTTTACGAAATTTTATCCGCGAACTAGGGTGTACGCCATAAAGGTTCGACCCATTCTAATATGTCATTATTCTTCGATTTTCTCCTTTTGCATTTCAGCTCTTGTATGATTTTTCAATCTCATCTTTTTCATTGAGTCAAAATATATTTTTGAAAAATTTTCTTCAACAAATCATTCATACATCTCTTGTATTTCACGATTTAGAAATTTTACCTTTTCCACTTACTATTTTCTGCTTCTGCTTTTTTGTTGCTCTTTGCTACTTTTTCCCCATCTGCGAGACGCTCGCCATCTATTGGTTTCAATACATGTTGACTTCGCATCATTCCTTCTTCTCGCCGTTCTACTGTATCAACCATCAACCTTTCACTTCTTTGCTTTTGTCTGATGTTATATTTCCAATTTCTGTTCTTCGCAGCCCTTTCCTCGCAAGATTCCATATCAATTTCATATCACTTTTTCCATCCATACAATCTCCCTTTATAACTCTAACACCGCTGGGATGAGGAAATTTAATACACTAGTGGAAAGTTGACGCTACACCTAGAATCCCATGCATCCAAGGACGGCCAATTAAGGAATTATATGGCGAATCTACGTCAACAACATAGAATTGAATCTTAGAAGATATCCCCTTCAATGGAATTCGTATTGTAACTTCCCCTTTGGGCTCATTGGTAGTACCATTGAAACCATAAATCTTATAAGTTGATGGTATTAGATCTTCGTCTCTTCCTCCCATGGTTTTGTAAGTATGATAAAATAAGATATCCACTTAGCTTCCAGTGTCAATTAAAACTCTGTTAATGGCCCAAGAATCTTCAGCTTCATCATCCTCATTTTCTTCTTCATTTTCCTCTTCTTTTTATTTTGGATTTATTTCTAATCTTACAACTAGTGGATTGTCATGCCTTTCGCCAGGCTCAGGTACTTCTTGTGCAGTGAAAGAAATAGTCTGCTTTTGCCACTCTTTTAACGACGAAGCTTTCACAATATTCATTATTTTTCTCCCATCCGTCTCTCGCGAAAACTCTGCTTAGAACATTGTCGTGGAAATCTTCTATTGTCTTGTACGAATGTATGATGAAGTTACAGAATAGATTCTTCGCTTTTTCTCAAACTTCTATCACAAACGTTTCTCCTCCCTTTGTTGTATTCACTCTGCGAATTTCTGGGGCTGGGGGTAATTACTGAGACTATGGGTGTCTTATTAAAAAATGGTTTAATTTTCCCTAATCTATCATCCTCAAAATGATTTTCTTTACATTCCTGCATTCATTTGTTGTGTGACCATGAAAATGATGATAAGAGCAAAATTCTAGACTTTGATTATTCATGGGTGCTGGTATGTCCTCCATCAAGATTATAGCCTCCCAAATTTTCTCTACACTAGCATTTAATTAGAGGTGGCATCTTAATTTCTTCCCATATTATCTTCTGACTTCCTTGCCCTCTATAATAATTTTGTCTCTGACCACCATAAGTCTCCTGCGGTTGATCAAGTCTTTGAATTTTATTATCCCGCTGCGATTATAAAAATTCATCTCTCTTTCAAACTCTTCTTGATATCGACTTCCCATAGCTACTAACTTCTGTTGACCATCATCTATACTCCTTTGTTGCTTCACCTGCGAAGTGCTCGCTACTGTATTTATTATTTTAGGAAGTAGACTTTCGTTTAATGAAACATAACTGGTATTTGCGATATGATATGATTCCATCTCATTTTGTTTCTCCTCCAAAGAAGTGTATTCTTCTTTCAATTCTCGCAGCTCAGTCATTGTGATTGTATTTTGATTCTAAAAACTTGGATATATAGTAGATTGGTTTCGAACATAGCATTTATGAAAGATAAAATGAGGTATCTTTCATCCACTCTACCATCCATTTCACTGCACATTGTCTTCCACCTTATTGTTAAATGCTTCAGACTCTCGTCAATCCTCTGTTTTAATCCAAATACAACTTCAATTCCAGGTCGCGAAGAATTGTTACTTATATATGCTCCCAAGAATGTAGTCTGCAAATGATTGAAAGAAGTTATAGTGTTCTTAGGTAACCTTTCGAACCATTTTAGCGCCTCGCCGGTTAAGCTTGATGCGAAATATTTGCACAATACGGCATCATGATTCTCCCACTGTAGCATGCATCTCACATAGGCTTTGATATGTTGAATGGCACAAGTAGTTCCATCAAAAATACTGGTTAGTGCTGGCAAGTTGCACTTTGGGGGTATTCCTCCTAATTGTACTTCTTGAGTAAATGGAGTTTTCGCAGCTTCTTCAATGGCCTCATCAAGTTTTCTTCTACCTTCCTATCTTCTATTATTTAACATTCCCCTCATTTATGCTAACTCTCTTAAGATCCGTTCATTCTCGCCTGAATTTTGCTCCATTGGTCTTTTCAGTGCAGCTTCCCTTCTTTTGCGTTCATGTCTTTCCTGCCTTGCGAGATTTTGTGCTTCTTCTTCAGCATCTACATTCTGCCTTCTCCTGCGATTTTCTTCTTCACCTCCTTCTTGAATTCACAAATGATTATGCCTTCCATTTTCTCCTCTGCGATTTTATTCATTTCTCACCATTTCTCTTTGCTGTATTTCTACTCTCCTTTGTATTCTATCATATTCCTCATTGATATTATCATTGTTGCGATTTTGGGCGTGTCTCCTTTCTCGATTATCATGATTATTCTGACATATTGCTTCTTGAAACTCTTGTTGTTCTACTTCTGCTCTCAATCTTTCTTTTTCGCAAGCTATACGTGCTTGTTCAGCATAATGTCTCTCAATTTGATCCTCAATTATTTTTCGGTTTCTTTGAATTTCTCTCTCATGTAATATTCACCTTCCTTCTTCTCAATTTTCTTCATCATTTTGGTTATTTCCACCGTCTTGATTTATATTATCACGTCTACCATCCAAAGTTTCACTACGTGGAATGTAGCTATCATTAATCATCTCTTCTCCTCCATAATGCTGCCCTTCATTTGGATTTTGCATTTCCTCTTGAATATTTTCGCCAGCATTTCTCACAGGGGAATTTCGCCTTTCTTCTTCTCTAAATGATCTTGAACTTGATCTTGCAGTACTTCTTGATCTTCTATTTTGTAACCTCAAATTCTCCATTCTTAACTCGTGACTTTGTCTTGTTAAATTCGCGCGTTCTTCTGCGTCTAATATCCTTTCCTCTTGTATTCTTTGTCTTAAAGCCTCTAATGCTTCATTTTCGTCATCTCCATGAATTTATCCTCCAACCGCTTCTTGATTTCTTCCCTCTCGCCTTTTATTTCTTAATTGTCGATCTTCTGCTTCTTCCATTGAATCTGATCGCTAGGTATGCACGCTCACTCTATCATAATCCATAGTTCTATCTTGTATCGGTGTTTGCTGATTTGGTTGTTGAACCTGATTTTCTCCATTATTAATTGTTCTATTGCTCCTTGTTCTTAATCTTGAAGATTCTCCTATTTCATTTGTCTCTTTTCCAGCAAGTCTTCTACTCCTCCTTACGGTTGTTGGTTGTTCTGATGTATTTCTTCTTCTAGACATTCCTTCAATTTTAATGTATTACTGTAAATCTCATAAAAATCTTCTCCAATTTCTTCAAATTCTTACAAATCACAATTTCAATATTTGCTTAGAAACAACCCTGTTTCTAGCGCCATTATGTAGTTGCAGGAATTCCTACACTACACCCCTCACAAGAATTCATAATAATCAACACATATTTAAAGATAAAAAACAACACTTTTATTAATTGATTCTCAGAAATGTTACAAGAAATGGAAGAAATCAAGAATACAACCGCTCTATTAAACTTTCTCTCTCCTGACACTTTCTCAACACTCTAAAATTCATCTCTCCTTTCTGAATCTATTGGTTCTCTTTATATAGGGTAGTTACATAGTGGATGACAGCTAAGATGTCCTTTAGTTTCGAACCTGACTTGCGATATTCTCGCAGTAGTGGTAATGTTAACCTTCGCAGATGCTATAATATTCGCAGGATCATCATGCTCTTCTCGTGTTTCAGTTACCGTTATCCGCTATGTCATTTTTCGAGTCATTCCGCGACACTCGCAGTGTGTTGTTAAAGAAATCGCAGAAATATTGTTATAAATTTCGCAAGAGTATTGCTGTGGCGATATTCTGATCCTACACTCCTATTGAGACAAAATTAGTATAGCTATATAGAATTTATATTATACACATTTGATATTTCGAGCTGAGTTTAACTCGCTTACATATTTCTCGAAATATGTGTTAGTAAGCTTTCACTTTAACCAAGTTCATATTTTATTCTTGACGAAAGTCAAAAGATGATCATGTTAAAATCGCCTGGTAACATCTTACATGATTTGTGTGAGACAGTCATTTGATGTAGACTCGGAATGTTTCGTATTGATCTATTGGTCAATTGAAAATTACTTTGAAGCTAATAGTTTGTATGAGACAGTTATTCCTATCTTCCAAGAATGTTTCAATGATTAAAATGGAGTTTATAATAACTAACCATTGATTGGATATAGCACAATATGCATACTTGTATGCTAACTGTTGCAAGTTATTCCAAGTCCGGAAACCATAGTATACATACCCGTATGCGTACTAGTTTGAAAGTTAAAGTCCGGGAACTTAGTATGCATACCCACATGTGTACCGACTTAACAGTTCAAGTCCTATAATTCAACTGAATTTGGTTGTGTACGACAGTGTGTGTACCCGTTCGCATACTGGAGAACCCTGACCAAGTCCATCTACTTAGGTATGTGTACTCGTTTGCATACTTGAGTGAATGTTCTTGAATTAATTCAAGTGAATCAAAATCGATTTTGCTTCAATCGTGTCTTGTAAACCTCTATGATAAAATACAAAATTGAACAACTCAAGAACTAGTTTCATTTGAGTCATTTGAACTAGTTGTGATTGAGATGAAAAAGGTTGTTATGAAAATGTTCATATAGCTAACTTCGGTTAACTATTATTGAGCCAACTAAGTGTGCATTTTTAGGTACGCTTACCCATATCTAAATGAGGTCACATTTTATTTGTGTGTAACAAGCTAAGTTCGATCTAATGGTTGAAAGATATTAGCTTGAATCTAATCAGATTTTCATCTAACGGTGAATATTGAATATTTTGTTACCAAGGTAGCATTGATTACAAACCCTGATTTGAAGACTATATAAGTGAGAACTCTAGCAACTGGGAAACCTAATCCCCACACCTCCTGTGTAATACTAGTTGCGACTAAAGTCAATTCTCCTTTAACCTATGTTTTTCTAAAACTATTATAGGTTAACGACTTAAAGACTTCATTGGGATTCTGAAGCCAGACCCAACTATTTTCTATGTAGTTACGTGTTCTGATATTACTTTGTTCTATATCGTATTGAGTATTATATTCTCTAAGATTTGCTCTAGATTCAATCTCCGATAGGTAAGATAAAAAGTAGTCACAAACATCTTCGTCTCATCATTTGTGATTCCACAATATCTTGTTTCACTACCATACGATTAAGATTATTGTGAGGTGATTGATATTACTAGGTTGTTCTTCGGGAATATAAGTCTGGTGTATCAATTGGTTCATGTTCACCTTGATTTATCAAAAAACGGAACACAAACTAGTAGGTATTTCTGTGGGAGACAAATTTATCTATTCAATAGACTTTTCTGTGTGAGACAGATTTGTTTATCAAGTCTTCGAATTTGGGTCGTAGAAACTCTTAGTTGTGGGTGAGATCAGTTAAGGGAATCAAGCATGTACAGTCCTGCTAGGATTCACATGGATAAGGAACGAGATTGTACCTTAATCAGTGTGATATTGGTTAGGGCTCAACTACATTCCAGTCAGAAGTTAACTTATAGTAGGCTAGATCCTATAGCAGATTAATACAGTGTGGTGTTCAAATATGGACTAAGTCTCGGGGTTTTTCTGCGTTTGCGGTTTCCTCGTTAATGAAATTTCTGGTGTCTGTGTTATTTATTTTCCGCATTATATTTGTCTTGTATTTCTCTTATAAGAGTACTTATCGTGTCCATATCATTGACATAGATAGCTATAATTCTGAATCAGGAACTTATTTAATACGCATGGCACAAAACCGTAATTGTTTATCTCTTCCAATCAAATAGTCACTTAGACGGGTATACCACATCCGCCTGATTATTTAAATCAATAAGTGAGTGTTCCAGTGTAACTACAAACACACTCCGCGGTTTGGAGTCATTCGACTTGGGAAGCAAATGGACATCATGCACTTTTGCAAATATCTTCTATATCTTGATTCTTTCAGAGATACGTAATAACCACATACATACGCTGCATTTCAAGTCTCTTTGAAATTACCAAGCTAACTAAGTTGAGGAACACTGTAAAGTTCATTACAACAGAACAATTCCAGGGCTTTGTGAAAAACCTCGCGCCACAAGACGAGTCTTTATACTTTAAGACTGCTTTCTTCTCATTATGCTTTGTGACAAATTAATCATGTATGTCCCAGAGGCTTTATACTAGGTTGGTTAGCACTACCACAACAAATACCCGTATATTTGTCAAAGAACTAAGTTCTACCTGGATTGCTAAGGCCAAATATACTATTTATTTGATGTTAATCAAAATAAAGCATGGTTCGATTTCATTGTGCTCTACTTCTGGAGCAATAATTTATGGATTATATCATCATTGTGCATGCATGATCCTTCCATTGACTCATGTCCATTCTCATAATCTATCAGGATTTCATTATTCTCTAGAATCATTTAAAATTTCGGAGCGTCCTCCAGTATTGATTCATGGACATAGTCTGAGTCAATAAAATGATATGATTTCATTAATGATACAAATTAGGTTATGCCAAAAGTAATCGAAATCGTTCCTCGGTTCTACTCGGTTAGGGAGCTTGGAGCGGGGATCAATTAGATCGGACTTGGAAATCGCCATAACTCGTTCTAATACTCGGAATCTATTTATTTGAGATTTATATACTGCTGCTCATAATTCATTATTTGAACCAAATAAAATAAAAAAATTAACACTATCATGTAATTAAGTGTGTAATATTGTTATATTGAACGTATTATCATGTATTTCGAGGTTTTTCTATTTGATAACTCCAATTTGAGGGGTTATGAAAATTTTATTTTCTAATTTTTATGCATGCAAGGTCAACTCGGAAAAATCGTTAACTCGTTTTGCTAAAAAAATCGGCTCAAATCGGCCGCCTTTACCGGTAAAAATCGGGAATGGCTTGGAATCGGAAAACGCCTCGGTCATATAGCCTGTAGCGATTACTCGGGGAGTAATCGTCCTTGGAGAGAGATTTTAACTACATTGGTTGTGCCTTACTCATATAGTTCCTTTCTAGGTGAGTATTGATCGAACCTAGTGGTTTCTCCATCTTCCTTTGTGGAGCCACATCCTTAACTACACTTCCACCAAGTGTAGTTGCAACACCTTAGTCTATGGTGTACCACATACTTAGGATTTCTAACCTTGCAGGAATATTTGTAGCTGGTATGTGTGATCTTGTCACTTTAGCGACATCAGAGTAAATTCTGAAAATCAGTTATTGTTTGTCACTTCACATTTACATTTGTGGAGTACAAGAATCAATATAAGACACAATGGGAATACACCACGACAATTCCTGTTGTTCCCTTAGAAAATACGTTTTCTTATCTTCCCCTAACGACGGTAAGACTGTATCATTAAAATGACAACCCGCAAATATAGCAGTAAGAGATCTCCTGCCAAAGGTTTTTTAAAATACGGATATTGTTGGGAACTCATTTCCAACATAATTACTTAATAGTTTTGAAGACCCATCATAGTACGATGTGGAATCGTAATGGCACATGCATAGTGTATCCAAAAATGTGTAAGAACACGAATGTCAGGATTAAATCCAGTTACCAACTGGTACGCGAAAAAGGTTGACTAATATTGGGTTCTAAAAAAAATTAAGTAAAGATGTGTCAATATTGCATATTCCCCAAGCAGTTAAAGGTAGGTTTGTACGCATAACCATGCCTTAGGCACCATCTGTAACCTTTGATGATATCCTTTGCGAGACCTTTGGGTATATGATAGCATTGATCCTATTAAACATGCAATAAACATCAAGTCCTTTTGATGTACACTCGCTAGCATTTACAATGGGTGGGGATCCATTAGATGTAAAATATGTGCTAGTAGTTTTCCAAATACAAATTTCTTTGGAACTATAATTAGTCCAAAATGTCAAAACATTCACCAGAGCCATGAGTTACTTTAATGGTCCGCATTGTGCATGAATATTTTTCTGAATTTCACCTTGTTTTTTTTTTTTTTTTGTAATATGTAAATTTTTCCATTTGCATCTTAGGATAGTCTCGATCATGTTTTACTGAAGACTTTGTAAAAATGAGTGATATGCTTTCTTACCTAAAATCATAATGGGAAGGGGGGGTTGTGCATCTAGTACTTTAGAAAACACTTACCGAGATATGCCGTCACTTTGCATTATGTCAATTTTTTTCCCATTGTCTTGTCCACTAAAACACAGTGATGTACGTATGATTACTTCAAAATGAAACATCATGTCACAGCCAAAATAGTTTTATGGTTATGTCAAAGCATGTATGAGTCAATGCCCAACAATTCATCATCGGAGTCAATATGGATTCAATAATCCAAATACTATAGTGATTTACATTTCACTAGATTGACTTATTAGTTTCTCTAAGATATATTTCATTCCAAATATATTAGAGAGTATAAAAGATGCAATCAGTTACATTCTCATCGTTGTGAATTTCCACATGATATCCACTTGCATGTGGGTTTCTGTGGAATTTAACAAGGTGTGATTATCTCTTGGTACATGTAGAGATTTTGTGACGTCTTTGTTCTATCTTGAAAACAAATTTTGAGTAGTGCTTCGCTCGATGATCCAATCCTCGTAGTCACATTATAAGGAAATAGTTCAACAACTAGTTTAATTTGCTCAAGCAAGTGGAGAATAACTACTATGAGTTTGACACTTGGGTCTTGAGAGTTTTAATAAGTGGTGTGGCCTTAATACGTAATAAAAGTGGGATTCATCTCAAGTACTTTAGAGTGAATATATATTACGTGTCACCCAATATATCTCAAGTGCTTTAGAGAATTTATGTCTCGTGTTTTCATTCCATAACTGCAGACATTGGATCTAGTTCAACTCAATAAGATAGTCAATTGGCCCGACAAAGTTCTTGTTTCCATTAAAGTTGATGTGAAAATTGGTTTCTACTATGATACACACATTACATTGTATATACGAACACATATGACCAGGTGCATTTCCAACTCTTTCATTTATGATGGGAGCTACAATTACATTTTAGATGATCCCATACGCGGTTGATACTTGTGTATTGGTGTTATTACTACCAAAGAAAAAAAAATTACATCTTTTTCTCATGATACATATGTCCCTTTTCACATGCTTTATACGAGTCGGTACGTCTAACCCTCATTACTTCGGGGTTCTTTCAATTTTCAATTTTGCTACATTTAGCTTAATTTGAGAAATTTCTTTATCTCAACAGGCCAAGAGAATATCACAACACATGTCAACCATTTATTTTAGGTTGAATACTAGCCCTTAACCCGTGCCGTAACGGCACGGTCCATGATGTTGGTTCATTCTTTATATATCGTATAATTTGTGTTTCGAATACTTATCAACTCCCTGTGATTTAATACGTGTTTGTCATAAAAATAGTTGGGATTTTCCTCTATTTTTTTCTTTGTTTTTTCCTTTAATATTTTACCGCCAGAGATTTGCTCAAACGAAAGAAATATAATCTTAACTTCCAAACACTTTTTTATTTACGTTCATTGCTTATAATGAGATAATGCTCTACATGAACATGGAAGTTTAAATATTTTTTGGAAATATATCGTCAGCAGCGCTCATCTCAGTGAAATCAATTAATCAATATCGTCCATAAAAGTCTCCACATGCTCCTATTTCGCTCCAACTGACTCATCTATCATGGTCATGTTGTTGATCCTCCAAATAGGCTAAGAATAATATTTTTTTGCATCGAACGAATGATACAAACTATCCAATGTAACATGATTTTCCTGTAATTTTTCAACACCCATTAGATGACAATGTTTAAAATGTGTACCCATTAACTTTTTAAAGGGATTGTATATATGCTAACCTCATCCATTAAATCTTCAACAAAGTATTATGCTTGGAAATTTGTCTTAACGAAGGCTTTGGTAACTTCAAAAGTCTTGGGCATTTTGTCACTTCCGTATGTTCTACCTTCGCTTGGAATTGTTGATGGTGGATTTTTATTGAAGGCTAAAATTTTAAGAGCCAAAAATTATGCGCTAACATCTTGTAAAAGATAAATCCATTAATAAGTGTTGAATACTTCTTCACTTTACTAATTCACCTAGAATGGAGCATGTGACAACAATCCCAGTCTGTGAATTAAATACACGAAATTCATCCAGGTTGGAGCATGTATCAATAATCCCATATACCCTGTGAATTTACAACATTATTAATTAATGCACAACCAGCCTTGTACTTCCTGTACTCATTATCAGTGCGTCATGAAGATTGAGTATTGCTCTCAGCAGAGCAATACGAATCTCCAAGCATTATAATGAAAGCATGTACGAAATACCCGTACATGATGCAACTCTCGGTGTGTTATACTAGCCCGATTGAGAAAACTCTCGGTGTGTTATACTAGCCCGATTGAGCATCCGGACTGTCCATATCAGTCTGGAAATTATCACGACCATCCAACTCCACCAGCATGATTGGATGGCCCATATCGATTCCATAACCCCCAAGCAGGTATGGAATATTCGTTGTCGAACCAACACTGGCCCCGCATGGTCGGTATCCCCAGAAGATTGGCATAACTTGCCAAAAAAATGTCCAAGCCAGAGGAAGCATGGGCGGAAGACCCTAACTAGGGTTTGCGGCACATTACATGTGGCGCAAAATAGTCTCAACCATCCATCTTCGCAGGTATAGATGGAGGGTGTAGATGTAAATTCAAAGGTACAAGAGCATGTCAACACGATCACCGTGGGCTCGCCTACATACCTGACTGATCGGTGATCCCAATTCGTGCGCACGAACGGAGCATGACGCACGTCCGTGAAACTCAAAATTAGGGTTTTGAACATCGCAAGTGTCCATTTTCTCCGGCACGAATGAAGGGTTCGAGATTAGATTAAGCAGGTCCGGTCATACCAACATGACCACCATGTGCCCATCTATCCCCTCATGTGATCGGCCAAGGCATACCATGCCTGGTTATCCCAAAACGCACGCCCAAACTAGCGTGGTCACACTTCCCAAATTGCAAACTAATCTCTACCACTCAATTTCGCCAGAAAATTTGAGTGGCTCAGATCACGTTTTCATGGGACAGTCAGGTATAGGTGTAAACACCAGCCTATGACCTACAAGCCAGGCCAATCGTTCAAGACTGACCAAGATTGTTCGTCTTGGAACGCGCGCCTGAAGTTGGCACGATGTGCGGATTTTGCGGCTCCAGTTTTCTGTCGCAAATTGATCTCGACCACTCAACTTCGCCAGACAAATTTAGTTGCCCAGATCACACTTTCGTGAGACAATAGGCTATGGGCGCCTACACTGTCATGACATTACATGCATGTATGGTTGGCCAGCCAAAATTCGTATCCCAAACTTGGATTCGATCAGGCTGAAGAGTGGTGCTTGTGCGCTAACTCCAAAACCCTAATTTCACCAATGGTCGCAGATGAGTGTCTCATAGACCATCTCGTCTGTCCAACTTCACCGGCTTGGTTATACAACCCTAGTCATGAGTTAATTGGTCAGCGAGGCGTCATGATGATCACCGTCCATCACTCTACCACACCATCTGGTCGGCCAAGGAAGGATTTGCTTGCGCAACCTTCAAACCATCACATGAAGTAAGTTGCACATGAAGTTATTTTGAGATGCTCAAACAGTGATGCTTCATACATGCATAATATACTCGATGCGGTACTTGCATAGTATACACACGATACTTCACAAGTATCGACTTCCTGAATAACGCAGTTATTCAATCTAGCATTACATGCTATTTTATGTGGGTCTCACGATCCACACACTCGAGACATCAATCATTTCACAAACTGGGGGATACATGCTGGGGTATTGGTCTGGAGGTTTACAGCGTGCAGCGCATAACGCGCCATCATAAGAACGTTTCTAGAAGCGATGGACGGTTAGTGATGATGGGAGAAGTGGGAAGGACTGGTCGTGTGACACTAACACATTACTCCACTACTCCATCACTCCACTTCCCACGAGATACGAGGGTTAGGCTAAAAGACTTGTATAAATAGGTTCTCCATCATATTTTTCAAACAAGACAAGACAAGACAACAGAGGAAAGTGTTGATACAACAATATTCAAACATCGAAACTAATAGCTTACATCCTGCAAGCCAGTTCAACTTTCTGATACAAGTCATACATAGCCAACACCTTCACAATCTCAACACCTTCTTCGCTTCCCACCCTAAGATCAACCCCATATCCTTCACTTTGTGACCGAAACAAGTCTGGAACGTCCATTTCTTGGTTTAGGCCGGACTTGCATAGATTTATCTCCTGAATCTACAAGCACTCACCGCGCAGTGCATTTGTTGATGGTTTAGCTTCATTCCTCATCCACACACCCCAAATTACCAAAACCAGGAGGAATAGTTTTCACCCATAAACAATTGGCGACCACAATGGGAGGTTGATCTCTCGGTTGCAAAAAATTGAATTCTCAATTTTTTTTGGTTTTCATCTCGCGATGTATCCTCACCAGGAAACCACAGGTGGTTCAGATATCATGGGAAGTATAGTTAGAATGCTGTAAGATGTCTTGGAAAATCAAGCTGGTATCGCTAGAAGACAGAGCGAAACATTTCGCCTTTTGAATGATATAAAAACACAATTAAAATAAGGGTCAACATACATCTACTCAGACAGTGCGAGAAACGCTGGACCCTTAGCCAGGGGTCACACCTTTACCAATGGAGAAGCAAAATGAGCGCGTAATCGCTGGAGACTCAGGAAAGATGAACAACATGTTCCAGCCGACAATGAAGACTCGAGGCAACTCTACAGAGGAAAGGACTTGTCCGGAGTACTATAACGTCTGCCGAAAAAAGAAAGGGAGCCTGCAGCCTACGGAGTCCTGCTAGAAGATTTATATCTCAAGACTCTTGTTGAAGCCCAGAAGACTGTCCAATCCGCATCAACCTTTCAACCAAGAGAAGAAATGTTTTAGGAAGGAGAGATCAATCAAGAAATACGTGAATACATAGGATGGGAGCGTTCAATTCGATCATTCAACAGTGATATAATACGACACCTTACATATATTTTTACCCAGGCAAGCAATCCGCGAATATGATGACACTCGCAAATCTTCCAACTTTATCTCTGAAACGTGGTCCACATTAAAGCCACGTAGAGACATCACAACGCCAACTAACGCAGGAAAAGCTATACTCAAAGTACCTACACTTTCCCTTCCCAATGAAGAAGATTTTGAGTTGCTGGAGGCATGGGTGCAAAATGGAGAGGTAGAGATACCTGCGGTATGGCGTTTACCCACTGATCAAGAAGTAATGGACCCTAGGTATTGTCATTTCTACTGGTTCCTTCACCACCCCACCAATGAATGCAACTCTTTGAAGCGCATTGTTCAGGAGAAGCTTGGTTCAGAGGGATAGCTTTCCTTCTCTGAGAAATAAATGCAGACGACTTTCTTGGAGGGGCTACTTCGGTTTTACACAAGTGAGGTATCGAAAGCAAGTAAGTTATATCCAACAATCTTACAAGAAATATAGTTTTAAAGTTCACTGGGGACTTGGCATCCCGGGAATGGAAAAAACAGGCTCAATAATTAAACACCATGTTTGTTTCCTTTTATACTACCCTTTCCCGCGATATTTGCAATTTCATGTGATATGTGCAATCATTCATGACCAAGATGAAAATTCCATTTAAGATAATCCCTTTTCATAAAAGTCGAATCACAAAACTATCTCAAAATAAACCAATTCAATTACCTATTAATTCAAAACCGGAAGTCAAATTGTGAAAGGAAATCCTAACTATCACTCAAAAAAGAAGAACATATGAAAGAAAAGACAAATAAGTTGCGTGAATCCTTCAAGAAAAGTCCTTCAATGAAAAATCGTCTTTCTGTGCAAAAGCGACTTTCATTTTATGAAGAACGGCCTGTTTCAGCTTCAACTCATTAGACATCCTTTCAATCTTCCCTTCCTGGCGAGTAACACAGTCTGCAGAAGGGACTTCATCTTGTAGTTTCTGGAGCTCCTGAATCTCGGAGAACCCTTTGAAAAACCAAGGAGCGTTGAAATCATACTGCACACACACATCTCAATGGCACTTCCAGTTTTCAATCATCTCCTCAGAAAATGTTCGACCAGTCGTGACGCTCATCCAATAGATAGAAAATAAAGCTTCTTGGACGCAATTGACCAAGGCAAGGCAACTTTTGAGCTTCATAGTGGTAGCAATGTAGTCGTGCTTCTCTCATATCACCTTGTACAACTTTTCGAACTGAGCCAGCACACTGAATCCTCCAATCAACACATGACATGGATAAGGAGTAGTGAAAGGAGGATCGAACAAAGCCCCGGGATATATTACCAATACTTCACCAATTGCAGGAGCCTTGTCAGTTGCATGAGGCCTTTCGGAAGAAGTCACCACAACTTGATTGATCGGAACCTGTTCAGAACGTGCTTCAAGGGGGGTCGTCTCAACAATAGCATATGTTGCCTCTCCTACATTTCTCCCGATGTCTACTTCGCTCTGGGTACTGATTTCCATCACCACCTCATCAACAATATCACTTACAGAGGCGCCTTGCCCAGCCGAGCTTGCGTCATCTCTGTCATTGTCCAATGAAGGAGTGGTTTCGGTATCACCAGACTTCTCAGCATGAGGATCAGTATCGCCAGACTTCTCAGCACGAAGGCCAACGTCACCAGACTTTTCGTTCTGAATGCGCGCCAACCTTGTGAAAACATTCTCTTTCGGAATTCCCTAAATTCAAGCAAGGATCACTCTTAGAAGAGATCACTTTGGAGAAATGAAGGAGTCGATGGAAAGAGATTTAAATACCTGCATATTGGAGGAATTAAGGATCACCGAATTGCTTTCCTGCCTTTTGGATCTCCCTCCTGCTTAGGGACTGCAGTCATCAGATATGGTCCGTTTTCCTGGGAGTGGTTTCAACCAGAAATTCTTCTTCAAGATGTCAGAAGATGGCTCACCACGAGAATTTGTCACAACATCCTCTGAGAATTTCTGAAAAGCCAACAGTTGCTTCATCCAAAATTCCTTATACTGATCGGTTACCACTGGATTTCTCCCAATAGGCCAAAAAGGAAGACTCGGCCGTTTGAAAAACACGTCAGCATTAAGAATATCCGGAAGAAGTTCTTTCAGAGCCTCTGATGGACGGATAAATGGAATGCCCTGGTCAAACCCCACTTGACGAGCATCCATGTCAATATTGTACAGAGTCACAGTAAATGCTTCGTTGAATATAGACGGAACATATCCCAGGATGCAGCTGTGTAGATAAACAAGTTCTCCAAATCTCATAGTCTTAGCATCGGTACGCAACGCAGCATGAAGACTGTCAGAAGAAATAGCAAAGGTATTCGGTTGAACAATGGAATAATGGATCGGCCTTCATGGACAGAAATATACGGAAGACATATTATCAAAGATATCCACGAGTTTCGCACCGACTCTGGGACGCCTCCTATGCCAACGAAGTATTCTCGAACCACCATACAAACTGCTGAGAGAATTTGCAGGAGCAGGAGCATAGCCTTTGAAATGTTCCCATAAGAATGCCTGAAGAAAAGCGAAGTGAACATGCGAGTCCACCTTCTTGTATCCGTTGGAAACATGTATGTCCATTGCTAAGCCGTCCAGATGAGAATACAACGATCCAAGGAACAAGGAACCTAGGGGAAGAACTTCACCTTTTGCTAGCTTTATAACAATCCTAACGAGGTCACTTCTTATGGTCTTCTTTCCAGAACCATCGTCAAATATATCTCTGGATAGCCACAAAGACAGGAACGCAATCATACTGAGCTCGTTTTCCAACTCTTGATCCGGTTCTTGGTCTGCAGGAGACCACTCCGACACCTACTAGGTGTAAAAGCATCTCATTTTTTTTCCTCCTCCTTGTCTATACTGTCGAAACCTGCCACCTTTTGAAGTATGGCATCATAATTACGTTTTTCCGTGTCAGAAAGCTCGTAATAAAGACTTCCGGCGATAAGCAGGTTCATTAGTGCAGCTACACTCTCCATAGAAATAGTCATCTCTCCCTATATAGATATAGCTATATGAGTAGAAGGGCGCCATCGAGAAATTAAGGTAATCAAGCCCGCAATGTCTTTCTTAATTTCAAGAGCAGCAGATGCCATAGCCGCATTAAGGATTTGCGCTTTGGTCAAATTAGCTTTAACATCCTTATTATTCAACATGCGTCTCATCCATCCTTCATAAGAACCCAGTGGAGTATGTAAAATCTTGAAGTCGATAGGAGAAGGCGGATATTTATTTCTCCGGAGAAAAAATCTCATCACAAGTATTGAAGAAGAAGATGAATCAGCTTCCGTATTTTCTGAACTGGAGAGCAGGACCATCTTGTGAGAAGGATGTCTTCTAATGTTTGGAAAACACGAGGTGAACAACTCATCATCGATGTTCGGCATATCCTTGAAGCTGTAAACACTTCCTGACTTGGCACCAGCATTATCTCCAGAAGACATTTCAACAGGAATTCTTTTCTTCATTCCACAATGAAATAAAATACGGGAGTTAGAACTCGTATAAAAAATGCGTGGGATATAGTCACATACGACAAGACACGATTCACGTGTTGAATGCACAAATCTGGGATTGGGTCCAAATGACGGTATTGCTCGAGCTTCAAGTCTGGTATTAATTTCAAGTTTGGTATTGGTTTCAAGTCCGGTATTGCTCAAGCTTCAAGTCTGGTATTAGTTTCAAGTCCGGTATTGGTTTCAAGTCTGGTTTTGCTCAAGTTTCAAGACCGGTGTTGGTTCAGGGCACAAGCCTAGCATAAAGTCGACTGTCAGTCAAGCATATGTGGGTGGGGGACACGTTCGAATCAAACACACATGGTGGGGCCGTATTCATATGCACGTATTATAACACGGTTTTCTTATATTCATGGGAATTGTGTTTACGAAATTCAAGCCGAATTTCTCTCCAAGATACAACCTAGGAAGTTAGGTTTTTCATGCAACAATGGAAGAAGAGGCAAAATACGGCATATTCATGGGCTCGCGGTACTAAACAATTCTAGCAAAAATGGGCGGTTTTACTATCAATATTGATGGGAAATCTAAGCATGATGTATCTATCAAAAGGTTTTTACCTAAGGGATAAGGGTTTTTCCTAAAAAAAAACAAACTTACCTTGGACGGACGGACGGCGGCGGCGGAAACTCCGTCAACAGTGGTCGGCGGCATGTATTAGAGGTCACGAATGGGAGCTGACCGAACAAAAATAAAATCTCTCATGAAAAAAAAAGGAAAATGGTTGCTCCCTTTTATAGACAAAATTTGGAAGAATCCTAGTAGAACAAGGATTCCTCTTTTGATTCAAATACTCAAAGAAGGGAACCGGTCCCACCAAAGGATTCCATACAAGCGCAACGGCATGGACAACTAGAGGTCAGTCAATACTCTTCCGGGTAAACTTCCTTTATCCTGTCCTTATCACATATGTATGTCACCATCTCATGCCTACCCCACAATAGTGTAACCATTATATGCTAGGCAGGGGACTTAATTTTGATGGTGCATTTTCATTTAAGGCTAAAATTGTAAGAGCCAAAAATTATGCGCTAACATATTCTAAAAGATAAAGCCATTAATAAGTGTTGAATACTTCTTCACTTTACTAATTCACCTAGAATGGAGCATGTGACAACAATCCCATTTTGTGAATTAAATACACGAAATTCATCCAGGTTGGAGCGTGTAGCAACAATCCCATATACCCTGTGAATTTACAGCATTATTAATTAATGCACAACAAGCCTTGTATTTCCTGCACTCATTATCAGTGCGGCATGACGACTGAGTGTTGCTCTCAGCAGAGCAACACGAATCTCCAAGCATTATAATGAAAGCATGTACGAAATACCAATATAGTATGCAACTCTTGGTGTGTTATACTTGCCCGATTGAGCAAACTCTCGGTGTGCTGTACTAGGCCGATTGAGCATCCGGACTGTCCATATAAGTCTGGAAATGATCACGACCATCCAACTCCACCAACATGATTAGATGGCCCAGATCGATTCCATGTAGAGATTTTGTGACGTCTTTGTTCTATCTTGAAAACAAATTTTGAGTAGTGCTTTGTCACATTATAAGGAAATAGTTCAACAACTAGTTTAATTTGCTCAAGAAAGTGGAGAATAACTACTATGAGTTTGACACTTGGGTCTTGAGAGTTTTAATAATTGGTGTGGCCTTAATATGTAATAAAAGTGGGATTCATCTCAAGTACTTTAGAGTGAATATATATTACGTGTCACCCAATATATCTCAAGTGCTTTAGAGAATTTATGTCTCGTGTTTTCATTCCATAACTGCAGACATTGGATCTAGTTCAACTCAATAAGATAGTCAATTGGCCCGACAAATTTCTTGTTGCCATTAAAGTTGATGTGAAAATTGGTTTCTACTATGATACACACATTACATTGTATATACCAACACCTATGACCAGGTGCATTTCCAACTATTTCATTTATGATGGGAGCTACAATTACATTTTAGCTGATCCCATACGCGGTTGATACTTGTGTATTGGTGTTATTACTACCAAATAAAAAAAAAGTACATCTTTGTATCATGATACATATGTCCCTTTTCACATGCTTTATACGAGTCGGTATGTCTAACCCTCATTACTTCGGGGTTCTTTCAATTTTCAATTTTGCTACATTTAGCTTAATTTGAGAAATTTCTTTATCTCAACAGGCCAAGAGAATATCACAACACATGTCAACCACTTATTTTAGGTTGAATACTAGCCCTTAACCCGTGCCGTAACGGCACGGTCCAAGATGTTGGTTCATTCTTTATATATCGTATAATTTGTGTTTCGAATACTTATCAACTGCCTGTGATTTAATACGTGTTTGTCATAAAAATAGTTGGGATTTTCCTCTATTTTTTTCTTTGTTTTTTCCTTTAATATTTTACCGCCGGAGATTTGCTCAAACGAAAGAAATATAATCTTAACTTCCAAACACTTTTTTATTTACGTTCATTGCTTATAATGAGATAATGCTCTACATGAACATGGAAGTTTAAATATTTTTTGGAAATATATCGTCAGCAGCGCTCATCTCAGTGAAATCAACTAATCAATATCGTCCATAAAAGTGTCCACATGCTCCTATTTCGCTCCAGCTGCCTCATCTATCATGGTCATGTTGTTGATCCTCCAAATAGGCTAAGAATAATATTTTTTTGCATCGAATGAATGATACAAACTATCCAATGTGACATGATTTTCCTGTAATTTTTCAACACCCATTAGATGACAATGTTTAAAATGTGTACCCATTAACTTTTCAAAGGGATTGTATATATGCTAACCTCATCCATTAAATCTTCAACAAAGTATTATGCTTGGAAATTCGTCTAAACGAAGGCTTTGGTAACTTCAAAAGTCTTGGGCATTTTGTCACTTCTGTATGTTCTACCTTCGCTTGGAATTGTTGATGGTGGATTTTTATTGAAGGCTAAAATTGTAAGAGCCAAAAATTATGCGCTAACATCTTGTAAAAGATAAATCCATTAATAAATGTTGAATACTTCTTCACTTTACTAATTCACCTAGAATGGAGCATGTGACAACAATCCCAGTCTGTGAATTAAATACAAGAAATTCATCCAGGTTGGAGCATGTAGCAATAATCCCATATACCCTGTGAATTTACAACATTATTAATTAATGCACAACCAGCCTTGTACTTCCTGTACTCATTATCAGTGCGTCATGACGACTGAGTATTGCTATCAACAGAGCAATAGGAATATCCAAGCATTATAATGAAAGCATGTACGAAATACCCGTACATGATGCAACTCTCGGTGTGTTATACTAGCCCGATTGAGCAAACTCTCGGTGTGTTATACTAGCCCGATTGAGCAAACTCTCGGTGTGCTATACTAGCCTGATTGAGCATCCGGACTGTAATTGCAGGAAAACCTACAACACACCCCTTATCATATCTTGATAACAATTTCTAGATTTAAATATAAAAATGGTGATAAAAATACTAAAATTATAAATGGACACCAAGATTTTTTACGTGGTTCGATCAATGTGATCTATATCCACGATTCTTCACTATGATAATTTGTAGCTACATCAATTTACATTTACAATCTCCATTAATGCAGTTCTTGGAAGAATTCTAGATCTAGTTTTGGGGAAGAAGATGATAATGAAAATACATTTTCTCTCTCTAAAAATCTCTCTCTCCCCAAAATTATCTCCCCCTTTCTCTCTCTTGCTCTCTTCTTTATATAGGTAATTACATAGTGGATAACAGCTCATGACAGCTCATTTACAGCTAAGCTTTCCCTTAATTTCGGATCTGAGTTCTGCGGTAATATCTTTCGCAAGCTTTCTTCATTTCTCTCAAGTTTCTGTTACATTTCCCTCAAGTCTCTCCATGTCTCGCAGGATTCTTCCTTCTTGCTACATTTCTTGCGAACTATCACTATATTCTTGCGAGTAATGATAAAATCTTCACATATTTCGTCATTTCTTATAATTATTTGCGACACTTTCCATGTGTGGCAGAAATCCTTGCAAGAGCGTTGTTGTTGCGAGATTCTTCTCCTACATTTTGCCTTTTTTTTCTTGAATATTGCTTGAAGATCAATCTTTAAGAAAAAACTCGTTGGTGTAGTAGTCTCTGGTCTTTGTTGACGAAGGAACTAGCGAAAGAATACCAAACTTAAAAATTATATACTTGCCTCTATTCTTTTGCGAAGTTCTGAAGCTTTGAGAAATAATTAGAAATATCATCTTTTGAAGTACACGAAGTATGAAGAATGAAGTATGTGAAGTATCCTTGAAGAAGTACTCAATCCTCGAAATATATGAAGTATCCGCTCTTGAATGAAAAATATTGCCTCTATTCATGCGAAATTATTTCTTCATTTTTGGTGAGAATTCTTGCCCATTTTGGAAATGATTCTTGCCGAGAAGATAAAGAACATAAAATATTTTCTTGGTAATCCATAATTGCCTCTGTTCTTTATCTATGAAGGAGAATCCTTGAGAAAATGTTGAATGATTAAATTGCGTCTCTATTCTTATCTTGCCTCTGCCTCAAGTGGTAATCACTTTAAGAAATTAATCACATTCTGCAAAATAATCAAAATTCCTGCGAAAGTCTGGATGAATCTACGAGTTTATGAATGAGTCTGCGTGATTATGAATAACCCTGCTAATTTCTGAACATTTCTGAGTTTTTCTGCGAATTTTTGAACATTTATGCGAAGTTCTGAATAGTGCCGCAAATAGTACTGCGAATTATGAATAGTCCTGCGAATTATGAATGGTCCTGCAAAATTTCGCGGTATTACTCTGTAAAATTTTGTAAAATACTTGTGCGAATATAATATTTATGTAATGATTATGTTATGAAATGTGTATGCGATGCTTATGCCATGAAATGCTTATGCAATGCTTTTATGATGCGAGTATGATGCTTGTATGATGAGAATGCTTATCTATTGTAATGTATAGCTAATGTTTGGGTTACTTATCTCATTTTTCCGTGGTAAAATTGATGTAGCTTTAAATTGCCTCCATTCTCCATTTCTTTGACTTTTTCTCTAGTGTGAGAATTTCTCTTTATTCTCGCAAGTTTATTCTCTTGTGCCTCATTTTTCTGGCTCATTGTTATTTTCTCCATCGTTTATTCCTGCAATATAATCATCTTCGCAAGTTTACTTGCGTTCTCTCTAGTGGTCTTATTTTCTCTTTTGGATCTTATTTTTGTAAAACTTGTGTACTTCTCTCTTTCTTTCTTGCGATTATTTTCTGCGACAAATTTTAATTTCCATTCTATGCATTCCCATACTTGCCTCTTGTTATTGATATGCAATATGATAAATGAAATAAGACTAATATAAAGTCGTTAGCAATCTGTTATACGCTTGTAGGTATAACCTCTCTTGTGGTCTTATTTTTCCTTCCTAGTTAAAGGTCTTATTATGCCACTTGTCTGCGACAAGATCGCATGACATACTTACATTTTCATGTAATAATCCATTGATCTTGTCTTATCATTTATTTTGATCTCTGCGACAATATGATAAGTCTAAACCATCTTGTGAGATTAATCTTTCTCCTTGCTCTTTAAGACTTATGACATTGTCGTCTTTGCGATGAAATCGCAGGACGTCTTTGCGATTTATATCCTCTTAACATTGATCTCATCTCCTCTTATCATTGATCTCATCTTAATATTAGTCTTATCGCAAAAACCCATTGATCTCATCTTAACATTTCTCTAAAGGCTTTTTGGCCTGTTACGCGACAATATGACGGGCCTAAATATTATTGCGAATATAAAGTCCCATGACATTGCCGTCTGTGTAACGCGACAATATGACAGGCCTAAATATTCTTGCGAATATAAAGTCCCATGACATTGCCGTCTTTTTTGATACACAGCTCCCTAATGGAGGGTATCGCCCTTATCTTCCCACCGGTTTCCCCTTCAAGGATTATACATCGTCCATACAAGACTAGCACTTTCCCATCCGGTTCTTCCAACAACCAGTTGTTTTCCCAGCCTTGTCCTTTATGCCTATATGGATTATAGTTACAAGACTGCACCCTAGTGGGGTTTTCTTGGGCCGAACACATCGTAAGCCAAGACTTGCCATGGATGGCCAGGGTAGGTTCATCCGTCCCGAGCACCCACAGCTCAACCCTGTACCTCGGCGCCTTGATCATACTTTGCATTCCTTAGGAGAAACTCTCGGGCGCCCAACCAGGGTATAACCTTATAAAGATGGGAATCCAAGTTATCTTTCCTGGATGGACTTTCTATAATCCCAAATCTCCATGACGAGGTTCCAGCAGCAGTATAGCCTTTCCCATAGTCATGCAAAGAGAAACCCCCCTTATGACGCACTTTAAGGAAATTGCCTCTTACGGAATAGAATCCGCGAATTAGGGTGTACGTCATAAAGGTTCGTCCCATTCTTATGTGTTTTTAGGCGATTTGCGCCCGTCTTATGCATTTGCATTTCTCTCTTGCGAAATTTTATCGCATTTCTTGCGATAATTTCACATTTCTTCATTCATTCTTTCATTCTTTCTTTCATTTCTGTCATTTCTTCTTTCATTCTCATAATATCATTTTTGAAGTAAATTCTCTGTAAAATATTTTGAAATCTTAGAAATCTTCTTTGTATATCGCGTCTTTAAATCAAATTTTTTTTTATAGAAATATATAAATTTAATTTTTTTTGTAACTTTGAAAATTTTTGAGATCTTTAAATTTTTGCGATGAATTCTTTTTTTGAATCTTGCGATTGTATCGCAATCTAAAAAATCTTTGAAATGTTTTGAAATCTTAGAAATTTTATAAATCTTGCGATTATATATCGCTTTTGATAAATAAAATCAAAAATCTTTCTCGCAAAAATCATAGATAAAATATTCAAGGAAATGGTACTTATCTTTTAAGGTTTGTTGTTGTCTCTTGGGAAGTATATGATTTGCTTGAAAATTGAGAAGAAATGAGAAATGAAGTCTTGCAAAATTAACTCTTGATCTGCCTCTTGTATAATGTTGGGCCATACCAACATTTCTAACCATTTTTTGGGAAATATGTTTGCGAAGTAATCTCCCATTTTCTTCTTGCGATATAACCAAAGATCTTGCGAAGAAATGAAATACCAAATTTCTACTTCTAATCAACTTGGTGAATTCTCTTATGTGAAATAAATGCATCCTGCGAAAATTGGACTTCACTTGCTTGCTACTCAGTTGCCTGCGTGAAATATCTTGGTGTACTTTAATCCTGCGTGAAATAGCTTGGACAAACTGGGATTGCCTGTGTTGGGTATTCATTCTTTCTGCAGATGTTCGCAGGTTGATAAATACATGAAAGCCCGACCGGAATATAACTTAGTTTTTGACCTTGGTGAATGTTTGCGAAGTGTACTACGAGGTAAACGTCTGCAATGTGCACATTTGTAAGGCAAAAAATTCTATGCAAAAATGAAGGTTCGAAATTGTGACGTTAAGCTAATTTTCTCTGCTGTTGACCAATTGTTGCCGTTTCTGTTTGTGAAGGAAAATCATACTACCGTCCTCTTATTACTATCTTTTCTTTAAGAAACTTCAGAAAAAATGTTAAAAAGGAAATACTGCGGTGGAAATCGATCCTGCGACATCGAACTTTTGCTCTTTGTTCATTACCATCTATGCCGGCTTTTGTTTTGTGAAATCATTTCATATTTATATCCTTTTATTACTTCTTCTTCCTGCATATAGGTTATCACTTCTTTTTCGTGAAGTCTTAGCATTTAGCATCACCTCTTTTTTTTATATGGTATTGCATTCCATGTCTCTGTGACTGTCGAAGCATGCTTCTTCCAAAGTAAATCAACTATATCTTATATGGCTATAATTTTGTCATTTTGTAACCTATACTTCTGCGAAGTAAATCAATATATCTTGCTGTAAGTATAATGGCTTCGTGGATCCTCTTTGATGATTTTTCTTTGCTGCGATGATTGCACCTGCTTTTGGTTTTTAGTTTCATTGTTGCTGCCACATTTATAGAATCTCCGTAGAATTTATTCTCAGGTTGTGAGTGGTTTAAACAAAGCTTTGTTTGTTACTAGACTAATGAAGTGCTTCTACAATTCCTCCATTCCCATCATTCCTTAGCAGGTTGTTGATGCTTTCTCTCTAGATCTCTCGGTTTGATGTTCTTCAACGTCTCATTTTACGTTTATTGTCTGCAAAGGACGTATTTGTTAAGATAAAAATGTTTGCGAAGGAAGTATTTGTTAAGAGAAATATTTGCGAAGTAAAAATATTCCACGAAGTCAAATGTCCGCATTGTTGAGAGTTTTTGTTGGGATGAGTTCAATCCATTCTTCGCTGATCTATTGAGGTTAGATTTTGATGGAGATCTTGCTGGTATCCTTCTGAACTAATTGCTTCCTTCCGTAGCACCCTGCAAATTTGTTGATAAAATTGGTTATCTATTTGTGATGCTATGATGATTATTCTCCGCTGGTACCCTGTTTTTTATCAGCTACGGATCCTTTCAAAACTCCATTCCCTTATCAGTTCCATGATAGATAGACCCTGGATGATTTATTGTCGCTTGATGTTATGATTCTCCATTACTCATCTACTTAGATTTTCTACCATATGGTTATGTCACTGTTTCCTTCTTATGCGGTTTGTTGATCCTTCATCTTATCGTTTTCTCGCAATAAATTGATTCTGCGAAGTACACCACTTGCTGCGAATGAAAATATTAGTTTACTTCTACGAACAAGAAAAACATTTTTGAATTTCGCGAAATGTCTGCATCTTTATATTCATCCTACTACTTCGCAAGAGTTCTTCTTCCTTAGTTATCTGATGAAGTAAACCATTTTTGCTGAATTTTGATGCTGTAATTTCTTCGCTCACAGTCCTTTTGATTTGAAATACTACTTCCAATGGATTTGTTGTGGTCCATAATAATCAATTCAATTTAGCTATCTCTTCGCGGAAATGGTACGCTGGTTGATTTCTCCAATCCATTTGAAGCTGTTGACTTCGCCTGATGTCTTCCAAGTGATTTATATGAACAACTTTATGCTATGTGATTTCTTCACAGCAGCTATTGATGATGACTTCTTATACTTCGCATTATGTTCTCCTTCTGGAAACGCATATTTCTTCATGGGAAATATTCCCACTGAAGATATTTGTTCACTGCAAGCCAACAAATTAAAAGCGTGAAACATACACGAGCATACACTAACTTCGCTAAACCAGAGGATAAAAATTTTCATCGGTTTTACTTCTTCCTCAGGGAAAGAATCCCTAAATCATATCAAAATTTTGATGCATAAAATTTTCAAAATCAATCAGATGGGTTTGCAGAGCAAGTTTTATTAGTTGTGTTCTGAAATCAAAACCTGCTTTTGAATAAACATTTCGTTTGAAAATTAGATTTTCGTAGAAAACATAAATTGGTTTTATAATGGGTTTTTTCTAAAAAATTGTTTTAAAATTCCCAGATCTGGGTGATTGGACACAAAATCACAAATATGAGGAAGAGATTTGTCCTTTTAAACGAGTTGTTGATGAAGATTCGTTTAATTTTACTCCAATTAAAGTTTTCTTCACTTCTGTTCTTCATCTCCTCTTTTCTCTGTCTAAATTTCACGAAATTTTCCACCTGATTTGTTGTCTGAAAATTAAAATCTTTCATTGTATCTTCCATTTTTGCTCCTCAACTTTGTATTCAGAAAGATATGAATAATAGCTAATCTTCATGGAAACTTCTTGAACCAACAAGTAATTCCTCGTCCCTGTTTCTAGCGCCAAAATGTAATTGCAGGAAAACCTACAACACACCCCTTATCATATCTTGATAACAATTCTAGATCTAAATATAAAAATGGTGATAAAAATACTAAAATTATAAATGGACACCAAGATTTTTTACGTGGTTCGATCAATGTGATCTACATCCACGGTTCTTCACTATGATAATTTGTAGCTACATCAATTTACATTTACAATCTCCATTAATGGAGTTCTTGGAAGAATTCTAGATCTAGTTTTGGGGAAGAAGATGATAAAGAAAATACATTTCTATCTCTAAATATCTCTCTCCTCCTAAAATTATCTCCCCCTTTCTCTCTCCTGATCTCTTCTTTATATAGGTAATTACATAGTGGATGACAGCTCATGACAGCTCATTTACAGCTAAGCTTTCCCTTAATTTCGGATCTGAGTTCTGCGGTAATATCTTTCGCAAGCTTTCTTCATTTCTCTCAAGTTTCTGTTACATTTCCCTCAAGTCTCTCCATGTCTCGCAGGATTCTTCCTTCTTGCTACATTTCTTGCGAACTATCACCTTATTCTTGCGAGTAATGATAAAATCTTCACATATTTCGTCATTTCTTATAATTATTTGCGACACTTGCCATGTGTGGCAGAAATCCTTGCAAGAGCGTTGTTGTTGCGAGATTTTTCTCCTACACGGACTGTCCATATCAGTCTGGAAATTATCACGACCATCCAACTCTACCAGCATGATTGGATGGCCCATATAGATTCCATAACCCCCAAGCAGGTATGGAATATTCGTTGCCGAACCAACACTGGCCTCGCATGGTCGGTCTCCCCAGAAGATTGGCATAACTTGCCAAACAAATGTCCAAGCCAGAGGAAGCATGGACGGAAGACCCTAATTAGGGTTTGCGGCACATTACATGTGTCGCAAAACAGTCTCAACCATCCATCTTCGCAGGTATAAATGGAGGGTGTAGATGTAGATTCAAAGGTCCAAGAGAATGTCAACACGATCACCGTGGGCTCGCCTACATACCTGACTGATCGGTCATCCCAATTCGTGCACACGAACGGAGCATGACGCACGTCCGTGAAACTCAAAATTAGGGTTTTGAACATCACGAGTGTCCATTTTCTCCGGCACGAATGAAGGGTTCGAGATTAGATTAAGCAGGTCCGGTCATACCAACATGACCTCCGTGTGCCCATCTATCCCCTCACATGATCGGCCAAAGCATACCATGCCTGGTTATCCCAAAACGCACGCCCAAACTAGCGTGGTCACACTTCCCAAATTGCAAAATAATCTCGACCACTCAATTTCGCCGGACAATTTGAGTGGCTCAGATCACGTTTTCATGGGACAGTCAGGTATAGGCGTAAACACCAGCCTATGACCTACACTCCAGGCCAATCGTCCAAGACTGACCAAGATTGGTAGTCTTGGAACACAGCCTGAAGTTGGCACGATGTGCGGCTTTTGCGGCACCAGTTTTCTGTCGCAAATTGATCTCGACCACTCAACTTCGCCAGACGAATTTAGTGGCCCATATCACACTTTCGTGAGACAATAGGCTATGGGCGCCTATACTGTCATGACATCACATGCATGTATGGTTGGCCAGTAAAAATTCATATCCCAAGCTTGGATTCGATCAGGCTGAAGAGTGGTGCTTGTGCGCCAACTCCAAAACCCTAATTTCACCAACGGTCGCAGATGAGTGTCTCAGAGACCATCTCATCTGTCCAACTTCACCAGCTTGGTTATACAACCCTGGTCATGAGTTAATTGGTCAGTGAGGCATCATGATGATCACCGTTCGTCACTCTACCACACCATGTGGTCGGCCAAGGAAGGATTTGCTTGCGCAGCCTCCAAACCATCACATGAAGTAGGCTGGACATGAAGTTATTTTGAGATGCTCAAACAACGATGCTTCATACATGCTTAATATACTCGATGCAATACCTGCATAGTATACACACGATACTTCACAAGTATCGACTTCCTGAATAACGCAGTTATTCAATCTAGCATTACATGCTATTTTCTGTGGGTCCCACGATCCACACACTCGAGACATCAATCATGGAACAAACTGGGGGATACATACTGGGGTATTGGTCTGGTGGTTTACAGTGTGCAGCGCACAACGCGCCATCATAAGAACGTGCCAGGAAGTCATGGACGGTTAGTGATGATGGAAGAAGTGGGCAATACTGGTCATGTGACACTAAAAAATTACTCCACTACTTCATCACTCCACTTTCTCCACTTCCCACGAGATACGAGGGTTAGGCTAAAAGACTTGTATAAATAGGTTCTCCATCCTATTTTTCAAACAAGACAAGACAAGACAAGGCAAGTGTTGATACAACCATATTCAAACACCGGAACTGATAGCTTAAATCCTGCAAGCCAGATCAGCTTTATGATACAAGTCATACATAGCCAACACCTTCACAATCTCAACACCTTCTTTGCTTCCCTCCATAAGATCAACCCCATCTCCTTCACTTTATGACCGAAACAAGCCTGGAACGGCCATTTCTTTGTTTAGGCCGGACTTGCACAGATTGATCTCCTGAATCTACAAACACTCACCGCGTAGTGCATTTGTTGAGGGTTTAGATTCATTCCTCATCCACAAACCCCAAATTACCAAAACCGGCAGGAGTAGTTTTCACCCATAAACAGGAATACAATCTAGCGATACATTACCTCATAAAGAACCTTGAACACATATTGTACTCTCCGATCCTATATGAAATTAATAGGTTGTCAATATTCTACGTTGAATATTTATAAAAATTTTTTTTGGTATTATGGATCATTGCTTTCTAAGATTGTAGTTTTCAAAATTGGCCTCTTCAAGTCCCACGGCTTTCTAAGTTTATATATCTTGTTTGTTTTTAACATTTTAGTTAGCCATATTATGTTTGTTACTAACTTTAAACATGATGTCATCTTCTACTGTGAACTTTATGTGATTTCAAAATCGAAATAGTTATACCTCTTTCATTCGTATCAAGTAATCCATATTGTATATCCCAACAATTCTTCTACAACAATTCCTTTCTTTTTCCGTTTTCGGACCATCAGTAGCCATTATTGTCAAACGCAATCTGTCTAATTTTTGTTGATGTTATGTATTTGCAATGTTTATTTTTCTTAAATAAATAGATTGTGGAAAAAAAAAACAAAAAAAAAAAAACAAAAGTATTACATCGGGTCTAAGTTACTATATCCAAAATAGTTCGGATATTGCTTCTGGTGCCTTGTTTCCTCAAATTCCTCGTTGCATTCTAGACAGTACATGAAACACCAATCATTTGCTAAGTGAGCTATTTGCGCAAGTATGGTCAATGTATCCCTTGCTTGTAACAATAATAACAACACGTCAATTTTTTCAAGGCATCCGGTTGTAAATGGTATGAATCTAATAGATTTGAATTATACCTTAATCTTAGATATCACCTTATTCTCACATAACATAGCAATTGAAGAAGGACAAATATTGACCACTCTTTACATAGGCAGAGTTATCCAAACTATGTTTTGCAATTGTCTTACGTGAAAATTATTATTAATCCATATTTTAGTCAGCTCCTATCGAAGACGATCTAATTAGTCCTATAGAAAGTTAATCTTAAATTTTTGACCTTATCTCGTGACCAAATTATTGAAGTATTCTCAGTCATGTTCTGCTTTGTGTGATCTACCCATATGTGTATACTCTACCTTCTAACCCAGCGAATGAAACCTATACATATTGATCCGTAATTTGATATTGTTGATTTGTCATCAAGAGGTCGCATGATTCGAGAATGTAAAATATAAAAATATTCTATAAACATCGGAGGAAAATTTTAGATTTATGATTTAGAGTTTTTTACGATGATTTTGATGAACAAACATAATTTTCAAACAAATATTTTAAAATGCAAATACATTTTCACGGTCAATAAGGTTTTATATAGGGAATTGAGTGAAAGTTGTTGTCTTTGTAGGTAGTTGTCGTGAAACAACTGGACATTGATGGTCTTTCAGGAAAAGGAATGTAATAGTACTTGAGAGATCGATAATGTTATCTTATGCGGGTACACCAATTTCCTTTATATAATACGGGTGATCGAACAGTCATGATCATATTATCTTTTATGTTCCGGTATCATCCTCGAAATATTTGGTTTTTGTCCTTATCAATCGTGCTAAAAACAACCAATTACATCTTTCACAATACAATGTTGCATGTTTTGTGAAGATCATTTATTTATTTGGTCCATAAAACTCACTAAAAAGTAAAAATTATTATTATACACTACTCTTACCAACACCCACCACCATAAAACCCATCCACCGCCACTATTTTTTCCACCAATAATAATGTTACCGCCTCCACCATTCACAAACACCCGCCACCGCTTATACTAATCCTACTTCCACTACCACCATTAGAATTAATATAGTTTTTAGTAAAATTATTTATTAATAAAATTATATATTTATGTTAGACTATTAAAGGGACATTCATAGTTATAGTTTAAAAATAATAATTGTAGTTGCAGGAATTCCCACACTACACCCTATTCAAGAATTTATCAATATTTATGACATAATTTGAAGATTAAATACACTTTTTCATTAATATGATCCTTAAGAAATTACAAAAACCAAGAACACAGAATACTTGATAAGATTTTCTCTCTCCTAAAAATCTTCTTAGCACTCAAAAAAAATTCATCTCTCTCCCTGAAACTATTCATTTCCTTTATATAGGCATTTACATAGTGGATTACAGCTCATGACAGCTCATTTACAGCTAAGATTCCCTTTAATTTCGGATCTAGGTATCTGCGATAAATCGCAGATGGCACCGCCTTATTCATTCACAAATCTTATTGGTTCGTCGCAGAAATCTCACACTTTACTCATGTTTCTGTCGTTTTCATTTGATGTGTCATTCCTTACGTCACTCTGAGACATATCGCAGAATATCATTGATGTGTCGCAGAATACCACTGGTGTATAGCCGCATTTTTATTTCGCAAGAATATTGTTGTGACAATATTCTGATCCTACATCTTGCCTCTTCTCATATCTTTTCTGCGAAGAAGATAAAGATCATGAGAATTTAATAATTTTTTTTTGATTTGCCGCAAATCCTTATCTTTTACCCGAAAAAGTTCCCTACTTTATGCTTTTACTGCTGACACGCGTCAATCTTTACCGATTAACCAAGTTACCCATCCTTCATCTATAAATAGATGTTTCACTCGAGAGTATTTCTTTATTTTTTCACCTTCTCTTTTCTCTTCATCTTTTCCTTTATTTTTTGTATGCAACTTTTTCTTTCCTGGTGTCCTTCCTGTTGCTGCTCTAATGGAGACCCAAAGGTATGATCTTATCTTGAATCTTATTTTGTTCATGTTACGTTATCTTTATTGCCCAATTTTCTTCATAATCCCCATATTTTATCATCTTTTTCAGTAATACCACTTCTCAGACTAAAATTACTATCAAAAACCCTAACCCTAAGGGTTCTTAGAAAAGGCGTGTTGGGAAGACGAAAAGATCTGAGAATGATAAGGTAGTAAGAAACATCTATTTCTTTGAAATAACAATATTGTTGCTTCTGTTTCTTATCTACATTATTATTCGCAGACTGAAGAGAATACTTCTAAACCTCTTAAGCGTTCTCGTCAAGTTAAAGCTCTTTCAGATGAAGTGGATATTCTTGAATTTCTACCTGCAGACCCTGTTCCGTCGCAAGATAAATCTTCTTCTTCTCCCATTTTAAAAGCTGCGATGGATGAATCTATGATAGTTGGAAATGAAACTGCGGTGAATGAAACTTTGGTAAATGAAACGGTGGTTAATGAGGCTACTGTGAATGAAGTCGTAAATAATGAAACTGTGGTAATTGAAGCTGCGATTAATGGAGCTGCGGTGAATGAAACCACGGTAAATAAAACTGTGGTGAATAAGTCCGTGATGAATGAAGTTGAGATGAAGGATGTTACGGTGAATGAGACTGTAACTGCGACTAACCAAGTTCCTTCTTCCACCTCTACTGCCGCGAGTGATTCTAATCTTCAAGTTATTGTCGCCAAAACTTCTTCCTCTACTTCTCTTCCGTCTTCTCAAGAAATAGCAACGGGGGTTGAAGCTTCTTTTCAAACATTGTCTGAAGTTTTAAATGATGCTATGAAATCCTCTACAGACCCTGCGAGATAAGATATTTGTATGATTCTAAGCAAGCATATTGGATCCTGCGGTTCTTCGTCTAAGCTAACTTCTTTAGAAAGTGAAATTGAAACCTTGAGGAAGAATCTTCAAGAAAAAACTTTAGAATGTGAACTTCTCCATCATAAGTTTCGCAATTCTGAATTAGACTGCGAAAATATTCGCAGCAGAAATGATGATCTGAAAGGTACAATTTTCTTACCTCTGTTTTTGCCTCAGTAATTCTTTATTTTCTATGTACTCAATTTTTCTTTATTTATTTGTTGATGCATATTTAGCTTCAAAACATAACCTATTATTGAAGATACTTGAATGGGAAACAATCGCTGATGAGGCCCGCGTTGGGAAAGAGTCTTGGAAGAATCAATTTGATAGATTGAATACTCTTCACACATATTCAATTGACGAGATAAATAATCTTAAGAATGAGAATAATCAGCTAATTTGTGAACGAGATCGCCTAAGTAATGAAGACACTCAACTTTTATATTCGCTAAACCAGACTAATTTGAGGGTGGAATATTTATTAGATGAAAACAACACCCTATCTCAAGAGAAACGTAGTTTTGTGAGTAAAACAATGGTTTATTCGCAGAAATTGAGTAACCTTCAAAAGCTGTGTGACAACCAAAAGCAATCTCTTTGTGTATTGAAAGATGAGCTCAAAAAGATAACCGAATCATCTGCCGCTGAACAAGAGAAACTTATAAAAGGTAGATTAGCTCTGAGCGTAAAAGTCAACAGCCTCAAAGATGACTATGCTCTTCTAAAGAACTCTCATTCCTTCTTAAAAGAGGAAAATACTCATCTTCTTTCTAAAGAAAAAAGTATAAAATCTCGTTTGAAAGGTAAAGTTGGTGATACTTTCGATGATACCATGAATCAATGGAAGAATTGCTTCCTTAACATAATTCAAACCTTATCCTCTCAAAAGGAAGGTAGTCATTTTGGCTGCCTCATCTAATAATTATTTCATTGTATTTTCCCTTCTTATTTCTTGCGAGAATTCCATATAATATGCGATTTTTATTTTGCAGAATCTGAGAAGCACCTTCAAGCTTCAATCTCTGATCTGTCTATGAGGTTGGCCAAACTTCGCAAAAAGAACACCGCACTTTCTAATTCTCGCAACAGAGCATTAAGAAGATTTGACTATCTTGAATATTTCAAAGATATAGAGATCAGAAACCGGGAAAATAATTGCCTCCGTAAGGCACATTTAGGCGCTGAGGTTCTCGTAAACAATGTTCTATTCTCTCATTCTTTACCTCCTATGAAAATCAAACCCTTGGAGATAGATAATAACGAAGTCCCTCGTCTCATAGATGAAGATCTAAATTATTCAAGTAATGAAGAAGATTTTTCTGAGGATGAACAAAACCCACCTAAAGAAGTAGAAGAAGAAGAGAACCCCCTCAATGATGGAGAATATGAAGAAAATCCTCATAAAGAAACAGAAGAACATAATTATCCTCACAAAACAATCACTGGTGATGGATAAACCCAAACTGAAAAAGATGTTGCTGGTGAAGATAATAGTGGTGAACAAGAATGATGAAATTAGAGAAGAATACTCTTTAAAGTTTTATATTCTTGCGGAATATCTTGTTCTTTTCCTTGTCCTGCGAATGATTGTAATTTCTGAATCTATTTTCTTCCTGCTTCTTTTGCGAAACATTGAAGTTTTTGTAACTCAATCATCTTTTTCTGATTTATATATTTTTATTAATATGAATCCAATCTTCATAAATTCTTGTAACTCGATTATCCTCCTTCTTTTTATTATTTTGATTCTTCTTAAGGAAGATAATGAAATATTGTTTTATAATCCCCATATTTGCCCCTCATAATCTTCCTTGTGAAGTATTTAATTTGTTACCCTTGTAAGAAATCTCATACTTGCCTCTTGTTATCAACCTGCAATATGATAAATGAATTATCGCAATCAACGCTGCGAAAAATTTGTTATATGTTTTGCAGATATAACCTTTCTTGTGGTCTTATTTCGCCTTCCTAGTTAAAGGTCTTATTATGCCACTTTTATGCGACAAGATCGCAGGACATTATTACTTTTACATGTAATAATCCATTGATCTTGCCTTATCATTTAATTTTAATCTCTGCGACAATATGATAAATCTAAGCCATCTTGTGAGATTAATCTCTCTTTGCTTTTTAAGACTTATGACATTGCCGTCTTTGCGATGAAATCGCAGGACGTCTTTGCGATGTATATCCTCTTATTATTGATTTCATTTATCTCATCTTTTTTGATCTTATCGCAAAAACCCATTGATCTCATCTTAACTTTTCTCTTTAGGCTTTTTGGCCAGTCACGCGACAATATGACGGGCCTAAATATTCTTGGGAATATAAAGTCCCATGACATTGCTGTCTGTGTCACGCGACAATATGATGGGCCTAAATATTCTTGCGAATATAAAGTCCCATGAAATTGCCGTCTTTTTTGATACACAGCTCCCTAATGGAGGGTATCGCCATTATCTCTCCCCCCGGTTGCCCCTTCAAGGATTATACATCGGCCATACAAGACTAGCACTTTCCCATCCGGTTCTGCCAACAACCAGTTGTTTTCGCAGCCTTGTTCTTTATGTCGTATATGGATTATAGTCACAAGACTGCACCCTATGTGGGGTTTTCTTCGGGCCGAACACATCGTAAGCCAAGACTTGCCGTGGATGGCCAGGGTAGGTTCATCCATCCCGGGCACCCACAGCTCAACCGTGTACCTCGGCGCCTTGATCATACATTGCATTCCTTAGAAGAAACTCTCGGGCACCCAACCAGGGTATAACCTTATATAATTGGGAATCCAAGTTATCTCTCCCGGATGGATTTTCTATATCCCCAATCTCCATGACTAGGTTCCAGCAGCGGTATAGCCTTTCCCATAGCCATGCAAAGAGATACCCCCCCCTTATGACGCACTTTAAGGACATTGCCTCTTACGGAATAGAATCCGCGAACTAAGATGTACGCCATAAAAGTTCATACCATTCTTATATATTTTTAGGCGATTTATGCCCGTCTTATGCATTTGCATTAAAAATTTAATTATCTCGCAAATTATTGCGGAAATTATCTTTTATATCTGGCCAATTTTGTTCTTGCAGAACATCTCTTTTATTCTTTCGCAACTTCTTGCGTGTAATCCATTCATTCTAGTCTTTCAAACCTTTACTAATAATATTTTCTTAGATATTGTCTATTCCATGGTCTGCCAAGTCTTTGACCCATGTCTCTTCCTTCTGGATCCATTAATTTATATGCTCCAGTTCCAACTATTTATTTGATTATATATGGTCCATCCCATTTTTTCGCTAATTTTCCTCCATTTTCTCGCTGATATTCTGGTGTTTCTCGCAGAACTAGATCTCCAACTTGGAATTCACGCTTCTTTACTCGTTTATTATATTCACGAGCTAATCTGTGATGGTAGTTTTCCATATGTTGTAATGCCTTTTCTCTCTTCTCTTCTACCTCATCAAGTTTTTCTAGAATCATACCAGCACTAAGATTATTTTTCCAAGCTTCTCTTTTTGTTGTAGGAATAATAACTTTTGTTGGTAATACTGCCTCAACACCATATGTTAAACAAAAAGGATATTCCCCAGTTGCTTCTCTTTGTGTTGTATTATAATCCCAAACTGCATTATGAACTTGTTGACACCACGTTCTATGATGTCCTTCTAACTTCTTTTTGAGAATATCTGAGATTGTTTTGTTAGTTGCTTCATCTTGACCATTGGCCTGTGGGTATAAAGGAGTCGATTTTCCGCACTTTATCTTGAATGCATTAAGTAACATCTCTATATATTGTCCTTCAAATTGTTTTCCATTATCTGACCCAACTGCGCTGGAATTCCGAATCTGCAAATGATATTTTCAAATATAAATGTGAAGATGTCCTTATCACGAATATGATGTACTGCTTTAACTTCCGCCCACTTTGTGAAGTAATCTGTTGCGACAATTAAGTATCTCTTTTGCCCTGTTCCCGGTACAAATGGTCCCACAATATCTAAACCCCACTTTCCAAATGGCCAAACATTTTTTGAGGATGTTAACGTTTCACCTGGCGCATGTATTCTTTTTGCAAATCTCTGACATTCCTCGCATCTTCTTGATAAATTCTTTGCATCTTCATGCATATATGGACAATAATAACCTTGCATTTTAGTTCTGTATTCTAAAGATCTTCCGCCGCTGTGATTACCAGCATCCCCACTATGTAACATTTTTAATATTTTCTTTCCTTCCTCTTGTGTCAAACATCTGAGGGAAGGTCCATTTAAAAATTTTCGATATAATACCCCATCTCTTAACTCATAATTTTTTGCTCTACTTTTTAATTTATGTGCTTCTAATCTGTTCCTTGGTATCTCCCCCCTTGATAGATATGCATGAATTTCCGCACGCCAATCTGCGATAATTCGACTTGATTCTTCGCCATTATTTTCTACTACCATTGCCTCAGCTTCCTCTTCTTCTTCTTTATTAATTGATGGTGCTATGAGTGTTTGTATTTTTATATATCTCGCAGTCGGATCTACCATCATACTTGATATAAACACAAAAGCATCTGCAAGTCTATTATCACTTCTTGAAATATGCCTCCATTTAAGTTTTGGTATTTTCGCAGATAATTCTTCAACAAGTTTCTTATATTTTTTCAAAGATATATCATTAGCTGCATATTCCCCTTCAATTTGGCGAATAATCAACTGAATCACTGGTAATTCTTGCATTCCCCACCTTCATTTCTATCACAAATCTTAGAGCATGTACTACAGCCTCATATTCTGTCTCATTATTGGTAGAATTAAATTCCAGTCGAAATGCAAATGCCATTTTTTCACCTTCTGGTGAAATAAAAACGACTCCCACTCCGTTTCCTTCTCCATTAGATGATCCATCTACTAATATCTCCCACCTATTTGGTTCTGTTAAAAGATCTCTTGGATTCCCATATTCTTCTTCTATATCCATCATGTCTTCTACAGCTTCATCATCTTCCAAAGGAAATTCTGCGAGAAAATCTGCGACAATTTGAGATTTTGGCGAAGATAAAATTGCATATTGGATCTCGAAATTCCCCACTTGTGCGTTCCATCTTTCGACTCTGCCTGATCTTTTTGAATTTTTCATTACTGACTCGATTGGTACTTTTGTTAGTACTTTGGTTTTATGCGCTTGGAAATATATGCGAAGCTTAGAAGCCGCATAAACTAATGCCAAAATTAGATTTTCAATCTTCGAATAATTTTTCTCCACAGCATTAAATGTTTTGCTGATGTAGTAAATAGGTTTTTCAACTCCTGCGTCATTTCACAAAAGTACTGCGCTTAAAGCATGTGGAGTTGTCGCAAGATATATCAGCAATTCTTCTCCTGGTTCAGCCTTCTGTAAAATTGATATATTCATCAGATATTCCTTAATTCTTTGAAAAGCTTTCTCACATTCATATGTCCATTTAAACTTTGTTCCCTTCTTTAGTATGTTGAAGAAATGCTTGCATTTATCCGATGACCGCGAAATAAATCTTCCAAGTGAGGCTAAAAGTCCATTCAATTTTTGCACATTTTTTACTGTTGCTGGAGTTGGCATATCTCGAACTGCTTGCACCTTTTCAGGATCAACTTGTATTCCTTCTTTTGATACAAATATCCCAAGAATTTCCCAGATGATACTCCGAAAGTACATTTCTCAGGATTTACTTTGATGTTAAAAATCCGCATCTGATCAAAAATTTCCCTTAAGTCCTGCACATGATTTTTAGCTTCTTTGCTTTTTTACCAACATATCATCCACATATACCTCTAAAGTTTTATGTATCCATTTTGCGAACACTTTTTCCACCATTCTTTGATATGTTGCTCCTGCATTTCGTAACCCAAAAGGAATCTTTGTGTAACAATATAATCCTCTGGGAGCAAAGAATGCAGTATGTTCTTGATCTTCTTCCGCCAGCGAGATTTGATTATAGCCCTTGTATCCATCTAACGAAGATATTCGATCATTTCCTGCGGCAGATTCTACCATCTGCGGGATATCTGGCAAGGGAAAACTATCTTTGGGACATGCTTTATTTAAATCAGTAAAATCGATGAAAATTCTTATCCCCTTGTTTTTCTTGGGAACTACTTCCATATTGGCGATCCATTCTGGATATTTCGCTTGTCTTATAATTCCTGCATCAAGCATCTTCTGCAAATCTTCTTCTATCTTGGCATGATAAGTTGTTGCAATATTTCTTATTCTTTGTTTGAATGGTCTCATATTTTTGTTAATCTCCAACTTATGGCACGCGACAGATGGATCTATTCCAGGCATCTCATCCATATTCCACGCAAAAATATCTCTGTATTCTCGCAGAAGGTTTACAGTTTGCTCTTCTTCCTCCACATCCATCTTAGTTCCAATTTTCAGCATTTTTGGGTCTTCTTCGCTGCCAACATTTATTTCTTTTGTTGGTTCTGCTGTAGTATAACTGGCTTCACGTTCTCTCATTGGTGTTGGTATTTTTATTATCTCCGCTGATTCATCATTTTCTTGCGATAATATTCCTTTTCCTTCTTCTGATCTTATCATGTAAATCTTGAATTCTTCTTCTTTCTTTTCTTATTTCCTCATTTTTCTGCGCTGTTTTCGCAACTGAATTTGATTTTCACAATTCTTTACTTCATTCTGGAAACACAACGCTGCACAATATGTATCTCCTCTAATCTTGCCAATTCCTCCAGACATAGGAAATTTTATGCACTGATGTAAAGTTGATGATACAGCCTTAATTTCATGTATCCATGGTCTTCCCAACAGCATATTATATGGTGATTTCACGTCCACTACACACAGAGTTATCTGCGTTTCTATTTTCCCCAGCGGAATTCGCACAATAATTTCACCTTTAGGTTTTGTTAGAGATTTTCCAAATCCATGAATATGATATGTTGGACTAAGCATTTCTTCATCTTTGTATCCCATTTTCTTGAATGTGTGGTAAAACATTATATCTACTGAACTTCCTGCATCCACCAAAGTCCTATTCACAGCCCACTCTTCTGTAGATCTTATTGATTTCTCTTTTCTTGTTGGTACAACAGACACTGTGATCACCAATGGAGATGTACGACTTAAATTTTCTTTCGGAATTTCCGCTGCCGTGAATGTGATCTTCTGTTTTTCCCAATCTTTTAACGGTAATACCTCCTCTTCCAACATGATTTTCTTTCCTTCAAAATCTCGCTTGTGTATCCTTCCTCTAATATCTTCATGGAATTTATCTATCATCATCTTTGTTATTACATCACACTCCAATTTATTTTGATTATCTTTGACTTTAACCATCTTTTCTTCCATCAATTTTCTTGATATTCTTCTAACTCTTGAATAATTTCTTTCTTTTACCTAACTTTTGCTATGATTTTCAACTATTCATCCCTGTTTCTGGGTGCCAAAATGTAGTTGCAGGAATTCCCACACTACACCCTATTCAAGAATTTATCAATATTTATGACATAATTTGAAGATTAAAGACACTTTTTCATTAATATGATCCTTAAGAAATTACAAAAACCAAGAACACAGAATACTTGATAAGATTTTCTCTCTCCTAAAAATCTTCTTAGCACTCAAAAAAAATTCATCTCTCTCCCTGAAACTATTCATTTCCTTTATATAGGCATTTACATAATGGATTACATCTCATTTACAGCTAAGATTCCCTTTAATTTCGGATCTAGGTATCTGCGATAAATCGCAGATGGCACCGCCTTATTCATTCGCAAATCTTATTGGTTCGTCGCAGAAATCTCACACTTTACTCATGTTTCCGTCGTTTTCATTTGATGTGTCATTCCTTATGTCACTCTGAGACATATCGCAGAATATCATTGATGTGTCGCAGAATACCACTGGTGTATAACATCATTTTTATTTCGCAAGAATATTGTTGTGACAATATTCTGATCCTACAATAATAATAATAATAATCATTATGAACAATCAATGAGACACTAATTAATAAAACGTTTAAAAATGGCTAAGTTGAATAAACCCCAGCGGTAAATTTATCTTTGTCAAGGAAAAATCATGACCACTCTTTACATAAACAAATCGATAATCAATAATTTCATATGTTCTGATCTTGATTCGTGTCGTTCGTTTAGTTATTACATAACATGGCAATTGTTTGCACCAATTTTTTAATTTGGACATATGTTTTATCGAGTTTATTTTATAACATTAGAATGATCAACCACGTTTTATACTTTATAATATAACGTTACACATTTTGCGGCGTTACGAAATTAGTATAATATATTTTTGTTCACCAATACCTGCCACCACCATAAAACCATATGAATCCACTTTTTTTTATCCACCACCACCTAGTGGCGGAGCCAAGGGTTGACTAACCTGGCTCTAACCCCTTAATTTTTTAACAACTACATAATTTTTTAGTTTATTTTATAAATAGTACTTTATCCATATATATTTATGGTTTAGTCCACCATAGTTTACATACTTCTTTAAAAAAAAATAGGCCTCCTCAATGTCAATTTTTGACTCCACCACTGCCACCATCACTGCAGCCCATCCCATGTAGGTTGTTGGACACAATTCTAATTTTCAATCAAAAATACCATGTATGAGGTTTAGATTGAACAAAATTTTGTCAATTGATTAGTTTCATTATTTATTTTTTCGTGTATATATTCTTTTTTGTATTGCAATCAATTTTATTTTAACATTAAAAAAATAATGATTTATATGATATAGTACCAAAGATAATAGGGGTACCATTTGGGTGATCCAACTACGATCATAAAAATATTATCTGGTATGATATCATCCCTGAAAAATATGGTATCTTCCTTTATCAAAAGTGTTAAAAAAAACCAACCACATAATCCACACTACGATGTGATCGATGTTGTAATGACAACATAAAATTAATATTGTCCATCAGTACTCACCAGCATTCACCGTCACTACTTCTTCCACCACAAACCAGGGGCGGAGCCAGGATTTCGAGGAGAGTGGGAGAAAAAATTCTTGACAAGTTGGATACATGTGAAAAATGGACTTTGTATCCCATTTTACAATAAACAACAAAAATAAATATAATTGTGCTTGGCTCCTCCTTAACCACCACTAGTCTTTCGGCCTCCACCTCTTCTACTACTCATTGTCCTAGAAAATGTCTATTGATATTATTTATCAAAATTACTTGTTAATAGAAATAAAAATTATAATTAATTAAGAAAATATTTATAATTAAAAAATGATTAGTCACTTATTATGAGCAATTAGTGAAACACTAATTAATAAAACACTTTATAATGAATAGATTATTTATTATGTGCAATTCGAAACACTAATTAATAAAGAAATTATGGTATTTAAGTTGAACAAACCACCACTGTTGATTTATCTTTTCTATCAATTCCAACCAAGGTGGAACACCGGTTAGAGGCCACTCTTATGACATAATAGGTCACGAGTTCGAACCTCCACGTTATAAGTTTTGAAATTCTATATCTTGACCTGAGTATTATTCATTTTTCATTCATAATATTGGAATTAATGCCACGCGTGCGAGTTGTAGGGGGTGGTCAGGAGAACCACATCCCTTGATTTATCTTTGCCAGGACAAATCCTGACCACCACTAACACAGGCAAACTTAGCCTAGCTTTGTTTTGTACTATAAGATATTATTAAAGATAGTTCTCTTGTATTGGCATACTTCAACATATACTGGTGAATTAGTATTATATGTGAAATAAAGAAAATAGAAGAAGGAAAAAAAAATGACTCATATAACTTTTTGTGAGTTCTTCCACAAAAGTTGGGATACATGTGTTTTAGAAACACAATGACATATACAACTCCACCTTTTAAATGGTGCGTTGTCATTGGTAGAAAATTTTACGAAGGAATATATTTCATAAGAAATGGTTTCCACATCAAAAATACAATTATGGTTCTCAAATACTTTTGAATCCAAAATATTATTTTTGAGTCGAGTCGGTCCAACTATAAAGTACCTTAATAAAGGACATTAAAATAAATAATTCCAGCATAATAATCCAAAAACAACAAAACAAATTCCTTTATATTGTATACACATGTGTCCCAACATTTCTAGAACAATGAAATGTGTCACATGAAGAATAATTTAGTGGCATAAACATTGATTATATTGCCACTTCAAAGGGACACTTGTTCTTACCATGTTCCTAATTGATACAAGTGTCTCACCATTAATACCTTTCATTTATCTATAAATAGCCATGTATTGTTGATTATGTATACATAGAGTTTTACTACAAGTGATTGAAAGAAACAAAAGAGATGATTTTTCTACTTCTTAGTTAATGTTGCTAGTGTTTATCATAAGCATTTAATTAATTAGTTAGCCCATCTCAACATAGAAGTTTATGCATTAAAAGCATTAGTATCTTAATGCTTAAACTAGTAACTTGTATTAAATAAGTCACACAGATTATTATACGTTATCAGCACGAATTAGCTCGGTGTGTACAAAGTTTTCCAGCCAGTTCATCAAACTATAGAAGCGGATATCTGCAGGTTTGATTTTTTCTGTTACATCTTTTTATTTTTAAAATGTCAGCAAATTTAGTTAGTCTGGATTTTATGCCACTTGAGGACTCCGGTGAAAACTATCTTTCATGGGCGCTCGATGCTGAGCTGCATCTAGAAGCAAATAAACTTGGTCATACGATCATTGGGGGAGACTGTACGTCAGACGAACGCGCTAGAGCTGTAGCTTACTTGCGTCGTCACCTCTCCTCAACCCTGAAACATGAGGTAGCATACTGTAGAGAACCTCAAAAATTATGGAGTACCATAAAAGGGAAATATGACCATTTTAAGGTGGTCACCCTGCCAAAAATTCATGACCAATGGATTCCTCTAAGATTTCAGAATTTTAAATCTGTGTCGGCTTACAATTCTGAATTGCACAAGATCGCTGCTCAATTTGAGATGTGCGGTGAGCCGTTATCAGAAGAATCCAATCTAGAGAAGACGCTGAGTACTTTTCATGCTTCCCATATTGTACTCCAGCATTTATATCGGGAACGTCGTTTTACACGGTATTATGATCTTATATGCTGTCTTCTCGTGGTTGAACAGAATAATGAATTATTAATTAAAAATCATGAGTCCCTTCCTTGTGGTTCTGCTCCAGTGCCCGAAGTAAATAGGGCATCATATTCTGGACATGGACATGATCGTGGTAAGCAGGGTTATCGTGGAAAGAAGCGTAAACACGGAGGCTATAGGCATAGAAATGCCAATGCCAACAACCATCCGTATAACAAAAATACGGAAGCGATGAAAGGCAAAGGAAAGGGATCGACTTCAACTTCTCAAAGGAAATTTGAGAATCCCCCCAAGAAAAATGACGAAGGTTGCTATCGATGTGGTTCTAAAGACCATTGGTTTAGATGTTGCCGCGCTGATCTCCGTGAACCTCACAAGAGAAAGGAAGCAAACATTGAGATGAATTTGGCAGAACAAAATATTTCCACTGAACCTCCAAAGTTAGAGGTTTCTGACTACCTACTTTATTTGGAGGGTAATAAATACCAGACTACTTTTGACCAATTTGCTGATGGTCTGTTTCGTGTAAATTAAAATTGTAGTATTGTGTTTTAGTGTGTTGTTTGTATTTGTACTTACCTCTTTTGGTATCTTTGGCTTGTACTAATTTTTGGTTTGTATATGTGTAATATGTATGAGTGTATGTAATATATGTGTGTTGCTAAAAATTATTTTGTGCAACTATCTTATACCTTCTTTATGTATATGGAAGGATATGGACACTGAAAGCAACCCCGATGGTGAATTTTGTCTCGTTGATAGTGGAACGAAAAATTCAATATTTCTAAGTACTAAGTACTTTGTAACCTTGAAAAGGTTCAAGGCTAGTATCACTACCATCAGTGGTTCATCTAACCTTGTAGAATGAGCTGTTAAAGCTTGTGTGTCATTACCGTGTGGTACCATATTCACTATCAATGATGCGTTATATTCCTACGGATCCCATAGGAATCTGTTGAGTTTCAAAGATATACGCAAGAATGGATACCACATTAAAACGGTAGATGAGAACGATAAGGAGTATTTATGTATTATATCACCTAATAAAAGATACATTGCCGAAAGGCTTCCAGCCCTCGCTTCTGGGTTGTACCATACAAAGATTCGAAAAGTTGAATCTTATTCGATCATAGTTCGAAAGATTTATGACCCGAATACATTTGTGTTGTGGCATAATCGACTTGGACACCCAGGTTCTACTATGATGAGTAGAATTTCTCAGAGCTTTCAGGGACATCCTTTGCAGAAACTTATGCTTAACAAAGAACTTGGTTGTACTGCTTGTTCTTTGGGGAAACTGATTACGAAAACTTCTTTGACAAAAGTAGTTCTGGAATCACCTACCTTCTTGCAGAGAATACAAGGTGATATATGCGGTCCTATACATCCCTATAGTGGACCCTTTCAGTATTTTATGGTTCTAATTGATGCTTATGCTAGATGGTCACATGTTTGTTTACTTTCAACACGTAATTTAGCATTTGCTCGGCTTCTTTCCCAAATTATAAAATTACGTGCTCATTTTCCTGATTATTCTATCAAGTCCATTCGACTTGATGGTGCATCAAAGTTTTCTTCAAAGGCATTTGATGCATATTTCATGTCGTTAGGCATTGAGGTTGAGCATCATGTTACATATGTGCATACACAGAACGGTTTAGCAGAATCGTTCATTAAGCATCTTCAGCTCATTGCCAGACCTATGCTTATGAAAACTCAGCTCCCCGTTTCATCTTGGGGACATGCTATTTTGCACGCTGCTGCACTGGTACGTTATCGACCTTGTGCGAATAATCAGTATTCCCCTTTACAACATGTATTAGGTCATCCACCAGACATATCTAATTTTCGTGTTTTTGGTTGTGCTATTTATGTTCCCATTGCACCACCACAACGCACCAAGTTTGGCCCACAACGTTAACTTGGAATATATGTCGGATTTGACTCACCATCTATAATTCGATATCTTGAACCATTAACAGGGGATATTTTTACGGCAAGATTTTCAGATTGTCATTTTAATGAGACAGTCTTCCCACCGTTAGGGGGAGGAAATCTACCGCCTGAAAAACGGCATGAATTATCATGGTATACACCAGAATTGTCTCATATTGATGTACGGACAAGTCAGTGTGAAACTGAGGTGCAGAAGATTTTTCATCTTCAAAATATTGCAAATCAAATGCCCGATGCATTTACAGATACAGCAAAAATAATGAAAGTTGATGTGCCATCTAAAAATGCTTCATCACGCATTAATGTTCCTGTAGGACAATCTGTGGATATGGCAGCAAATAAGTTGTCTGAAGTACGCCGTAAGCGTGGATGACCAGTTGGGTCAAAGGATTCTGCTCCTCGAAAAAGGAAAATCCAATCTCAATCATTGACTAATAGTGCTCTTGAGGAGACTATTGAAGAGGGATCCAAACTTTCTGAAAATAGATCTCCTGACGAGGAGAATGTCTCGGTGGAGACAATGGAACCTCAAAATGAGGAAGTCTCTATTAATTATGCATGGAATAGAGAAATTTGGGATCGAAATACAATGATTGTTGATGACATATTTTCATTTACAGTAGCTACTGATATGGCCTTGGATGATGATGGTGTTGAACCACACTCTATAGAGGAATGTCGTCAAAGGTATGATTGGCCAAAATGGAAAAAGGCAATCCAAGCAGAATTACTTTCTCTCGCTAAGCGCAATGTTTTTGGTACTGCAGTCCGAACACCAGATAATGTGAGCCCGGTTGGCTGTAAATGGGTGTTTGTGAGCAAGCGAAACGAGAAAAATGAAATCGTTCGCTATAAACCGAGACTAGTGGCACAAGGTTTCTCACAGAAACCAGGGATTGACTACGAGGAAACATATTCTCATGTAATGGATGCAATTACATTTAGGTATTTGATTATCCTGATAGTCCATGAAAGACTCGGCATGCATCTAATGGACGTGGTTACTGCGTATTTGTATGGAAAATTGGATACAGATATCTATATGAAAATACCTGAAGGTTTTCAATTTTCAGCAGATAAACCATGTCATATGTATTCACTAAAATTAAATCGAGCCTTGTATGGTTTGAAACAATCTGGACGAATGTGGTATAATCGTCTGAGTGAATACTTGTTAAATCAGGGTTATGTGAACAATCCTATATGCCCGTGTATTTTCATTAAAAAAGGAAAACACAGGGTTTGCTATCATTGCTGTATATGTAGATGACATCAATCTTATTGGAACTCCTGAATAACTCTCCAAAGCACAAAAATGCTTAAATAAGGAGTTCGAGATGAAAGATCTCGGTAAAACAAAGTTTTGTCTTGGTCTTCAACTTGAGAATTATGAGGGTGGAATCCTTGTCCATCAATCAGAGTATACAGAGAAACTTCTCAAACACTTTAATATGGAAAAATCATATCCGCTTAGCACTCCAATGGTTGTGAGAACTCTTGATCCCAAAAGAGATCCATTTCGCCCCAAAGAGGAAGGTGAAAGACTCCTTGGTCAAGAAGTACCATATTTAAGTGCTATCGGTGGGTTATTGTATTTAGCTCAGTGTACTAGACCAAACATCTCTTTTGCAGTAAATATCTTAGCCAGGTACAGTTCTGCACCAACAAAGAGACATTGGGCTGGAGTAAAACACATTTTTCGCTATCTGCGTGGAACTACAGACATGGGACTGTTCTACTCAAAAGACTCAGAAAACTGCTCGAAAATTAAGGGATACACAGATGCTGGTTATCTTTCGGACCCCCACAAAGCAATCTCTCAGACAGGATATGTCTTTACAAGTGGAGGCACATCATTTTCTTGGCAATCTTTCAAGCAAAGCATGCCCTCTACCTCCTCCAATCACTCTGAAATAATTGCTCTACATGAAACAAGTCGAGAATGCGTGTGGCTGCGATCATTAGTCGAGCATATCAAAAGTTCTTGTGGCCTACCGTCCATTACCAGTACACCGACAATAATTTGTGAAGACAACTCAGCTTGTATAGCACAAATTAAAGAAGGCTACATCAAGGGTGATAGGATAAAGCATATTTCGCCAAAACTATTTTACGTTCACCATCTCCAGAAGAACAAAGAGATTGAGATCCAGAAGATACAATCTTGTGAAAATTATGCTGATCTGTTCACAAAATCATTACCGACAACTCTCTTCCGGAAACTGGTTTACGGGATCGGGATGCGCCACATATATAAACATACAAATTGACGGAGATTATGTTAAGGGGGAGTTATGGACTATAACACGCTGCACTCTTTTTCCTTAGTCAAGGTTTTGTCCCACTGGGTTTTCCTTGTCAAGGTTTTAACGAGGTAGCATATGCGGGTTCAACACCATTCTAAGATGCCTGTTGTACTCTTTTTCCTTTGTTCGGGTTTTGTCCCATTGGGTTTTACCGACAAGGTTTTAATGAGGCAACGATCTTAGAAATGATGGTCCAAGGGGGAGTATTGTATACACATGTGTCCCAACATTTCTAGAACAATGAAATGTGTCACATGAAGAATAATTTAGTGGCATAAACATTGATTATATTTCCACTTCAAAGGGACACTTGTTCTCACCATGTTCCTAATTGATACAAGTGTCTCACCATTAATACCTTTCATTTAGCTATAAATAGCCATGTATTGTTGATTATGTATACATAGAGTTTTACTACAAGTGATTGAAAGAAACAAAAGAGAAGATTTTTCTACTTCTTAGTTAATGTTACTAGTGTTTATCATAAGCATTTAATTAATTAGTTAGCCCATCGCAACATAGAAGTTTATGCATTAAAAGCATTAGTATCTTGATGCTTAAACTAGTAACTTGTATTAAATAAGTCACACAGATTATTATACTTTATGCTCAAAATGGATTTTTAGAAAAGTAAAAAGGCAACTGGGTCAAAGATCAATCAATGATCAAATCCCGTTAATAATCGGCAATACTTAGTCAACCATTAACGTCAAACCCATGACCAACATTATATCACAATAAATTTTGAAAAACATGCGAACACTGAATTTAGAAAAATAATATTACGTGTAAACTAAGCATTTTCATGGTTAATAGTAAGTGGAGATGGAAGAGACAAACAAACACAATACGAGAGGCAACTAAATATATTAAAAAAAAATCAGTGCAATCAATTGAAACATACGTTATTAATCACATAAGAAGACATACGTTACAATTAACATTCATAAAGAATCCGTTATAATTAACAACCAATAAAAACTTAGCAGTTACATAATGTGACAGGACTAACTAAGAATTATTATTATGGGATTTTTTTTCTTTTTTATATATAGATGAATTTAATATATTAAAATAAGTAACAAACAGTAGAAACAATAATCACTGCAATCTCAAGAAGTTCAAGTCATACACAGATGGATTAATAATGAACCTTATTATTGGGGCTATCCACGGCTGGGTTTTTTGGGGCTATCTGGGGTCATGAAATAACAACCCATAGCACCCCTTATCCATTATTTTTTGTAATGTCTAATCTATCCTTAATTTGATTAGTGCAAATTAACTTGATTAAGCTAAACTAATCAGTCTTAGTAAATCAATTAGACTAATCAAAACATTATTTTTTTGCAAATCAAAACTTGATATTTTTGAGTTTTGAAGAAGGAAAAATGATGATTTTGGTGAAATTATTTTGAAGAAAAATGATAAAACCCTTCATCACAAAACTCAAGATAACCATATAATCAACTCCCAACATCAATTTCATCAATTCAAAACCGTCAAAAATCTGAAAAAATCTGAAATTTGATGCTTCTACGGCCGGGAAATTGTGTTGACCCAGCCGTAATAAATTTATTACGGCTTGGATATGATGAATTTCTAGCCGTAAACACTAACAACGGATGGGAAGTTAAGAACTTCCAGCCGTTATTCAACGAGAATCTCCTGAGTCTGTTTAACGGCTGGGAATTCTTATATTTCCCGTCCGTAATTGAATCTGTAATAGTTTGAGAAATTTTGCATTTTCAACATGAAAATTAGTAATACTTTCATTAATTAGACCACAATAAAACCCATTACATACTTAATAGATCCCCGTTACAAAGTTGGTTTTAATAACATCCCTTTCGATGTGTTAAGAAGTCTTTGATGATAGCGAATTGAGCTTCCAAGTTGAAATCATAACCTTTCCATTTTCTCCATTCCTTCTTAGCTTGAGCCACGACTTCTCTATCAGTATCACCTCTAAGTCTAAGTTGGTTGAACATACGACATAAAGCCATATATTCTTCCACATTTTTTCGTATGTCTGAAAATCGAAGATATAATTCAACCATATCGCGGATTTTAGTGTTACCTGTTTCACCACAAAAATTCTCAAAAATATTACTCCAATACGATTTACTGGCTAAACCACCTTGCTTTCGTTCTTCTCCCTTCTTTGGATAACAAAGTACAAATTTTTTGCAAATACATAAGTCTTCTTCCAAAGTGAAGTTGGGTTTATCCTTTAAGTACATTGCATTGAGTTTGTAGGAGTTTTGGTGGGATATTATTGATGTAGAATGTGATTTTGTTTTGTAATGGGTGGTTATATGGAGGTGGAGTTATTTGAAGTTTAAATAAGTGGTTGAACATCTAAAACCTTCTATAGATCAGTCTTCAAACAGATCTATTTTTCAAAATTCAAAAAACTAGACGATATGCTTTGGTATTCATAATTATAGACATTTACGGCTTGGAAACAGCAGGAGAGACCCAACCGTTATTATGTATAAACTGGCTGGATTTGTGGTGTGTCATATTTACGGCTCGGTGGTTCAAGCCGTAAAACTTAAGTGTTATTTTTTGTCAGAATTACGGCCCGGATATATATGAATTTCCAAGATGTAATAATTTTACGGTCTGGAAATACAAATGTCAACCAAGCCGTAAACCATAGCTCCATTTTTGGTCAGTTTTACAGCTAGGAAATCCAACCGCAAATACAATAACGGCTTGGAAACGTAAAGTTTCAGTTAAATTTTGAGTATCCAGGGAAACATACAGCCGGTATTTCCTAACCGTTTTTTTAGAACAGCCTGGACTTTCCATCTGCAATTCTGTGCAACTAAATTTGACAAGGATTATATGCACTTTCCGCTAGGTTATGTGAAGGATCGACCTAGCCGAAAGTGCACAAAAATTTAGTGAATCTTAGATTGATTCCTCAGTTTTCTTAGATTAGACTGTAAAGACTAACATTCATTAATAAATGCTAAGTTTTAAAAATTCATCCATCGAAATCCATAACCAAACCACAAAAAAAAAGTAAATAGACAAAGTGTTAGATAATAAATGTTCCATGAAATGAAGTAATATAATGAAAAGTAAATAGTCATTCGCTTTTACTTGATCCCTCCTCCGAAGTGGTTTCCAAAAAGTCATCCACATCGTCCCTTGCCTGAGGTTCCACAACTTCTTCTATAACTCTAGATTTTCTACCTCGACCACTGCCACCTTGAGTTGGAGCCTTTTTACCTCCACCACGTCCACCTCAAGGACTTGTTCCACCTTTTGTAATTGATCCAGTACCTCGACTAGATCGAGCACTTGTTCCACCTTTTGCACCTCGACCACCTCGAGCACTTTTTCCACCTTTTTCACCTCTACCACTTCGGACGGCTTTTCGTTGCTTAGATTGAACTTGGTCAGGGGGGAGTTTCCGAGTCGTCTCTAGGAGAAGGAGACCTAGCCCTTTTAGATCTCCTTGGTGCTTCAACAGGATATAAACCTCCTTTATCAGGTAGTATTATGCATTTAACTCGATTCCGCATTAATCTGAGCTCAGCTACCGTTAAATCCTGACCCAAATCAATCATACGACTGAGGTCTTTGGCCACCCAATTAACTCGCTCGACCTATTTTTTCATATCAAACACAGGTACTCCGATTATTCATAGATAATTAAAAAAAAACATCATATACAAATATAATTAGTAGTATACGTACCACCATCTCCCACCAATCATGTTCTTCACTCCTTGGTGTCTTTCAACTCTATTTCTATGCATTCCTATAATGTCTCTGTGCCTCCGGATCCAAATTTTCCACATATGGATGAGCCCAATCTCCATACCATTCCATGTAATTCGCATCCGCTTGGGAAGTACAATGTTCTGCTTTAAGGAGTCTTCTACTCATTTGGTTTACTTCTTCGGAATGAGCATTCCAATGGTCGATCTTCGGTGCATTTTCATAGTTCAATTTCACCTCTTTGTCCTTAAATTGGGAGGTTCCTACGCTCAGTCGAAAAGTAGTCTCTAAAGGCATAATTTTCTGGACAATACCGATTTGGCGGAGCATTCTACGAGGATCCAAAATGACGAACCCGGTTGCATGAAACAAAGGTCCCATATAGGTTGCCACATCAGAAAAGACTCTATCATCAACTTCCTCTTCACCATCCTCATCAAGTTTCAAATATGGATCAAAAACCACATCTTCAATTGTCAAAGCATCCAATTTTTTCCTCATGTAGACCATTTCCGTCTATTTTTCCTTGTGTTGGGTACCTGCAAAGGGGTATCTCCCTCCTGTAGGTTTATCTAGAGGCCAATATGTACTCCGAGTAGGCCTCAAGCTTTTAAAATGGTCGTAAGCACATGCCTACGGCAAAAAATAATTTTTTTGTTTATAAACAAGTTATTACACACTAATCAGTATATAAAAGTAAAACAAATAAACATTTGTTATATTTAAACAAAAATATACCTGGATAAGACCAACACATCCCGTAATTTGTGTTCCGTTCCATCTGGAATCTTTGCAAAGACAGTCCAACACATCATCAAGGAGGGCGGTGGCCCACGAGTACCTAGGTACCTCGTTTGTTTTCTTATCGAGACTGAGAGTCTTCAACTACTGCAAGTAACATGTATTAACCTTATTTCCTGAGAAATCAAGGAAAAGGACGGTCCCAAGAGCATGCAACAAGTAAGCTATAGCCGTATGTCTATCTCTATCTGCGTCCATCACCACCAATTCCCTCTCCGTCTTGCGTTTAGAATCCCCAAACTTATCCTTTAGACGACCCAAATTAATATTCCTTGATATATTAACTGCTTCACCAATTTCTCCAGGTGCAGTAAATCTACTTTTAGATCTAGGAGGTGCTCCATACCCTATCTCAAACTCTTCTTCCGCTTCATCTTTACCCCACCCAAGATAGTTCTTCGCCAAGGCACAAAGCTCATCAAAAGGCATGGAATTGTTGAAACCCTCAAACACTGCCTTTCCTTCCAAAGCTAGACCAGTGATTTCCTTTGCGTCATCCGAAGTGATAGTCATCTCGCCGAATGGGAGGTGAAAAGTCATGGTTTCGGGCCAAAATATTTCTCTAAAACCACAAACTGTGACAACATCATATGTCTTCTACAAATCATCGATTCCATACCATAACCCTGAAGCTTTGACCAAAACTTGCACATCTGGATGCTCATCGTCCAACGGCCAAAACTTTGCTTGTTGGTGCTTTAGTTTTGGGACAACTTTATCCGGAAACTACCAAAAAAAAATTGGTTGTAAAAATAATAATCCATAACAAAATGAATATAACATATATGTAATTTGATTTAATACCTTTGTGCCACAAACCCTAGCAACCCATGAAGAAGTGTAGCCAATCAAGATGGAACGATCTCTTGGCTCACCCCAAGGTCTTCCATCCCTCTTGGTAGGTAAAGGCTACATAGAATCAATTACTTCTCTTGGCGATGTCTTAGGTTTATAATTATTCTTTCCCTCCTTCTTGCCCTCCTCCTTTCCCTCCTCGACTACGGATTTACCTTTATCAATAGCAGCAGCACCACTAGAAGTGCCAACTTTAGTACCTCCGGTAACAACATGTACACCTTCATTTCCACCACCACTAGAAGTTCCAAAAACTTCAGTCACAGAAACTTCAGTTACTTTAGTAAAAGAAACTTCAGTTCCCTCAGAAACTCCAACTTCATTTCCTCCAATGACTCCAAATCCATCTCCGCCACCTTCCCTTTCTCCAGCAGTCACAACTTCGATTGCTTTCCTTGCGTCTACACCCAATGGTTTTGAGTGACGAGGTTGCAGAGTCGGGTCACTAGAAGGTGTTACTTCTTAGGATCTTTTCTTCTTCTTTTCTTTCCCACAGTTCCAAGACAAACAAAGCAAGAAAACCAAAAGTATAAAAGAAATACGTCTGGCAAAATTAGACAGAACCAAACCGCAACAACAAACACGGCTAGGAAAAATGGAGAGTCCAAGATGCAAAATTTATTACCGATAGGAAAATTTTTATCGAACAAGCCTACAGTCAAATTACATATGGGAAATTAGTAATATACCTAGCCGAAAACAGAATTACGGATGGATAACCTATACGTTGTTATATTTCTAGTTCACAACTCATAACAGGCCAAAAACACGGCTAGGAAAGTTGGATATTCCAAGACGCAAAAACAATTACGGATAGGAAAACCTATACGACTGTGTATTTCTAGTTCACAATACAACACAAGGCACCAATACGGCTAGGAAATTCCAAGACGTGATGAAAAATTTCTAGGAAACTGGATATTACGGTCAGGAAATAAATCTACGGTTGGGAAAAACTATACGTAACACTAAAACAGCTAAAATATATGCACACAGGAGAACATACGACTAGGAATATCCCAGCCGTATACGAATGGTTATGGCTAGGAATGCTCCATCTCGTACAAGTCGATCTAGTTATGGCTGGGAGTTCTTATATTTCCCAACCGTGTAATTTATAAACGGCTGGGAAATCGAAAATTCCCAACCGTTATACTTATTTACGGATGGGAATACAAGAACTCCCAGCCGTAAGCATTTTCAGAAACCGTTTTTTCAGACCTAAATTTTTTGAAACCAACTGATTAATCAACGAAACGCTTAAATAAAGACTGGGTTTTTGAATTCATACCTTATTGTTGTCATAACAGGAGATTCGGCAGCTGATGGAACTCCTGCATTCACTTCTTCTTGATCTTCACTTTTATCTTCTGTGGATGAAGTTGGTTTCTCTGCTTCAGTCGGAGGTTGATTCGACTGGGATTAACCTAGATTTTCCTTCGGCTTCATGGTTTTATAGAATGAGTTTAATCGACGGCGAATTTTTTTTAAATCGACGATTAATCGTTGAACAATGTTCAATGGAAGAAGAAAAGAAGAAGAAGGAAAGAAGAAGAAAAGAAGAAGAAGAGGAAGAATAAAAAGTAAATGGGTGACGATTTGTTTTGTTTTAATGTCTTCCGTTTTTTTCAGTTTTTTTTTTATTAGATTAGGTAGTTAATGAGAGGGTATAAAGGGAATGAATTAAAATTATGGAGGGTATTTTAGAATTTTTATACAAATCTGATCTCCCCCTATAACATTTAGGCTCTACTTAGTAAAATAACCCCAAAAACAGTCTCCCCCTATAGCCCAATAATAGAGTTCTTAATAATAATGTCTCATGTATATAATACATAGAACATAGATCATATCTACTCGTCAAAGATCATGCGATGGTACATAACAGACATCAAGCTTAACTACCAAAGATTTGCCTTAAAAAAAAATTAAAACATGGCAGACACACCAAACAAGCATACTTGTCAATCAAGTGAGAAAAGAATCTAGAGAAAGAGAATTCATGACTACCAAATATCATCATGTGATTAGAAAATAAACTAGATCACATCATAGCATATACACGTGACACATAAAAAAAGATCACTAATGGCCCTGACATTTGCAATCATCCATCAAAACAGATGTATATTGTATATATAGGAATTAAAATAGTATAATAAAGAAAAATAGATTGTTTAGGTATGCCTTTTTAAGAACCGAACCATACTTGTTATAAGATGGAGATTCCCGCAGTAACATGGAGATTCCCACTATATAATATTATGCAATTAAACTTTTAGCGGTAGGGAAAAATCGTGCCAGATTTGATTCTAGTGATTTTATTGTTAGCTTGCGTTGATGTAAATAATCTATGTAAAAACAAAATCAATCAATCCCTTATAGCTCTGCGGTACAGCTTCAGGCACGGAGCTGTTAAGGGTCTAGTAGGGACAGTACTCCTCACTGGATTTTGTGATTTTAACTATATAGGTTTGGTAATTAGATAATTCTACTACATAGAGGAACTAACTAATTAGGGGGGGAATGACGGAAAATAGGTTAAAAATATGATATTGTATTATTCTCTTAATTGGTTTGCAGATTGGTTTGCAAACCCTGGAAAAATCTATTTTCTCACCATCCATCCTTTATTCAACTCGTCTTCTCAATTATCCTTCTGATTCTGGTGAGCATTCAACTCGTCTTCTCAATCATCCTTCTGATTCTGGTGAGTTAATCATAGGACGACAATACTTGTTGAACCCTGTGATGCAAGCTTCGAAAGAAATGAAAAACCTCTCAAACTACCGGTTTCAGCATTAAACTTAAATTTAATGACACTTCATGGATTATGACGCTTGACGGCTTGATCATACCACAAGAAATCAGAATACGACTTTATATCGTCTCCCCAAATACATTCTTTACAAAATTTCAGTCCACGATATGCTTAATGGTAGGTGAGATCAACTTGATACTCCCTGAAAAATAAATCTTGAATGTCAGCGGCTGTTTTCTGCTTACTTGAAACTCTAATATCGTCTTTTATAATGTTCTTGATAAAAGTCTTCGTCATTCGAAGCTTTGAAGGATCAGAGCAAGCCAAACCACAAGAATTCTCTGATACAAAATTCTTGCAATTAAAAGCATGGCCATTTTTGACTTCTAAAGATGAGTGGAACCTCCACTTATATCCTTTTTTTTCTTTGAAAAGGCAATGAACTGTATAACGCTTCCGATCAGTCTTCTTAGGCTTGACTTTGTACCCACTATCCATGTAGGATCATAATATCGCAACAACAACGCTCTTGCAAAGTCAACAACAACACTCTTGTGAAATCTTCAACAACGCATTGTAAATGTCGCAGGTCAATTGTAGAAGTGACGTAACAGATGACGAATAAACATGAAGAAAACATGATGATCTAGCGAAATTTAGGATGTTCGCGAAGATATACATTTGTAAGCCTGCGAAATACCGCAAGCCAGATCCGAAATTAAATGACAGCTTAGCTGTCATCCACTGTGTAACATCCTATATAAAGGGGACGAATAGACTCAAAAGAGAGAGATCAATTTTGGAATGTTGAGAAAGTTTTTAGGAGAGAGAATTTCCAGAAGAATAATTGTACTCTTGATTTCTTTCCTTTCTTGTAACATTTTCTAAGAATCAATTAATAAAAAGTGTTGTTCTTAATCTTAAAGATGGATTGATTATATGAATATTTGTGAGGGGTGTATTGTAGGATTTCCTGCAACTACATATTGGCGCTAGAAACATGGATGTTTCAAAAGTGAATATTGATATTGTAATTTGTAAAAATTTGGTGGAGAATTTTACGTGATTTTCAACAATTCATTAAGATTGAAGAAATACATCAGAACAACCCACAACCGTCAGGAGGAGTAAAAAACTTGCTGGAGGAGAAACAAGTGAAATAAGGGAATCTTCAAGATTAAGAACAAGGAACAATAGAACAAGAAATAACGGAGAAAATCAAGTTTAACAACCAAATCAGCAAACACCAGTACAAAATAGAACTATGGATTATGATAGAGTGAGTGAGTGTACACACTTGGCGATCAGATTCAATGGAAGAAGTAGAAGAAGAATAGCAATTAAGAAATGATAGGCGAGTAGAAAGAGACCGAGAGGCAGTTGGAGGAATAATTCATGGAGATGAAGGAATTGAAGAATTGGAGATACTAAGGCAAAGAATACACGAAGAAATAAGATTAAAAGCAGAATAGCGTGCAAATTTGACGAGGAAAAATCATGAATTGAGGATGGAAAATATGAGATTAAAAAATAGAAGATCAAGAAGTACTGCAAGATTGAATTCAAGATCTGTTAGGAGAGAAACAAGGCGAAATTCACCAATGATAAATGCTGGTGAAAACATTCGAGAGGAGATGCAAAATCCAAATGAAGAGCATTGTGAATATGGAGAAATTACTGATGATCGTTATGTACCGCATGGTGAGACTCTGGATGATAGACGCAATAATAGAAATCGGGGAGATGGGAGGCGTCAGGAGCGAAATAATCAAGATGGCGAAGAAAATCAAGAAGAATGAAGGAGAATATTACATGAGAGATAAATTCAAAGAAATCGACAAATAATTGAGGATGAAATTGAGAGGCATTATGTTGAACAAGCACGTCTAGCTTGCAAAAGATAAAGGTTGAGAGAATAGGTGGAAGAATAAGATCTTCAAGAGGCAATACGTCAGAATAATCATGACAATCGAGAAAGAAGGCGAGAAAAAAACCGCAATAATGGTAATATCAATGAAGAATATGATAGAATACAAAGAAGAGCTGAAAGACAACGAAGAGAAATGGCAAGGGATGAACAAAATAACATAGGGGAAAATGAAAGGCATAATCATTTGCGAATTCAAGAAATAGGTGAAGGAGAAAATCGCAGGAGAAGGAAAAATGAAGAAGATGAAGAAGAAGCAAAGAATCTCGCAAGATAATAAATACATGAATGCAGAAGAAGGGAAGTGGAACTAAAGAGACCAATGGACCAAAATCCAGGCGTAAATGAACAGATCTTAAGAGAATTGGATAAAATGATATGAATGTTAAATAATAGAAGAGAGCGAGGCAGAAGGAAACTAGATGAAGCCATTGAAGAAGCTACGAAAACTCCATTCACCCAAGAAGTACAGTTAGTAGGAATACCCCCAAAGTGCAATTTGCCAGCGTTAACCAATATTTTCGATGGAACTACTTGTGCCATTCAACATATCAAAGCTTATGTTAGATGTATGCTACAATGGGAAAATCATGATGCTGTATTGTGTAAGTATTCTGCATCCAGTATAACAGGCGAAGCGCTGAAATGGTTCGAAGGATTACCCAAGAACACTATAACTTCTTTCAATCATTTGCAGACCACATTCTTAGGGGCATATATAAGTAATAACTCTTCGCGACCTGGTATTGAAGATGTGTTTGGGTTAAAACAAAGGATTGAAGAAATTTTGAAGCATCTAACCATAAGATGGAAGACAATGTGCAGGGACATGGCCGATAGAGTGGATGAGAGATACCTCATTTTATCTTTCATCAATGATATGTTCACAACCAATCTTATGTATATCCAAGTTTTCAGAATAAAAAATATAATCACGATGACTGAGTTGCGAGAATTACAAGAAGAATACATTACTTTGGAGGAGAAACAAAATGAGATGGAATCATACCCAGTTGCGAATACTAGTTCACAAGTAGAGAATGCAAGTTTACTTCCCAAATTGATTAACACAGTGGTGAGCACTTCGCAAACACAACAAGAGAAGGTGATGATTGATAGTCAGCAGAAGCTAGTATCTATGGGAAGTCGAGATCAAGAAGAGTTTGAAAGAGAGAGAAATTTTTATAATCGCGGTGGAAATAATAAAATTCAGAGAATTGGTCAGCCACAAGAGACTTATGGTGGTCAGAGAAAAAATTATCATAGAGAACAGGGAAGTCATAAGATAATATGGGAAGAAATCAAAATGCCACCTTTGAATGCTAGTGTGGAGAAAATCTATGAAGCTATAATTCTGATGGAAGACATAACAACACCTTGGAATATGGAAAAGAGCCACTTCCAAATCACCGAAATCAATAATTTTGCTCTTACCATCATTTTCATGGACACTCAACAAATGACTGCAGGAATATAAAGAGGATCATTCTCAGAATGATAGATCAGGTAAAATTAAATCATTTTCTAATAGGGAACCCACAACCTCAGCTCTTACCGCCCCCGCCAGAAATTTGCAGAGTGAATACAACAAAGGGAGAAGAAACATTTGTAATAGAAGTTGGAGGGAAGGCGAAGAATCTGTTTTGTAACTCTATTGTACACACGTACAAGACAATTGAAGATTTCCACGACAATGTTTTAAGCAGAGTCTTCGCAAGAGATGCTGATGGGAAAGAAATAATGAATATTGTGAAAGCTTCGCCGCTAGAAGAATGGCAAAAGCAGACTATTTCTTTCACTGCACAAGAAGTACCTGAGCCTGGAGAAATACATGATAATTCACTAGTGGTGAGACTAGATATAAACCCGAAACAGAAAGAAGAAGAAGATGAGGATAATGAACTTGAAGATTCATGGGCAATCAATAGGGTTTTAATTGATACGGGAAGCTATGTGAACATCTTATTTTATCATACCTATAAAACTATGGGAGGAAGGGATGAGGATCTAGTACCTTCAACCTAAAAGATCTATGGTTTTAATGGTACTGTCAATAAGACAAAAGGGGAAATCACTATGCGAATTCCATTAAAGGAAATATCTTCTAAGATTATGTTATGCGTGGTAGATGTTGAATCACCATACGACGCCTTAATTGTCCGACCTTGGCTACATGGGATTCTAGGTGTGGCTTTAACTTTCCACCAGTGCATTAAGTTTCCTCATCCCAGTGGTATTGGAGTCATAAAGGGAGATTGGATTGAAGGAAAAAAGTGCTATGAAATTGACATAGAGTCTTGCGAGGAAAGAGCTGCCAAAAAGGAGAATTGGAAGTATAACATCAAACAAAGAAAAAGAAGTGATAGATTGATGGTTGATGCAATAGAGCAGAGAGAAGAAGGTATGCTGCAAAATCAGTACTTGCTGAAAACAACAGGTGGCGAACGTTTAGCAGAAGGGGAGAAAGTAGCAAAAAGCAACAAAAATGCAGAGTAAGAAAGTAGTAAAGGTAAAAAAAAAATTGTGAAATAAAAGAAATATTGAGAAAAGAGGAAGAAATGTATGAATGATTTGTTGCAAAAAAATTCACAAAATATATCTTACTTAATGAAAAATATTAGATTGAGAAATTACAATAGAGCTGAAATGCAAGAGAAGAAAGAGAATAATCATCAGAAAGGGGCAAACCTTTATGGCATACACCCTAGTTCGCGAATAAAATTTCGCAAGAGGAAAATGTAAGACCTAAAGTACGTTATATAAGGGGGTACATGTTGCATGGCTAAGGGATAAGGTTATACCACTGCTGGAACCTGAGTCATGGAGATTGGGGTCAATAAAGCCCATCCAGGAGAGGCACATTAGATTCTCAACTTAAGCATATGACTTGAGTTGGGCGACTAAGGTAATATGGAATCTCCTAAGGAGTGCAGAGTATGATCAAGGCGTCGGGGTACACGGTTGAGCCAAGGGTTCCTGGGTCGTCTGGAACGTATCTGGCTATTCTTGGTAAGTCTTGACTATGATGCACTCGGACTGAAGAAAATCCCACCTAGGGTGCAGTCTCGTAACCATAAGTCATATAGGAAAAAGGGATAATAGGATGCGAAAACAACTGGTTATTGTCAAGACTGTATGGGAGGATCTAGTCTTATATAGTATAAGTACGTCTCCTTGAAGGGGCAACTAGGGGGGAGATAAGGGCGGCATCCTCCATTAGGGAGCTGATAAGTGTCTTAAGATGCAAATGTCATGAGGGTTCTTACTTACGGAAGTATCAATGCTTGTCATATTTGTGCAACAATTATAAAGATGCAAACTGCCAAGAGAAAAAGATAAGACGAGATCAATGGGTTTTTGCATGAAAGCGTAAAGATGTCCTGCGATTTCGTCGCAAGACGGCAATGTCATGGGGCTTTGTTTTCGCAAAAAAAAAATTAGGCATGTCATATTGTCGCAACAAAATTAACAAAACAAGGATAAGAAAAGATCAATGAGTTTTCACATGCAAATATAAGGATGTCCTGCGATTTTGTCGCAATGACAAAAAGTGGCAAAATAAGACCTTTAACTTGGAAGGAAAAATAAGACCACACAAGAGAATAAGATTGAATGAAATCTTGGAAACAAACCAAGAATTATTTCATAACATACATGACTGCGAGATTATGCATAAATGTCTGCGAGATTATGCAGAAATGTCTGCGAAATTGAGGCATAAACATACAAACAGATCTTATTCACAAATGTAATTTGCTCAATCTTTCATATCATAGAACGAATAACAGAGGCAAATATGGGAATGAATAGAATGACAAAATTGTTATTCGTATCTATATGACAGATTTACACATATAGTTAAAGATTAATAGTTATACTAATTAACTATATTGCAAAAAAAAAATTGTTTTCTAATATATGCAGATAGAGACAAGAGAAATTCATATATTGAGGAGTATCAGAAGCTAAAGAAATTCGCAGTAATATATACAAGAGGAAAGGATAAGTATACAAATATTACAAGAAGGCCAAGGAAGAAGTAAAATTATTTATTGATTGATTCTTCATCTTCATCATATTTTTCTCCTTCATCTTCATCAGAACTTTCTTCTTCAGATTCTTCATCTTCATATTCATCAGCTTCACTATCAGATATTACTAGAGAAGGAACATTCTTTGGGATTTCATCTTCCAGACAAGGGTATGCAGGATGACAAATATTGTGGTCATCACATACCATCTTGATAGTGTCATTGCAAAAATAAATCGCATCATTTCCAAAGTTTGCAATAGTAAACTTCATTTGATTCTTCATCCTAGAAAATTTGTCATTACGAGAAAGAAGATTCTTTGCGATCTATTCTTTTTCAGCTTCCAATTCTTCAATCCTTTGGCGAACTCTTCTTTCAGATTCTGAGAACAAAGGACAACAAATTAGTAAAGTAATGGAGATTCAGTTAAAGAAAAGGGTTAGTAGAAAAACAAGAGTAATAACCTTCTTTGTCAGAAATCATATCCTTTATCAGTACCGGGTGTTCAGCTTTAAGACTAACATCTACTCCTAGGTTATTTCTGGCGTCATATAGAAATTTTCGCAGCCCAAGAAAATTCATCATCATCATTTATAAGAAGGTGGGAGCGAACTTGATTTTCCCTCTCAATAAGACTAATATTTTCGCGGATAAGTATATCCCTTTTAATTTGAACATCGAGAAGAGTCTTATAGAAATCCGCCAAAGTTTGAGCACCTTGCTTAGCGATACGGTCTTTATCATCAATAAGGCTACAGTTCTTGGTCCTTAATATATTAATCTCCTCTTTAGAGTTAACATAAAAATGTTTATACTTATTGGCTAATCCCAGGCTGGATCTATGTTCAATTTTTAAGCGGCAAAGTTTGGACCTAAGTTTATCTATGGAAAGAGATTTAATTTTTTCATTTAAAAAGCTATTCAAAGAGTCATTAAGGTGTTCAAGAAGAGTGTTATCATCCATAAAATTTGGAAAAGAACGAAGGGTAACAGCTTCATTAGAGAGACCATAAATGTCTGCGAAGATGATTAACCAAATAAGATAACATTGAAGGATAGAGGAATAAAATAGAAAAAGAAAAACTTCTTACCATAGAGTTGATCGTTCGCTTCTTGAAGGCTAGCAACTTTATTCTTCTGATGGGTCGAATCAGATTCTAATTATTTATTATTTTTGCGAAGACTAATGGCTTCAGTTTCAAGTTCTTCATTTCTCTTGCGAAGATTGATAGCTTCAGCTTCTAGTTCTTCATTCTTGTTGCGAAATTGAAGATTCTTCTTTTCAAGAGCCTTGCGTCTTAATTCCAAATCTGAAGTTACAGCGAAGGAAGCTTTTCCAGCCTGCTGTTGATGGTGGTTTTTAGCTTAGGGTTAATATCGTAAAACATTAAACCCTATCAGTCGGTGACGTCACAATATTTAAATGATAAAGCATTTACTAGGCGCATTTATTGAAAAGCCTTTAATGTGTTTCTAAATAATTATCAGGGTACCTTTTTCAAATATGGTTACGACAAGCCAAACCCTAATTCCCACATGTGCCAATGGAAAATCATGCCAGCCACACCAACCGCGCCAAAGCATGCCAACCATGCTAGACGCACCGCTGTGCCAATGGCAAATCATGCCAGCCAAACCAACCGCGCCAAAGCATGCCAACCATGCTAGCCGCACCTCTGTACCAATGGAAAATCATGCCAGCCACACCAACCGCGCCAAAGCATTCCAATCATGCTAGCCGCACCTCTGTGCCAATGGCAAATCATGCCAGCCACACCAATCGCGCCAAAGCATGCCAACCATGATAGACGCACCTCTGTGCCAATGGAAAATCATGCCATCCACACCAACCGCGCCAAAGCATGCCAACCATGATAGCCTCACCTCTGTGCCAATGGAAAATCATGTCATCCACACCAACCGCGCCAAAACATGCCAACCATGATAGCCGCACCTCTGTGCCAATGGAAAGTCATGCCATCCATACCAACCACGCCAAAGCATGCCAAACATGCTAGCCGCACCTCTGTGCCAATGGAAAATCAAGACACCCACACCAACCGCGCCAAAGCATGCCAACCATGCTAGCCACACCTCTGTGCTAATGACAAATCATGCCAGCCACACCAACCGCGCCAAAGCATGCCAACCATGCTAGCCTCACCTCTGTGCCAATGGAAAATCATGCCAGCCACACCGACCGCGCCATGCCAAATATATCTCGCCATGGCCCCTAATGCCGCGCCATCATGCTGGCCTTCCCCTCGCGGATACCAAAGTGAAGGCGTGCAACAATCAATGGTAACCCTTCAATCCCAGGAGAAAATCCTGGATGCCTAAAGTCACCTCACGACTTTCGCCCAAATCCCTAGCTTGGTCACGCACCTAGCCAAGCTAGCCGCGCCCATGCCAAATATATCTCGCAATGGCCCCTCATGCCGAGCCACCATGCTGGCCTTTCCCTTGCGGCTACCAAAGTGAAGGTGTGCAAAAATCAACGGTTGCCCTTCAATCCCAGGAGAAAATCCTGGCCGCCTAAAGTCACCTCATGACTTTGGCCCAAAACCCTAGCTTGGTCACGCACCTATCCAAGCTAGCCGCTCCATGCCAAATATATCTCGCCATGGCCCCTGATGTCGCACCACCATGCTGGCCTTCCCCACGCGGATACCAAAGTGAAGGCGTGCAACAATCAACGGTTTCCCTTCAATCCTAGGAGAAATTAATCATGGCCATCTAAAGCCACCTCACGAATTATGGCCCAAAACCATAGCTTGGCCACGCACATAGCCAAAGCTATCTGCGCCATGCGCCCAAGGCAAACCCTTGGCCCTACTTTCCAAGACAAACGCCTTTGCCTTGGCCCTAGCCGTGCCACCCTATTGGCCTTCCCTATGCGGGCACCCAAAAAAAGGCGTGCAACAATCAACAGTTGTCCTTCGATCCCAAGAGAAAATACTTTCTATCCAAGGTTACTAGACGACACATGGTAACCTTTGGCCCGAAAACCTAAGTTTGGCCACGCCAAACCATGTCGTGCCAACGGCATGCCAACACATTGGCCCTCACTACGCAGCCACCAAAACAAAGGCATGCAACAATCAACGGTTGCCCTTCGATCCCAGTAGCAAATCCTAGCCATCCAAGGTTACCAGACGACACATGGTAACCTTTGGCCCGAAAACCTAAGTTTGGCCACGCCAACACATTGGCCCTCACTACGCATCCACCAAAATGAAGGCGTGCAATGATCAACGGTTGCCCGTCCTCTCAAGATACAAAATATTGACCGTAGAAGGTCACTAGGCTAACAAGTTCCCCGAGTGCGACTATACAAGCCACAACAACATGATACATGTTTTCCAAAACATTCGAGACATCAACACAAACTGGGGGATTCTTTTTGGGTATTGGTTTGGCTGTTTACAGCGTGCGGCGTACACTATGCCCTTCATAAGGAAGTGTCATAAGGGTGAGGCGGCTAGTAAATATGAGAAGTTATGTGAGAAACGTTCATGGGACATAAAGCCATGCGTTAACAACTTTATGGGACATCAATTCGATAACGTTTCATGAAATCCAGTTTCATACGTTAACCACTTTATGGAACATCAAGTCCATGCATACGGTTACCACCTCCTCCCATTTACTTCCCCACTCCTTAATGAGTACGTTTTCTACTTCGACTTGTATAAATAGGTATTATCTATTTCCATTTGGACAACAAGTTCATTCGGACAAGACAACACTCAGATATAATTACTTGCTAGCTCTCCTCGTGATCTCTCTTAATTTTCTGATAACAAGTCGTAGTAACCCAACTACTCTTCCAGAATCAACTATTCTAGTCTCACCACTTTCCTTGCTTCCCTCCCCAAAACTTACCCATTCTCCTCCACTTTGTGACCAAAGCAAATCTGGAACGACCATTTCTTGGTTTAGGACGGACTTGTACAGATTGATCTCTCAAATCTAAAGTACTCCCTTGCAGTACACTGTTTAGGGTTTAACTTGTTTCTCATCCTCACACCCGCAATTACAGAAATCAGCAGAAAACTATTTTCACCTATAAACAATTGGGAACCACAACGGGAGGTTTGATCTTTCGGTTACAATGTCAGTTTTCAACCATCGATCTCGTTCTTCGACCCAGACGTCAAGATGGTATAGAAAGGTGATCCACTCCGACTCAGCTGCTCGACGGCTCGATTATTAGTCATGACACGACAAGGGATGACTGGGGACTTCTCCGAGGATGGAAGCAAAACCATCCGCCCAGGGATTAACGGCTCAATTATCAGATAACTCAGCAATGACTTGGAAGACTGTGGACTTCCCATGACCATGTTTCTCAAAAAAAAAAACTTGGTCTTGCGCTCAGAAAGTTTATTCTCATCAGAAAACCTGAGAAACCGAGTAAGTCTTATCTAGACAAAAAATACGTGGTTTACTTTTTCAAGTTTTGATAAAACCTATAGCCATGTTTCATCCCATGTCATCTTCCAACACACGGTTCCATGGTTTTCCTGGGATGTCTGAGTCACTTTCATTCATAGCCAAAGACAGTTCAATTCTAAACATTTCATTCAAAAAAAATATATAATCCAAAACCGTCAAGGTAAATTTTGTCCATCAACCCAAGAAAACCAGAAAATCAAAACCATAAACCCGGCGTCTCTTTTGCCTTTCAAAAAAAAACTAAGGATAAGAGGTCTAAAAGACAGAATATATTCAAGGAAAGTTTTTCAGCAGCAGTTTGATCCTTTTGGCAAAGGCCTCCCTCGTACTCTAGAGAGATGCCCTCTTAAGCTTCATCTTCCTGCACAATTTCTTGAATTCCGCTTCCTGCTTCTTCATCATGTCTCTGCGAAAGGACCTTCAACTGCTCCGTCCAAAGACCTTTCAATATCATAAAGTCCTTTAGAGAACCAAGGGACATTGAATTCGAAGCCCATGCACATGTTGTAGGAGCAGAATATCGCAGCAACCTTCACTTTCGAATTATTAATGACGCAACAAAGGACGGCAGACAAAACATGAGAAGGACGTGAAGACTTTGCGAATATATAATAAGTTTACGAATAGACGTCACGATACTTCGCAAGTTTATTACAGTTGTACAAATTTTACTATAAATAGTAGTTCAAATGTTAAAATTGGGGGATGCTGAAAGGAGTGTTAGAAAAAAGTCTTAGGAGAGAGATTTTCAGGAAGGGATTTATTTTTCCTCATCATCTTCTTCCCAAAAAATCTAGAGCTCCAAATATTCATTAATGGAGTCTCAATTGTAAAATCATGTAATTACATACAATCACTAGTGAAGAACCATGGATGTAGATCACATTGATCGAACCATGTAAAAAATCCTTGTGTCTCTTTTACAATTTTAGTACTTTAATCTTCATTTTCATATCAAATAAATTAGATCATCAAATCAAATTAATAGAATTCTACTAAGGGTGTAGTTGTAAGATTTCTTGAAACTACATAATTGGCGCTAGAAACAGGGATGACAAATCTCATCAATATTATCACTACTGGTTGGATAGAGGAGGAGGAAAAGAAATTAGCAATTGTTGGTCATAAAATTACAACAAATCTCGCCATCTGAAGAAGACGAAAAAGAGTAAGATGCATAATGCTCGTTCAAAAAAGAAAAGAAAAGGAGATCAAAGAAACATTTACCAGCAGCAGATTGAGAAGAAAAATCCTTCCCCTAAAAATCATCTATTACTTTCTTAAATTTTTAGATCTGGTCGTTTATAAACAAAATTTTGAAAACACTTTGTAAAAACTTTAATTATTCTTCCGCAAGAATCTGATTTTCTGTCCAAGATTTTGATTCAAAACGAATTTTGATTATAAATTTGTCTTCAATGAATCGTGTTTTGCGAACTTATTAGCTGAATTTCAACAATAGTTGGGATCGAAAATTTTCAGTTGATTTGGGAATTTTTCTGTGAACAAAACTAAAGAAAATTTTGATGACAATTTCCATTCTCCACAAAACTATGCTTGGGCATGAACTTTTCAAGATTTCTCATTGAATCAATTTGTTGTTCGCAGCGATGTAAACTTGCGAAATAAGCACCCAGAACAACTCGTATTCTCACAAAGAAGAACAACTTATAAAAGGAGATCAAACAAGACAATCAGCGAACAAAAGATAGCTCATCGTAAATCAACAACCAATTACGATGAAAATTCATCATCAAACCATCCAAGTTACTATAAAGATTTGAGATAAACCATGGAGAAGTCAACAGTACAGTTAGAACGGGAAGAGCAACAAAAGAAGGAAAGACGTGATGATTTTATTCACTTCGCAAACAACAGATCAGTTCGCATCCTGCAACCCAATTCGCAATAATTCAATTCCAAGCCATCAATAGCATTGCCAACAGTAAAGAAATGCTTTTGAGGATCAGTAACACCCAAGGAAGATCAGTGAAAAGATTGCTTGCAGAAATGTAGACCTCAGAACCAGTTGCGATTCAATCCAACAAACATGAGCCATTGCCTCCAGCTACACCTAGCATACATCCAGAAAATGAAACATTCAATATTGAGCTCTTCAAATTAATTCGAACTGCAACTCCGACTGTTCCCTTGTCCCTAACAGCAACCTATACGAATGAGTTGTTGGTGAAGTGAGCTGTGGGTGAAGTGAGCTGTTGGTGAAGTGAGCTTTGCGAAATTTCTTATACGAATGTTCGCAAAAAATTGACGGAAAGATGGAAAAGTAGTTGCTGCGAATAGAATATTTCTATCTCGAACTCTATTATTTCTTCTCTTCCCTATTCAACAATACGTAACCATGAAAGAATATTCTTTTATTGCTATTCGAACGACGCCTTAGTTCGCATAACTGAACCCAGTTGGCAACAAGTTAGTTTGAGGCAGTCATTTTAGTTCGCAACATCAGTTAGTGAAGACAACAACTACACCCTCATGGGAAGAAGAAAACAACTCAGAATAAGAGAACAACTACTCAGGAAGGAAGAAGAAAGGATGATGGGAAAAATTATATAAGGGATGATAACATCAGAATAAGTTTTACAAATGTCACTACATTTACAGAAATAGGAGCTTGGACAGATGGTCGCAAGTGAAACTGATAAGATGATGGTCACGGGTTCGAGTCTCCATTATAACGCAGAATTTTTGTTTCGCAAATGTTTACATCCTAAACATTTCCTTCGCAGACGTTTACTTTGCGAACAATCGCGGCAAGAATGAATACTTACATTTCCTTCGCAGACGTTTACTTTGCGAACAATCGCGGCAAGAATGAATACTTATATTTCCTTTGCAGACGAATACTTTGCAATAGTGTACAAGAAGCAGGTCAAGAATTTATTTCACATTTCCTTCTCAATTTTCAACCAAATCATATACTTCGCAAGAGACAACAACAAGCCGTAAAAGGTAAGTACCATTTCCTTGAATATTTTATTTACAGAAGACAAAATATTTTTGATTTTATTTACCAAAAGCGATATACTCGCAAGATTTCTAAAATTTCTAAGATTTCAAAACATTTCAAAGATTTTTTAGATTAGAGAAAAGCGATACAATCGCAAGATTCAAAAATAAATTCATCGCAAAAATTTAAAGATTTCAAAAATTTCAAAGACTTCAAAATTACAAAAAACAGAGAAAAATAAATTTATATATTTCTATAGGACATTTTTGATTTAAATACGCGATATGAATACTTCTTACATTTCTTCAAGAATTGAAACAAAAAGGTAATCAGTATATTTGTTCGCAACAGAACGTATTTTGAAAAACAAGAAAAGGAAATGAGGCATTTCGCAACATGAAAAATTTATGATGAGTTTTTACGAATAAAAAGAATTTTGATTCGATTTATAAAAGGCGAAAAAATACCGCCAAAAATCAATTGCGATTAGCTTTCATTAAAGAAAGACGCAAATATTACTTGCGATTATGTTTCATAAAAGAAAGACGCAAACTGTGATTAGCTTTCAACAAAGAAAGAAAGCCGCAGAAATTTTACACATGCAAACCTTTGTGGCGTACACCCTAGTTCGCGAAGCAACATTTCGTAAGAGGCAAAGTCCTAAAGTACGTCATTTAATGGGGTACCTATAAGCATGGCTCAGGGAAACCGGAACACCACCAAGGAACTTGAGTACATGGAAATTACGGGGTACATAACCCAAAAGCGGGGTACCTATCCGGGTTAGACACCTTGGATTCTCAACCTAATCTTGCGATGTAACATGATTTAGGTTGGGCGACTAAGGCATACTGTCTTTCTCAAGAAGTGCAGAAAACGATCAAGGCGCCGAGGTACACGGTTGAGTCAAGAGTGCCGGATGGGCTTGAAGCACATCTGCCATTATTGACAAGTCTTGGCAAATGATGCACTTGGCCCAAAGATACCCCATAGGGTGCAACCTCGTAACTATAAGCCCTATAGGCAAAAAGGATAAGAGGTTGCGAACAAAAGCTGGTTGTTGGCAGAATCGGATGGGAAGAGCTAACCTTGTATGGTCGATGTACGCTTCCTTGAAGGGGCAACCAGGGGGAAGATAAAGGGCAGCACCCTCCATTAGGGAGCTGATACGTGCTATAAGACGCAAATGTCATGAGGCTTTTTGTTCGCAAGAACATAAAGGCTTGTCATATTTGTGCAACAACTGAACTTCTGCGAGCCTTCTAAAAAAAAAAAAAAAAGAACTTGCAGAACATAACAAAGAGGTTAAGATGAGATCAATGGGTTTTTGCATGAAAATGTAAAGACGTCTTGCGATTTCATCGTAAGACGGCAATGTCATGGGGCTTTATGTTCGCAAGAATATTTAGGCCTGTCATATTGTCGCAACACTTCCTGAAGAGGCTAAAATACTATACAAAAAAGTTAAGGCAAGATCAATGGGTCTCTACATGCGAATGTAAGGACGTCCTACGATTTTGTCGCAAAAAGAAAGAAACGTGGCAAAATAAGACCTTTAACTAGGAAGGCAAAATAAGACCACAAGAGAATACGCAAATAAAATTGCGAAGATGATTATATGTAAGCAAACAAGCTTGCGAACATATATACTGAAATGAAATTGAGATTATACATCTTTAATATTTTAATTATATTATATCATGCGAGACTAATAGTGCAGGAATGGAAGCAATTTAAAGCTACATCAATTTTGCCGCGACAAAATGAGCTAAGTAAAACAAGCATTAGATATACATTACAATAGATAAGCACTCGCATCATACAAGCATCATACTCGCATCATAAAAGCATTGCATAAGCATTTCATGGCATAAGCATCGCATACACATTTCATAACATAATCATTACATAAATATTATATTCACACAAGTATTTTACAAAATTTTACAGAGTAATACTGCGAAAGTTCGCAGGACCATTCATAATTCGCAGGACTATTCATATTTCGCAACACTATTCGCAGCACTATTCACAACACTATTCACAGCACTATTATGAGGCAGAGGTAGGATAAGAATAAAGAACCAATTCGTTCATTCAACATTTTTTCAAGGATTCTACTCTCAGAGATAAAGAACAGAGGCAACTATGGGTACTAAGAAAACATTTTATGTTCTTTATCTTCTCAACAAGAATCCTAACCAAAAATGGAGTAATAATTTCACATGAACAGAGGCAATATTTATCACTCTCATTCAAGGAAGCATACTTCTTATATTTCGAGGATTAAATACTTCTTATACTTCTTAAGGATACTTCATACTTCCTATATATTTCAAGGATTGAGTACTTCTTCTGCTTCTTCTGAGATACTTCATATTTCTTCAAGAATACTTCGCATACTTCATACTTCGCAAGAGGATACTTCTAATTACTTCTTAAAGCTTCAGAACTTCGCAAAAGAATAGAGGCAAGTATATACTTTTCAAGACCAGTATTCTTTCGCTCGTTCCTACAACAACAAAAATCAAAGACTATTACAACAACGGATTCTTTCTTAAAGATCGCTTTTCAAGCAATATTCAAGAAAAAATAGGCAAGATGTAGGAGCAGAATATCGCAGCAACCTTCACTTGCGAATTATTAATGACGCAACAAAGGACGGCAGACAAAACATGAGAAGGGCGTGAAGACTTTGCGAATATAGAATAAGTTTACGAATAGACGTCGCGATACTTCGCAAGTTTATTACAGTTGTACAAATCACTATAAATAGTAGTTCAAATGTTAAAATTGGGGGATGTTGAAAGGAGTGTTAGAAAAAAGTCTTAGGAGAGAGATTTTTAGGAAGGGATTTATTTTTCTTCATCATCTTCTTCCCAAAAAATCTAGAGCTCCAAATATTCATTAATGGAGTCTCAATTGTAAAATCATGTAATTACATACAATCACTAGTGAAGAACCATGGATGTAGATCACATTGATCGAACCATGTAAAAAATCCTTGTGTCTCTTTTACAATTTTAGTACTTTAATCTTCATTTTCATATCAAACAAATTATATCATCAAATCAAATTAATAGAATTCTACTGAGGGTGTAGTTGTAAGATTTCTTGCAACTACACATGTCACGATGGAACTTCCATCTCGAGATTACATCCTCAGAAACTGTATGACCAGTCACGTTGCACATCTCATCAATCGAAGACAATGCCTCCTCCACACGCTTGACCAACGCATGTCGACTAGTGATCTTCTTAGTCGTGGCAATGTGACCATAGCTCTCCCAAATTTTGGTGTACAATGCCGCATGTTTAGCTGAAATGCTAAATCCATCAATCAACACATGACCCGAGAAAGGGGCCAGATACGGGGGATTGAAGGTGGCACCTACAACTGAATCAACAACCATCAAGATATCCCTAACCACAATTTCACCAGTGAACCCTAGAGTGCCCTCCACTGTCTGGGTCGTGCTAACACCTTCAGGACGATGGATCCCCATGTCCAAGTCGCTAGCTGGCACGGTCTCCGCAATGGGAAGTACGGCCATGCCTTTACTCTGGTGGTCTTCCACTTCAATATCATCCCCAAGAACGGTTTCCTCCTAAAAATAAAAATTTAGTTTTACTGCAAAAAAAAAAAAAAGGAAAAAGGAAAAAGAAGAAGAGGAAGGGCATGGAGATACTACACCAAAACGGCCATTTAGGGACGTTTATAAACGTTGCGCATAATTTGTGCAACGGAAATAAACGTTGGAAAAATGGCGTTGCACATTGATGTGCAACACATATTATCCGTTGCAAAAATTAATTTGTACAACGCTTATAAACGCTGCACAACCGTTGCACCTTTTCTTATTTGTGCAACGTATATGTTAATTTGTGCAACGGATATAATTTATAGAATAACACTTTTGTAGGTCCCATTTTGAATTTGACAACGTTTTATTTATTTGGTTACAGTTACATCCGTTGCGCATTTCCGGTAAATTGTGCAACGTATAAATTTACAACGCTAATATCCGTTGCGGAATATTATTCAGGTAAAAAAATAATAACCGCCGGCATAAATTCCGGCAGATTTCTGCTCCTGAATTGCAATCGACCAAGAACAATTACTGATCATCACAATTCATCAAGAACGATCCATATATCAACAATTATTGATCTCTGCAATTAATGTATAGTAATAAACAAGTCATTAACGATGAACATGAGGTGTTTGACAAAAAAATCATAGGGAGTCTACGGTTTGTGCAATTCCCTAAGTTTGTTCCCTGTAACCATGGCATCACCGATAGAACATCACTGCCAAGCACATATCTTCATCTCTCGGTATTGGCATCAGTTCGACACAGTTTCCAGCTCCAGCGCAATTCCAACCCATAGTAACCAGCAACAACCCTTGTAAACATCCGCAAGTCACGACTCCACTACAGCATCAACACAATGGACAGCAGCAACACTTCAGCTCGACTGCAAACCAACTTACACAATCACCTTCATTCACTGACCTTCACAGCCACTACTCATTGCAGACAACCCATTCTGGCCACGGTAGCCAACAAATCTCAGCTCCTACACGTACTCCAGAACTGTCTATAATCACCATCACACATTAGTTCAATCAGCAACCAACAGAAGCTGGTACATAACTAATCTCTCTTGCTTTTTGTCAAACACCTGCTGTGTGTATTCAACTGCTGGCCTTTGTTCTCTTCTTTTGGCTCCATTTATTCCCAAATTCAAGTTCCCTGCAAAGCATAACCAAACCCATAACCCCATTTAGTGTAAAAATGTTCAATCACTACTCAAGTCCCCAACAAAAATAACTCCCTTGTTACGTCGACATGAGTATCCAACTTTATAACAGAGTGTGGTCCTGGATGTAACAAGATAGATAATTAAGAATCACTAAGAAAACAAAAACATCCTTCAATAACGAGAAAAGGTAATCGACCAAGATGTCTTCGCATCTGTACAAGTCGCGCTTCAAGCCTAGCAAGCACAGTTGTACGCTCAAACCCTTGTTTATCATGAGCTGGCTCAACAAAGTTAGCCTCCAGTACACCTGTATTTGGAACACACCAGATTAGATGTTCATCTGGCCTCAACTGATCACTGTAAGATATATTATTACAAACAATGAATACCTATTAACTTCCTGTGATAAACACTGAATCCTTGGACATCAATATGGTCTTTACTCTTTAGCGTCCTTTACAAATCCCATTGTCATAGTTGCAACCACCTGATATCCAAGCAGGAAAGACCAAGTTCAAAGTTTAGGCTAGATAGCTTTCATGGATATCAGCTAAGTATTCATTGTGTAGTAAGAAGAAAGAACTCCTACATTAGGATCCTTCAGCATACCGTCAGCACCATGTTGTGGCCTATAAGTAATCTCTTGAGCTAACATCATATCATTAATGAGATTGTGATAAACAATATCTTTACCACGGAGAACCATTCGGAAGCGAAGTGGAATACTAAGATAGAGAATAGATGCATAGCTCTGCAACATTGAGATAATGGTTCTAAGTAAAAAGATCACCGAAAAGAATCCAGACAAAAAAGAGAGGCAAGAAACAAGTATATTTTTAGCGAGTACAAGGACCAAAGGTAAATTAACTTGGTCTGGAAACTGGTAAAAGAGTAAGAAAAAACTTAATGATCATAGAATGTGATACACATCAGGGATAACACAACATAATAACATACCCTTAACGAGTGCCGATAGGTCAGGTAGTGTATAGAGTTAGGGAATTTTTTCGCCATCTCTATCTTCTTCTCGTCTCGGTTGACCCCTCTTATTTGGATGTCCTGTCACATTTCAGACAATTTTATTAGCCTGAACCACATGGATAAAACTGATATTAATCCATAGTACAAACATATTAACAGTAAAGTCATTTTATATTTCTGAATTAAGTATTTACACTACAACATTACATTCTTGGCATCCATACATACAGGATTGGCATCCATACATACAGGATTTCCTAGAAGCCTGGTCATAGAGAATAACCATAAAAAAGTCGATGCTTAAGAGGTTGTTCCGATTAGGGAAAGACATGAAGTGGCTCTAAATGGCTCTAATTGGAATCCATACATACAGCACAGCAATAACATATGCACAACCGCCATTTAAACCCAAGTTAAACCCAATATCTTTTTCATCTGAGTAACTTAGATACATGGTATCCAAAACACCATAAACGGGAGCTTTATGAGATTGCTTGGCACTTGGTAGCAGAAATGGGTTTCTGAACACTGCAAATCGGCATGTTTTTCATCAATGAAGGGTTTGTTAATGAGAAAGCAGAAATGGGTCTCTGAACACTGCATTTCACTGAACACCTTCCTTCACTTGATAATGAAACCCCTCTTCTCCCACTTTATACATACAACAAACAAGGAAATTTCAATCAATACAAATAACAAAATTGTACCATTCTAGAACCTTATCCAATGTATTTCTAGAATATATCAAATCCATAAGATGCTAATGTAAAGAAAAATAGCTTGTTAAACTTGATAATCAGTAACAGTCGATACAAACTCAATAGATGCTAATGTAAAGCAACATCATAAACTGAACCAGATGATTAAATACCTTTGGTATCCTCTTATGAGAGCTTGAACAACCCGTATTTCTCGAGTAGACTACGAATAATCCAGGTTAGACTCATATCAACCTCAAACCCACACAGATATGAAAGCTGTGTATGAACAAGTTTCATATCAACTTCAAATCTACACAAAACTAAAACTGAAATAAAAAACAAACCCATGCTTTGAAAGTTAGAAACTGCAACTAAGTACAAATCACATACACAAAATAAGAAAATCTTTACAAAATAACATCCAAAGAGCTGGATCTGAATAAACTACTAAAATCAAAAATAAACCTATGCTTTGAAACCAAGACAAAACACAAATAACACCTATGAAACAGGTAAATCCTTACCATATAACTTCTATCAAAGTAAAACCCCCAGTTCTGTGAGATAAAATTCACAGATTTAGGTATAAATCAAGCATCATAAAAGATAAAAAAAATAAATTGAGGGTTTATACCTGATGAATCAACCAACTCTTAGATGATAATCGATTCGAACTATCAGATAGTGTGTTGGTTTTCAAAATCAGGAACAAATTTGATTTTCTAGGGTTACGAAAATTCTAAAAAGTTACAGATCTAGATTTCTGGTATACATGTACTGATTATGGTATAAATATGAAGAAATAATGAACTTAGATTTGTGGTTGTTCTGCTGAAATCATAGGGAGTCTAGGGTTTTTGTCGGTAAGAAGAATGGTGTTGAACGAGAGAGAGAGAGAGAGAGAGAGCGAGATAGAAGGGGTTTTTTCTTTTTCCCGGGCTATTCTGAAGAAATGAAAAATAGAAACTAAAATTTCAGGGTAAACCTAAAATCTAAGCAGATAAGATGATGAAGAAGAAGAGAGAAATTTTTTTCTCCTATATCGAACTGGAGTACTGAAATGAAGAAATGAAAGAGACAGAACTGGGATAGGTTGTCTGAAAATATGGGTGTTTTTATTTCCAAAAATAATTAAGAAAAAATAGGAAGAATTGTCTGAAAATTTTTTAGATGTGCATTTCATGTTCTTAAATGATGAAATTAGAGGAAAAAAATGGGGGGAAGGTTTTGTTAATTTTAAGTTTGAGAGGGAGAATGAATTGGGTGAAAAATTGAGGGGGAAAAATTGAGGGAAACCAATTTTAATACTTTTAAAAAAATTAAGAAAAAAAAATCAGAAAATTAATTAAAAAACAAAAAAAACTAATATTACAAGAAAACCACGGGTTGTGCAACGGTTCTAAGAGTTGACATACGTTGCACCCCTAATATAAATAAATGGAATATTAGTAAATGGGATATATATATTATGTGCAACGGATATTATGGTGCGCAACGTATATAGACGTTGCACCGTGTGCAACATCTATATACGTTGCGCACCTCCGAAAATTAAGCGTTGCTAAAACCGGGATTTGGTGTAGTGAGAAGACTCACTGATCCACTTTCATACCGACTAGAAGATGATTCATCACTTCTATCGAAAGAACCACTCCCGCCATCTCTGGACTCTGAGCTTTCATATTTCTCGGATTCCCATCCGTCATGGGTAGGCTCAGCATTGCTGCTTTCTGTCTCAAGAGGTGTTGTTTTCTGACTACGTGCAAGTTTAGCAAAGGCGTTCACACTGATGAGACCCTGGGCAAGGCACAAGGACAAACACTCAAGATTGAGACAGAGACATATGTAATTTGACTAAGTCAGGAAGAAAATTATACGTACTCTCATATTGGAAGAGCTAAAAGTCGGGAGAGCCTCCAGACCCGACTGAAGACCACCTGCTCGATTCTTAGACCTTCGCTCCTTCTCTTGGGGACTGTCCACGTCCAGACCAATGGGTTTCCTTTTGGTTTAAGAAGTATCCCTCAACAACGGATGTTTTTCTAAAATCTCTGCGGAAGGCCTGCCGCGAGTGTTCTCTACTACGGCTTTCATAAATTCCTGGATGACGAGGAATACACTTTGCCAGAATGCGTTATACTTGGAGGTAGTCGACGGATTTCGTTCCGAAAATAAGAAAGGGAGGATTCTGCCCGGCACGAGGACACTAGCATCAAGAAAGTATGATAATGGATCCTATGGAGCCGCCAGTTAACGAACGAGAGGGACCCTTTGGTCGAAACCCATATTCCGAGATGCTCGCTCAATATTATAAGAGACTTCCTGACACGATCCTCGAAAGAAAAACGGTATATAACCATACGTGTATTTTCGCATGAATACAATCTCACTGACACCCAGATTGCCTCCATCAGAAAGCAAAGACATGTTTGGAGCAGAAACAAAGTACTAATCTGAGTTATGGATGCATTCGTTGGAGACCATGGACGAAAATTAACTGCGTGCGAGCTGTCAAGGGGACCCGACCAGTTTCGAACTAGTCTTGGGACGCCTATTCAACCAGCGCAGTATCCTTGAGCCACCCCAAGACTCGGGAAGTACAGCCAACGGTTTTGGGGCATACTTCTCGAAATGCTCCCATAGCCACGCCTGGAGAAAGGAGGCATGAACATACGAATCTACTTTCATGTAGCCATTCGAGGAACGCATGTACGAAACCAGCTGGTCCAGGTGTGCATACAGAGAACCAAGAAACAAACCACCAAGGGGGAGAACGACACCTTTTGCCAATTTTATGGAAAACTTGATAAGTCCATGTCTTATCTCTTTCTTACCCGAGCCGTCATCAAAAGTATCTCTGGATAGCCAAAAAGAAAAGAACGTCGCAACATGAAGTGTACTATTCTTCTGGTTCGACTCTAACGCGGTAGGAAACCACTGAGACACCCACCATTCATAGAAGCACTTCATCTAATTTTCTTTTCGAACGAATCCTTTTGATTTCGCAACCAGGGAGGCATGCATTTCTTCTTCATCTGCGGACAACTTAACATTAAGGTTTCCAACTACAGGAAGGTTCAGCAGTACAACCACGCTCTCCAAGGAAATAGTCATTTCGCCCTATCTTCATACGGCCGTGTGGGTGTCCAGACACCATCTGGAAACAAAAGCGACCAATCCTAGAATATCTTTCCTAATCTGAAGCACTGCGGAATCCGCAACAGCATCAGCGATCTGCACCTTGGTCAAATTAGTTCTTACGTGCTCTTGGCTCATCATGAACTGGATCCATTTATCGAAGGAACGCAATGGACTCACTGAGGCTTTGAAATCAATAAAATAAGCGGAATACTCCTTCCTATGAAGACAAAACCGTATCACGTTCCCAAGAGGAACCGACCGATCCCCTCCCTCACTCTCCGGACTGGTCAGAAGCAGCAGCAAATGCTTAAGAGGACTTCTCCTGACAGAGATTATCGTAAATAATTCATCATCCACGTTTGGCTTGGAGTTACCAACGTCCTTCAGTATGGAAGAATTTTTCTCAAGCGACGTCATAACAAATATTCTCTCACAATACTTCCACTTTCCAAACAACTACAACGGAACAATACAATGAGAAATTATTTCGGAAAGTGGACGGAAGTCATCTTTTCACCCAAGACGCAGGCCAGTCTGTTTCAAGGACGTACCCTGCAGCATGGAATCCTTATCCAACCGAGAAGGTGAGCCCCACCATGGTAACCATGCACACAACCATACCAAAACAAGGAGAAAACCCTAAAAACTAGGTTTTCGTGAGAAGACATGGCATTATTGTCACGTGCCTACCTTGCACAGTGCGAAGGGGCGGTCAACGTTACTATGGTACTCATGCCTAAGTGTCATGACAATCTAGGGAAAAAATACCTAAGGTTCATGCCAACATTTCTACAAGGTCATGAAAAGGCACGCATGCGACTAGGGTTTACACCAGCAAAAAAAAAAAGTTAAAGAGAAGTGTTGGAAGATATACCTGGGATTTTCTCGTCCGCTCTGCTTTACTGTTGTCGCACGGCTGGGAATAATGAATAGGCGTGAAACAAAAGAGAAGCCGGTCCTACTTTTAAATATACATGGTACGTGGGAGTTTGAACAAAGAGAGGATTTTTTATTTTAAGCCAAGAAGGGAAAAGAGGAAATCGGTCTCGTAAAGACCAATTTCCATGCCCAAGACCGCTCACACCATTTCCGCGGCCCCCACTAAGGCCACGCCATGCCAAACCGCACCTCACCTTGTCACGTCCCCGGCCAAGCCCTCGATCCATCACCGCGGCCCCACCACGCCTAGCCGCCCCTGCATGTTCCGCCATGCCATTGCCGCGGCCAGGACCATGCCACTTCTTGGCCCCTCGATCCAAGCCATCCACTCGCTCCGACTTCCAATACCGCTCCCCCTTTTCCTTGGAGATGTACAACCAGACCAAGCTGGTAAATTTCATATCAACACTCCACGGTCTGCATTCCAAGTATGACTTACACAGGGCCGCCAACACGGGAAGCCAAAACTCCATTCACCACTCAAAAGGTTAGTCGCATTCTCCTGACTATCTTTGCAATGATTTATTCCTTGATTCCGTCCTTGACTGTCACCATCATATGCTTACCTCGCAACAAGGAACCTGTTCCGAGCTAAGGAGGGGACTAAATATTGATGGTGGTTTTTAGCTTAGGGTTAAAATCGTAAAACACTAAACCCTAGCAGTCAGTGACGTCACAACATTTACGTGATAAAGCATTTACTAGGCGCATTTATTGAAAAGACTTTAATGTGTCTCTAAATAATTATCGGGGTACCTTTTTCAAATTAGGGTTACGACAAGCCAAACCCTAATTCCCACGTGTGCCAATGGAAAATCATGCCAGCCACACCAACAGCGCCAAAGAATGACAACCATGCTAGACGCACCTCTGTGCCAATGGAAAATCATGCCAGCCACACCAACCGCGCCAAAGCATGTTAACCATACTAGCCGCACCTCTGTGCCAATGGAAAATCATGCTAGCCACACCAACCGCGCCAAAGTATGTCAACCATGCTAGCCGCACCTCTGTGCCAATGGAAAATCATGACAGCCACACAAACCTCGCCAAAGAATGCCAACCATGCTAGCCGCACCTCTGTGCCAATGGAAAATCATGCCAGCCACACCAATCGCGCCAAAGCATTCCAACCATGATAGTCACACCTCTGTTCCAATGGCAAATCATGCCATCCACACCGACCGTGCCATGCAAATATATCTCGCCACGTCCCCTCACGCCGCACCACCATGCTGGCCTTCCCCTCGCGGCTACCAAAGTGAATGCGTGCAACAATCAATGGTTGCCCTTCAATCCCAGGAGCAAATCCTGGCGACCTAAAGTCACCTCACGACTTTGGCCCAAAACCCTAGCTTGGTCATGCACCAAGCCAAGCTAGCCGCGCCATGCCAAATATATCTCGTCATGGCCCCTCATGCCGCGCCACCATGCTGGCCTTCCCCTCGCGCCTACCAAAGTGAAGGCGTGCAACAATCAACGGTTGCCCTTTAATCCCAGAAGCAAATCATGTCCGCCTAAAGTCACCTCACGAATTTGGCCCAAAACCCTAGCTTGGTCACACACCTAGCCAAGCTAGCCGTGCCATGCCAAATATATATCGCCATGGCCCCTCATGCCGCGCCACCATGCTGGCCTTCCCCACGCGGCTACCAAAGTGAAGGCATGCAACAATTAACGGTTGCCCTTCAATCCTAGGAGAAAATCCTGGTCATCTAAAGTCACCTCACGACTTTTGTCCCAAAACCATAGATTGGTCACGCACATAGCCAAAGATATCCGCGCCATGCGCCCAAGGCAAACCCTTGGCCCCACCTTCCAAGCCAAACGCCCTTGCGTTGGCCCTAGCCGTGACACCCTGTTGGCCTTCCCTACACGGCCACCAAAAAAAAGGCGTGCAAAAATCAACGGTTGCCCTTCGATCCTATGAGAAAATCCTAGCCATCCAAGGTTACCAGACGACACATGGTAACCTTTGGCCCAAAAACCTAAGTTTGGCCACGCCAAACCATGCCGTGCTAACGGCATGCCAACACATTAGCCCTCACTACATGGCCACCAAAACAAAGGTCTGCAACAATCAACGGTTTCCCTTCGATCCCAGGAGCAAATCCTAGCCAACCAAGGTTACCAGATGACACATGGTAACCTTTGGCCCTAAAACCTAAGTTTGGACATGCCAAACCATGCCGTGCCATCGGCATGCCAACACATTGTCCCTCACTACGTGGCCACCAAAACAAAGGCGTGCCACAATCAACGGTTGCCCTTCGTTCCCAGGATCAAATCCTAGCCATCCAAGGTTACCAGACGACACATGGTAACCGTTGGCCCGAAAACCTAAGTTTGGCCACGCCAAACCATGCCGTGCCAACGGCATGCCAACACATTGGTCCTCACTATGCGGCCACCAAAACGAAGGCGTGCAACGATCAACCATTGCCCCTCCTCTTAAGATGCAAAATATTGATCGTCGAAGGTCACCAGGCTAACAAGTTCCCCGAGAGCGACTTGCCAAGCCACAACAACATGCTACATGTTTTCCAAAACATTCGAGACATCAACACAAACTGGGGGATTCTTTTTGGGTATTGGTTTGGCGGTTTACAGCGTGCGGCATACACTACACACTTCATAAGGAAGTGTCATAAGGGCGAGGCGACTAGTAAATATGGGAAGTTATATGAGAAACGTTCATGGGACATAAAGCCATCCGTTTTATGGGACATCAATTCCATAACGTTTCATGAAAACCAGTTTCATACGTTAACCACTTTATGGAACATCAATTCCATGCATATGGTTACCACCTCCTCCCATTTACTTCCCCACTCCTTAATGAGTACGTTTTATACTTCAACTTGTATAAATAGGTCTTACCTATTTCTATTTGGACAACAAGTTCATTCAGACAAGACAACACTCAGAAATACTTACTTGCTAGATATCCTCGTGAGCTCTCTTACTTTTCTGATAACAAGTCGTAGTAACCCAACTACTCTTCCAGAATCAACTATTCTAGTCTCACCACTTTCCTTGCTTCCCTCCCCAAAACCAACCCATTCTCCTCCACTTTGTGACCGAAGCAAGTCTGGAACGTCCATTTCTTGGTTTAGGCCGGACTTGTATAGATTGATCTCTCGAATTAAAAGTACTCCCTTGTAGTACATTGTTTAGGGTTTAAATTATTTCTTATCCTCACACCCGCAATTACCGAAATCAACTGAAACTATTTTCACCTATAAACACCTGCAAAATAAAATAAAAAATTATCCAAACATAATTATGAAATGCAACTACGAGGAAGAGAAAATAGAGAGATGAAAGCATACCAGAATTCCAAGTGAATTCAAGAATCTGGGAGTTATTGATCTAGAAATTCCGCGAAGAGAATCGTTATCGACCAATATGGGAGCATCACATATATTCGCAAGAGCTTTGCACGTGTTGGTGAGAGGCACATCTCCAAGCCCTTGCATGGTATCAGAGAAGATGTTGGACATTTGGACCATAAAAGATTCAGATGAAGAACTCTTCTTTGCAAAAAAAGTATCAATATCGTCATCACTAACATCATCATCATCATCTTCATCGCTGGAAATTTCTCTAAGAAGAAGATTTAAAGAAGAGGGAGATTGAACTTATCGTTTCTTTGAAGGAGGAGCAGTAGATTTCTCCTTGCGAATAACACCTTTGCCTTTACCCTTGGTCTTCGCAACTTTAGTAGGCTCTTCTCTTTTAATGATAACCTTCACACAGATATAAAGATAAGAAATAGAGACAACAATATATTGTTAAAAATTACAAAAGAATATTTCTTACTTCATCTGTGAGTGAGCGAAGAACTGATAAAGTGCAAGCTTTCCCAGTTCTGTAGTAGCTTTCTTTCAACTTTTCAATCTGGAGAATTTCGCAAGAATTAGTGAACAAAAAAGTAAAAATATCCCAAAAATTATAAATTGAATGAAATTTAAGAAACATACTTCTTTCTCCTTCTCGGGCCAGTTAAAAACCAAGGGTTGATAGGTAGTGAGATTCACAGGAAGAATATTTGAGCCAGCAATACAAGGCCCCTTCAGATTCAATGGAAAAACGCACCACTTGTCATCTTTAGATTTACGTGGAATATTATTCTTACCAGAATGCCAATCAATATCATGCATAAGAAGTTTGTCATCAGCGATATTGTCTTTTATCTTCAAATGAACACCCCAGCGAGTGCTCTCTTTCTTCATGGGTATTATTTCGTAATTTTCAAAGAAACCATCTACTGTATATTTTTCTGCGAATATTTCTAAATCTTGCAGTTGAGGATGTATAACTTTATTTGGGTAAAGAGATATTCCATGATCATCCCGGTTGGCGAACTCAAGAATTAAGCGGATGCAGTCACCACTTAATTGATAGATGGCTCGCGAAAAATTCGCATGAGCAAGAATTTCATAGAACAAAGGAAGAGTTGGATCATACAAAGGGATGGGAAGACCAGCGAGAATCTGACCTAGCAAAATTATAATTTCTTCACCACTACATTGATGATCAGATAACAGTTCAGTGGAGAGGATAGACTTAACATTCTGACCAGGGATGGTGGAGAGTGTAAAACCTCTAACTTCGTGATCTTTCTGAACCTCTTCGAAAGCTTTCTCATTTTTATGACCACTAGGGGGAATATATGAGTATGGGAATGAAGAAGAGAGTAAAAAATCGAAAGAATAAGAATCGAGAAAAATTACAGCAACATGAGCGGAATTTACGGAAGAACGGTGAAAAGAAAATAAGAGAGAAGGTAAAAAAGAAGAGAAGAGAATAATGAGGAGAGTATATATAGAGAGAATAATTCTCGAGAAAATAAACACATTTAATGCGAAGATTAGACGTGAACGGTTGAAAAAGACGTGTCAGGAATTGAATGGAAGAAGAGATACGTGTAGAAAAATTCAAAAAAAATATAGAATTGTGAAAGTACAGAAATCACATTGAAAGATAAGTAGCTGCGGCATTTTGAAGTGCAATTTCTCATGAAATTCTCCCATTCGCAGAGAAGACATGAGAAGAGGCAAGATGTAGGATCAGAAGACATCAACAACAACACTCTTGCAAAATCTTCAACAACGCATTGTAAATATCGCAGGTCAATTGTAGAAGTGACGTAACATATGACGAAAGCATAAACATGAAGAAAACATGTTGATCTAGAGAAATTTAGGATGTTCGCGAATATATACATTTGTAAGCCTGCGAAATACCGCAATCCAGATCCGCAATTAAAGGACATCTTAGCTGTCATCCACTGTGTAATATCCTATATAATGGGGACGAATAGACTCAAAAGAGAGAGATCAATTTTGGAGTGTTGAGAAAGTTTTTAGGAGAGATAAAGTCTAAAAGAGTGATTGTACTCTTGATTTCTTTCCTTTCTTGTAACATTTTCTAAGAATCAATTAATAAAAAAAGTTGTTCTTAATCTTAAAGATGGATTGATTATATGAATTCTTGTGAGGGGTGTATTATAGGATTTCCTGCAACTACACTCCACTTGATACTACAACATGACATCAACAACTTCTTCTTTCCCTCCCTCAAACATATGACCAACACCGGTAAGAATTCCATCCAAAGCATTACACTTTTTTGGTTCTCTTATGGATAATTAATTCATTGAAACATTATCAGTCATGTCTTCAACAAAAGCCAAACCTTCAGTTGAAACACAACTTGAAGAAGATGAAGAAGAAGCAACACATGAAGAAGAAGAAGAAGAAGAAGAAGAAGAAGAAGAAGGATTTTCGAATTGAACTTCAAAACTTGTATTCCCTTAGATTTGCAGTATATAACAAGAAAATTCAAATCTAAATCAGACCGAATGATTTGAAGTACACCATTAATATCAGAAAGAATCACAAACAGGACTTGAGAAAGAATACTCCAAGAACGTAACACAAGACTTTGCATCTCCTTGAAGGTAGTTGATTCGTAGATAACATGACAGATGCTTAAGTTGCAAAAGTTGATCTCTGCGACAACCATATTTACCTGGAAAAAGAAGAAAATCTGTAAATTACAAAGCATAATAAGTTACAAGTTGAAAGCAACCAACCAAAGTTGTTTCCATAACTAGAAGCAACTACCGCAGGTTGTTTAGAGAAATTATTGAAAGAAACCAACCCAAGTTGTTCCCACAACTAGAAGCAACTACGACAAGTTGTTTTCATAATTGGAAAAAACTTGGACATTTTTTCCTGGGATTCAATAACAACGACATTCTATATATAAACAGGTTGACAAGCTACAATTTTTCCTTAGATTGATTATGTGATTCATCATGTCCTGTAGCTTAAAATCTGGTCATGACGCAAATCACTCGGGGCTGCGCCCCTCGTGAGAAGAATATTCAGGGTAGTCAGTGGAAAAAGATGAAGTATACACATCATAAACTACATTGTTGTTAGTGAATATGTGATTCGGCATGTATCAGGTTCAATAACTACATTGGAACACCAACAATACACATAAAAAACTAATAATATGAACTAATATTCAGTTTCAGAAACAATATGACCTGAAACTACATGAGATTTGTTTATTAACAATTTATGAGTAATTGTTATCAATTTCATTCTGATTTCAAAATGATAATCATGGACTGAAAAAATGATTTATTCATTCAAAAGGTATAAACCTATCAAATTCACGGTATGAACACAACAAAACAATTTTTAAATTACATTATTCAGAACAAAATGTTAAACACAAAAGAAAGATTATAGCAAAATCTTACCTGTTAACGAGATTGAACTTGAATAATGAAGTGGACCTCTGCAATCGATGATTCAATCAAACTCAAACAATGGAAGAAGCTTACTGAAGTAAATCTTCAGACTCAAATAATCGATGATGCAATAGAAAACTGAAGTAGATCTTCAATGATTCGAATATGCAAACAACTCTGATTTCACTTGAATTGAAGAACAATTATCAGAAACTTTTTCTTCAATTGAGATTGAACCAAATCTGACTCTGAAATTCCGTCACCGATTTCGATTGATTGAGCGTAGAATCAAGATTCAATGGAGAATAAACTGCATGTTTAATCAAGATTAATCTCGATTAATTCAATGGAGATTCAATGGTTCACAGCTCTCTCTGATTTGAACTCTCTCTGCAACTACTCTCTGTTGGAATTTTCTCTCCTTTTTTTTTCTCGAGAAAACAGATGGAACAGAAACCTGTTTTTAGATTCAACTTCTATATCTGATGAAGAAGAAGCAACAAATTCAAAAAAAAAAAATGATTCCGGTGAGATAGGAACAAATAATCTTCAACGAATTTGAAATTGCATGTTCAAATTGAGATTCAAATCTGCTCTGCTCGTCTCTGATTCACAAATTCTCTCTCTCAAAAATTCAATTGAAAAAACAGAAGAAACTAACCTATATCGTTCGGACATAATAAAAGTTGTGAAGGTTAAAACGGACTTTAACTTGTTAATGGATATTCAGCCCGCTGGAAAGATACCCCTGAAGGGTGTTCGTGCAAAACCCATGGATATTTTGGGTATAAATAACATTCCCACTATGTTTTTTTGGGTTTTGTGCCTAATTTTCCCTTCATAATTTAGCCTTAAGCCGGGTGTGAAAAACGGGCAAGGCCCGTTCCTTGCAAGTTTCAAATTCCGCCACTGACTTCCTAGTTCCTATGTGATTCGCATCAAAGATTCAAAACCTATGACGCGGCCTTCGACTACCCGACACAAGGAAAATGCAGGGCCACAAATGATCGACTCCAAACCCTTAAGCTTGTAAGTGCATATGAGCTAGAAAACCCTAACTTTGTCATTCAAATTTCTGTATTCAAGGGTCACATTTCTGGATTCCACCGTTTCTCACAATTAAAAATTAATAGGTCATCTATTCAAGGGTCACATTTCTGGATTCCACCGTTTCTCACAATTAAAAATTAATAGGTCATCTATTTAAGGACGTAGGGAGTATTAAAAAAATTAAAATACCTTGTAACAATGTTTTTTAGACTCGTTAAAACGTTTTCACGCACGTTATAACCGTTACATAAGAAATTCAGATCATAATTTTTTTTTAATTTCCTATGTAACCGTTACAACGCCCGTTATTTTGAAAAAAACGTCTAATAAACGCGTTTTTTACTATATAACGTGTTTTTTGACTAAAACGTGCTCACACCTGTGAAAACGTATTATAACGGTCACGCATAGTGTCCGTGACCTGTGTCGTGACCCGTTTTTCAAACCTTGTTCTATGCTTGTAAGTGCATATAAGCTAGAAAACCCTAACTTTGTCATCCAAATTCAGTATTCAAGGGTCAACATTTCTGGATTCCCGTTTCTCACAATTAAAATCCCCAACCCTCTCAACTTTTGCTCTTCACATAAAAAAATCCCCAATTCTTAGAACCCTAAAATCTTACGATTCACTCTAGTTGGTAAATGGGGAATTTCAATCAGCTCCCATCAGACATTGTGCTAGACATAATTAGTCGTTTACCTACAGAATCAGTGTTGGATTGCAAATTAGTTTGCAAACCCTGGAAAAATCTGGTTTCCACCATCCATCCTTCATCCAGTTGCATTCAACTCGTCTTCTCAATCAATCTTCTGATTCTGGTGAGTCAAGCTTTCTTGTCTTAAGGAATATTCTGGATCTTTACTATTTTGAATACAAGGAGAAACATGACGAGACACCTGCTAGTTGTATTAGAAGGATCAATTTAACCTCTCCATTTCCACCTTTTAATTTTGATGATTATATGATTCTTGGTTCTTTTAACGGTTTAGTCTGTCTTTATGGACGGGGAGAACATGATTATTGTATTTGTAACCCCGTGACTAAAGAATATGTTATGTTACCAAAATTTGAGAGAGATTATCATGTAGACGATTATGATCATTGTTCAAGCGGATTTGGTTACCTTCCTTTCACTAACGAGTATAAAGTTGTTCAATTGATGGTAAGGAAAGAGTGGAGGTTTCATAAGATTAAGAGATTGTGTATTGGGAAGACACCTTTTACATTTGGGTCCTGTTGACCTATACATCCATGCATAGGTTAAGACCTAATAATTATTTACTAGTTTACATAAGATTAAGAGATTGTGTATTGGGAAGACACCTAAAGTTAATCGTGTTTTAATGAGTAATCAGATTACATTAATACCCTTGTATCCTTAAACGATTATATGCCTTCTCATTGCACCATTTCTGCAAGTTCTCAAAGCAAATTAACTTCGATCTGATTTATATTTTGATCGTTTGATATGTATTTCGAAGTAAGGTGATTTTAAAATCAAACATTTCAAATCCATAAATCAAACAACATAAACATTAAAAGAAAAAACAAATCATCAAACCCGATCATTATAGAGAAGAAGTTGGATGTGATTGATTTTTGTATTTGCTTTTTTTCCTTCATTGAGAATTGAGAACACCACCAAAGAGACACTAGCAAAGATAAAAGAAGCGAATAGATGACGATATTGAGAGCTATTAAGTGTATGAGAATTTTTTTAAAAAAAATTAAAAAAATTTAAAAACCTTGTAACAATGTTTTTTAGACTCGTTAAAACGTTTTCACGCACGTTATAACCGTTACATAAGAAATTCAGATCATAATTTTTTTTTAATTTCCTATGTAACCGTTATAACGCCCGTTATTTTGAAAAAAACGTCTAATAAACGCGTTTTTTACTATATAACGTGTTTTTTGACTAAAACGTGCTCACACCTGTGAAAACGTATTATAACGGTCACGCATAGTGTCCGTGACCTGTGTCGTGACCCGTTTTTCAAACCTTGTTCTATGCTTGTAAGTGCATATAAGCTAGAAAACCCTAACTTTGTCATCCAAATTCAGTATTCAAGGGTCAACATTTCTGGATTCCCGTTTCTCACAATTAAAATCCCCAACCCTCTCAACTTTTGCTCTTCACATAAAAAAATCCCCAATTCTTAGAACCCTAAAATCTTACGATTCACTCTAGTTGGTAAATGGGGAATTTCAATCAGCTCCCATCAGACATTGTGCTAGACATAATTAGTCGTTTACCTACAGAATCAGTGTTGGATTGCAAATTAGTTTGCAAACCCTGGAAAAATCTGGTTTCCACCATCCATCCTTCATCCAGTTGCATTCAACTCGTCTTCTCAATCAATCTTCTGATTCTGGTGAGTCAAGCTTTCTTGTCTTAAGGCATATTCTGGATCTTTACTATTTTGAATACAAGGAGAAACATGACGAGACACCTGCTAGTTGTATTAGAAGGATCAATTTAACCTCTCCATTTCCACCTTTTAATTTTGATGATTATATGATTCTTGGTTCTTTTAACGGTTTAGTCTGTCTTTATGGACGGGGAGAACATGATTATTGTATTTGTAACCCCGTGACTAAAGAATATGTTATGTTACCAAAATTTGAGAGAGATTATCATGTAGACGATTATGATCATTGTTCAAGCGGATTTGGTTACCTTCCTTTCACTAACGAGTATAAAGTTGTTCAATTGATGGTAAGGAAAGAGTGGAGGTTTCCAGAAGTTGTTGTATTTACAAAAGCTTTTGTATACACTCTTGGCAGTGGCAAGGGGTGGAGAAATGTTGGGAGGTTGGATTATGAAGGTCGTCGCATGTATGAAGGAGGTCGTTTTTATGCTGAATGTGGTGTCTTTCTGAATGGAGTGTTGCACTGGGATCATGTAAAAGGAGGAAAGGTGTTGACCTTGGATTTGGCTCTGGAGAAGCTTGGATATCTTTCACCACCTTATTTGCCACCAAATCCTAAGTGGTTTGATTATACTGTAGGGGTTTTGGGTGGAGTTTTATATTATGCTGTCAGATATTATAGTGAAAGCCTCAAAAACACATGTTATGACATAATGGCTACTGGAAAAGAAGAAAAATGTTTCTGACATGAGAGAGCAGGTGGAACAAGAGCCGTTGGGTTGGCGCAAAGAGTTTAGTTCTCTCGAAGGTCTACCATTAGCCTTTACCAAGTGTGGTGGTGTTCTATGTTTTAGTTATACGTCTCTTAGCATATATGACCCAGTAGCTTCAGCCTTGAAAACACTTGTGACCTGTTATGCATTCAAACAAGTAATCCGTTACAAGACCACCTTTGTTTCATTGAAAGGATTAGCAGCAGCGGAAGAAGATATAAGATTTATGGAGTTGCTGATAATCCAGCTGTCAAGTTGAGATCCTTGGATACATGGTAATCTCCGTTGAGCTTCTTAAGTAATACACATATCATTGGATATCCTTAATGGCTTTAACTTGAGATCACATAAAGCTCCTCACATTATCTTGAATCCTTGACAGTTAGCTATTTCATAAAACTTATTTTTAATCTGTTTTTATGTTATCAGTCTCAACTTTATGGCAGTATTTTCTTGCTGTAGTTATGCTATTTTGCTCTGATAATATGCAAATTGTTGACCTCTTGATGTAATTGCAATTTCAGAATGTGATGCATATTTTAGTTACTTGTTTTGTTCTTATACATTGGAGTCGAATAAGTATATGGAAGCATAAACGTGGAAATGAGAGTTTTCCCATCCGTATGAGGGAGACTGTGCTCTTACTTCTTAGCGTAATTGATAGATAATCTGGGGGATCCAAATTTGCACACACACATGTTATTCTAAGACATTCACTTTCATATTATAGAATTGGAAATCTGAATAAGAAAGAACACTAGAATTTGTCATCATTCATCAATAACTTTCAGTTTCTGCATCTGGTACTAATGTGATAGGTATCTAACCATAACTTAGCCTTTGGAAGACAAATAATTAGCTTGGTTGTAGTTAACGGCAGAGTTGAAAGGTAAATCATGTTAGCTGTTACGTAGAACGTTGCCTACTTGACTCAAGGACTCGAGAGACATTGACACAGAGCATAACATAGGATATTATTATCACAATGGATAGTTCTGAATGCTACCCTGAACTTAACTGCAGCTAAATATGTGGGGCTTGCTTGTTATTCACTTAACTATTAGGTGGTCTAAAAGCCAGAGAAAATATCCAGCAATGAAGCAGCTAGGTAGAAAGCATTGTGCCTGAGCTTATTTTTTGAATAAGGGTTGTTCGAAGAAAATCATTAGCTTAGCTTGTTTTAGTTAACGCCAGAATAATGAAACAGCTAGTTACAGAGCATCATGCCTGAGCTTAATTTCAGAAGAGGTCAGAAGATGAAAAACACAATTGATTAGGCAGAATAAGAATTCAACAGATAGGTATCTTGTAATCTTAAATTTCGGGTGTGTTAGTTTTGGACCTTATTGATTCTAGCTGTGTGAAATTATTGGACCCTATTGATTCTAGTGTTTAATGTGATCTCAGTGATATGCGTTGTTACATATTAAGCATAGGTACTGAAATGATTTACTGGAGAAGCTTTGGATTGTCTAAAATAAATTGGGTTTAGTAAAGGAAAGACTGCTATCACCATTTATCACTTCAAAAGCTTGGGTACAGTGTACAGGAAAGTTGTCTAGCAAGCACCAATGAAAATTTAGCATGGGTATGTTAGTAGTATAAGAAAGGATGTCGCTCTGTATATAGTTTTTCTGTTAATTCTGATTAATGTTTGTATAATTGTGTTCCTAATTAGGATTGAAGAAGTAAAATCTAAAAAGAGTTCCATGGTCAACCTGGATCTGGCTGACCATCAGGTGATAGCATCAAACAGTGATGAACTAGGCGAAAACCAGGCGCGAATTAATTGTAATTGATGAAACAGTGGCTAATAAAACAGATTTCTTGGGCTTTATGGCCTCGATGGAATCAAATTTGCAGGTCATTAGAACAGATTCATTTTCGTCATGGTTGTCTATCTTAGCAGGAACCAAACTGTCAGATACTTAACCAAGCCTATCTAGGTTCATTACTAGAATGGAATTTCCAGACTTAGCCTATTTTTGATTTGTGTAAGACTTTTTTGAACAATCTTCTTTGAGTACTTGGGGTGTGCTCTGGTTGTAGCAACCCCCTCCCACCTGCGGAATTTCTATTCTTTGTCGTCTGTTGTTATAATTGCGAGTCTCCTTGTATGCTTTTGATTAATGTTGGTGACTAGTAAAGTGGCAGACCTTCAAGAGCTTCATCATTCCTTGTCCTCGTAAAACTTGCCTTGTTGCTGAATCACTTGAACCAACAAATTGCTAGTGGCAGTAAAGGCAGTGAGAATCAAATTGTCTGACTCTGACCAATATTATATATAGACCAACACTGACAATTTTGTGTCCCTCTTTTATCAATTCAGGAAATGTTTTGGAGTCCAGATAATTAGAATCTGCTAGGACAAGAGATGCATTCCAGGTGGAAGTATGCATGTTACTGTCACAGTGGTCTTGCATAGGCTTCGTAATGTGTATGTCTTGCTGCGACCCTGCAAATGTAAGCTAAAGACTTGAAAATTCTTCACAGAGTTTCAACATCCATTAGTTTTCTGTAACTGTAAAGTTTATGGAGTCGGGCTACGTTGAGAAAAAGTCAGCTGAAATTGAGGGTAACAGTCGAGCTGTACAGGATACATGGTAAGTCTCGCTGAGCTTCTGAAGTAACTCATGTCACTTTATTTTCTACTTTGTTTGAACTTGAGATTGCATAAACCTTTCACATTGTCTTGATGGCTAGCTATTGCATAAAGCTTATTATTAATATGTTCTTTATGTTGTCAATCCTCAACTTTATGACAGTATTTTTCTGCTTTAGTTAAGCTACATTGCTTTGTTAATATGCATTTTGTTTCCTTCTTGATCTAATTGCATTTGGAGAACATGATGCATAGTTTAGTTACTTGTTTCATTCTTATGCATATGATATATTCAAATTTGCACATGCACATGTTATGCTAAGGTGCCTTCAGCTTCACATCGTATAATTAGAAGTCTGAATAGGAAACAACACTCAAGTGTTTGCTTTCATTCATCAGTAAATTTCAGCATCTGTTGCTAATGTGTTAGATAGGTACCTAGCCAGAATTGAGCTTTCCTATGGAGATGGAAACGTAGGGTTATTCAAAGACAAATAGTTACCTTTGCTTGTTTTAGTTAGCTGTCACAAAGAATGGTTAAAGTCCTTTATCATGTATTATTGGTTAAAGTCCTTTATCATGTATTTTGATTCCCATTGATATCATCCTTGAGACTTTTACGTTTCACTTCCATGGATTTGTACACAGTGGTTAATTTCAGTTTTACTGAACCTTACTGATTCTAGCTGTGTGAAACTATTTACGAGTGGCAGACCTTCAAGAGCTTCATCATTGCTCGCCCTAATGAAACTTGCGTTGTTGCTTAATCACTTGATTCAGGTCAGCAGTTTCATCTTTAAAAATGAGAACGCTTCGGCACCTCATTAAGAACCAACAAATATATTGCTTTGTTAATATGCATTTTGTTGTCCTCTTGATCTACTTGCAATTGGAGAACATGATGCATGGATAGGAAACAGCACTCAAGTTTGTCATCATTCATCAGTAAATTTCAGTTCCTGCATCTGTTACTTACTACTGTCTTAGCTAGGTACATAGCCAGAATTGAGCTTTCCAATGTAGATGGAAACGTAGGGTTACTCGAAGACAAATAATTAGCTTGTTTTTGTTAATGTCAGAGTTATCACGCAGCGCTTTTCCTACTTGACTCAAAGACTCGGAACATAGCATTTTTTTTTGAAAAGGGGGGTTAAGATTGATAACTGGATGCCGAGGAGGCATAGATTACAGAGCAATGCATCGAAAAATTAACAAAAGATACACAAAACAGTTTAAACAAGCAGGCTTCATGTGAGCTCATGCGCTCAAACCATACAAACACCGGCTTAATGCCATCCCAATCACCTCGGATAAAGCTTTTCCTCCCACCTAGCCACCAGATCTTCAAAGTATAATCCACTGAACACTTTGGATGGAAGTCCCCACTGATACAAGAGAGCTTTGACCGCAATAATTGTGTTGGCTTCATTTTGGCTTCTATTATGGAAGAATCGTCGATTCCTCTCTAACCAGACAGCCCACCAGATAGCATGTGGAAGGCAATTCCAAATAAAGTTGTGCCTGACATTAGGCCACTGTCTTGTCCACCCATCGAGGCACATCCTGTCGTGAAAGGCATCGCTGTATTCATTCCTGTGTACTTTAGAAAGTAGCTTCACACCTCGTAAACAAAAGAACAATGAAGTAAAATGTGGCTGTTAGTTTCCTCCTCCATGAGGCACAGCTTACATCTCATATCCGTTGTTGGTTGTACCACTGTTCGTCTTACCAAAACATCCATAGTAGGTGAAGCATTCCATAGTGTAGCCCAGATGAAGAAGGAAACTTTAGTTGGGATTATATCATTCCACAAAATATGGAGGTTTGTGAAGTGAATTTCTTCTTGGTATGTCTCCTCAATTTGAACATTGTAGCACGATTTTGCGGAGAACTCTCCTCTAGCCGAGTGAAGCCAAACTCTGCGATCCGGAATATTGGATATTATTTCTGCATTGCCAATATCATGCACCAATTGCACAACCTCTGCAATCTCTTCGGATTTCAAATTCCTTTTGAGACCCAAATTCCAAGCTGAGTTTGAGGATGTCCCATGGATAACCTCGCTTATAGTTGCATTCTTAGAGGTAGAAAGTTTCCATATTCTAGGATATTTATCACGTAATGGAATTGTTGTGCACCAGTTTTCCTTCCAAAAACTAGTATTTTCTCCATTATTCACAGTAATATGAGAATTCACGGTAACAAGAGGGAGAGCAGTCATAATACCTTTCCATACGCTCGTGCCGTGTGAAGTGCGAACAGGATCTGGATACCAAGATTCTACATTTCCTCCGTACTTTTGATGAACAGTTTTCCGCCACAAATGTTTTTTCTCCGAAGCATATCTCCATATCCATTTTGCTAGCAGAGCCCTGTTTATAAGCTTAACTCGGAACATAGCATAGGATAGCAGTATCACAATGGTTGGTTCTGAATGCTACTCTTCACCAATTTCAGCTGGCAATAGGGGCTTGCTTGTTACTCACTTAACTATCAGGTGGTCTCAAAGCAAGAGAAAATATCTGACAACGAAACAGCTAGCTAGAGAGCATTGTGCCTGAGCTTAATTTTAGATGAACTCAGAAGATGAAAAACACGGCTGATTAGGCAGAATAGAAATTCAACAGATGTTTAAATCTTGGGGGTGTAAGAAGGGGTAAATCTATGAGTAGTTCTATCCAAACTTCACCGTTACTTTGAAGCCGATAGTACTGGTTAATTTGGTTATCATCCTTGAGAATTTGATGTTTCACTTCTATGGATTTATTTATTTTTGTTTACCAGGAAACACTTCCATGGATTTGCACACTGTAATTGGAAGAAAATTAAGAGAGATGGCCTTATCGACTCTAGCTGTTGGAAATTGTTCACCGAGTCAAGGAGCAAACCCCAAGAGCTTCATCATTTCTTGCCAGAGTGAAACTTTCCTTGTTGCTTAATTACTTAATTCACGTCAGCAGTTTCATCTTTAAAAATGAGCCTGTTTGGACACGTCTACATGAACCAACTAATTGTTTTCCGCAATGAAGGCCATAGATTCTTAGCTAGGGGATCCTGACTTTTAATAACTGAGTCTATATAATTAGGTACACTGCCCCTTTAGATGTATGTGAAGTATTCCCTTCCCTTAAATTGCACAGTAGGGAGAGTCGAGACCCTTAAAGCAAATGGTATGTTTTTCATTTCCTCTGATTTCAGAATTTTGAATCTCCCACTTTTGAGCCTTTGCACAAAGTAATGAATTCTGCGTTATCTTAATCTTATCAACCATATCATTCTTCCCAGTTAATCCCGGATAAAAACTGGCCACGCCCGTTCCTCGCAAGTTTCAAAGCCTTTTATATTTAGCTGAATAAGTAAAAGAGAATCACTCCTCTACGTTATCAACTCATATAAGGCGGGTTCCTATGGGGGTTGGCTAAACCCTCCATTTGCCATGCCAGCTGGCCTGGCAAACTGGCCGCGCCACTATGGGGAATAAGTTAAGCGATCGAATCTCTACCCAACGGTTGAGACTAGACCGATCGGTTTTATGAAGACAGCTAGTGGTCGAGTCTCCACCGCTAACGGTGGAGACCAGACCGCTGGGGCCTACGTAAAACCGGTCGGTCTTGTAATCGTCGCTTATTAAATAGTGAAATAACGGCTATTCCCCCCACCCCACCCCCCATAAATTCACCCCATTCAATTCAATTTAATCACATTTTCTCATTAACTCTATCATCTTACTCTTTTGTACCTTTAATCATCTGTTTAATTTTTATTTTCAACTCAATGGGTTCTCCTGACGAAGAAGTGCGTATTCATATGGATCGATTTGAAGAACAACAACGAATATTCGTTCAGGCGTTGAAACAAATTGACGATGAGTCAGATGAAGATAAAGATCTAACCAACAACTTGTTGCAATTATATTCATCGGGGCAAATACCTAGAGATCCAGAGCCAAAAGAAGTGTTCACAAGAAGATATACGTACTGGGGACAGGATGAATGGCACGAGAAGCTGATACACGATTATTTTCTTCCTGACAGTGTGTTGTCTGATAAAAATGTCCAAGGCCGATTCCGCATGCCCCTACATTTGGTGCTAAAGATTATTGGTGAGCTTTGTTAGGTAGAACCTCAATTTAATTATCAGTATGATGCACTGAATATTAGGGGTCATAGCCCTGAAAAAAAGGTTACTTCGGCATTTAGGATTCTAGGATATGGTAGACCTCTAGATTCTAATGATGAGTATCTTCGCATTGGAAAAACAACTGCATGCAAGTATCTTTCGTTCTTTTGCGAAACAATGATTAATCATTTTGGTCCAATGTATTTACGGAAACCAACTGACGCAGATGTTATAGAAATATTAAAGAAAAATCAGGAAAGGGGATTTCCTGGAATGTTGGGTAGTCTTGACTGGATGCATTTGGTATGGACCGGATGCCCTACCTATTGGGACGATCAGTATAAGGGTCACTACGCAAAACCAACGGTTATCCTTGATGTTGCTGCTTCATATGATTGTTGAATATGGCACGCTTTTTTTGGTCTACCGGGATCTCAAAACGATATAAATGTTTTACACAAATCGCCTTTGTTTGAAGATTTAAATTATGGAATTTCTCCTCAGGTAATTTTCAGTATCAACGGGAATCACTACACTCATGGTTATTATCTTGCAGATGGAATTTATCCAAAATGGTCAACTTTAGTTCAATGTTACCGTCAGCCACATGCCGGTAAAATGGGTCGTTCATACTCATATTTCAATAGTAGACAAATGGATCTGAGAAAGGATGTGGAACGGGCTTTTGGAATTCTGAAGCAGAAGTTCGCAATAATTTGTGGCCTTTAGCGTGGTCTAAGTTCTCTTGAAATGCATAAGACTATGCTGATTTGCATCATTATGCATAACATGGTAATCTAGGAAACTCGTCGTGATAAAAATTGGACTAACCATCAAGATGAAGACTTAAGGCCTGGGATTATACTAGCAAGAGGATTACCTGCAAGGAACTATGCGCAAATGACCAGTCATATTGAGAACAGAACTCTGTATAACAGGTTAAGCGAAGATCTCAGAGTGAATATGTGGGCTGAGTTTGGAAGAGATGGAGTACGAATTGAGTAGTGTTGTTTCATTTGTTATTTTATAGGGTTTTTTTTTTTTTTTTGAAATTGTTTAATTGTTTAAGTTTCATTTGTTGTTCCATAGTTTTGTTTTGAAGCTGTTTAAGTTTAAATTTTTTAATAGTCATTTAAAGTAGCGGTCTAGATTCAATCGCTAGCGGTCTAGACTCTATCGCCAATATTCCTTATAAATATACCTTTGCTTCATCCATTTCAAAATCACACCTTCACTTCTCTACAAAAACACTTCTCTACTTTTTGGTTAATTTATGGATGATCCTAGATTCACTGAAGATGAAGATTTATCTCTTTGTAGAAACTATTAATATACTTCCCGAAGAGAGGTGAAGAACGACGGATGCACAATTTACCTAGTATGAGTTATTTGGGTAAAAGTCATGATGCCTTCTGCACAGAGAGATGTAATCCTCATAATCGGGATCGTGCTTCTTTGTTTTGCCGATTCATGACTATCAAAAAAGATCTTGTTGATTTTATAGCTATGAAAAGGATTGTCACTCGATATCGTCTTAGAGGTGACACCAATGCTGAATTGGGAATAGGAACTCGAGCCGAGTGGCGAAGATGGAAAGGAAATTTTTATTAATACGAAGCACAATAACAAATTCTTAAGGAGTTTCTAATAACCCGTATGGGATGTTAGGCTTAATATTAGTTTTCATGGATGTTGTCAAGTTTAAGTTTTAATGTAGTGAAAAAACTAGAACAATTTGTAATGAAAAAACTAGAACAATTTCATTTACCATAACTACTACATCTTCATTAAAATTAAAGCTGATACATTAATTAATTAAGTGGCACTACTTCATCGTGGTCTTCATCTTCAGCAGCTTGAACTCCAAATTGTTTTTCCAAATTTCTCTTGTTTCGTTTTTCTTCCAACTCCTCTGCTAACCTGTCCATCTCCCATACCATATATTGTTTGGGATTCATTGTTGTGGTGTTTTCATTTATAATCTTATTCTTTTCATAATCTGAAACAAATTTCTCTTGAGTTTGTCGATATTTTTTCATCTCCCTAGTCAAGAACTGACGGTCTAAAGCTCTTTGTTTTTCGGCAATATTTTGATGCTCTATCAAAGTATCAAAAGAACCTCCTTCACTTGCTTCTCCTTCTTGAGAATCTTTTCTTGATGCTCTTGCATGATTTCTTCCTAATAATTTTCTCTTGATCGCAGCATTGATATTCAAGTTGGAATTGTTGTTTGTTGTGGTTTCTGGTGAAGAAAATGGATTATCCGAAGGGGGATGAGATGATTGAGATGGTTGTGAAGATGGCGTTGAAGGTGAAGAAGTGTATGGTGAAGTTGCAGGTATATTATGCATGTTTGCTAACACTTCTGGATTATATTTAGGCAACACTTTTAAAATATGATAACAACTTTGATAAGCAAAACATTTCCCATATTTATGGTGCCAATCAGTTCGATACTTTCGTACGACATCAACATCGACAAGACCGCTCGCTCGATCACGAGCAACTTTCATTAGAGCAGCGACATACAAGGAAACTTGGGTGTTGATTATAATGAAGCGACCAGACAACCCATTTGCATCACGATCGTTGATGTTCATAGTTTTTTCACGAAATTTAGCAAATATGTTATCCCACAACTTGGTAGATTGTTGATGGGAACCATCGACACTATCTTGTGTATAGAACACATAGTTTCTGCAAATGCTTTCATCTTCGGCTACAGTATATTTTGCACGCCTAATCCTCTTAGTTTTATTAGATTAAGTATTAGATTGAGACATATTAAAGAAATTATACAATATGAGTGAATGAAAGAGTTGGATGATGAAATTTGTTTTAGATTAACAAATGTGAAGAGTACAGAAGAAAAGGTGTGAGTTAAAATTGAAAATGCGGGGGTACAACAACCATACCCAACAATTCATTTGGCAATATGAGAGGACTTACTCCAATACACTTTTTAGAGAATCAACTAAACAGTCAGACTCAATCTATAGAAAAGTATATCAAAGATCACTACACCATTTTTAAGGATTAGCAACGGCCCGTGGCTGTTGCTGACCGGGGTTGCAACGGCGGATCCCTGTTGCAAAACCGCGTGTTGCAGTTTTTCGCAACGGCATAAGCTCCGTTGCGACTCTTGGTCAGCAACGGAGATTCGCAACAGCTGTTGCCATTGTAAACATGTTTACTCGCAACTGAAGTCTGTCATTGCTGAGTTGTTGCTAATTACAGGAATACCCCTACCCGGAACTATGGTTCTGGTTCTAATTTATTGGTTCTGGTTCTAATTTAGCAACATAAAAAAGACATTGCTAATTTTTTGTAATAGAAAAAAAAAAGGGTCAAGTTATCATTGACCTGGTCAAAATCCATTTCCCCCCTGCAGTTACCTAGTTCCCCATATCCATCATTCCATAGATATACAAACTATTCCATTGATTTAATGGACATAAACAGATATACAAATTATGATACATTCATTCAATTTCATTTCCACATTCACCATTATGAAAAAATAATTCTTCAATTGAAGTTAACAAGTATGAGAATTTGATACAAACTATGTCATTCATTTAATGGGCATACACAGAAACATACTTAGTTCCTAAGTTCAGTTCGTAGAAAGTTCTGAAATTCCTAAGTTCTTCTAACTTAAATCTCTATAAGGAGATACTACATTAACTTACAAATCTTGCAGCTGCTAAGTGACCTAATGGTTGCTTCTTTGTTCTCCAACATTGCAGAGCATCATTCAAACTTACATAAGAACAGCACAACACCGCCAAAACTAAAGAAGGAAAAGCCCTTACCTTAGGCCCCATAGTGACCTTCACCGCATTAGCAACCTGAGTAACACCTTGTATCATCGCAGACCGGAATATTAGTGTTGAATAAAGTATAACATCTTAGATATTGGTGGTGTTGATATCATCTTAAGTGTAAGCATAATAAAAGAGACGTGAAGGGAAGTGTGAAATACCTAATGGGCACACTTGATGGGTCTTTAGCCAATGACTAATGCAATGGAAATGGAATGCATGGTTGCATACACCTGTATAAAGAAGCAAGACAATATGTAAGTAAATTTAAACAAGAAAAAAAAATAGTATTATTGCTGCACTCTTCAGACAACAAGACAATACATTTCTCTATTAGTCTGCAAACAATGGCGTTCATAGACTGCCTGAGACAGTAACAAGCATCTAGGTAGATGTACTTACTGAAAAATCATTAGCTAAGGCGACGAATAAACCTCCAGAGAGTAAAATATGTCTAATCAGTCGGCCAAATAAGCAATCGTGCTGGTTATACGTAAGACCCATTCCATGTGAAATGAAATTTGAGATTTTACAGGAAAATTAGTAAAGCAATAAGATATACAAGATATTTGAGCAATAAAATTAAAGTTGATATTAACTTTTCAATCTTTAAATTGTTAAAGACTTCTTGCACAACCTTGTAATTTTGAATCATGTCATATTCTATCTCTGCGTCAAAGTTCACCTAGAAATTAAGTAAATTTTAGAAAAACTCATATCCTATATGTATGGCACACTTGTCTACAAGAGATCAGTGAGTTTGCAAATTGTACTTACTGTCAACAAGAGTTAAAGCTCCTCTGTCAATACTTCTGAGCCTCATAATCTGCATAGACAAATCTGGATACAGTAAAACACATGATGTCAAAGCTCAAACAATAAAGTATGTTACTATGCATCAAATACTACTTAAACAAGCATACCTTCGCTATTGTATTCATATTTCGCAGGTCCGTAGTTAGTGAGTCCATCAGGATGCTGGGAATAGTATGCATATGAAAATGTTCATTGACACATTAACATGAGATGGAATGTATTTCTATGTCAATAAAGAAATTGATGATACAGATAAAGGTTCAATCTCAAATTTTACTCCTGTTTTCAACATTATCTCTAGTTCTGACCTGTTTTAAATAAACATTAGTTATTGTCAGGTGATTTTACTTCAAAGTATTACATAAAGTGATAACCAAGAGATGCAAAAGCTGCGGAATTCTACCTCCATTATGGCACCTCTTGGTGAAGGTAGCATATTAGTAACATTGCTTCAACTTTCTTCTTATCTGGCACCAAAACCAGGTTTATTTGTATAAAAATATTGAACATCAACCAGGTCCCTGGACAAGTAACTCGCATAACGGAAAACAAAAAATGATTTACACCTTCTGCTTTTAGAGGAAGGAGACAACGTTACGGGAGTTGATATTTCTTAGAGTCGGAAGGAAAATCCCAAGGCATCGTACGTCTGGCAGTCATTGAAATTTTGCATTGTACACCATTTTCTTCCGAAGTAAAGAGAAGGTTTCAAATAAATAAATATTGCATTAATGCAAACTCTTCTGTTGTTTTTGACAAAGCTAAATGTAAGTTTATCGAATACATTCTTGTGCAAGATGTACTTTAAATTGAATTGGGTAGCTCTTGATAGATCTGAATAGATTCAAAGATTTGTATAGAGGGTACTGTGAAACCAAATCGGTAGGTTATAAGGATGTCAAAACCATAAGGATCAAAATCCACTAAGAAATATGCAGGCAGATGCAATTTCCCCATAAGAAGACGCAAAAACCTGTGAAAAATGCATTCATCAAACATATAGTAACTGCAGGCTGGGATATCAGGCTGGAGTACTGAAAGTTCAATCATTATTATTCCCATACAGTTACACAAGGGAGTCTAAAAGGTGAATACATCAAGGGATAATCCATACAAGAATGAACTTAAGGTGGACTGGTTTATCCATTTGACATTAGAGTTCCTACAGCAAAACTAGGAGTTTTCCAAAAAGAAACATTGACAATCAACAATAGAGAGTAGAATTTAGTACTGAGGAGTGTTGATGTGATGTACCTTCTAGTTGAAACATCAGGATAATCTCTTCCATGAAATAAGAAAGCAAGGGTATCATTGTTGTTTCTTTTGCATAATTGAAGGGAAATTGAAGAACTGTGATTACCGTGACAACGATAGAACGATTTGCACGACAAAATTACGATCATATGCTAGTCGCTGGAATACTGCGGCAAGATAGTCAAAATTACGATCCAAACATCAAGCATCAATCCAGGTTAAGAGTATACAATAACCTTACAACATCAAGCACCAATCCAGATTTAGAGTATACAATAACCTTAAAATATATTTACCTATTTCCTTTTCTACAACCATAATTTAGTGCATAACAACTTACACTTTGATATTTCAATAACCCAAACTACTACCATAATTTCAAGCCATAACCATCACCCTCAATCTTACTATCATTCAACAAACTCAAAAATGGAATGGAATAATTCTTTTAAATTAACTCAAGAAAGCAATTACCTCAAAACAGCTTATGCCAAACAATTGAAATCAATCCCTTCTTTATTATGATTTGACTCAACCATACATCACCATATCAACTCAAATCCATCAGTTCATCACAGCAAAATCCCAACAAATCTTCACCATCATCATTAGCATGAATAAAACCATAACTATCGAGCTCAGGATGTTCTTCAACCTCATAATCTAACTAATTCAGATTAAACTCAACTCTGAATCATTCTTCTAGAACTTCAGTTTCGTCTTCTACAACATCTCAGAATCTTGTTCTTATGAAACCCTTGTTTTTCTTGGTAATCGAACTCTCAAATTAGCATGACCATCTTCTTCTTCATGTTATAATCTTCAAAACCCATCCACTAATTTCTTCTTAATCATCACCAAATCGAAACCCTAATTTATATTCATAGAAAACCCTAACTTCTCAATTGAATTTGTATTCTTCAATCTCCGTATTTTATGAATCCCTGATTCAACTATTCTTCTCTTGATCTAAGTCTTGTAAACTTCGTCACAATATCAACTCTCTCAAAACCCAATCCCTGATTCTTACAGAATCATCTTTCTTCTTTCAATAAAAAATCCTAACAAAATCAAATCTATAAACTCATTATCTTCAGATTTAATCGATCTATCTCATTGGATTTATTCATAGACAACATGAAGAAGTTTAGAGATTATTCACGCAGAGACGGCGAGGAGATGAAAGTTTAGAGTTGGAGAGGAGAGGAGAGGAGAGAGTGAGTCGAGAGAGATTCTCTGCTTGTGGCAGAGAAAAAATAAATAAAGAAATAGATTAAGAGAAGGATAAGGATAAGGCTATATTGGGATTAAGGGTGGAAAAAAAAAAGAACTCTTGACCAAAGTTTGACTGGGGCGTGTTTATCATCTCTAGTGTTCCGATCACACATGCGCTTCACACGTTTGAACAAAGCGCAGTTGCAATTCGCAACCTTCCCTGCGTGGTTGCAAAATTCGCAACAGATCCCATCCATTGCGAAAAATTAGCAACGGAGATTAGCAACATCAATTTCGTAACTGACCTAGTTCCGTTGCAAATATGGGTTGCAAATCCCTTAAAATGGTGTAGTGGAGTTTAATATCTCTAACTCTTAATTCAATCCGCAATTAGCAAATAGAAATATGCGAGCCTGGTTGAATATAAGAGGAGTTCTTGAACGATACGTGTCAATCAATATAAATCAATAACCAAAGGTTAGATATTCTAATTGATTGACCTCAACGCACAATCTGTGATATTTCAATTATATAATAACAAAATATAACGCGGAAAAGAAATAACACATACACCAGAATTTTTTTAACGAGGAAACCGCAAATGTAGAAAAACCCTGGGACGTAGTCCAGATTGAATACCACATTGTATTAATCCGCGACAGACATTAGCCTACTACCAATTAACTTTGGACTGGACTATAGTTGATCCCTAATCAATCTCACACTGATTCAAGGTACAATTGTTCTCCTTACGTCTCTGATCCAAGCAGGATACTACGCACTTGATTCCCTTAGATGATCTCACCCAGAACCAAGAGTTTCTCGACCCAAAGTTGAAGACTTGATAAAACAATCTGTCTCACACAAAAAAGTCAATAGGATTGAATAAATTTGTCTCCCACAGAAATACCCAAGAGTTTTTGTTCCGTATTTTAATAAATCAAGGTGAACAGTAACCAATTGATAAAACGTACTTATATTTCCGAAGAACATCTTAGTATTATCAATCACCTCACAATAAACTTAATCGACTAGCGAAAAAAATTATTGTGGAATCACAAACGATGAGACGAAAATGTTTGTGATTACTTTTATCTTACCTATCGTAGATATAAAATCTCGAGTCAATTATTCTAATTGTACTCAACACGATAGAAACAACAAGGATCAGATCACGCAACTACAAAGAGAATAGTTGGGTCTGGCTTTACAATCCCAATGAAGTCTTCAAGTCGTTAACATATAAGGTCTCAATAAGAAACCTAAGGTTAATGGAGAATCGACTCTAGTTATGCAATTAGTAACACACAGGAGGTATGGGGATTAGGTTTCCCAGTTGCTAGAGTTCTCCCTTATATAGTTTTCAAATCAGAGTTTGCAATCCAAGTTACCTTGGTAACAAAGCATTCAATAATCACCTTTCGATGAAAAACCTGGTTTAACCAAGCTAATATGTTTCAACCGTTAGATCGAACTTAGCTTGTTACACACAAATGAAATGTACCCTCACTTAGGTTTATGTAGTCGTACCTAAATGTGTACACCATATTGGTTCACAAATATTTAACCGAGGTTATCCATATGATTACTCTCATATCAACCTTATTCATCTTAACCATAACTAGTTCAAATGACCAAATGAAACTAGTTAATGAGTTGTTCAATTGCTATATTCTCATGAATTATACAAGAACACAATTGAAGCAAAATCGGTTTGATTCACTTGAATCAATCATGAACATTATGGCCACGGTTTACAAAGATTGCATTCCTTAAGATTTAAATGTTTAAGTTCATGAACAGACCGATTTAATGAAATAACCAGCTTAAGTATGCATACTTAAGCAATCAGACTTTCAGTTTGTTAAGTTACCAAACTTAGCAGAAATTCTCGGTTCAAAAACTTCCACCAATATGTGTACGGGTACGCATACTTAAGGTAACTAGTTTAGGAGTTTGTAATTCCCAAATCCAGCAGATATTTTTGGTTCGAAAACTTCCGCTAGTATGCGTACGGGTACGGGTACGCATACTTATCTTGTCTCCTTCACCAATTTCGTATACACACATAAGAATACACTTGGCTCCCGGTTCATGGATTTATACACTAATGTGCGAACACACTATATATATATATATCCTAATATCCAAAGATGGTCACATTATCAACTCTATATTCCAATCATTGAAATATTCTTCTATAATGACAATAATCGTTTTCACACACTATTAGCATCAAAGCAATTTTCAAGTTATTGAAATGTCAACGTGACTTTCGTCACGAGTAAAGATGAACATGTCTAAAGCAAAATCTTGCCATCACATATACTCAGCTCGAAATCTCAAATGTATACAGTAAAAAACTATATCGTAATACGACTTATGTCTCAATTATAGGAGATAGAGTAGAAATAAACTTTCCAAGTGATATATGAGTTCAAGTCTCCACATACCTTTTGTCGAAGAAGTTCCACAAGATCCCATTTGTAGTTCTTCGTCTTCAAATGATGAACACCGAGAAATATAAGCTCAACTACACTATCTATGTCCTAGTCCGAGACATCTATAAATATGTTAGAAATCAAGAATTATAGTTTTGATCACTAACATGGACAAACATGCTTGAGATAGCAATACATGCGATTTCTACCGAGCCCTGATCTAACAATCTCCTCCTTTGTCAATTTTAGTGACAAAACTATCAATACATATGGATTACAAAATAAATAAAAATTATAGCTTCTCATCCACATGCTTGATCTCCTTGGCATCTACATGAATCGAAATCTTCGTCACTTCCAATTACTCCAATGATTCCAAAGGTTGTAAGTTTAGCACCATCGTTAGTTGAAAATCCGTAGCTATAAAAATGAGAAAACAAATGCTATCAATCATTATTATACAATGTCATAGTATTATTACACATCATCAAAGTTCAATTTTATCACAACTTTATAGTGATATGTATCACTCCCCCTTAGTCAATAATTTATCTTAACATGAAAACCACTCCCCCTTACGTAATGATCTGTAAACCATATGTATTTTTAGTGTGAAATTCACATTAATTCTCCCCCTTTTTGTCAAAAAAATTGGCAAAGGTACGAAAATTAGTAGGATCCTAATGAAATTTCCACGGAGATACTTCATGACCAAAGGTGTATTAACATACCAACAAATTTAGATGAAATCATATAGCCGAAGATAAATGCATTCATCAAGGAGTTTATAAAGATACAAGATAACCCCTCTAATATTCCACAGCCGCACTCCCCACAAAGACTTGGCAATTAAGCACAAGTTCAAAAGAACTCTCCCTCATAAAATGTCATTCCCGAAAGAACAACAAAGGAGACCTTACTTTCATACCAAAAGAAGGATTTCTTTGGACAAACCAAATCACATGTAAACATGAATTTGTATCCAAAATATTCAATTGAATTAACCACAAGAGAAACCATGACTAATTCAATCGAAATGCACAACTAAATTAATCACAAGAAAACTCATAATTAATTTAATCGGAATACACCACTAAACTAATCACAATGTGATCAATTCAATTGGTCATGCTCAACATAAGTGAACTTACTGAGCACAACTAAAATCACCACAAGAGAATGATCAATTTAGTTGGTCATGCTCAAACACAAGAAAACTTATGGAGCAACACAGTATATGCACAAAAATGTGGATCAGAGAAGACCAGTACTGCGGAATAAACAAGGATTCATCCTATTTTCCATCACTATTTGCACAATGACATATAATATACTTAATCCTTGTACACAAAAGCTTTATCCTTTCTTCCATCAAAAACAATGACATAAAAGGCTTTAACTTTTGTAATGTCAAAAGTTCATTCTATCTTCTATCAATACTTTCATACCGACATAATAGAGATAACTTTTGAACAAGTATGGGATAGTCACAGGTTCACAGACGTAAACAATATATCCCATAAAAATTTACAATATACCAAATCATAAAGATTAAAATTGCAAAAATCATCTGCCAACATACTTAGAATTTAAACAAATAAATCTAAAAACATGAAGATGAAAATCGTTGGACATATCTATGTGTACTCACAATAATGTCTATTCCAAACCCTAGTTATTCTTCTAAAAACATGAAAAAAGAAGATTTACTAGACAAAATTAAGGATCAGTCTGAAACCAACATCAATAAGTAAGAGAAACTACTCATCATCTTCATCATTGGAGACCACGAAGGTGGAGGGAACCTTTTCCATGTCCTCCTTAATATCGGGAAACTTGGTAGCAATCACCAATAATTGTTCTTGTACATAACTTACTTTGGTATTCAACTTACAAACACCCTTGTAAATTTGGCGAAGAAGTTTCAAAGAAGAATCACTCGAGCCATCAATTGTGTCACATCTTTGTCTCTTGCAAGCATTCTCCTTTATCCGATTGAAAGTACGCGGCCTGACAAGATTGGGAGTTCCAATGGAGTTGCCAATAGGCTCAATGGAGAAATTGCGACAAATTTGCTCAATCAAGCAAGGGTAGCCTAACTTCTTGTTGGAAGATGTCATAGCTAACATTTGATGAATAATAAATCCACAAATTTCAAGACATTTGGTTTCTATCACAAGGAAATAGACTAATTCTGCGAACTCACGGCTCCAACGTGAATTCTCAATCGTGTAGGGACAAAGATTAGATATACCAAGTTTTCCAAAGGACATCAAGGCAAAGCTAAGGTGATTAGTAGTAAATTTTCCTTCGTTCCAATCAATGCTTCTCCCACAAAGTCCTTTTGAGATGGTTTCATACGATAGTCGATCATCACTTGGCCTAGGAAGGCGAAAATTACCCAAAGGAATTTTGGTAATTTTTGAAATTAATGCTCTATTAACAAGAATCCTTTGTATACTAGATGACCGCTACCACGGTGGGACGGCCGACCGGAAAAATTAAAGCAAAACTAAATTTTGTACTTACAATTTAGTTCCGCCATAATGGCACGTAGTCGTACTTGTAACTTTGTAAAACAAAATTATAAAACAAAGAGATATTCAAACAAAGATATCATATTCCTTTGTAAAGAGATGTAAAGCAATTTCTAAAATTGTATATAGTTGAAAAATATATATATATGTCAGTGGAAAATAGATATGCATCCATATAACTTAACCTAAATTATGAAACACATACCATATGTGTCATTTCCAGTCTAGCTGTAGGATCTGTCGGGTCCAAAACTCCTTACAGAGGTTACTAAGCTCTTCCCAACGAGCTAGTGCAACTAGGAATCACATTCTCCCTAAAAGATGCATACAAAAACACTAAGCACCGTCTTCAGGACAGAGGGTCAATAAAAGAATTACTAATACGAGTATAATGTTAACATATGTGATAAATAACTGATTATAAAAAAAGACGGTCCATAAAATGCTGAAATTGCACATTGAACGTCTGAACTTTTTGGTTCTCTCAAGTTAATAACACCTTGACATCTTTGTCGCTCATCTTCTTGAACTTCTTTTGAAGGGAACTCAAACACTAGGGAAAGAAGAGATGCAAACGAGACAAACATGCGATAAATAAAAAACCTAATGTAGCATCCATAATGCCATGAGGGCTTGCTGGCTGAGGTTCTTTGATAGTGTATGCCTTGAGAGCATCATCCAGCCGCTGCAGTTTTTACCTAAGAACCAAAGAACAATATGAACAAATGACTCCAATAATTAAATGCTTATAGTACAACAATAACATATGATGGACAACTACAAATACTATTATATTACATAAATATGCAACCTTTGTAGCTTGAATTACCAGGATTCCTTTAGTTGAACATCCAAATCTTGATGAGCATAAGTCAATATTCCAACGACAGCCTGGGGATATAAACCTTGATTAGATGGGAAAGTCTCACGGGAAATTATTATCTATGAACACCATGAATACTAGATGTAAAACTCATTTGGAGTCTGTAACATAGAGGATAAATAGACCTCATGCGGGTGCAACTGATTATTTATATGTATAAGAGCTTCAAAAACAGCGACTGGGCTAGCTAGCATCCATCTTCTTGGAGCGAGCACCTTCAAACTCCATTTCCTTGTAATGCAAAGCCTTCGCAAATGCTCGGCACTGCAAAACAAATATTGGCTTTAGTAGTGCCATGAATGCAATGGAGGCCTTCCGAATGCAAAGGGGAAATATGCCAGGTATGTAAGCAAGCACACTGATAAAATTCCGATCCAAACAAAAATGAACATTACCTTTTCTGCAAGAGCACCAAGGAGTCGAATATCTATTGGAAGGGGTTTTTCACCATGCTCCATAAACTCAGCCTGCAAAGTTCAGGAGTACTAAGTTTTTCGATATAAAGGCATGACTTTTTTTACAATTTGACACCAAGAGAATAACAACCAAATTTCTGAATTTATGTACAGGCTTCTTAAACCTAATTGCTACTCACAAGAAAAGGGTTGTTCATATTCCACAAATCCTAAATTCAAAATTCCTGTTTAATTCAACAGAATTTCATCAAATTAGGGAACACAATTTCTTAAATTTATCAAAACCTAGGTTTTATTCCAATCAATTAGATACCCAAGAACTCAAATTACAATCAAAATCAAAGAAAACTCCAAGAACTAAAATTACAATACAATCGGATTGAAATCAAGAAATAAAAAAAACGAACCGAGAAATGTCGATAGAGATTATCACAGACGTAACGAGCAGTATCAGGACCGCCATGGCCATCATAAACACCAACAAAATTAGTTAAACCACCATAAGATTCAATGTGAGATTGATCTTCAAGAACTTGATTATCTTGAACAACATCCATTAAAAAATCACCAGATGAGCATTTACCTAATTCTTTGTACCACAACAACTTATCGTTCCGATCTCTCTTACCACCATCAGCACTGTTACTGAAACCGTCATTATATGATGATGAAGATGAGAGGGGATTAATAGAAAATAGCTTCCAGCGAAGGGAAAACAGATGTTGAGAATTCTTCTCAGAAGAAGAAGATATTTACGATTTTCTGAGAAGAAATCGAGAGGAGGGAAAAGAAGGAAATGCAATAAAAAAAAGATTGAAAATGTTTTGGAGTGGCCGGGATTCGACCTCAGGACCTCTAACTCGATTTTGACAAAAAGGCTACTCAATAATTACAAGATTTCCAACCTTCGTGTCCTTTTTTTCCATCAGTAAAATTTACGCGATTACCCTTCATTTTTCGGGTTATCTACGCAACTGTCTAAAAGAAAAGAAAAAATAAATTATGCATGCATCCTTTTTGAGGGGCATTTTTGGATTTTCATTAATGGACAGACACCAAATCCAATCTTTTTGTGTCAAATTGGAAAAAAAAAAAGTCATGTGCCACATTGACACAAAGTCACCATATATAGACTACTCCCTCGCTTCGCTCGGTCGTCCTAATTAACAAGAATTCCATGTCTTCAAGATCAACATCATAAATGTTGGCATAGAAGATTCTAGTAAGAGTATCAAATACTTCACCAAGACCATTAAAGATGTTTCCAAGATAAAGTAAAATTAGCTAGTAATATTAAAATCTTACAAAGTTAAAAATTACATACTAGGCAAGCGAGCGACAAGCTGTTCCGCTAGCCCTTTTTGAATAGCAAAACCTATCATATTAAAAATAAAATCTCGTGAGCCAGGGGTCATTACATTCTTTGCGCATGACTTTCTGGACCCTCTTGAGTAGTCCAACCGCTTCCGGAGCCAAATAGCTAAAAGTATCAAAAGCAAAGGGACGAAAGCATGCCCATTGTCAACACATGCTTTCTCATGCTTCGATATCTTACCCGAGGCAGCCTTTAGCGCTGCTCGCCCGACCGTAAAGGTGCCATGTCCAATGCCTACCAAAGGAGATACCGGTGAGGTCAACACATGTGTGTTTCCCATTAGCCCATCCAAAAATAAGAACATCGGCTGGTCTTAGTGTCGATCTCCTTCAAGTGGGTCTCACAGAAATGCACAGTGCTTCTTTCTTTGCCGAAATTCCAGACCTCCACAAGACATCATACAAGATATCCCTCACATGATCATGTCTATATTTATAACCAGGGTCTACTTTACAATGAAGCGCATGTTCACCATATGAATCCAAGCAACCCGTGATGCAAGCGGGCGGCGAGAGTCGAGGGATAAAGCGGGATCATTAACCTGTATTTGAGGATAGACCGGTACTCCAAAGGAGACATCTTCTGCCCCAGCCCCTCAATCGGAATATCCAGATGAAAATCTTGGGCATGTGCTGCTTGCAAACAACCAAAAACCGCTTTCTGTCTCTCCGTTAGCATGTAAACTCTATCAATGTCCGTTAGCATGTAAACACTATCAAGATTGAATTTTTCAAAACATATCAAATCCTCTTTATGCCCACTAGTAAAATCCAACTTCTTTTCTAGAATAAACCCATTAGATGAAATCTTTTCAAAAACTTTCTCACAAGAATCATCAACAAATCTAATTCTAATCAAATTTTGATCTATGGGTAAGTTCATGCTAGAAGAAGATGAAGAACCAAAAGTTTTTGAAATCTCTTTTGAAACCTTGAAATTCTTCATGGGAACTAGAAATTGGGAAACATGAGAGTAGAAGAAACTTACTTGATATATCTCTTGAAAACACTTTTACTTTATTGATCTCCAAAGAGGATTAATGGAGAAAAAACATGAACCCTAGAATAGTTCACGTACGCGTACAAGGAGAGGGGTGGAAGAAAGATACGTGTACCAAGCTTCTATAAACCCAAACTTGGGCTTGGACCCGTTCATGAACCGCGACCCACAAAAGAAAGGTGGGATTTCTTAGAACATTCCACCTCCAAGGTTCGTACACTGATGAGATTAGTACAGTGCAGTAAAAACATAGTAGAAAGGCTATAATGCTTTTACTTTACCTTGGGAAGAAGAAGAAAAACAATTTTACAAAAAAATTTAACCCAGACAAAATAGTCAACCTTTACTTGCCCCATATCAAGTTATATACACATGGGGTAAAGTCAGTCGATTTATCGAAAGACTATATGTGCAGAGAAATTATCATGCAACTTTTTAGGTTGAAATGCGTTAGTATAATCATAGTAATGATTATAATTTGGATCAATAGAATTTTTTGAAACCTTTTCTTATACCCAAGAAAAGACTTTTTCTGAAGGTTAGAACTTGTGCCGAACTCATGAGAATTCTTTTTATCGGATTCATATGAGTTGGAGATAAGTCTAGTTTGTATATCATGAATACATGATTCGACATGTACAAAAATTTTCTCAGAACAATTCTTCTTCTCAAAGGAATTAAGTTTTTCTAAGAATTTAAAAACGCTCTAAATATATCTTTGTCAATTGATCCATTACGATAGTATTACTCATAAATATTAAGAGTTAATCTAGTGAGATTCCATATCGTTGATCGTCTACTACGTTTTTCCAAGATACTCTTCTTAGGCGAACTTTTAATTTTTCCGTTCGATTGTTCATTATCATCTTAGCTTTCCAAGGACTTAGATGAAACAAGATTATCTCAAGAGACCAATGGTATAATAAATAATCTTGGAACAATATTTACGGAATTCTGGCGTGCGCCACAGATGCCAAGAGCAAGTTTCCTAAAGAAGTTTCCCGTAGGGACAAATCTTAGAAAAAAATCAAACACAAACTTATTAGGTTTATATTGTTTAACTTCTCTGATACCAATTGAAAATGCGGGGGTACGCCAATACACTTTCTAAATAATCAACTAGACAGTCAGACTTAATCTAGAATAAAGTATATCAAAGAGTTTAATATCTTAACTCTTAATTCAATCCGCAATCAGAAGATAGAAATATGTGAGCCTGATTGAAGATAAGAGGATTTACTTGAACGGTACCAAAGACCAATGTTCAAGTGTCAATCAATGTAAATAAACAACCAAAGGTTGGATATTCTAATTGATTGATCTTAACACACAACTTGTGATATTTCAATTATATAACAAAATATAATGCGGAAAAGAAATAACACAGATACCAGAATTTTGTTAACGAGGAAACTTCTATTGCAGAAAAACCCCGGGACCTAGTCCATATTGAACACCACGCCATATTAAGACGCTACAGATACTAGCATACTACCAATTAACTTCAGACTGGGCTGTAGTTGAACCCTAATCAATCTCACACTGATTCAAGGTACATTTTCACTCCATATGTCTCTGATCCCAGCAGGATACTACGCACTTGATTCCTTTTGATGATATCACCCACAACCAAGAGTTGCTACGACCCAAAGTCGAAAACTTGATAAACAAATCTGTCTCACACAGAAAAGTCTATAGAATTAAATAAATCTGTCTCCCACAAAAATACCCAAGAGTTTTTGTTCTGTCTTTTGATAAATCATCGTGAACATCAACTAATTTATAAACTGGACTTATATTTCCGATGAACATCCTAGTATTATCAATCACCTAACAATAAACTTTATCGACTAGCGAAACAAGTTATTGTGGAATCACAAACGATGAGACGAAGATATTTGTGATTACTTTTATCTTACCTATCAGAGATATAAAATCTCGAGTCAATTATTCCAGTTGTACTCAACACGATAGACATAACAAGATCAGATCACACATCTACAAAGAGAATAGTTTGGTTTGGATTCACAATCCCAATGAAGTCTTCAAGTCGTTAGCATATAAGGTCTCGAGAAGAAACCTAAGGTTAAAGGAGAATCGACTCTAGTTATGCAACTAGTAACACACATGAGGTGTGGGGATTAGGTTTCCCAGTTGCTAGAGTTCTCTTAACAAAGCATTCAATAATCACCGTTATATGAAAAACTTCATTCAACCAAGCTAATATCTTTCAACCGTTAGATCGAACTTAGCTTGTTTCACACAAATGAAATGTACCCTCCTTTAGGTTTATGTAGCCGTACCTAAACGCGTACACCATGTTGGTTCACAAATAGTTAACCGAGGTTAGCCATATGATTACTCTCATATCAACCTTATTCATCTTAACCATAACTAGTTCAACTGACTCAAATGAAACTAGTTAATGAGTTGTTCAATTGTTATATTCTCATGAATTATACAAGAACACAATTGAAGCAAAATCGATTTGATTCACTTGAATCAATCATGAACACTATGGCCGCGGTTTGCAAAGATTGCATTCCTTAAGATTTAAATGTTTATGTACATGAACAGACCGATTTGACAAAATAGCTAGCTTAAGTATGCGTACGGGTATGCATACTTAAGCAACCAGATTTTTAGTTTGTTAAGATTCCAAACTCAACAAAAATTCTCGGTTCGAAAACTTCCGCCAGTATGCGTATGGGTACGCATACTTAAGGTAACTAGTTTAGGAGTTTGTAATTCCCAAATCCAGCAGATATTTTCGGTTCGAAAACTTCCACCAGTATGCGTACGGGTACACATACTTATCTTGTCTCCTTCACCAATTTCGTATACACACATATGCCTACACTTGACTCCCGGTTCATGGATTTATACACTAATGTGCGAACACACTACAAAGATGGTTACATTATCAACTCTATATTCCAATCATTGAAACATTCTTATATAATGACAATAGTCGTTTTCACACACTATTAGCATCAAACCAATTTTGAAGTTATTGAAATGTCATCATGACTTTCGTCACGAGTAAAGAAGAACATGGCTAAATCGAAAGCTTGCCAACACATATTTCGAGAAATATGTAAGCGAGATATACTCAGCTCCAAATTTTAAATGTGTATAGTAGAAAACTATTCAAAAGGCGAGGGTACCCAAATATACCTCAAGCTAAAACTTTTCCTTCCTATAAGTCCTTGCTCCGAAAGTGATGGTTATGGACTAAGTCGAGACAATGCAACTAATCGGTTCATACTTCGTGTGATCGTCTATGGATACGAGATCGAGACAATACAACAACGAGGTATGTTTACTTGATACAAAGGTTCGGACTTAACCAAACTCAATAGGATTCACGTATCAAGTAAATAGGGATTAACATTTGTGCAATTTACTTTAATTATAATAAAACAATTATAATGCGGAAATATAAACTAAATGACACAGCAAGATTTTGTTAACGAGGAAACCGCAAATGCAGAAAAACCCTAGGACCTAGTCCAGAATTGAATACTCTCAGGATAAAACCGCTATACAAAATAAACCAACTTCGTATAGTTGAGACCAAGAAACTAAACCTATAGTTCACCTAGTTCCATATGTATTCCCACGCCTCCAACATGTAAACAAGTCACGTACTTGGACCAATTCCTTTGGTTCGTATTCCAAACAGTAAAGGAACAAGAAATATTTTTGGTATCAACTCTCTTCAACCAAGTGATATGAGTTCCAAAAAGGATCTTCTATTTATCTTAACATAAACTCCTTTGCCAGGTTCCAAGATATATCTTATGTTCAATCACTAAAAGGTACCCGTTAAGATTAAGCCAATAACACTTTTAATCCAAAGAATTGTGTTGATGCCGAATCAATCCAATCTACCACAAGGATAAACCGATTATTAATTGGATCCTCTTTTACCGAAACAAGTATTGAGCACACCAAAGATTATGAAACCAAGTATGAAATATTTTATCTCTTCTTTGTATTCAAATCTTCTTAGATCTTCAATAAAGACCTGCACACAACTACTTGAATCTCTTGTGATCAATCACACACATAACGGAGTCTGTTAACAATGGATTATCACAAGATCGTCTTTAGATCTAACAATAGTCTAAAGATCTCTATCGAAACCTTGAACTAGTTTGACTAAATCTTATATCAGAAGAGAAGATTCTCAATCATAAACAAACTAGGTGCAATCAAAGTTTAACCACCATTATTCAATCAAATCAATACGAAAACTAAAGATAAACAGCAATATCTAGTTTCCCACCAACGGTATGAATTAGAGCTTCTAAATACCAAAGAAGACTTTAAACTGAGCGTCTGTAAGAGATTTCACCTAATTAGATTACTCTCCTCTCTGATAGGCGGCTTCACCATTAACAGTACAATCGAGGAAGTTTACTTTCACGAAGGATTAGTTTGCTAGAAATTCAAACTCAAAGTATTTACAGACAAGGAAGTTTGGACACCAAGGAATTTCCAAAACCGAAAATATTCAAGATATTTTTCCATATTAACCCAAATTCGGTTTTCATAATTCCTGTGAATGCACTGTCCAAAAATAATGATCGAAATCTCCTTGGAAATTCTTTAACTAGCAAATGCACATTACTAATTCTTATTTTTCATATATAATTAAAAACCTTAACACTACGGGAAAAATCATCATTGAAGACATTAGATAAGAGTTGTAGTACCCCTACAACAACTCCATTTTATGTATTATAGAAGGGGGTATTGTAGAAAGTCCAAGCTTTTCTACAATTATTGACTAAGAGTTGTAAAGAGTGATGTGATTCATGGTTCGACAATATTTTTCCAAAGTTGTGATTCTCTTTCGATTTTTTTTTGAAAGCCTAACACAACTCTTGTTTGTGTTGCAGGACTATTTTACACAACAGAGGATCTGTATCGTAGAAATATGTAACACAACACTTGTATAAGTTGAAGGACTATCTTAGACAACCTAGGATGTGTATTGTAGAAATATGTAACAACTCTTATTCCTATTATGAATAAGATTTTCACGACTCTTGTTAGAGTTGTAGAAATATGTTGGACATCACCTAGTTATGTCGTAAAGACATTCTTTCACAACCTTTGGTTTGTGTAGTTAAAATATGGAACACAACTCTTATTAGAATTTGTGTGCATAAAACTATTTTGAAAAAATAATTTATAGCTGAAACCAAATTGCCGAAAGTATTTCACATTAACCGGTTAATGTAGCACATTTACATTCATTCAAGTTAACCTGCCAGTGTTGAACACCCATTCAAAAAATGGCATTTACATAGATGTTTGGTTTCAAACCTCCGAAACCTCTCTTCAAATACATGTCCAACAGAAGTTTCAAGACTATCCCTCTCACTTCATGTTTAATTGAATCAAAATACCTAATCGGATTTTTGCATTAAAATATTAAGATCCTTGGAATCACTCTCATCAGAGCTATCATCACTGGACTCTTCTTTCTTTTTGGCTGCAGGTGCATGACTTTCTTTGCTACAACAGCCTAGGCAGGGATTTCTTTGCTGCCCAGATGTTAGTGAAACGCCAAATCAAATGACACCATATTTTCACTATCTCGAGGACAGACCAATACAATTATAGTTCTGATCTATCCAAGTCAACTAATAAATTAACCCTAATAAATCTAGAATATGTTATTGGATTAGACTTTAAATCAATGACCCAGAAAAAATAAAGATAAAAATCACTACAAAGAAGAAAAACTAGATATATAAATTAAGGAAATCATAACAGACCTGAAGAGCGCGACAAACATTATCAAACTCAGGATCAAATTAGGCTTCTCATTCACAGTGACAAGATCAAGGACAGTGCGACAAGATTGGTCTTCAGGATTGATAATAGGCAATGCAAGAGATCCACGAACTTCATGATCAATCGCTCCATCTAAAAAAATTAGAACAAGACAAGCCACACCCATTAAAGGTTTGAACCAAAGAAACAAAGAAATTCCACCAGTTTGAACTATCTTAATAAACAACAAAAATTCAACAATTTACAATGTAATCATTTACCAAACACACTAGATTATTTTCTGTGTTGCTAATCACCAAATATATTCTTATAATGAATTCACATAGAACTAGAACACAGGTCAGTGACCACTTCCTTCAGCTCTTACAAGTTTATGTCGGCATGTAGGTAATACATTCACATAGATTTCATGAGTGGTGGATTGTTGCTTACCTTTCTTATCCAAGCCAGCTCTTAGAAATATTTTGTTGACAAAGCAATCACCATTCATATACTTGTCGCTTAAACCTGTTGATTTTATTATCTCAATCACAAGGCTCTTGTACTTAAGACCGCAGTCTCCTCCGCTTCATAAGGCTCTTGTACTTAAGACCGCAGTCTCCTCCGCTGCAAAAAAGCAATAGATCAAAGAAAACACTTGTTAGAAACAAGTAAACATAAGCAAGATCAAACACAATACTCTTCTTTAGATAGTGCTAGATATTAAAATGTATAGAATTGCACAACCTTATGTGGCTCAAAGAAGAGATTGCTCGAAGAGCACTCCTGATCATGTCCTCCTTTCGATCCACTACTTGCTTCACAACATCTAGCTTCGGCTTGTAATTGATAGTTTTTTGGAGAGGATCAACCAAAGAATCCAAAACTGAGACATAAGAAAATAAATTATATAATTGGATAGAATCAGTAGGCCAATGGTAGTGAAAGAAAATTAAATCATACTCCACAAGTATTAGCTAACCTGCGAGAACATCAGTAGGACACTTGTCTGCAAGCTTCGAGAGTATAAGATGGCAAGGCATTTTGACATCATAATGATCTGGAAAAGGCAGAAAATGAGAGGAAAATTACTAAAACCATTCAATTGTTTTCAAATTCATGATATTTCCTTGTTTAAATATTAAAGTAATGTAGATATTGCTGAACCAAAAAGTGACCCACTTTCCGCGAAGAAATAATCTTTAACTATGCAACCAACAACTGGAAGAATTTCAGTAAGAAAAACTCACCATCCAAACCAGTAAGGTATGGAACAATAAATGAGGAAGGATTCACTTGATCGAGACAACTGTCAAGCAATGTGTCGACACATTCAAAGGCTGTTTTCCTTAGCTCGAGCCCATTATCCATAATGTGCTTGAAAGGACCAAGATCTACAGTCCAGATTAATTCTTTCTGCATCAAAAACAAAATAAATAAAAGAATTAAGATGTAGGATTTCAAAGAAGGATCATGAGTAAAGTTAGAACTGGTGGAAGAACTTTGTTCCTAACAGTCAAACCAACATTGGGACTTGACTTTCTATCTGCCATCAACGTAGAACACATGACCAATGCAAGAGCCGTCATTTGCAACATGAAAATCAAAGTCTCGAAAGTCCTCTATGGAGTTATACAGCAGATTTGAAGAAAAAAGATAACATAAAAAGCAAAAAGATTTGCATATTAAGAACCAAGAGTAATCGGTCATTAAGTAAACCTACACCTAATATAGAACATAAACAATGGGGTCGATGTTAACCTCTACCAGACTCAACCTCCATGAGTCATTCCAAAACCAATTTCATCTTAGCTATAACTCCATCAAGCCAACAGTTCTTCGAGAACAGCACAGAACTCCTGCAACACTATCACTTAGAAACAACAACAAATCTGTCATAGACTCAACCATTTCAGTTCAACTGCAACTTCAAGTTGAAAATTTTGGACCACCTTCGTACTATAATATTTAGAGGAGATGCATTTTTTTCATTTTGGGACTTACTGCATCCAGTAAAACAAGTATTATATCTTTAAATTAGAAGTCACTAAAACTGATCAAAGAAAGAAAAATGAGGAAAAGAAAAATAACTCAACCATTCACTTATAGACCATCTTGCTAAAACGATTATCATAGCAGAAATACAGAACTCGGGTCAATGTCCACCAATTAGAAATAGTTGGAATGTTAAACCAAAGTTGAGAAAACATGGGCAAATGTTGAAAAAGTTGAATCTCCATTCTATCTTGTTTTTTCTACTCCATTTTAATGAATGGCTAAACTTCAGATATCTAATTCCATAAATGAGATTCAAAATTCAAAATTCACGAAATCAAATTTGAGCACCATCACATAGCAATATTAATCATATCTGATATACCAAGCCCACATGATGAACAAAGTTTGATCATAAAGAAGTTACAAACCACTACAACAATGACTTAGAATAGTTCATTGTATATTTGTGCAGTGTCAAGATCGGATTACTTAACAAAAGGCTGAGGATTACGACCTATTGCTTGCAGCTCTCTCACAGGATAAGCTACAAATGTAATTTGAGAAGTGGAAACTACAGAGCTAAGCTCTACTAGAAACCAACGCCAGTTATCATCGGTATCAGCGTCTACTATGGAAAATGAAATTAGAAATACGCCATCATCCCCATCATCTGCAGTTGCAGACAGCAAAGTTCCCTGGTATTTTGAGTTTAAAGATGTGCTATCGAGGAAAAGGAGAGAGCGGCAACCTTGTCCAAAACCTGCAAATATGCATGGAAAGAAACTACCTGGATTGGTATCCTTCATTTTCTCACAGAAATATGGAAACTGATTGTATGCTTATTTGTAAGACTCTTGAAGCTGCTCTCTGGCAATCTCTTTTGCACACACCCCTCTTATACCTTGTACAAGAAATACCCACCACACCAAAAAAACCATTAGTGACCATACATCAAATTCACTTTATTTCAGTTTCATAAACTTAATCCTACCCTTGTTCTTGAGGTCATGACAAATCTACCTTCTCAGCAGATGTATCTTCTTCATCTTAGGTTCTTGACTGAACAAATATGAAACCCCCATCGATCTCAACTCCAAGCCAGTCCTCATTCCCATAAAAGCAATTGGTATAAAACACAACACCACCTTATGTAATCAAATCCACTATCATCTCTTCTATCTCGGTTCAATTCATCAGCTCAAATTCATTCAATCCCTAACCCATATCTCAATCAAACCCTGGATTTTCTGTTCTTGGCTACAACAACAATCAAATCGAGAGAAACCCCTAATTTTACTCTCAAACCCTCACTCCTGAGAATCTTAAATTCTTCTCCTATGATTCTTCACCATTTGTAATCTCGATCTCACCTTGTTACTGATTTCAGAACTAACTTGAACCCAATCTTTAATTTCCTTATAAACTTCGAAATATAGTCATTAACAGACCCTTAAGCAATCTCCATCAAATCCACAATATCATCTTAAAAAATCCCTAACTTCCCATGAAAATCAATAACAGCAAATACGCAAATTCATTCAGATTCGATCCATAAATCGCATATTACGAATTGAAAGAGGTTCTGAGATTGAATCAGTGAAAGAAGAAATCGGTAGCATATTACGAATTAAAGTTGGGTTTCGTTTGATTTAGGGTTTGTAGAAGGTGGATCTGAGGTATTCGATTGATGAGTTTCTGTGACTGAGGCTGTGATGATTTTCACCGGAAATTGCGGATGAGGACTAATACGGGTCAATTCAATCAGGAAATGAAGATGAAGAAAAGGGATTGAGAGAAGAAGAGAAGTGTTCTTCGGGGAAGAGGAAGAGGAGAGGAAGAAAGAGATAAAGATATAGAGTTCGAGTGGTTGAGGAAGGATTTGGTGGGTGAATGAGAATACTGGATGGACCAGATTTTGTTTGATCCACTCATACGAATTGAGAAAATAATTTAACGGTTGAAGTAAATGAAAAGGCGAGGGTACCCAAATATACCTCAAGCTAAAACTTTTCCTTTCTATAAGTCCTTTCTCCGAAAGTTATTATATATGGACTGAGTCGAGACAATGCAACTTATCGGTTCACACTTCGTGAGATCATCTATGGTTACGAGATCGAGACAATACAACAACGAAGTATCTTACTTGATACAAAGGTTCGGACTTAACCAAACTCAATAGGATTCGCGTATCGATTAAATCAGAATTAACGTTTGTGAAATTTAATTTAATTATAATAAAACAATTATAATGCAGAAATATAAAGTAAATGACACAACAAGATTTTGTTGACGAGGAAACCTCAAATGCATTAAAACCCCGTAACCTAGTCCATAATTGAATACTCTCAGGATTAAGCCGCTATACAAAATAAACCAACTTCGTATAGTTGAGACCAAGCAACTAAACCTATAGTTCACCTAGTTCCGTCTGTATTCCCACGCCTCCAACCTGTAAACAAGTCACGTACTTGGACCAGTTCATTTGGTTCGTATTCCAAACAGTAAAGGTACAACAAATCTATTTGGTATCAACTCTCTTCAACCAAGTGATATGAGTTACACAAAGGCTCTTCTGTTTATCTTAACATAAAATCCTTTGCCAGGTTCCAAGATCTATCTTATGTCCAATCACCAAAAGGTAATCTTTAAGATTAAGCCAATCAACACTCTTAATCCAAAGAACTGTGTTGATACCGATCTTATCAGTTAATCAATCCAATCTACCACAAGGATAAACCGATTATTAATTGGATCCTCTTTTACCAAAACAAGTATTGTGCACACCAAAGATGATAAAACCATGTCAGAAGTCTTCTATCTCTTCTTTGTCTTCAAATCTTCTTAGATCTTAAATAAACACATGCACACAACTACTTGAATCTCTTGTGATCAATCACGCACAAAAAAGAGTATGTTAACAGTGGATTATCACAAGATCGTCTTTAGATCTAAAAATAGTCTAAAGATCCCTGTCGAAACCTTGAACTAGTTAAGTGAATCTTATAACAGAAGATAAACAAACTAGGTGCAATCAAAGTTCAACCACCGTTAGAAAACTAAATATAAACTGCAATATCTAGTTTCCCACCAACGGTACCCACTAGAGCTTATCAATCCCAAAGAAGACTTTAAACGGAGCGGTCGTAAGAGATTTCTCCTAATTAGGTTACTCTCCTCTCCGAATAGACAGCTTCACCAGTAATAGTACAACAGAGGAAGTTTACTATCACGAAGGATTAGTTTTCTAGAAATGCAAACTCAAAGTATTTATAGACAAGGAAGTTAGACACCAAGGAATTTCCAAAACCGAAAATATTTTCAAGATATTTCCATATTAACCCAGATTCGGTTTTCATAATTCCTGTGAATGCACTGTCCAAATTTATAATCGAAATCTCCATGGAAAATCTTTAATTAGCAAATGCACATTACTAATTCTTATTTTCCATATATCATTAAAACCCTTAATTAAAAGATTCTTAACTTATTTAAATTCGATCTTGGGATTTACTTCCTTCTTAGCTGTTAACAAATATCTTTGAATAATAAAAGATACACATTAATGCGCGTATTCAAAGTGTGTCGACATCTTTCTCTTGCAAGTTCTTTTTCATACTAATTCACTTGAAACCGATTTACCAGACTTCCAAACAAGCTTAAAATTGGTTCATCTGACTTTCAAGAACTATGTGATTGATCAAGTAACACTCAATCACAAACCATGGGTGTAACGGTTCTACCAAAATAATTTTTGGTTCTACCTCCATCTGAGTACTATGCATAGTCACACTAGCTTACCAAAATTCGGCTGACTAGGTACTAGGATCGGTTCCCCACATATATTTGGTATCTAACTTGTATGTGTTGCACATGTCTTTAGGATCGGTTCCCCTTTGCCTAAAAACGTGTTACACATATTCATAGGATCAGTTCCTCTTTCTTCTATAAACCTTACTGCACCTCATACAAGGATCGGTTCCCCCTTGTGATGTATTACACCTCTTACTAGGATCGGTTTCCCTCTCCCAAATTTCGTCAAACACACACAAACACGATCATACCCCAGGTGATTAATTAAGATCGATTTCACTAATAAAAGTCATACCAATACATAAGTCAGGCCTCATCTGAATAGTTTTACTAGGAACACAACCAAGTCATGAGCGGTTATACTAATCAAACATATTGGTCATTCATAAGATATGCAATGAAGAACATCCCCAATAACGCCTGGCGATTTCCTTTTTGGTTCACATCACATATAATGAACTTACTTCCTTAAAACATATGTAAAAACATTGTTTCTTAGGATGAAATCCTCACCTCATACCCATACATAATCACAATAGCATTCATACGATTATGTTGATGTCTTATATACAAAGTTTAATGGTTAAGAAAGAAACTTCATTTTGTATTCCTTAATACTATGTCTATCTAGAGTGTTCATGCTTCGCAGTTTTATGTTTTCAATATGCACGACTTGAAAGATACGTTAGGGAATGAAATAGTTCAAGTCAAATTTAACTAACCTCAAGTGGAAGGATGATGTTGTGGTTGTATCTCCGTACTTCTTCACTTCTTAAAGTCTTCGCAATACTTGTAATGTCTCACCCTAATAATTTCAAGCTAACCTATACGAAGTTGACTCTAGTACATTTAAATCAAGCGACTCTTAAATGAGTTTTGGTTTACTAAAATATGACAACCAAACTTGACATACCAACGCATAGTGGGTTCAACCGAGTTATGCTCTAACAATGTCCCCCTTTGTCAATTTTAGTGACAAAACTCTTACAATCATATGGATAAACAAATTACAATAATTCATTACACATACGCTTGATTCCAAATTCAACAGCACATAACCTGCATTAATTCAATCCTTAAAATGACGTTGTTGACATTATCATAACAAAGCTCATACCACCCCTAAAGGTGAGATAGGTATATTTTCAATCCGCGCGTCTTTGTTATCTCAATCATATGATATGTTACTTCCACTTAGTCTGTGCTTTTCCTCATTCGTTAAATAAACGTTCAAGCACCATTGTCCTCTGGGAGTGACACCAATCAACATAGAATTGATACCAGCATCACCTGTGTACTCCGTATATTTCTCCCCCTTTTGTCACAAAAATGACAAAGAAACGAAAAAATAAAGGACAACGCGAAAATGATCTTACAAATCTCAAAATAGACTTGCAACCTATTGAGTCAAGCACAAGGGTTCCACATACCATTTTTGATAACCAATATCAAAACCGAAACTACAAAGTAATTATGTTTTGATATGTTATGATGGAGATAATTGCCCGAAGAAATTTTCCCAACTAGTTTAGCAAACCAAAAATCAACTAAGCACCTTAGTTCCTTTGCTAAACCGATTGTATAAATACAACCGCTTCATTCGATAAGACCAAAACAAAGATAAACTCCATTTTTCTCATCAGGTTCTAATTATCCATATAATTTAGACCTTTAGATTTTAAACAAGACAAATACTAGGTTAGTTAACTAGCATTTCCTTGTTTAGGCATTTGGCTAGACTTGAATAACCGAAACCTCCACTTTGATACTAAGATCAAAATTAACTTAGTTTATCTTATCCGGAATCGAATTGGACTAAACAACTCATCCCGTCAATATATTCATTCGTTAATCCATAAATAATTCATACAAACCAATAAATCAACTTGCATAATTATTCACCTCAACCGAAATCAATTGAAACAACATAAACATTAAAGTACCGCAATTGCACCAAACTTTTGTAAGCCTAAACGATTGATATCACACAACAAAGCAAGATAACAATAGTTTTACTTAACCGGAACCAATTGAATCACACATACATACATCCATCCATACATAATGAAATAAACACATAAATTGTACCGACAATTTCGTTCATGAAAAAGCAATAAGTATATCAAATAAAAACAAGCTTTTCTTAAACAGAAAAACAATTAACCAACAAGATTGTTACCTCAATTTTGCATCCAACTTATCCAATATGATCGCATCTTCTTCTTCCAGAGAGAATTGATATCGAAATACCATTACGTTGTCATCCTTATGCAAAAAATAAAAATAAGATTAGCAACAACCAACCTTTACCAGAGAAAGGTTGAAAATCGGTTTTAACAATTGCAAGCAAAAGTTGAAAACCGTCGAAAGACATATGCTTTTATGCTAAACCAAAACCTATTCAAGATATTGTGACTTTTTTGTTTCTACAGGAACCCCTCATGATCCTTTGATAAATCTTACCAACATGGGCTAGAACTTAATCCTGCTAAATCAAAAAGTCACCCAAACCATAAGGGTTCACAACATATTATGAGATCGAATATCAAGGTAATAAAACCGAAATCAAGCATCACATAAACATCCATAGAAAATAAATAAAGCATTCAAGCACATGCTATGTAAATCAAAAACTATCACAAGAAAAATTATAAATCAAATAACTTTATTCAAAATAGTTTTTATTCAATAGACTTTACATAAAGTAGCCTAATTTCAGATAAGAATTTAATCTTATTTTGGCTTTACATGCCATGTTGGAGAATTCTTTTAAGTGAATCTCTGTTTATGTTCGATCCTTTTTATAGTATTCTAACCCCCATTTGAATTCACCAAGATTTTCGGGTCATCTATATTTTCCAATAGATTGTTCGTAACCAGAGATTTCCCTCTTTTCTGCAATAGTATCATTATTGAGGAGATCTTTTCTTCCAATGAGTTCCATTATTCCTTCAAGCATGTTCGGGGCTGGATAGACTGAAGGATATGCCTTTATAGGGAAAGGGAAATAATCGGAACACAGTCCATATATTCTTTTCTCATAATATAATGAGCTTGACTCAAGAATTTTTTAAATTTTTTCTACACAAAATTCATATATAACATCAACACAACCTTGTCCCTTAGCTAAAAAGAAATAACATGAAGTACCTTTGATCGGGGTAAGGAGTTGTAGGAGTTGATCACTTCCAGAATACATGTAGTTAGGTCCTCATTGTTTTCTTTGTATAGAAAAAGCATTATTACAGTTTATAGCTCTTGTAATAAGAGTAGCATAATCGATCCTATTTATAGACTCTTATTTTTCCTTTTCGAACCAAAAACTAAACTAAGAAAACTTGCCTATGTAGGTACTGAATATCGCAAGATAATAGTTCACGAGTATCGTAATAGATAAAGGAGAAAAGAGTTATAAAATGATACGATGATAGAATTAGCGCGGAGAAATATGAAGTTTTGCGAGAATGAAATAATTTTGTGAGGATGAATTGCGATACTTCGCAATTCATATACAGCTGCATAAGTTTTACTATAAATAGGAGTTCGAATGTAAAATTCGGGAGGTTCTTTTAATGAGTGTAAGAAATTATTTTAGGAAAGAGAATAGAAAAAGTTGTAACTATTCTAGTTCCATTTTGATAATTCTATGTAATCAACTAAGAGAATTAATAAGAAAGTTATCATTCACCATCAAGAACTTCTTGAGTTTTTACTAATTTTATTGAGGGTGTAGTTGTAGATTATTCCGCAACTACATAATTGGCGCTAGAAACAGGGACTTGAGAATTGTGGTAGCCTAAATTTGAGGGAATTGTGGAAAATTTGAAGATCAAATGAAGTCAGTAGATGGAGATTGCAAAAAAGAAGAATGTAATATGATCACAAAGACAATGATTGATGAATTTCATAGTAATATGAAGGGAAAAATATACAAGTGAGATTGTAGAGGAAGAAAGATCAGGGAGGAAGAAAAGATAACAACTTTAGAAGAATGGGAAAAGCGGAAAATCACATTTTCAGCAGCAGAAATTCCAAATGAAGACTTGAACCACACTTCACCATTGGTGATCACAATTAAGATCATGCTAGAAGATAAGAAAACTGTAGAAAAATGGAAATTAAACCGAATTTTGGTTGATACAGGGAGTTCTGTTAATATCATATTCTATCATGCACTTAAGGGGATGGGAATTAAAGATGAAGAAATCACAAATTCAAAATGTCTTATTCATGGATTAGGAAAATCTACAACAAAATCTAAAGGGAAATTGCTGCGAATATTACTAGGAGAAATCGAAACACATGTAATCTTGTGTGTGATAGATATGGAATCTCCATATAACATGCTGATAGGAAGGCCGTGGATTCATGCGATCAAAGATGTTGCTTCAACATTACAAAACCTACACCAAATGGAATACAAGAAATAAAAGGAGATCTTGATAGTGCAAAATTTTGTTATCAAATTGAAGTAATAAATAAGTTGCGGAGAAGAAGAGAAAGAAAGAAACAATCTTCGTAGGAAACTTGCAAAGGAAACAAAAAGGAAGAAGAATTCCGAGTGTATACAATAAGAGAAAAGGAAGGGAGAGGTATACCAAATGAGATTCCGAGAAAAAGAAGGGGAACCAAAGAAAAATAATCAAAGAACCAACACCTATGGGGAGCAAAGTCCAAGCTATGTTGCGAGAATGGAAAATGAGATGTTACAAAGGAGGAAATCTCAAAGTGTTGCAAGATCAAATGTTAGAATAGAAAGAGAAACCAACTAAAGAAATAAATATTGGAAGTAAAGAGGAGCCTTTATTCTTGCGAATTGGAACTAAGATGGATGAAGAAGACTTTACAAGCCTCGAAAATAAGTTTGCGAGAATCGTTGTAGGAGAATTCCCTAATCCCACGAGAAGAATGGAGGAAAGCCTGTTAAATGCTAACCATTCTTGAGGCAAAAGTTTCCCAAGAAGTGAAGGATGCTATAATCTTCATTCCCACCTTCATCGACATCATCATGAAAGTATAAGAATTATAACTAAATCTGGGAAGGAAATTTATTTCCATACAAGATCTTCCTCATGTCCTTAATGGAAATTACATTGGAATGGGATTTGGTTGAGAGTAAAACAATATCTTGAAGTTTTGTTTTCCTTTGTGAAAGCATCATCTTGGAGAATCTTGATAGTGCCTTTTAGAAGAAGTGGAAATTTTTGCAATCTAGGAAGAAGTGGAAAATTCAAATGAGGATAAGAAACAGAGGCAACAATATATTGTTTATAAAAATACAATGTTTCTTATCTCATTTGAAATTAAAGGGTAACAAAAGATAAGAAAGTGGAAATACATACAGAGGTTGATAATAAAGAAGAGAAAGTTCATCTTCGATAACATTAAAGGGTACTTATACCAATCTTCATCATTAGAACGATTGTGTCTTATTATTTCTGACATAATCAATATCGTGCATGAGAAGAATCTGCTGCGATATTGGATCAAAATGATCTTTCTTCTTCAAGAAGATTATCGCAGGAATTGGTGTGTAATTTTTGAAGAAACCCTCAAGTGTGACAACAATTTCTATATTATCAAATCCAGGTTTTCTAAGAAGTTGAATATAAAGAAAACGATTTGGAATTCAACTAAGAGGCGAATACAATCACCGATCAATTGATAAATGGCACAAAAAAGAAATAATTTCGTAGAATAAAGGAAAGTTAACATCATAAAGAGGAAGAGGAAACTGAGGATTTCGGTAGTGAGATTAAAAGATCATCCCAAACATAATTGGTAAAGAGCTTCACACAGAGAGAAGACTTATTATCATAACCTTCAATCTCAGAAAGAATAAATAAGTTCAAAGTTCAATACCAACTGAGTTTGAGTGAAGAAGATGAGTAAGAGAATAAAAACAAAGACAAAGGATAATATTTATAAGAGAGTTTGATGAAGGAGTGGCGTGAACGGTTGAAAAGTCAACGTGTTGCGAATCTGAAGGGTGGTAATAACTACACTAAAATTACGAGAATAGGGATTTCATGACATTTCTTCTTCAAAGAATCGACATGAGAAACTAAAGAAATAAGGTATTATAATAAATAAAGGAGAAAAGAATTATAAAATGTTACGATGATAGAAGAAACCGGAGAAATATGAAGTTTTGCGAGGATGGAGTAATTGTAACGAGCAGGTTCTTGTAATTCATGAACATTTGTATAAATTTTACTATAAATAGGAGTTGGTAAAAACTTTTAGTGAGTGTTAGAAAATATTTAAGATGGATCCATTTAGAACTTCTTTGTGATCAATTGAGAACATTAATAAGAAAAAGAACTATTGATCTTTTGCGAGAATATAAAGATATCTTCGCAAAGGAAGGGAGGTGTAGATGAGATACCAGGAATTGATCCATTAGTGGTGTGTCATAGATTGAACATAGATAAAAATGTAAGACCATTCAAACAAAGAATAAGGAAGATATCACAAAATTATCATGTACAGATAGAAGAAGAATTACAAAAGATGTTGGATGCAGGGATCATAAGGGAAGAAAAATATCCAGAATGGATTGCGAATATGGTCATTGTTACGAAAAAGAATAAAGGAATAAGAATTTGCATAGATTTCACTGATCTAAACAAGGCATGTCCCAAAGACAGTTTTCCATTACCAGATATACCAAAAATGGTGGAATCAGCTGCAGGTCATGATAGAGTCACTTCACTTGATGGATATAAAGGGTATAATCAAATATCACTCGCAGAAGAAGATCAAGAACATACTGCCTTTTTTTGCTCCAATGGGTTTGTATTGTTATGTGAAGATGCCATTTGGTTTGCGGAATGCGGGTGCTACATATCAACGTATGGATACATAAAACTTTGGAGGTATATGTAGATGATATGTTGATAAAAATCAAGGAAGCTAAAGATCATGTGCAAGATTTGAAGGAAATATTTGAGCAAATGAGAAAGTTCAACATTAAATTAAATCCTGAGAAATGTATAATTGGGGTTTCGTCTGGAAAGTTCTTGGGATACATAGTATCAAAGAAGGGAATACAAGTTGATCCAGAAAAAGTCCAAGCAGTTCGTGACATGCCAACACATGCAACGGTAAAAGAAGTACAAAAGCTAAATGGACTCTTGGCTTCACTTGGAAGATTTATTTCGCGAATGTCAGATAAGTGCAAGCATTTTTTCAACATACTTAAGAAGGGAGCAAAATTCAAGTGGACTGATGAATTTGAAAAAGCTTTTCAAGGAATCAAAGAATACCTCGCAAATACATCTATACTACAGAAACCAGAGAGAGACGAAGAATTATTGGTATACCTCGCAACAACTCCATATGCTCTAAGTGCAATTCTGTTGCGAGCAGACGCATGAGTAGAAAGGCCCATTTACTACATTAGTAAAACCTTTAATGTAGCAGAGAAGTGTAGGAGCGGAATATCACAGCAAATGATAATTTATGAAATTGTGGAGAGAAAATACATCTTGCGAGCAAAGAATATTTTGCGAGCAAAGGAAATCACGAGAAAAGCAAAAGAAGTTCGCGAAGTGAACTTACGAAGGTTCGCAAGATAATTCTCAAATCTGAAATGGCGGGACAACACAACTGTCATATTTGGTAAGATCATATAAATATCCATTTAGGCATGAGAAGTAGGGGAGGTCTTTTGTGAAGGGAAGGATAATTTTAGGAGGGGAGGTCTTTTGTGAAGGGAAGGATAATTTTAGGAGGAGAGAGAAATTTTGAGAGAGATTTTATTTTCTTTATCATCTTCTTCCCCCAAAAATTCTAGAGCTCCAAATATTCATTAATGGAGTCTCAATTGTAAAATCATGTAATGACATACAATCACTAGTGAAGCACCGTGGATGTAGATCACATTGATCGAACCACGTAAAAATCTTTGTGTCTCCTTTATAATTTTAGTACCTTAATTATTAGTTTCATATCAAATTAATTAGGTTAAGGAATCATTTTAATGGATTCTTATGAGGGTGTAGTTGTGAGATAATCCGCAACTACATAATTGGCGCTAGAAACAGGGACCTAACCTTGTTGGTTCAAGAAAGTTCGAAAAATTGGTTATTGATGGTGATGAATTGTACCGGATCTATGAGTCTTGAAGACAGAAATGGAAGTTATTTTATTGGCTTCTTCAAACAACAAACACATTAGTAGTAGTTCAGGAAGAGAGATGTGGATATGGAGAAATCGTCAAGCAAAATGAAATTTACACATGCTACGTCAACAATCGCTTCCAAAAAGGACAAATTTCTTCTCACTTTTCTTATTCTTTGTTTCATTTTTCAAAATTTGGGAATTTCAAAACACAAATTGAAAAATAATTTTTTTGCGATCTAAACTTTGCTTTTTGTAGAAATCTGATTTATTATGGAAATTTTGAATTTAAAAATGTTTTTGCTATAAATTTGTAGTAACCAAATCTCGTTTTACAAATTTGTTTAAAGAATTTTCGACAAAGTCAAATTTCAAGATTTTTGTTGGTTAGAGATTTAGAGATTTACATCTCGCAAGAACAAAAACAAGAAGAATATATGGAAAGTTTTCATTCTTCATATGCAAACATTACTCATCTTAATGATCTATAAACTGCTAACCAAATTTACTAATCGTTTGCAGCAAATTTTTTGCAAAGCTCTGCGTCATTGACGAAGAAATGTCATTCCTACGAAGAAATGGGATAAATGTCATCATGAGTTCGAATCTTACGAACATAAATGTCCAGGGAGAAGAAGAAGAAATTCAGTAGGATGGGGTGAAATTCAGTAGTTCATTTTGCACAAAACAATTCGAGTTACATAAACTGTTCAGGGAGATATAAGTAAGCAAAAGAACAAAAGAAGATTTACGTACAAATGTTCATTTATGTACTTACGAAAGAGATTATCCCCATTACGAACAAAAGAAGAAGTATACGAAGAAGAAAGTTCGCAGCTACTAATTCTTACGAATGAAGTTACGAATGAAGTTACTAAAGGATTTTTTATTCACGTGTGCTGGAAGACTAAGATACTTTAGGAGGCAAGTAAATACCATCAGCAAGTAAATTTTAAGGGAAGAAACAAAAGTTTAAGCCGAGTAAAAATTTGTGAACAAAAATCTGCGAAGCTTATACCATCAGCAACTCCGGAGAAGAACACATGGGGAGATCTTAAACAATTTGTATCATTAGATACAAGGGAATAGTTGCGAAGATAGATATAAACAGTTGCGAAGAATAAAACCAAAGAATGAAAAGAAAATGTCCAGCCAACTAATAAAATGGAGCTCTTACTTCGTAAAGTGGAAAAAGGGAAGTTGAAATTTCTCTAGGGAAGACGTAAAGCTGATAGGAGGAATATTTATCACTGTTAAGATGAATTTCAAGCGAACCTACCTTAGCTAAGATGAATTTGACAAGCACACGGACATCAAAGTTATTAGTAGGGAGTTTCCACTTTCTCAATTACAGATACCAGTTTGGTGTGATGGTTAATTGAACTGGAGTTTAGTTTAATTAGGACTAGTAGGAGCACTGTTACGGCGTCCATCTGATTCTTCAATGAGTTGAGATGATGCATATATTATCGGAACAACGTGAAGAAGGGTTTTCTTACTAGCAGTAAGATCAAAGGTCTCAGTCAGGACAAGTTCGTATGCTTTTTCACCGTCTGGGAGCTCCCAATTGAAGCAGTACAAGAGATTGGCAAGAGCATACTCGACAATATTAATGCCAAAGGATATACTTGACGCAGAACTTGCGAAGATAATGATCCCTGCGAAGTTAAACAACCGTTCCAGTGCAATATTCTTAAAATGACGCAAATTAAACCATTTTAATTGAAACAAAATGGGAGCGGCTATCTGGGACTACAAATTTCGAATGCATGAACTGATGTAGATGAAAGTGGAACTCAGTGAACTAAAAAAAAAAAAAAAACAGATTATAGTTATTTCAAGGGGGGGGGGGGCAACAAAATACAGAAAGACGCAGCACAGATAATCGCCGCAAAGAACCTCTTCACGAAGAAAGCTACGATGGAATCAAAGGAAAATTTTGTGATATTTCAAGTTATTTCAAGTTACTTCGCAAACTGTTTTGTTTTCGCAGCTTATGGAAACTATTCTTCGCAGGAGAAAAATGATCAGATTATAGTTTGCGAAGACCAAAATAGCTAGCTTGAAGTAATCATAAGAGCATGGAACCAATATTATATAATGGGGGACGTTGCATCAGCATTCAAGATTTAAGGATGTCACACTTGCGGGACAATGAAGACTGGAAGGGATACTGTAGTTAGTAAATAAGAACGTACATAGGTTGTGTTCAAAAGAATTGCTCTTGTCCATAAATGCAAGTGAAAGAACAAGCAAGACGGAGAGTTAAGAAGAAGATGGAATCAAGAGCAAAACTTGGAAGGTACGACTTAGCTGTCTAATGATGGAAGTATTACAACTCGGGAAACCAGGGAAGTACCATTACATCACGATAAAAGAGAGAGTATCAAACATGAAGGGAAACAGCGGAGGAGAAGAGCAGGAGGTGTTATTAGGAGTTCCGGTGATGCAGTCTGAGTCCATAGAATAGGTAGGGATGATAGGGAAGTATTCGTTGGTAGTAAGAAGAATGAGATCTTTCATAAGATTTATTTCATCAGCAAACAAAACCGAGCCAGCAAGTTAAGAGAAAATAAGATGAAGTACTTCGTGCAATTTGGGAGATACAAATGTTCGCAAGTAATTGACAAAGAAATAAAAATAGTTGTTGTGAACAGAATATTGACATCTTACGAATATCAAAACTAACCAATTCGCAAATAAAAGGGCCAACTCACCAAAGAGGAGTAACCAGTGAACAAGGCACGAATATCCAACTTCATCAAGCATTAGAAAACAAAGAAATCACCCCATCATTCTATCTTGTTTAACTCAGTTTACAACAAATGAATTCCCATCTTTCGTTCAACTTCGATAAATCCCAGCATCACTAACTATAATCATCTCAACCAAAGCACCACATGGAGAACCATCAGGCCAACTTATGTCCGTTTATGAAAGTTTAAGCCTCCATACAGATTCAGCACCATTAGCTCGCATCAAACATGCTTCTTGTTCTTCTTGATCAGCATGCAGCCACCATAAATCCCCATACCACCAGTTCGAGCTCAAAACTAAAACAAAACAGCACCCAAAGTTCTGCGAAGAAGAATCAGTATAAGGGAAAAGTTATATAAGGGATGATAACATTAGTATAAGTTCTAAGAATTTCACTACATTTACACAAATAGGAGCTAGCTCAGATATTCGTAAGAAGAGCTGATAAGATGATGGACGCAAGTTCGAGTCTCCCCATTCGCAAAAATTTTTGAACTTCGCAAATGTTTGCCATGCGAATATTCGCAACACAAACAATTCTACTCTTTGCACTTCGCAAATATTTACCTTGCGAACCTTCGCAACATGAATTTATATCGTAAATATTTCCTTCGCAGATGTTAACTTCGTACAAATGTTTACTTCGCAGATGTTCATCTACTTCGTGTAAATCATTACTTCGCAGATGATCGTTTGCTTTGTACAAAATTATTACTTCGCAATATTTTTGGATATTTCGCAAGAAGAAAGTGGGAGATTATTCCACAAGAAATGACAAGTCATATACTTCGCAAGAGACAACAACAAGCCGTAAAAAGGTAAGTACCATTTCCTTGAATACTTTATTTACTGAAGACAAAAAATTATTGAATTTATTTACTAAAACCGATATACTCGCAAGATTTCTACAATTTCTAAAATTACAAAACATTTCAAAGACTTCAAAATTACAAAAAACAGAGAAAATTAAATTCCTATATTTCTATAGACCAATTTTGATTAATACTTCTCATACTTATTATACTAAAGATCTTATGAAAACATTCAACATTTTATGTACATGAAAAATTTACGATGAGTTTTAAAAAGGCGAAAAAATACCGCCAAAAATAAATTGCGATTAGCTTTCATTGAAGAAAGACGAAAAATTTATTTGCGAACAAAAGACCGCAATCTGTGATCAGCCTCCAAAAAAGAAAGAGAGCCGCAGAAAATTTTATACAGGCAAACCTTTGTGGCGTACACCCTAGTTCGCGAAGCTATATTTCGTAAGAGGCAAAGTCCTAAAGTACGTCATTTAAGGGGGTACCTATAAACGTGGCTAAGGGTAACCGAAACACCACCAAGGACCCTTAGTACATGGTAAAATTTTAGGGGTACAACCCAATAATGGGGTACCTATCCGGGTTAGACACCTTGGATTCTCACCTAATCTAGCGACATTACGCAATATAAAATGCGGTGTAAGAGGATTTAGGTTGGGCGACTAAGGCATCCTGTCTTTCCCAAGAAGTGCAGAAAACGATCAAGGCGCCGAGGTACACGGTTGAGTCAAGAGTGCCGGGTGAGGTTGAACCACATCTGCCATTTTTGACAAGTCTTGGCAAATGATGCACTTGGCCCAAAGATACCCCATAGGGTGCAACCTTGTAACTATAAGCCCTATAGGCAAAAAGGATAAGAGGTTGCGATCAAAAGCTGGTTGTTGGCAGAACCGGATGGGAAGAGCTAACCTTGTATGGTCGATGTACGCTTCCTTGAAGGGGCAACCAGGGGGAAGATAAAGGGCAGCACCCTCCATTAGGGAGCTGATACGTGCTATAAGACGCAAATGTCACGAGGCTTCTTGTTTGCGAAAACATAAAGGCTTGTCATATTTGTGCAACAATTGAACTTCTGCGAGCCTTCTAAAAAAAAATAAAAAAAAAATAAAAAAAAAAAAAGAGAGAAAGAAAAGAAAAAAGAACTCGCAGAACATAACAATGAAGATAAGATGAGATCAATGGGTTTTTGCATGAAAGTGTAAAGACGTCCTGCGATTTCATTGCAAGACGATAATGTCACGAGGTTGTATGTTCGCAAGAATGTTCAGACTTGTCATATTATCGCAAATACAAAAGTTTACTACAAAAGAGGTGGCAAAATAAGACCTTTACTTAGGAAGGAATGATAAGACCACAACAATTAATGAAATTCATTACAATCATTGAAGAAATTATACAAGAATATACATCATGAAGTTTTGAAGAGAAGACAACTTCGTCAAGATCATTAAAGAATTTTGAAGAGAATATATATCAAAGAAGACAATTCCATCAAGATCATTGAAGAATTTTGAAGACAATATATATCAAAGAAGACAATTCCATCAATATCATTGAAGAATTTTTACAAGAATATATATCATGAAGTCATAGCAAAAGAGGCGATTTCATTCGCGATCAAAGACGAATTTATATAAGAAAATACACAAATAAACTTGCGAAGATAATTATATGAATGGAGGCAACTCAAAGATATATCAATTTTACTACGACAAAATGAGCTAAGTAACAGAAACTTGAAATATACATTGCAATAGATAAGTATTCGCATCATACAAGCATCATACTCGCATCATACTCGCATCATACAAGCATCATACTCGCATCATTCAAACATCATATTCGCATCATAAAAGCATTGCATAAGCATTTCATGGCATAAACATCGCATACACATTTCATAACATAATCATTACATAAATATTATATTCGCACAAGTATTTTACAAAATTTTACAAGATAATACCGCGAAATTTCGCAGAAACATTCATAATTCGCAGGACTATTCATAATTCGCAACAGTATATTCGCAACAGTACATTCGCAACAGTTTATTCACAGCACTATTCGCAGCACTATTTAGAAGTTCAAAAATGCGCAGAAAAACTCAGGAATTCGTAGAAATATTCAGAAGATAACATGGTTACCACTTGAGGCAGAGGCAACATAACAATAGAGATGCAATTTAATTATTCAACATTTTCTCAAGAATTCTCCTTCGTAGATAAAGAACAGAGGCAACTATGGATATCCAAGAAAATATTTTATGTTCTTTATCTTCTCAGCAAGAATCCTTACCAAAAATGGAATAATAATTTCACATGAACAGAGGATATATTTATCACTCTCATTCAAGGACGAATACTTCTTATATATTTCGAGGATTAAGTACTTCTTATACTTCTTAAGGATATTTCATACTTCTTATATATTTCGAGGATTGAGTACTTCTTATACTTCTTCAAGGATATTTTATACTTCTTATACTTCACACTTCTTTAAGGATACTTCTCACACTTCATACTTCGCAAGATGATACTTCTAATTACTTCTTAAAGTTTCAGAACTTCGCAAAAGAATAGAGGCAAGTATATACTTTTTGAGTTTGATATTCTTTCGCTTGTTCCTTCACCAACAAAGATCAAAGACTACTACAACGGATTTTTTCTTAAAGATCGCTCTTCAAGCAATATTCAAGAAAAAAGAGGCAAGATGTAGGAGCGGAATATCACAGCAAATGATAATTTACGAAATTGTGGAGAGAAAATACATCTTGAGAGCAAAGAATATTTTGCGAGCAAAGGAAATCACGAGAAAAGAAAAAGAAGTTCGCGAAGTGAACTTACGAAGGTTCGCAAGATAATTCTCAAATCCGAAATGGCGGGACAACACAACTGTCATATTTGGTAAGATCATATAAATAGCCATTTAGGCATGAGAAGTAGGGGAGGTCTTTTGTGAAGGGAAGGATAATTTTAGGAGGAGAGAGAAATTTTGAGAGAGATTTTATTTTCTTTATCATCTTCTTCCCCAAAAAATTCTAGAGCTCCAAATATTCATTAATGGAGTCTCAATTGTAAAATCATGTAATGACATACAATCACTAGTGAAGCACCGTGGATGTAGATCACATTGATCGAACCACGTAAAAATCTTTGTGTCTCCTTTATAATTTTAGTACCTTAATTCTTAGTTTCATATCAAATTAATTAGGTTAAGGAATCATTTTAATGGATTCTTATGAGGGTGTAGTTGTGAGATAATCCGCAACTACAAGAAGAATTATTCTAAAATGGAGAAGTTAATCTTAGCCCTGGTTTATGCATCATTCAAGTTACGAATATACTTTCAAGCACATGTGATAAAAGTGGTAACCAAAGTCCCAATTGAATCAATCATGAAGAACACAAAAAGGTCAGGAAGAATATAAAGGTGGAATGCACAAGTAAACCATTACAAGATAAAATACGAAGTATTGTCATCGCAAAAAATCACAAGTCGTCGCAGATTTTTTGGCAGAATTTCCTTTGGAAGAAGATGAAGCAGTAGAGGAAATGATGGATGTTGAAGAAGAATTTGGAAATCCAAAAGACTTGTTAATAGAACCAGATAGATGGGAAATTCTAGTGGACGGATCATCTAATAGTGAGGGAAATGGAATTGGAGTCGTGTTGATTTCACCAGAAGGAGAAAGAACAGCATTCTCATTCAGACTAGAATTTGCATCCACGAACAATGAAACAGAGTACGAAGCTGTAGTGCATGCATTAAAGATCGCAATAGAAAAGAAGCTTGAAAGTATAAGGATAACAAGTGATTCGCAGTTAGTGATTTGTCAAATTAAAGGGGAATATACCACAAATGAATCTTCTTTGAAGAAATACAAGAAACTCGTTGAGGAATTATCTGCGAAGATACCAAAATTAAAATGGAGACATATATCTAGAAATTATAACCGTCTCGCAGATGCTTTTGCATTTATTCCAAGCATGATGACAAATCCAAATACAAGAAATATCCAAATACAGACAATTCAACACCCATCAGTGGACAAAGAGAAAGAAATTGAGGAAGCTGTTGCGATGGAAGTAGAAAGAGAGTTATCAAAAAATATCGCAGATTGGAGAAAAGAAATTCATGCATATCTCGCAACAGGAGAAATATCCAGGAACAGACTAGAAGCACATAAATTAAAGAGTCGTGCAACAAACTATGAGTTGCGAGAAAGAATTTTATATATAAAATCTTTCAATGGACCACCTCTCAGGTGCTTAACTCGCGAAGAAGGAGAAAAAATATTGAAGATGTTACATGGAGGAGAAGCTGGCAATCATAGTGGGGGAAGATCTCTATCATATAGAGCAAAGATACAAGGATATTACTGGCCTTATATGCATACAGATGCAAAATTGTTCGTACGAAGATGCAAGGAATGTCAACGACATGGTAAAAGAATTCATGCACCAGGGGCCACATTAACTTCTTCAACAAGCTGCTGGCCTTTTGGTAAATGGGGGTTGGATATTGTTGGACCATTTATACCTGGATCTGGACAAAGGCGATACTTGATAGTTGCAACAGATTATTTCACGAAGCTTTGAAGTAAAAGAAGTACAACATATTCGTGATAAAGATGTTTTTACATTCATATTTGAGAACCTCATTTGCAGTACGGGGTTCCAGCACAACTAGTATCGATAATGGAAAACAATTTGAGGGGCAGAACATAGAGATGTTACTCGGTGCTTTTAGGATAAAATGTGGGAAGTCAACCCGTTATATCCACAAGATAATGGATGAGCAGAAGCAACAAATAAAACAATCACAGATACAATCAAAAAGAAATTAGAAGGACATCTCAAAGGATGGTGCGAGCAAGTACCTAGCGTAGTTTGGGCATACAATACAACTAGAAGAGAAGCAACTGGAATATCTCCTTATTGTCTAACATATGGAGTAGAAGCAGTATTACCCACAGAGGTTGTAATTCCGACAACAAAGAAAGAAGCTTGGGAAAGAAATTTAAGTGCGGGAGTAATATTAAGTGAATTGGATGATTTGGAAGAAAAAAGAGAAAAGGTGTTGCACCATATGAAGATTTATCAGGAACGATTAGCTCGAGAATACAACAAGAGAGTCATTGAACGTTAATATAAACCAGGTGATTTGGTCATGCGAGAAACACCTCGATATCAAAAAGAAAATGGAGGAAAATTAGCACCAAAATGGGATGGACCATATGTTATTAAAGAAGTTGTAGGAAGCGGAGCTTATCGGCTGATGGATCCAGAAGGGAGAGACATGGGTTTGAGGCTTGGTAGACCTTGGAACAGACTATATTTGAAAAGGTATTATCCATAAAACTCATAAAATGTTTTACGAATATTGTTTGCTCGTAGGAAATTGGGAAAAGTTACGAATTTCAAAATTTATATTGCGATTAAACTTTCATTAATTTGCGAATAAAAGAACGCAATCTGTGATCAGCCTCCAAAAAATAAAGAGAGTCGCGGAAAATTTAATACAGGCAAACCTTTGTGGCGTACACCCTAGTTCGCGAAGCTATATTTCGTAAGAGGCAAAGTCCTAAAGTACGTCATTTAAGGGGGTACCTATAAACGTGGCTAAGGGTACCCGGAACACCACCAAGGACCCTTAGTACATGGTAAAATTTTAGGGGTACAACCCAATAATGGGGTACCTATCCGGGTTAGACACCTTGGATTCTCACCTAATCTAGCGACATTACGCAATATAAAATGTGGTGTAAGAGGATTTAGGTTGGGCGACTAAGGCATACTGTCTTTCCCAAGAAGTGCAGAAAACGATCAAGGCGCCGAGGTACATGGTTGAGTCAAGAGTGTCGGGTGAGGTTGAACCACATCTGCCATTTTTGACAAGTCTTGGAAAATGATGCACTTGACCCAAAGATACCCCATAGGGTGCAACCTCGTAACTATAAGCCCTATAGGCAAAAAGTATAAGAGGTTTCGATCAAAAGCTGGTTGTTGGCAGAACCGGATGGGAAGAGCTAACCTTGTATGGTCGATGTACGCTTCCTTGAAGGGGCAACCAGGGGGGAGATAAAGGGCAGCACCCTCCATTAGGGAGCTGATACGTGCTATAAGACGCAAATGTCACGAGGCTTCTTGTTTGCGAAAACATAAAGGCTTGTCATATTTGTGCAACAAATGAAGTTCTGCGAGCATTCTAAAAAAAAAAAAAAAAAAAAAAAAAAAAAAAAAAAGGAAAAAATACAAAAAGAACTCATGAGAATGAAACAAAGAAGTTAAGATGAGATCAATGGGTTATTACATGAAAGTGTAAAAACGTCCTGCGATTTCATCGCAAGACGATAATGTCACGAGGTTGTATGTTCGCAAGAATGTTCAGGCTTGTCATATTATCACAAATACAAAAATTTACTACAAAAGAGGTGGCAAAATAAGACCTTTACTTAGGAAGGCATGATAAGACCACATAAATTAATGAAATTCATTACATCAATATCATTGAAGAAATTTTACAAGAATATACATCAAGAAGTTTTGAAGAGAAGACAGCTCTGTCAATATCATTGAAGAATTTTTACAAGAAGTCCTATCAAAGAAGACAACATCATTGAAGAATTTTAACGAAGACTTAACAAAAGATGCGATTTTGATAGCAATCAAATACATATAAGTTCATATGCGTAAAAGTTTACGAGAATTACATACTTATTATAATTCTTATACTTCTCCATATATTGAATATTTCTCCAAAAGTTGAATACTTCTTATAATTCTTCAAGAATATCTCATATTTATTATACTTCTTCAACGGATATTTCATTTGGTGAAGGTTAAGTAATCATTATACTTCGTCAAATGTTACGTAATTATTCACAGATTGAATACTTCTTATATCTCTTCATTTGGTGAATTGAGTACTTCTAATACTTCTTATATCTCTTCATTTGGTGGATCGAGTACTTCTAATACTTATTATATCTCTTCATTTGACGGATTTAGTACTTCTAATACTTCTTCAAAGGTATTGTATATGTAGTATACTTATTAAGGATATTTCATATATTTTATTTCTTATACTTAAAAGGGAGGATTTCTTATTTACAATCGTAACAAGTTGAAACTTCGTAAGATAAATTGAGGAAGATATTCTAATACTTCCAACAATGTTTAATCATTTAAAGAGAAATAATAGGGGGAAAAGGAAATACTAAGCTTTATCTGTGAGTTATATATTATTTCTCTTCATATGATCAAATGGGGCAAAATAAGAAAAACATTTAATTAAAGAAAGGTTAAATTATCTTCGCAAAATATCAGATATACTTCTTAAGAAAGGTTAAATAATCTTCGCAAAATATCAGATGTACTTCTTAAAAAACAGAATTGTTCGCAAAAAGAAGACCAACAGTAACTAAGGGAAGGAATTCAAAAGAAAGGAGGACAGGAGAGTCAATGATAAATTGAAAAAAGAATGTTATCATGCTTCATCAACACTCTGTGCTGGATCTTTAAGATGAGTAGGGTCATTAGCAACTTTCGACTTTTGCAAGATATCATCCTTTGAATAATATGCAACAGGAACATCTCCTTGAGGAATAGATTCTTTCTCGTCATCAAGATCTTCATCATCACTCTCATAATCGAAATCACTATCAGGATCACGAGCAACTTCATCGTCAGATATTTTCAGAGGAGTAATTTTCACAGGAGGCAAGGCTCTTGATAAGAGAATGTTATTCGTAAAGACTTGAGCTTTCAGATGACTTTCACGAAGTATAGATTTTTGATGGTTGGTATCTTCGATATCTTTGGAATAAGCAAGATAGTTGAATCTCCGAGTAGCACGGTCACGAGAGTTGATTAAGCGGGTAGAAAGCAAAGCATTTTTCTTACGAAGCTCGGAACAGGAGGCTTCTAATCCAGCTTTCGCATTACGAAGGTTGTTCTCAGATTCTGCAAATAAAACAAAATTCAAAGGATAAATTTGCGAGTATAACGAAATTTAAAGATATACCAGAGGCAGTCAAATTTTAATGACTACCTTCTCTTTGCGAAGTAAGAGATTGAGCTAAAGATAGACAACAGTTCTTCATCTGATTCATCGCATTATCAAAACCATCACCAACTAATCCTTTAAGTCGAGATTGAAGCTTTTGATCTTTAGAAAGAAGAAAATTTTTATCCTTCGCAAGTTTGGCATTAAGAATTTTTAATGACGAATAATCTTATTCAAGTTGATTCTTCTTAGTACTCAAGACTATATTCTTATTAATAAGGGAATTCTTCTCAATAACAAAAGAATTTCTTTCAGCATCTGAAGACTTCTTTAATTCCTCAAGTTTACCTTTCAACAAAGAAAGAAGATTTTCTTGATCGCAACATTTATTCTGAAGAGTCTTTAATTCTTGCGAAGAAACAATCATTGTATTCAAAAACGAACATTTCTCTTCTGATAAGGTTTTGTTCTCTTCTAATAAGGTTTCTATTCTCAAATTAGCTTTAGTTAAGGAATAAAAAAGTTGATATATGTCATCATTCAAAAAAATTCGATCATATATTAGTTGAGTATTCTCTTAAAAAAGAGCGTCAGAGTTGTCAAGAGCACACGAGTAAAGATTAGATAAATGGGAGAATTGGTTTGAGAGGCTTTCATGCTTGGTTCGATATTCTGTTGCATCTGATTCATGGTGAAGTACCAATCTTATACATTTCTGGATGGATTCTATAAAGGGGAATGGGTTTTAATGGATGTTTCAAGCATATGAAGAATATAAGTAAACAAAAGGGAAAATATGAAGATAGCAATCATACCTTTCAATTCATCATTTATTTTGCGAAGAATCGCGCAGTCGAGAGAATCATTTTGAAGATGATAATTTTCTTTACGGAGATTCTCGCATTCTGCTTGAGAAGATTTCAAAGATTGGCGAAGCAATTCAATTTCTTTTTCCAAGGATTGACGTGAAGAATAAATGTCTGGATTGACGAAATTATTTAGAACTTTGCAAAACTCATATTGCGAACGAACATTAGTAGACTTTGCAGTATTGGTCAAAACCTCAGATAACATTCGGAAAGTTGAATAAATTTCATCTCGAATTTCCTGAGGAAGAGGAGAAGAATTTGAAGGAATAAGAGCAAGCTGCAAATTGTTTGGAGAAATAGCACTCAAAGGATTTGGGGACAAGATAGGTTTTTCAAGAGAAGAAGTAGAAGAAATATTTTGCGAGGGTTGTTTTTCAAGAGAAGAAGTTGAAGAAATATTTTGCGAGGGTTGATCTTGAAGAATTGTTGATAAATTGACAATGATGGGAGATTGAAAGGTAGGTAATGGATTAGAGGAAGGAGTGTGTGAAGAAGCATTTTCACGAGGAGGAGAAGAAAATTCCTTATCAACTTCAGGAAGGAAATCATCAATCGGAATTAATGGTGTGGGTTTAGTTACTCGAGATCTCTTACCAGGGTTTGGTTTTTCGCCAACCTGCGAATCAAAATGTAGATTAAAAACTGAGGAAACAATATATTGTTCAGAAAAGAAGGCAAAGTATTTTAACTACCTTTTGATTCTAAGATTTTCTTCTTCGTGGATTAGGGCTTGAATTTTTTAGTTGAGGTTTCATCTGAGGAGTTATTTTGCTGAAATAAACCAAAATCAGATAACAAATTATACAGAAATTAAAGAGGAGAACAAATGAAATGCACGGAGATAGAAGGAAATTACCTTGGAGAACTCATGAAGATATAATAGAAGAAAAAATTGCAGAGAAAACAGTAATGGAGAGTATGAACAGAAGATAAAATTGCAGAAGTAAGAAGAAGAAAAGGAAGAGAATATAAAGGAGTTATATAAGGGAATAACTAGAAAAGGACGGTTACAAAAGACGTGTCCAAATTCTAAAAGACTAAGTAACGGTTATGTTCTCACGATCATTTCTTCTTCGTAGAATTGACATGAGAAGAGGCAAGATGTAGGTACTGAATATCGCAAGATAATAGTTCACGAGTATCGTAATACATAAAGGAGAAAAGAGTTATAAAATGATACGATGATAGAAGTAGAGCGGAGAAATATGAAGTTTTGCGAGAATGAAATAATTTTGCGAGGATGAATTGCGATACTTCGCAATTCATATACAACTGCATAAGTTTTACTATAAATAGGAGTTCAAATGTAAAATTCGGGAGGTTCTTTTAATGAGTGTAAGAAATTATTTTAGGAAAGAGAATAGAAAAATTTGTAACTATTCTAGTTCCATTTTGATAATTCTATGTAATCAACTAAGAGAATTAATAAGAAAGTTATCATTCACCATCAAGAACTTCTTGAGTTTTTACTAATTTTATTGAGGGTGTAGTTGTAGATTATTCTGCAACTACAGCCTAAAAACAAAAACTTAACCTGAATACAATCAAGAATATTGTACGTTTTGGAAGGTCATGGAGTTTCGGTTAACTCTTTTTTTCATTTTTCTGCACAGTAACAGATCATCGAAGGTTGTTTGATCAATGACATCTTTGGAAATCTCTAGATCCCTTTTTAGTCTAAGTACTAGACTTTCATAGTCATCTTTGTCTAAGGTTACAACCGGATTATTTTTCTTAGAGTTGGTTTTAGTTGACTTCCCTTTTGATACCCTTTCAGATTTTGGTATCCACTTGTAAGTTGACTTGGAATGAAGATTTTTCATCTCTAGTTCCATTGTATCTCTCCACCTTGAAACATAAGATTTCATATCCTTATTGATATAGATGTTACCCTTCCTATTATTCTTCCTTTTAGGGTATGATTTCGAGTTATTGTAATAAATAGATTGTCTTGCAGGATAAGGATGTTATGAGAGATTCTTGGAGACAAAACATTTCAATTCTTTATAAACAAATTCTAGAGCATTTTGCATCTTTGAAATGCCTTTGCATATGACCTTTATCTCTACAATAAAAACAATGCTTATGGAAAGGTGTAAAGGTTTTTGAATTACCTTTATGAGATGTTCGGTTACTATGTTGACCCTTAGTTGACGTCATCCTCTGGTTGCTTCTAGAGATGGTTTCCGTTGGAATTTCAATAGCACACTTGGATGTCTCATGCGTGCAGGCTTGTTCTGGAGTTGAAGGGAAAACAACTTTTACGAATTTCACTTCCTTGTTTATTGATAACACATCAGCTCCATTATACCCTAAACCAAGTTTGTCTCCATGACTTCTCCCTGCATCCAACATCGAGGATAAAGTGTTTGTAAAAATATTTTTTAGCATCTCAACCTCCTCTTCTAATACCTTGACTTTCTCAAGGGCTACAGCAAGTTGATCCTCAAGAGGATTTTTCTTGACAAAATTAGACTCATGATGTTCATTCCTTGTTGATTGTTGATAATTAATCTTCGCCTCTGTCTCAACAAGTTTCTTATGTAACAAGTAATGTTTCCTGTTGAGAGTTTCAAACTCAAGGGTTTTTTAGTGTAGACTTTCTTTGTAGTCTTTAAGAAGATATCTGGAATTCTGATATCCATAAAAGAAACCAGAGAAGATTTTTCTTGCTTTCTTATTTTCTCTACAAAGAGGAGTAATAAGATCAATGACATTTGAGGTAGTCAGCTTCTTTGTAGAGATAACTTCTAGTATATACGAGTATTCTACCATATCATCTTCAACATCTTGATCGATTTCTAAGTCACTTTCTTCAGACATTTTATCAAGATATTTTTCAAGGAAAGATTGCCAATCACCAGAATCTACATTATATGTATCTGGTTGTTCAGTAGATTAATAGGGAACATCATTTAGAGATGTTGATCCTTCATCTTGTTTTACGTTAACTGACTCATACATGGATTCAATTCTTATAGGATGGATCACACCAAACACAAATTGTTAGATCTTTTCGTGTTTTCCTTCTCTGATACCAATTGAAAAGGCGAAGGTACCCCAAATATACCTCAAGCTAAAACTTTTCCTTCCTATAAGTCATTTCTCCGAAAGTGATTGTCTATGGATTGAGTCGAGATAATGAAACTAATCGGTTCACACCTCGTGTGATAGTCTATGGATACGAGATCGAGACAATACAACAACGAAGTATGTTTAATTGATAAAAACGTTCGGACTTAACCAAAATCAATGCATATCAAGTTGTTTGTAGGTGAAAATAGTTTTTGTTGATTTCGGTAATTTTGAGTGTATAGGTGAGAAACAATTTAAACCCTAAACAATGTACTGCAAGGGAGTACATTAAGTTCTAGAGATCAATCTGTACAAATCTAGCCTAAACCAAGAAATGGTCATTTCGGACATGCTCCGGTCAAAAAGTGGAGGAGAATGGGTTGGTTTTGGGGAGGGAAGCAAGGAAAGTGATGAGACCAGAATAGTTGATTCCGGAAGAGTAGTTGTGTTACCGTGACTTGTATCAGAAAAGTAGGAAAGCTAACAAGTGGTAAGCTAGCAAGTGTTTTCTGAGTGTTGTATATTCCCAAATGAACTTGTCGGTGAAAATAGGTAAGACCTATTTATACAAGTCGAAGTAAAATGTACTCTGGTCTCATTAAGGGATGGATAAATAGGTAAGTAAATGGGAGGAGGTGATAACCGTATGCATGGAATTGATGTTCCATAAAACCGTTAACGTGTGGAATTGATGTTCCATAATGTTGTTAATGCAAGAAATTGATTGTTGAGCATTTCATCATTGACTCCCTACATTTACTAACTGCCACACCTTATGACATTTACTTATGACGGGCGTAGTGTATGCCGCACGCTGTAAACCGCTAAACCAATACCCAAAGAGGATCCCCCAGTTTGTGATATGTGTTTGATGTCTCGAATGTTTTTTGTGGAAAACATGTGGCACGTCGTTGTTTCCTAGCAAGTCAAGCTTGGGAGACTTGGTATCACGGTCGAGATCTTGCATCTTAAGAGGCAATGTAGCCGTTGATCGTCGCACGCTTTCGTTCGTTGGTGGCCGCATGGGGAAGGCCAGCATGGTGGCGCGGCTAGGGTGGCATGCCGTTAGCATGGCATGGTTTGGCGTGGCCAAACTTAGGTTTTCTGGCCAAAGGTTACCATATGTTGTCTGGTAACCTTGGATGGATAGGATTTGCTCCTGGGGTTGAAGGGCATCCGTTGATTGTTGCACGCCTTCATTTTGGCATCCGTGTAGGGAAGGCCGGCATGGTGGCGTGGCTAGGTATTCCTTGGCACGGTTTGGCTTGGCATATGCGGCCAAGGGTTTTCGATGGCTAGCTTTGGCTAGGTGAGGTTTTGGTTTGGAATGTGGGGCCAAGGGTTTGCCATGGGCGCAGGGCATGGCTATCTTTGGCTAGGCGCGGTTTTATCTTGGCATGTGGGACCAAGGGTTTGCCATGGGCGCATGGCATGGCTAGCTTTGGCTAAGTGCGGTTGTGGCTTAGCATGTGGGGCCAAGGATTTTCCATGGGCGCATGGCGTGGATAGCTTTGGCTAGGTGCGGTTTTGGCTTAGCATGTGGGGCCAAGGGCTTTCCATGGGCGCATGGCATGGCTATCTTTGGCTAGGTACGGTTTTGGATTGGCATGTGGGGCCAAGGGTTTGCCATGGGCGCATGGCGTGGCTAGATTTGGCTAGGTGCGGTTTTGGCTTGGCATGTGGGGCCAAGGGTTTTCCATGGGCGCATGGCGTGGCTAGATTTGGCTAGGTGCGGTTTTGGATTGGCATGTGGGGCCAAGGGTTTGCCATGGTCTCATGTCATGGCTATCTTTGGCTAGGTGCGTGACCAAGCTAGGTTTTTGGGCCAAAGGTGGTTTGGTAACCTTAGACGTCCAGGATTTGTTCCTGGGATTGAAGGGCAACCGTTGATTGTTGCACGCCTTCGTTTAGGTAGCCTCGTTGGGAAGGCCAGTATGGTGGCGCGGCTAAGTTGGTATTCGGCCATGGCGAGGTGCGTTTGTCATGGCGCGGTTAGTGTGGCTGGCACTGTTTGTCATTGGCACAGAGGTTCGGCTAGCATGGTTGGCATGCTTTAGCGCGGTTGGTGTGGCTGGCATGATTTTACATTGGCACAGAGGTGCGACTAGCATGCTTTGGCACGGTTGGTGTGTCTGGCATGATTTGCCATTGGCACAGAAGTTCTGCTAGCATGGTTGGCATGATTTGGTGCGGTTGGTGTGGCTAGCATGATTTTCCATTGTCACAGAGGGAATTAGGGTTTGGCTTGTCATAACCCTTATTGAAAAAGATACCCCGGTAATTATTTACAGACACATTAAATATTTCAATAAATGCGCCTAGTAAATGCTTATTACTTAAATGTTGTGACGTCACTGTCTACTATGGTTTAGGGTTTTACGATTTTAACCCTAGTCTAAAAACCACCATAAATATTAAGTCCCCTGCTTAGCTCGGAACAGGTGCCTTGTTGCGAGGTAAGCATATGATGGTGACAAATTAGGATGAAAATTCAACTAACCTTTTTGAGGGGTGAAGAGAATTTTGGCTTCCCGTGTTTGCGGCCCTGCGTAAGTTGTAATGGGGATGCAGACGGTGGAGTGGTGAGACGAAAGTTACCGGCTTGGTCTGGTCGTACATCCCTGAGGTGAAGCGGGTGCGGTCTTGGAAAGCAAAGCATAATGGACGGCTTGGCTCGTGGGTCCAATGGGTGGTGTGGTCTCGGAAAGCAAGCATGCGTGGATGACTTGGCACGATAGGGCCATGACAGGGGAGCGTTTGGTCTAGCATGGTGAAGCCATGGAAAGGCGAGATATTCACGGATATCTAGGCATGGTGGGGCCGTGACAATGGAGTGTATGTCTTGTCCTGGTGCGACCATGGCAGGGCACAACTCGGTGAGGTGAGGCGTGCACGGACGGCTAGGCGTGGTGGGGCCGCGATAATGGAGCGGATGGCTTGGCCTTGGGAAGGAGAGTATAGTGGGTGGATTAGCGCATGGGGCCAAGGCATGGTGTGAGCGGTCTTGGGCATGGAAATTGGTCTTTGCGGGACCGGTTTCCTCTTTTCCTTTCTTGGCTCAAAATAGGAAATCCTTTTCTTGTTCAAACTCCCACGTACCATGTATATATAAAAGGAGGGTCGGCCTCTCTTTTTGTTTCACGCCTATTTATTTATCTCAGCCATGTGGTAGCAGTAGAGCAGAACGGACGAGCAAATCCCAGGTTTGCCTTCCAACACTTCTTCTTTAACTTGTTTTTTCTCTTTTCTTTTGTGTTGGTGTAGGCGTACCTTTTCATGGCCTTGTAGAAAATGTTGGTGTGAATCCTAGCCGTATGCATGTTTTGTGTGAGTTCGTAATAGTATTTAGGCATGAATACCATAGTAATGTTGATCGTCTCAATTCACTGTGTAAAGTAAGCGCGCAATTTTCATCCTTTTCCACGAAAACCTAGTTTTTAGGGTTTGCTCCTTGTTTTGGTGTAGCCGTGTGTATGGTTCCCATGGTGGGGCGCACCTCCTCAGTTGGACAAGAATTTTATGCTGCAGGTTACGTCCTTGAAACAGACTGGCTTGCATCTTGGGTGAAAAAATAATAATTTCCATGCACTTTCCCTAATAATTTCCCTTCATATTGTTCCATTGTAGTTATTTGGAAGGTGAAAGTAGCGTGAGAGAATCTTCATTATGATGTCACTTGAGGAAAGTTCTGTTGTACCGAAAGACGTTTGCAATTTCAAACCAAATATAGATGATGAATTCTTCACCACATCGGCCACAGTTAGGAGAAACCATCCCAACTATGTGTCGATTCTTCTGACCAGCTCGAAAAGTGATGGAGAAGGCCGGTCGGTTCGGCCAGGAGGCGTAGTAAGGTTTTGCCTTCAGAAGAAAGAATATCATGCCTCTCCTATTGACTTTAAAATTTCTGTGAGTCCGTTGCGTCCCTTCGAGAAATGGATGCGGTTCATGATGATCCAAGAGAATGTAAGAACCAATTTAAATAAGGAGCAGACCGTTGATGTCGTTGCGGCTTCCGCAGTGCTTTAGATTAGGAAAGATATTCCAGACTTGGTTGCTTTTGTTTCCAGATGGTGTCCGGACACCCACACGGTCGTATGCAGATGGGGTAAAATTACCATTTCCTTGGAGAGCGTGGATGTATTGCTGAACCTTACCGTAGTTGGAAACCTTGATGTTAAATTGTATGCATATGAAGATTAAATGCATGCCACCCTAGTTGCGAAATCAAAAGGATTCGTTCGGAAAGAAAATGAGATGGAGTGTTTTTATGACTGGTGGGTGTCTCAGTGGTTTCCTGACGCGTTAGAGTCGAACCAGAAGAACAATATACTTCATGTTGCAGCGTTCTTGGCTCTTTGGCTATCCAGAGATATTTTTGATAATGGCTCGGGTAAGAAAGAGATAAGACATGAACTTATCAAGTTTTCCATAAAGGTGTCGTTCTCCCCATTGGCGGTCTGTTTCTTGGTTCTCTGTATGCACACTTGGATCAACTGGTTTCGGATATGCGCGCCTCAAACGGATACATAAAAGTAGATTCATATATTCATGCCGTTTTTATCCAGGCGTAGCTTTGGGAGCATTTCGAGAAGTATGCCCCGAAACCATTGGATGTACTTCCCGAGTCTTGGGGTGGCTCTAGGATACTGTGCTGGTCGAACAGGCGTCCCAAGAATGGTTCGAACCTGGTCGTATTTCTTGACAACTCATACATAGTTAATTATCGTCCATGGGCTTCGGTACATGGGTCTATAACTCAGGTCACTACCTTTGCTCATGCTCTAAACATGTCTTTGACTTCAGATAAAGAGGATCTGAGTGTCGGAGAGATGGTGTTCATGCGAAGTTGCATGCCTGGTCATGTTCCGTCTTTCTCCCGAGGATCTTGCAAATCAACCTCTTACAACATCGATAGAGCGGCTCGGCATATGAACTTTGATCAGGGGGTCCCACTTATTCGTTAGCCGGTCATTCCAGAAGTCTTGTTGTCGATTGTTCTTGATGCTAGTGCTCTTGTGTCGGTTAAAAGTATCCATTTCCTGCTCGTGGAACGGAATCCATGAACAACCTCCAAGTATAACACATTTTGGCAGGACGAGTTTCTTGCTATCCATGGATTCATGAACAACATGGTAGAGAATCATCGCAGCATGCCTTCTTCTGCGATTTTAATGGAACATCCACTGCTGAGGGATCCCAACCGAAAATCTGTTAGCCCGAATGCAAATAGTCCCCAAGTGAAGGAGCAGAGATCTAAATACCGTGCTGGTGGTTTTCAGTCGGGTCTGGAGGCTCTCCCGACTTTTATCTCTTCTAATATGCGAGTACGTATAATTTTCTTCTTTACTTAATCGGATTACGTATGTCTTTGTCTCATTCCTGAGTGTCTGTCCTTGTGCCTTGCCCAGGGTCTTAGCAGTGTGAACGCCTTTGCTAAACTTGCACGTAGTCAGAAAACAACACCTCTTGAGACAGAAATCAACGATGCTGAGCCTACCCATGACGAAGGGGAATCCGAAAAGGATGAAAGCTCAGAGTCTAGAGATGGCGGGAGTAGTTCTTCCGATAGCAGTGCTAAATCTTCCTCTAGTCGGTCTGAAAGCGGATCAGTGAGTCTTTTCCATGCTCTTCTTCTTCCTTTTTTTTTTGAAGAGTGTCTAAACCGTGATATCGTAGAGAAACACCGGTTCTAAAGTTAAACTCGTGAAGGAAACTGGTTAAGACACGGCTTTGTCTCCAGCCATGTCAGTCAATCTTGGTAGCTTTGAAACAGAGGCCGATCAAGACGAAAGTGTTGTTGTGACTTAGACGATAGATATTTCTCATGTGAACCCTGGTGAAATTGGCGTTAGGGATCCCCTGCCGGTTATTGATGTAGTCGCAGGCGCTACCTTTGTTCCTCCATATCTGGTTCCTTATCCGGATCACGTGTTGATTGGGGGATTTAGCGTTCCATCTAAGCATGCGGCGTTATACACCAAGATATGGTAAATCCACAGTCATATTTCCACGACCAAGAAAATTACTAGTCGATACGCGCTGGTCAAGCGTGTGGAGGAAGTCTTATCTTCGATCGACGGCATACGCAACGTGACTGGTCACACATTTTTTGAGGATGCATGTAATTTCAAGTTGGAGGTTTCATCGCGATATGTGCATGGATTTCGAGTTCAATGCTCCTAGGTTTGTTAACGGCTTCTCTGAGGTTGAAAAGTTGCTGGTCGAAACAGTCGAAGATCCTTCCGCAGACACAGTAAAGAAGCAGGAAGCAAAATTCAAAAATTGTGACGGCAACTGAAGTTGAAAAGGGAGGCTCTCCAGAGCACAAAGGAGGCCTTTGCTAAGAAGAGCAAGCCGTTGTTGGAAAACTTTCCTTGAATACATTTCTGTCCCTTGAACTTCTTGTTTTTAGTTTTTTTTTTTGAAAGGTAAATGGAAACGCCTAGCTTATGGTTTTTTGATTTTCTGATTTTCTTGGGTTGATAGATAAATGTTACCTTGATGATTTTGGATTATTATTTTGAAATGAAGTGTTTAGGATTGAATTGTTTTGGAATAAATTGTTTAGGATTGTTTTTGGTTGTGATTGAAAGTGGCGCAAACATCCCAGGGAAACCATGGAACCGTGTGTTGGTATATGACATGGGATGAAACATAACATGGCTATCGGTCTTATCATTCTTGTGAAACTTGAAAAATCAAACCATGTATTTTGTCTAGGTAAGACTTACTCGATTTCTTAGGTCTTCTGATGAAAAGTAAACCTTTCGGGAGTAGTGATGTAGTTTTAGTTGTGGTAAGTAAAGGGTTTGATTCTCGGACTCGTTGAGGATTTGGTTTTAAGATTAATTAATACAAATACTAAAGAAAAAATTGCCAAGATGATTAATGGGAGAAAAGACTAGGGTTTGGGATTCCACCAAATCAATTGTGTAATATAATCATTCCTCTCTAAAAAATATTCGTGATATAACTCAAGACAGTTTCGAACCCAATCTCATATCTCGGAAAATATTACAGTTAAAATAAATAACAACTTATGTTATAAACCAAAATGGTATAACCTCCTTCGCTTATAAAAGATCGATAGATAAACTACCCAAAACAATTATCATAAAGCTAAATATGAAGATAGATTAATTAAAACATTTAAGCTCCAAAAGAATTTTTATTCAAAGAGTACTAGAATTTATTACACAATATATTGGCTTCTTCCTTAGCCACAGTGGAGAGAACTAGCTTTCCATTACAAAAACGAAACCAAAACAATGCAAAAACCGTGGTGTCGGCTCTTGGCAGTCCAAAAAACTCTCCTCGAATTGAACTATCTCGCCATTTTTATAGCTAGAAGACCATATTCTTCCTCTCGTTAATATATATTCTCAGGGGAGGAACTAAAGCCAGACTAGGGCTGGCTTAAGCCACCCCTAAAAGTCCAATAAACTTTTTTTTTCACTACCTAATTTAGTTGAGCTGACAAAAACAAGCCTAAATGATAGGCTTAAGCCACCCCTAAATGCCCAAAGCCACTCCTAAGTTAAGTTTCCAGTTCCGCCACTGTATATTCTCATTGATTCTCATTTCCAAATAAGCAAATGTCTTTCCATCTTAATCCCACCAACTTTAAGAAAATATCTTGCAATAGTAAAATAATAGATTTTATTCCTTTGATATATATTTGGTGTTTGGGCATCATGTGGTCTTACCCACTCATGCACGTGCTCCCTTTGATTTGCTTTAATACTCCACTAGCTAGCAGTACTCCATTAATATTTAATGCCTCTTCAACTTCCTAAAAATGGAATTGAGAGATTATATTACGAAGGCACATGGTATGATGACTCAATATTGGTCCCTAAAATCACTTCTTTAATAACGTCCATTAGACAAACATATGTTTGACCTTCTTTGTTCCCAACTAGACCTTCCATCTGAGACGTGCGATTTAATATTGCACTTATATCTTCTAGTCATGTTGAGTACCTTGACTGGTCCATGCACCTTGCGCATCCTTGTTTTATGATAGCCACTGTAGATATTTAAGTCCGCTTCTGCCTTATCATCTGCTTTTCGGGCAAAGAAATATCTTTAGTTCAATTGAGCTTTATTTTCTAAAATCTGCAAAAGTAAACAAAATTATTAAATATATACAAAATAGAGAACTAATGAAATGTATTTTGAGCGGTAAATATGTAAGAATTAAGCACTCATCAAGTAGGACCAAGCTTTACGAGAAACGCGGTTGTGGGAAGTCCCCAGTCATTACTGAGTTGTCTGATTAACCGAGTCGTTGACCCTCAGGAGGATCGTTTTGCTTTTAACCTCTGGGAAGTCCCAAGTCATCACTTGTCATGTCATGACTGATAATCGAGTCACATTGTAACCGAAAGATCGAACCTCCCGATGTGGTCACCAATTGTTTGTAGGTGAAAGTAGTTTCTGTTGATTTCGGTAATTTTGAGTGTATAGGTGAGAAACAATTTAAACCCTAAACAATGTACTGCAAGGGAGTACTTTAAGTTCGAGAGATCAATCTGTAAAAATCCAGCCTAAACCAAGAAATGGCCGTTTAGGACTTGCTTCGGTCACAAAGTGGAGGAGAATGGGTTGGTTTTGGGGTGGGAAGCAAGGAAAGTGATGAGACCAGAATAGTTAATTCTGGAAGAGTAGTTGTGTTACTGTGACTTGTATCAGAAAAGTAGGAAGGCTAACAAGTGTTAAGCTAGCAAGTGTTTTCTGAGTGTTATATATTCCCGAATGAACTTGTTGTTCGGTGAAAATAGGCAAGACCTATGTAAGGACCCTCAAGCTCGTTAACGTTATTATACCGGTCAAATGGTGATTTAACCGCTAATAACTCGATTAGTTTTAACACTAACGTTAATTAATAGGAACTAATCTAACAATGATATAAATACGAGACTAGTACCGTTGGATAGATCTCGAAAAGTTTGGCGGAATGGACTACTCAAACGTGTCTTCGGACATCGGACGAAGAAGATATTTGTTATTTTAGGTGAAGGGTAAAATGGTCATTTCATAATAAAGTGTTATCAAGGCAGCCGACTTTTCTTCTCAGGGCACCCTCTGTGGATAACTCAAAAGCAATTTGATAAGGTCGAGGATTTTCTATATTCCTATTCAAAATCTTCTTTCTTCTTTTTCTTCTCTTTCTTTGTTCTTTCTCTTCCTCTCCAGTTCTTCTTCTTCTGCGTGTGTTTGAGGAATTAAAAGGAAGCTTTGTGATCGGTAAGAGGAGGAGAATTTCATGGAGTAGATGATAGTGATGGTGTCCTGTTTTTTTGTTGATTCAGATTCGAAGGAGGAATTGAATTAGAAGTTAGGGTTTTTACAAAAAGCCCAGCGAAGAATTTGGAGTTGAAATTAAAGTTTGAAAGGGGAGATTTGAGATGGGTTTTATGTTAATTGAATCGTAATGTAGAATCAATAGTCGAATTATAATTTCAGTGAAGGATTGGTGAATTAGGGTTTGTCCTGTTTTTCGTCAAATCGTGAAATTAAGGTTCTTGAGTCTCAATCATAGATAAAGAAGATGTATTGAAGGTTAAGAAGAAATTTAAAGGATGGGTTTATTAGATTTGAAGTTTTGGGTGATATCCTAAGTTTGAATTAGAGAAAAGAATATTTGATAATTGAGTTAGGGTTTAATTGAGAATTGATGATGATGGATGAAATGAGTTGAGGGACTGATGTTAGTTTTGAGGCGAGTTGCTGAACCGAGTCAAGTGAAGAGGATATTGAGATTCAATTGCTTGAGTTGGAGAAATATGAGGTAATGGTTTTCATGAACTATTCGTCTAACGTTATTATGTTTAGTTCTGAGTTTTAATGATTATCTATGGGACTGTGTTTGTAGTATAGTCTGTATTGGTAATGTTATGAGTATTTCCCTGTGGTGATGCACCTGGTGGTGGTGAATATGAGAATCTCAGATGGTAATGGGAGTTACTGAGATGGATAATATGTGTTGAATGACATATATAATCTATTTGAAATGGAATTGTTGTTGAAGATGAAATGATTAAGGTTTGGAAATGATGACGTCACAGGAGATTGGAGATTGTTGTTAGTCAAGTTGAATTGTAAGCGGTGATGGATGGGAATGGAAGTGTGTTTGATATTCAGGGGATATGAATGAATGTTTTGATGTGTATTTATGGTGTCATATATATGGAGAATTGTAGTACTGGAAATGATATTTGGGTTAAAGCTAAATGATGAAGGTGGTGAGGTAATTAGGAATGAAGAGGCATGGTGTGGAGTTAGAGTATTTGGTGAGTCATTGCAAGTGGTATCTAAGGATGGTGGTGTTGCTTGTATAGTGGAATTCCTGAGTTTGTATCTCAAATAATAAAGATGTGTGTGTTTGTTGAGTGATAGAGCTCAACTTGGTGATGTTGTGAGAGTTGTACAGGGTTGGAGTTGAGGTTTAGATAAATTGGTTTAGCTGTGAAACTGAAGTTGCAGTTCATGAAGAATTGTGAATATAGAGTTGTAGATAATAATTGTTGTGAAAAGCTTAAAGTTGCAATTGCTGGTAAGCAGATTTTTTATTTGAGATTAAGTTATAAAGTTTCTTTTAAATGAATGAATTGATTGTTGGTGTTTATTCTAGTATAATTGATGTAAGAGTGAAGAGGTTGTAGAAGTATGCGTGTTAATCATCCCAGTCAGATGTCTGACTAATTGTTTTACTGACTTAGTTAATCTGACTGAGTTAACCCGTTGACCCTGTTCTGAATCAGTCTAGTTGACTGAGTTGAACCAGTTGACCGATTTAGATCTTAACCAGTTGACCAGTCTGACTGTTGACCAGACTTTGAACTTGAATAGATGTTGACCGTTAAATGACTCCTCTAACCAAACGTTGACCGTTAGTTGACCAGTTGGACCAGACCTTGTGCTAATGGGATGAGTTTAGTGGACTTGGGCTTAGAGCCAGATTTTCTATTAAACATGAATTGGACCCTTATGGTCCGAATTAGCCTTTGGTTCCTTCTACAAAGTTGTAGATGTTCATAAGACTTATTTAATGGGCTTAGAACAGTTAGATAGACTTGTATGATTGTTGTGTGAGCCATTTTGGCTAGTTTCTTAGACTTCTTGTGTGATTAACAGTTAGTCTATATTAACAACGATCGAATCAAAGGATGAACCAGTGGATCGTGGATCTCGAGGTAGGCGAGGCTTGTCATCAAAAGAGGTGGGAATCGATTACGAACTCTCTTGTATTCATTATTGTTTTACAGATCAGTATGTGTTGTGAAATTCATGCATATCTTGTGTGCTTGGTGTGGTATGAGATGTGTGCCAACACAATATCAGTATTTTATGGCTAGGGCGATACACCGCAATATTATTATGGCTAGGGGGTTACACCGCAATATTATTCTTCCTTTATATATATTCAGTATTCTATGGCTAGGGAGATACACCGCAATATTATTATGGCTAGGGCGATCCACCGCAATATTATTCTTCCCTTATGTGCGGCAACACACATCCCATACATGGATGTTTACTGTTATTTATGAATGTCTATGAAGAAGTTTCTACGTTATATTTTATTGTCTTTCCTTGTATTACCGACTTTTGATTAAACCTATATTGTCTTCGAATCATATTAATGATTACTTAAAAGCTAGTTGTTATTTCTATTGGGCACCCCTTTTAGGGATGATGTGCTCACCTATTCCCACTTTCAGTTTCAATGACAGATCAGAGTAGTACATCAAAAGCTTTAAGTGTTGAGTTCACTAGATGATTAACTTCTGCTATGTTTATTGTTGCATATTCTTTGTAAACCAAATCACTTTTGTATATGTATCATTTGAGAGGAGATTTTATATATATGTATATTTCATAGCGGGGCTAGTTTTGGGTTAAGTTGTAGTATATTTTTCTTAATTGAATGCTTAAGTGTTTGGTTTAGATTCGTTAGTGCCTCTTTATTTAGTTAAATTCTTGGTTTAGTCATCTGCTATCTTAGGGGGAGATATAACCTATTTATACAAGTCGAAGTAAAACGTACTCTTGTCTCATTAAGGGATGGATAAATGGGTAAGTAAATGGGAGGAGGTGATAACCGTATGCATGGAATTGATGTTCCATAAACCGTTAACGTATGGAATTGATGTTCCATAAAACCGTTAACGTATGGAATTGATGTTCCATAAGGTTGTTAATGCATGAAATTGATTATTGAGCGTTTCACCATTGACTCCCTACATTTACTATCTGCCTCACCTTATGACACTTCCTTATGACGGGCGTAGTGTACGCCGCACGCTGTAAACCGTCAAACCAATACCCAAAGAGGATCCCCCGGTTTGTGATATGTGTTTAATGTCTCGAATGTTTTTTGTGGAAAACATGTGGCACGTCTTTGTTTCCTGGAAAGTTGAGCTTGGGAGACTTGGTAGCTTGGTGACCTTCGACGTTCGAAATCTTGCATCTTAAGAGGCAAGGTAGCCGTTGATCGTCGCACACATTCGTTCGTTGGTGGCCGCATAGGGAAGGCCAACATGGTGGCGTGGCTAGGTTGGCATGGCATGGTTTGGCGTGGCCAAACTTAGGTTTTCTATCCAAAGATTACCATGTGTTTTCTGGTAACCTTGGATGGCTAGGATTTTCTCCTGGGGTTGAAGGGCAACCGTTGATTGTTGCACGCCTTCATTTTGGTATCCATGTAGGGAAGGCCAGCATGGTGGAGCGGCTAGGTATGCCTTGGCACGGTTTGGCTTGGCATGTGGGGCCAAGGGTTTTCCATGGCTAGATTTGGCTAGGTGCGGTTTTGATTTGGAATTTGGGGCCAAGGGTTTGCCATGGGAGCATGGCATGGCTATCTTTGGCTAGGTGCGGTTTTTGCTTGGCATATGGGGCCAAGGGTTTGCCATGGGCGCATGGCTTGGCTAGCTTTGGCTAGGTGCGGTTTTGACTTGGAATGTGGGGCCAAGGGTTTGCCATGGGCGCATGGCATGGCTAGCTTTGACTAGGTGCGATATTGGCTTTGCATGTGGGGCCAAGGATTTTCCATGGGCGCATGGCATGGATAGCTTTGGCTAGGTGCGATTTTGGCTTGGCATATGGGGCCAAGGGTTTGCCATGGGCGCATGGCATGGATAGATTTGGCTAGGTACGGTTTTGGCTTGGAATGTGGGGCCAAGGGTTTTCCATGGGCGCATGGCGTGGCTAGCTTTGGCTAGGTGAGGTTTTGGCTTGGCATGTGGGGCCAAGGTTTTACCATGGGCACATGGGATGGCTAGCTTTGGTTAGGTGCGTGAGCAAGCTAGGTTTTTGGGCCAAAGGTCGTTTGGTAACCTTAGACAGCCAGGATTTGTTCCTGGGATTGAAGGGCAACCTTTGATTATTGTACTCCTTCGTTTAGGTAGCCGCATTGGGAAGGCCAGTATGGTGGCGCAACTAAGTTGGTATGGGGCCATGGCGAGGTGCGTTTGGCATGGAACAGTTGGTGTGGCTGGTATGGTTTTCCATTGGCACAGAGGTTCGGCTAGCATGGTTGGCATGCTTTGGCGCGGTTGGTGTGGCTGACATGATTTGACATTGGCAAAGAGGTGCGGCTAGCATGGTTGGTATGATTTGGCGTGGTTGGTGTGGCTGGCATGATTTTCCATTGGCACAGAAGTGCGGATAGCATGGTTGGCATGCTTTGGCGCGGTTGTGTGGATGGAATGGTTGGCATGCTTTGGCGCGGTTTGCATGATTTTCCATTGGAACAGAGGGAATTAGGGTTTGGCTTGTCGTAACCCTAATTGAAAAAGATACCCCGGTAATTATTTACAGACACATTAAATATTTCAATAAATACGCCTAGTAAATGGTTATTACTTAAATGTTGTGACATCACTGTCTACTAGGGTTTAGGGTTTTCCGATTTTAACCCTAGGCTAAAAACCACAATCAACACAAGTTAATAGGAATTAACGTTTGTGAAATTTACTTTAATTATAATAAAAAATTTATAATTCTAAAATATAAAGTAAATGACACAGCAAGATTGTGTTAACGAGGAAACCGCAAATGTAGAAAAACCCCGGGACCTAGTCCAAAATTAAATACTCTCATGATTAAGCCCCTATAATAAATAAACCAACTTCATATACGTAGGGCAGAATATCGCACAACACATTTTCTTAGCGAGCGAAATTCACTTCCTTAGCCTGCGAGAAGGTAGCAAGAGCTTGCGAGAATATGAGTTGTACTCCACTACACATGAGCTGTCATCCACTATGTAAACACCTATATAAAGAGAAAGGTAGGAGAGAGAAATGGGGAGATACACTTTGTAGAGAACACACATTTGTAAGGGAGAGAGAGAGAGACTTTATTTTTATCATCTTCTTCCCCAAAAACTATATCTAGAGCTCTACCAAATATCCATTAATGGAGATTCTAAATGTAACACTTATGTAATTTCAACAATCATAGTGACGAACCATGGATGTAGATCACATTGATCGAACCATTTAAACAATCCTTGTGTCTATTTATATTTATAGTACTTGAATTTGAGATTTAGATGATTAACATGTTTAGATCTAGAAAATATCATAAGGGGTGTTGTTAGAGCACTGCTCGGTCAAACTCGCATGCGTTGCTATCTCAAGCATGTTTGTCAATCTTAGCGATCAAAACTATATAGTCTTGATTTCTATACTACTATAGCTAAGGTCTCGGACTAGGATAGAAAGTGTAGTTGAGCTCAAGAACTCCATAGAGATCATCATACAAGACGAAGGACTACTCAAGGAACCAGTGGATATTTATCGACTACAAGGTATGTGGAGACTTGAACTTATCTATCACTCAAAAGTCTATCTACTCTATCTCCTATCTTGAGACAAAAGTCATTTTATTATATAGACTAAAGATATGCACATGTGACATTTCGAGATGGAAATGTGTGTTGGTAAAGCTTTCGCTTTAGCAAAGTTCATCTTTGCCTAGTGACGAAAGTCATGTTATGTTTCAATCACTTTGGAAATCGCTCTGACGAAAACTAGTTCGTGAAAACAGCTATATGACGTCCTCTAAGAATGTTTCAATGATTAAAATGAGAATTTAGACTATATAACCATAGGGGGATATAAATATTGTTGTGGAAACACATATATGTATAAGTCCTTAACACTTGAACCGAAGTTTGCGAACTTTGTTGATCAAGTGGAACCGGAACATGAGCAACAACTCAATCCGCGAACTAGCGTAAGTTCTCGAACCCGAGAATATATGCTGAAGTTGAAGCTCAGGTGCAGTCCGCGAACTGAAGGAAGTTCTCATCCCGAGAAATTATGCTGGAGTTTATTAACTTCAACCGGTTAGCTTGAGTCCGCTAACTCAAGAGGTTATGTCTGAAAACTTTGTTCATGAACTTATTCTTAAATTACTAAGGGATGCTTTTGAAAACCGTGGCTTTATAGTTCATGATTAATGATTCGAGTGAATTACACCGTTTTTGATTCAATTGTGTCTCTTGTAGTACTTGAGATCTCATAGCAATTGAACAACTCTCTAACTAGTTCATTTGAGTCATTTGGACTAGTTATAGTGAAGAAGAATATGGTTGATATGAAAGTTATAATTTGGCTAACCATTTGGTTAACTAATATTGAACCAACCATTGTATACGTTTAGGTACGATTACACAAACCAAAAACGTCAAGTACATGTGTGTATGTCAAGCTAAGTATTGGATCTAATAGTTGAGAGATATTAGCTTGTATCTAATCAGGTTTTCATCTAACGGTGAATATTGAATGCTTTGTTAGCAAGCTAACATTGATTGCAAACCCTGATTTGAAAGACTATATAAAGGGAACTCTAGTTATTGGAAAAACTAATCCACACACACCTTTCTTGTGTGATACTATTTTTCTCTAAGCTAGAGTCGATATCCATTAACCCTTTACTTTTCTCTCTAAATTCGGGTTAACGACTTAAATACTTCATTGGGATTGTGAAGCCAGACCGATACTACTTATCTTGTAGTTGTGTGATCTGATCTTGTTATTTCTATCATACGAGTACAATTGTAATAATTGTCTTGAGATTTCTATCTCCGATAGGCAACATAAAAGTAGTCACAAATATCTTTGTCTCATTGTTTCTGATTCCTCGATAATATTCTTCACTGGGTCGATTAAGTTTATTGTGAGGTGATTAATGAAACTGAGCTGTTCTTCGGGAATATAAGTCTGGTTTTATCGATTGGTTCATGTTCACCTTGATTTATCAAAAGACAGAACAATACTCATGGGTTTATTCGTGGGAGACGAATTTATCTATTACATGTAGACTTTTTTGTGTGAGACATATTTGTTTGCTAAAGTCTTCGACTTTGGGTCGTAGCAACTCTTGGTTGTGGGTGAGATCAGCTAAGGGAATCAAGTGCGCAGTATCCTGCTGGGATCAGAGGCGTAGGAGCATAATTGTACCTTGGATCAGTGTGAGATTGGTTGGGGTTCAATTACAGTCCAGACTGAAGTTAATTTGGAGTAGGCTAGTGTCTGTAGTGGCTTAATACAGTGTATGTTTAATCTGGACTAGGTCCCGGGGTTTTTATGCATTTGCGGTATCCTTGTTAACAAAATTTTGGTGTCTGTGTTATTTCTTTTCCGCATTATATTTTTATATAATTGAAATAATACAGGTTGTGCATTGTTCAATTGATTAGAATATCCGACCTTATTGGTTGTTGATTTAAATCAATTGACACTTGGATATTGGTCTTTAGTACCATCCAAGTTATCTCTCTTTGATTAGGCTCGCGAATCATATTTGCTTGTGTAAATCAAATCGAGATATTGAGACAATAACTCCTTGAGTATTTTTTATTGATTGAGTCTTGTTGATTCTATAGAAAACAACTCGGAGTTGTCCATACAGATTGCTAATCTAAATATTGGGTGAGGTTGTTAGATCCCCGCATTTTCAATTGGTATCAGAGCAGGCAAACACATTGAACCTGATAAGTTTGTGTTTGTTTGATCCTTGAAATTTGTCCCATGGGAAATTTCTTTGGAAAATTTTCTCTTGGCATCTGTAACACACACCAGAAATTCTTAAAGATTGATCAAGATCTATTGTGGTCAAAACCTCTGATCTCTCATGATAATTTCATTTCATCTGAGAAGGAAGTTTTAGATGATACGTGTCAATCTAAAGAAAAAATAAAAAAGATGGGAGATTAATGAAACGTTCATGGCGCTCAATGATGTGGAATCTCACGAGAACAATTACCAATCTCTATGAGGAGTACTATCATAATGGATTAAATGATAAAGATCTTTACAAAGCGTTCGAAGATGTTTTTAGATCCTTAGAAAAACTTAATTCTGTTAAGTCTAAGAATCACTCCAAAAAGGGCTATGTACATATTAAACCTTTAAATAACATTGTACATCCTGGAAAATGGAAGAATCCTCCTTTGAGGCATATCAAGCAAAAGAATGGAAGCTCAGACTCCTCTGAGTATTATGATACAGGGACTGTTCACACTGATCAACCGAAAATATTACATGAGAATTTCTCTACACATCATGCCTCTTGGTAACAAGACTGGCACTACCCCATATGTATATATCTTGGAATGGGGAAAGAAATGGTTGAATCGTGTACATGTTTCAATTTAAGCTTTCTAGTGTGTAGTAGCAGGATTTCCCACACTACACCCCTATTAAGATTCTATAGAAATTTAGGAGAAAACTAATTGAAGATTAAAGAATTAACGACACTTTATTATTTAGATCTCAGAAATGTTTACAGAAAATATTCAAACTCAGAAATACAACTTTATTTCTGGAGTTTCTCTCTCCTCAAAATATTCTCAATTCTAAAAAATACATCATCCTCATCAGGACTTACTTGAACCCTTTATATAGGAAATTACATAGTGGGTGACAACTAAGTTTTCCCCTTCTTTCGGATATATTCTGCGATCTCATCGTGGTATTTGCAATATTAATCTTCGCCAACTTTTGTAATCCTCATGAAACAACACTCTCATAACATGTCTCTTCAACCGTCAGCTATTATGATGCTTCCCCGTGACGCTCGCCAAATGTTCTTTGAAGAATCCTCACGACACTCTCGTGAATAATGTCATTTATACTTATAGGAATATTTGACCTTCTCGTGAAAGCGTTGTTCTTATCACGAGAATATCGTTGTGGCGATATTCTGGTACTACATCTTGCCTCTTCTCATGTCTTTTCTGCGAAGAAGAGAAGATCGTGAGAATAAATTGTCGTAATCTCCTATCCTTTCACCTCCATCTTTATTCTAACACGTCTCTAAACCTTTCACCAGCTGTCTTCATATAATTTTATCATCCATATATTTTTAGACACGTCATCTTAAACCGCTGTAATTTGACCATTCACGTCTTTTCATTGTATTAACTATATTTATTTTCTCGAGAAACTTCTTCTGCTATAAATACCTTCTCTTTTTCTTTCTTCTCATTCTCTTTCCTTCTTCTTCTCTGCAAATTTCATTGCTTTCCCTCAAATCGCGCATCTACTATCTTTCGCCATTTTTTCAATCTCCTTTCATTCCCATTCTTTCAAAATGGTTGCTGCTGGTGCTAAAAATATTATTGCTTTCAATTTGATGCAAGAAAAAGTTAAAAATCAAGGATTTGACTTATCTTTAATCCCAGATCAAAGTCCCAGATCAAAGTCCCAAATCTGTTCTTTCTCTTGAATTATTTTCTAACTTCCAGTGTTCTCGTGAAAAAATTATAGTTTCGTTAGGCCAACTTGAAGCTGGTCTTCCATTTCCTCTCTACAACCCTGAACTTCCACTCTTTTACCAAATAATTTCTGATAAGAGATTTTCACGAGCGGTGTATCAACTTGGCGGGGATTGTATTAGATTATTACTGGAATATGCCTCTCGTGGTGCTGGCAAAGGATCCCAATATTCTGAAGAACATAAAAGTCTTAAATATAAACATATTCCGATTATCCCTGCAAAGTATACTGTAGATAACTTCTTTCGAAATTACCAGTTACTCCCCATGGTAAGGGATAGTACTTGTTGGGGTGTCCGTTTGCATAAAAAGAAGGTCGCTGCTGAAAATGCTCTTATGCAAGACATTGATTTTCATACCAATACAAATGATGACCCTCGTCATTATAATGACGATAAGTGGTTTATTTTTCCCTTATGCCTTAAAGGTCCTTATATATCCGGTTCTCTCCAACTTCCTGCGAATCTCTCTCACTATGAACCATGGACTTTCAACTGGCCTGATAGGTCTTCCGATGTATATTCTCTCATCTTCTTATGCTATTATTATTTTTTCCTTCACACTCTCGCTAACTTTTCCGTTATCTTGTAGGTTGCCAAAATGAAGCTTAATTACCAGAAATATAGGAAACCCAACACTCTTCTAGCTCTTAGATCTTTCACAGATGAAGTAAGAAATATTCCTTTATTAATTAACAATATATTGTTGCCCCTATTTCTTATCTTTATATGTGTTTGTAGGTAATTGAAGAATTACCACCTTTAGAGCCAAAACCTAAGGAGAAACCTTCAACTAATCGTAAAGGGAAATCTACTGTTTCAAGTGAAGGAAGACGCTCTGCCCCTCGTGATAAAGAACCCAGCGAGCCTCCTTTGAAGAAGAATAAAACTCAGCATTCTTCTTCTCAACATACCCAATTGGATTCAATCGTTATTAATAAATCTAATGATGAATTTATCGAAGAATTTGACGATATTAGAGAAGTTCCCTCTGTGAAAAATTCTTCTCCCTATGATTCTTCCATGGCCCAACTGTCCATGCTTTTTGGCGATTCTTCTCGTGGAACTGCGAATGAGTATGGTGATGAGACTCTTAATGGGCTAGCTCAAGCGCTCGTCAAAGTGTGCGATGCTCCAATCTTATCTGATAATAATTCTCTTTGTGGAATTTCTGGAACTCTAACTCCAAGCTTCTTAAATGCACTTGGTATTCTGGTATGTTTTCTTAATTGTTTCTTAATTCGCCAGATTTCTCTCGTCAAAGTTTTTGTACTTATAAAACTCTGTTGCAGGTTGGGAGAGCTTCTTTTGCTGCTGCTTCTGATTTAGATAATAAATGTGCTTCATTTAAGAAAAAGGATGTTAACCTTCGCCAAGATAAAGAGAAACTAGAGGCTGAAATTGCTGAGCTTCGCGAGAAAAATAAACTGTTGGAAACTAAAGCTTCAGTTGATAAACAGAAGATTTTGGATCTTAACAATGCCAACAAACAACTTTATGGTATGATTTACTTTTTCTTTCTTTTAGATTTTTTTTATTTTTCTTTTATATAGCTTATCCAAGCAATCATTTTTGCAGATGTTTATGGTCTAACTGACGAAGCTACGTTCCTTCAAACCTTTCCCGAACCTGTAGATGATAATACTCTTCTTGCTCGCCTTAATAACTCCTTAAGTAATTTTGCTGACGAACAAATTAAATCCCTATCTATAGAGGAACTTAAATTTAAGTTTAATCTCCTGACCATTGAACACAGACACAATTTAGGATTATCTAATAAATTTAAGCATCTTTATCATGAATCAAAAGAAGTGATCAATGGATTAAGAAGTATAAATAGTGATCTTGTTGACGAGAAAGATCAAGCAATTAGAAATGGCAGCGAAACTCTAGCAGATTTCCATAAAATTCTTCTCGAAGTTCAAATGGAAAGAGATAAACTCTTCTGCGAAAATAAAGATCTTCTTGCAAGAGAAACTCAAGTTCGTTCTCGCCTTCTTATTACTAGCGATGATGAGTTTTCTTGGGCAGTACAGGTTCTTGATAATGCTAGGAATAATTTAGGTATAGATGCTAGTCTTCATGCTGATCAATCGGCCTTAATTAGGGACTTGATTTCTGAGAAATAAGGTTGTTAACCACTCTATTCTATTAACTTTTGTGTGTTTGTTTTTTTTTATTATTATTATTCTTTCTTATAACTTCCATCTTAACGGTGCCTTATTCTCGCAGATTCTGAAGATAGATGCCGTGTAAGGATGAGAGAACTAGAAGATATTAATCACCAACTCGCGAACGATCTTACTGCTCGCAACAATAAATACTCGCGATTGAAAGCTCAATTTGAGATTACTTCTGCAAATTTTAATAGAAACCTCCTCATCACTCGTAATGATACCACTAAGCAGGTTTGTGACGACCATGGAATTCCTCATTCTTTGTATCCTGATCTTGCAAAGGCAATACCATCAATAATTCCAGATCTTGGTGTCTCTGATTATGATGAAGATCTTGACGAAAGTGAAGAAGAGAATAATGACGAAGAAACAAATTCTGGCGATGATGAAGAACCCATCAAAGATAATGAAGAAGAGAAATCTGGTGAAAAAGAAGAATCTGATAAAGATAACAATGTTGATAAGTGAAACAATGTATCTGTCTGACTTCTTTCTTTTATGTAATCAATCGCGAGTTTCTTCAATTTTCTGCAACTTTCTTCAATTTAATGTGTAAATTTCTTTGCCCCTTTATTTGTATGAATGAAAGAACAACCTCTTTTTTGCAAATATAACTTGGTCAATATAGTTTGCATCTACTAATTATCTGTGCTTTAATATCCATATAAATTTCTCATATGGTGATGAATAATAATCTTTACCATTCTATTCATTCCCATACTTGCCTCTATTATTCATCTGCAATATGAGAAAGTTAATAAACGAATATTTTTGGCGAATTTCATAATTTCTGCGATATTGTTGCAAACCTTGATATTTTTGCGATCTTATGGTCTTATCATGCCTTCCTACTTAAAGGTCTTACTTTGCCATAGTATTCTCTCCGCGACAAAATCGCAGGAAAACTTTACACTTTCATGTATTGACCCATTGATCTTGCCTTATCTGCATTTCTTTATTGTATTACGACAATATGACGAGCCTAAGTTTTCTCGCGAAAACAAAGCCTCGTGACATTGCCGTCTTGCGATGAAATCGCAGGACGTCTTCACATTTGCATGTAAAAACCTCTTGACCTCATCTTAACTTTTTTCTCTTATGGATTTTTGCCTCTGTATAATTTACGCGACAATATGACAGGCCTAAATGATCTTGCGATCTTAGAGCCCCATGACATTGCCGTCTCAAGACACTTATCATCTCCCTAATGGAGGGTGCCGCCCTTATCTTCCCCCTGGTTACCCCTTCAAGGAGGGCACATCGGCCATACAAGACTATCTCCTCCCATCCAGATTTACCAACAACCAGTTGTTTTCGCAGCCTCTTGTCCTTTATGCCTATATGGCTTATAGTTACAAGACTGCATCCTAGGTGGGGTTTTCTTCAGGCCAAGTGCATTGTAGCCAAGACTTACCAAAGATGTCCAGGGTAGGTTCGTCCGTCCCGGGCATCCTTGGCTAAACCGTGTACCTCGGCGCCTTGATCATACTCTTCACTTCTTGGAAGAGACTCTCAGTCGTCCAACCAGGGTATAACCTTATAAAGCTGGAAATCCAAGATCTCTCTCCCGGATAGGTTTTCTTTAACCCCTACATCTGTATGACTCAGGTTCCAGTAGCGGTATGACCTTATCCCTGAACCATATAAAGAGATACCCCCTTTATGACGTGCTTGTAGGTCTTACATTTGCCTCTTACGAAATTGTATTCGCGAACTAAGGTGCACGCCATAAATGTTTGTCCCGTTCTATTAATCTCTGCGAAATTATATTCGCGTTTCTTAAAATTTCTTGCGAGTTTCAAATCTCAATAATTTCTTTTCTTTTTCTTTTTTCAACTTTTCAATTTCATTTTCTTCACTCAAACAGAAAAAACAACTTTACCTTTCCACTTCTAGCGATCTGTTCGTCATATTTCATCTTTCTATCACTTCATTCTTCTCATCTTCCTTATCATCTATTCTTTTACTTAGTGTTTTCCCGCAAGTTGCTTGTCATTTCCTCCTTTTATGATTTTTATACCTGTACCTTTGCTGCGTTTTATTATTTGCTTGATATCTGCGAGGGACTCGTTAGTTACTTCTTCATGCTTTTCTATTGAATCAACCATTAATTTGTCACTTCTCTGTTGTTGCTTAATTCTGTATTTCCAATTGTTGTTCTTCCCTGCTCTTTCCTCACAAGACTTGATATCTATCTCATAACATTTCTTACTTTCTCCCCAATCTCCTTTAATTACTCCAACACCATTTGGATGAGGGAATTTAATGCACTGATGAAAGTTAGATGCAACACCCAATATCCTGTGTAACCAAGGTCGACCAATCAAGGCGTTATATGGTGATTCAATATCGACAACACAGAATAAAATCTTTGAAGTCATTCCTCTTAATGGAATTCTCATTGTGATCTCCCCTTTAGGCTTGTTGGCAGTTCCATTAAAACCATAGATTCGGTATGTCGATGGTATCAAATCTTCATCTTTCCCACCCATGGTTCTGTAGGTGTGGTAGAACAGGATATCTACGGAACTTCCAGTATCAATTAGGATTCTATCAATGGCCCAAGACTCTTCCATTTCGTTATTGTTTTCTTTACCTTCTTCTTCTTCTTCTTCTTGTTGTTCTGGTTTTATTTCCAACCTTACCACCAATGGGTTATCATGCAGCTCGCCAGGCTCTGGTATTTCTTGTCTTTGTAAAAGAAAGGATTTTTTCTGCCACTCTTCTAATGGCGAGATTCTCGCTATATTCATTATTTCTTTTCCATCCATATCTCTGGCAAAGACTCTACTTAAGACATTATCGTGGAAATCTTCGATGGTTCTGAAAAAATGCACAATAGAATTACAAAATAAATTCTTTGCTTTAGTTCCAACCTCTATAAGAAAAGTTTCTGCTCCTTTTACATTAGTCATTCTGCGATCGTCTGGTGGTGGTGGAAATTGTTGCGATTGTTGATGCCCTTTTAGAAAATTATTTAGCTTCCCCTGATCGATCATTCTTAAGATTATTCTTTTTACATTTCTGCAATTATTTATCGAATGCCCATGAAAATGATGATAAGGACAGAATTCTTGATTACGAGTGTTAGGATGTGGTTCCTTCCCCATGTTCCATGGCGAGGGTATATTTTCCATTAAAATGATAGCTTCCCAGATTTTAGCGCCTCGCCAGTCAAACTGGATGCAAAGTACTTTCATAAAACAGCATCATGATTCTCCCACTGCAGCATACACCTAACATAAGCTTTAACATGTTGAATAGCACAAGTTGTCCCATCGAAAATACTGTTTAGTGCTGGCAAATTGCATTTTGGAGGAATTCCTCTTAGTTGTACTTCCTGTGTGAAGGGAGTTCTATATGCTTCTTCGATTGCTTCATCAAGTTGCCTTCTTCCACCTTCTATTCTATTATTTATCATTCCTCTCATTTCTGCTAATTCCCTCAAAATTTTCTCATTTACAGTTGGGCTTTGTTCTATTGGCCTTTTTAACGCACTTTCTCTTCTCCTGCGATTTTCCTCTTCATTTCTATCTAAAATTCGCAGTTGATTTTGTCTCCTAATTTATTCTCCACCAACTTCTTCATTTCTCACCAATTCTCTTTGTTGTCTTTCTATCCTTCTCTGTATTCTGTCATATTCTTCCTGAATATTGCCATTTTCACGATTTTGTGTACTTATTATTTCTCTATTATCATGATTGTTTTGCCTTATTGCCTCTTGAAACTCCTGTTCTTCCATTTCTTCCCTAAGCCTTTCTCTCTCGCAAGCTAGGCGTGCCTGTTCAGCATAATGTCTCTCTATTTCATTCTCAATAATTCTTTGATTTCTGACGTGCTCGCGTCCATGTAATATTCTTCTACCTTCTTCGTGATTTTCTTCACCATCTTGATTACCTTCATTTCTTTGATTTTCAATATTTCGTCTTCCATTTAAAGTTTCCCCATGTGGATTGTTATAATCATTATTTAATCTCTCTTCTCCCTGGCATTGCCCTCTATTTGGATTTTGCGTTTCTTCTTGTACATTTTCTCCATCATTTCTTATGAGGGAATTTCGCCTTGGTATTTCTCTAAGTGATCTTTAACTTGATCTAGTTGTACTTCTTTATCTTCTTCTTTGTAACCTTAAGTTCTCCATTCTCAACTCATGATTTTGTCTTGTTAAATTTGCACGTTCCAACGCCTCTAACCTTCTTTCTTCCTGTATTCTTTGCCCTAATTCCTCTGCTGTTTCATCTTCATCTTGATGAATCGACCCTTCTTCTACCTCCTAATTTCTTCCTACTCCATTTTCTTCTCTTAATTGTCGATTTGTTTCTTCTCCCATTGAATCTGATCTCCATGTATGCACGTTTACTCTATCATAATCCACTCTTCCATTTTGTACCGATGTTGATTGGTTTGGTTGTTGAATTGAATTTTCCCTTTCATTCCTTGTTCTATTCCTCCTAGTTCTCATCCTTGAAGATTCTCCTAATACACTTGTTTCTTCACCTGCAAGTTTTTTACTTCTTCTCACTATTGTTGGTGGTTCTGATGTATTTCTTCTCCTTCTTCCAGCCATTTCTTCAATTTCTCCAAATCTTCAAATTGTAATTAGAGATTTTGGATCTTGAGTTCCCCTTAGTCGGCGCCAAAATGTAGTAGCAGGATTTCCCACACTACACCCCTATTAAGATTCTATAGAAATTTAGGAGAAAACTAATTGAAGATTAAAGAATTAACGACACTTTATTATTTAGATCTCAGAAATGTTTACAGAAAATATTCAAACTCAGAAATACAACTTTATTTCTGGAGTTTCTCTCTCCTCAAAATATTCTCAATTCTAAAAAATACATCATCCTCATCTGGACTTACTTGAACCCTTTATATAGGAAATTACATAGTGGGTGACAGCTAAGTTTTCCCCTTCTTTCGGATATATTCTGCGATCTCATCGTGGTATTTGCAATATTAAGCTTCGACAACTTTTGTAATCCTCGTGAAACAACACTCTCATAACATTTCTCTTCAACCGTCAGCTATTATGATGCTTCCCCGTGACGCTCGCCAAATGTTGCTGAAGAATTCTCACGACACTCTCGTGAATAATGTCATTTATACTTATAGGAATATTTGACCTTCTCGTGAAAGCGTTGTTCTTATCACGAGAATATCGTTGTGGAGATATTCTGGTACTACATAGTGAATCCTCCATGTTGCAGAATACATAACCTTTGATATGAAATTGCCTAAACAACGCCTCCTTTAGTTCTTTGTGGGTTAAAGTTCGCAAACATGTCCAAGTCCATGTTTGGTCTTCTTAAAAGGAAGTTCGAATACTCCCTTTCTTCCTCTCACCCGTCCACGTATGTGAACTTCTAGGTTTTTGTATGATATCTTCATCAAAGTTTTTTTTTTGGAGAAACTAAGAGAAAGGGTGTTGAAGATTCAATCCAAGTAAGTAAATTCCTCTTGTTCCTTTCAATTTCATGGATCTCATGATGAATATTAAGGGCTCAAAAAGGATTCCCATAGTCTCAAATAACTCTAGTATGATTCCTCCTTGTGATCAAAATTCTCTTAGGATTAGGTTTGTGGATGATTCATGTGCTAGAATTTTTGAGAAGATTTCATCTAAAGGGTTTGTTTTAGAAAAGAAATTGGATTTGTCTAGTGGACATGATGAGGATTTATCTTGTTTCAAAAAGTATAACCTTGGAAATTTCTTTGATGGTCTTGGTCAAGGTTTTGATTCTCTAACAATAATTTTCTATGCCAACATATATACATGATGTTGATCTTGATAAGATGGAATTCAAATCCATGGTAAATACAAAAAGGCTTCTTGTTAATAGGGAGTTAATCTCAAAGATTACCAACATACCATTGGGAAACGTGCATCTCCCTAGACCATGTGATGAAATCTCTATGGGGCTTTGTGGTAAGAAGTTATCTTGGAATCAAGGGAAGTTTCCTACTAATGATCTTAATATTGAATTAATAGCATTTGGAAAACTTGGTATTCCCAATCTTTGTCCCTCCACAATTGAGAATTCTTGGTGGAGCCATGAGTTTGCTGAATTAGTCTTTTTTCTTGAATCGGGAGTTCAAAGTCTTGATATATGTGGATTCATTATACATCAAATGGTTACAATGACTTATCCCATCAAGATGTTAGGCTATCCTTGTTTGATTAGTCAAATCTGCCATAATAGTGGTGTTGACTCAATTGGAAACTCTCTTGGGGTACCCAAACCGGTTCATTCCTGTACCTTCAGGCGCATAAGGGAAAATGTGTGCAAAAGACAAAGAGATGTTTCTTTAAATGAGTGTGATTCTACCACCTTGAGCTTGCTTAAAAAAATTCACAAGGGAGTGTGTAAAGTCAATTCAAGGGTCAAATGCGTTCAAGAAAAATTGTCGGTGGTTGCAACTAAGTTTCCCGAACTCAAGGATGAGTTGAGCACAATTCAAGCTTCTTGGAGTATCACTGAAGAAGATGATGAATAATGGTTTGTGTCTAGTAAATCTTCAATTTTTTCTGTTTTATTTAGAAGAATAACTAGTGTTTTGGAATAGAAATGATTGTGATTACACATAGCTATATCCAATGATTTCATCTTCTTGTTTTTAGATTTATTGGTTTAAATTCCAAAGTTGTTTGGAAGATGATGGTTGCAGTATTAATATTTTTGATTTTATATATTGCAATATTTTGATGGGATATGAGTGTTTACGTCCGTGAACTTGTTTATCCCATTTTTTGTCAAAATTAAAGTCGTTCACGTATTGGTATACAAATATTGATAAAAGGAATGAATGGACTTTTGGAAAAACACAAAAGTTAAGCCTATATTGTCAATTGTTGATGTAAGATAGGTTAAAAGCTTTTGTGATTCAAGGATAAAGTCTATTATGTCACTTTGTGATGGAAAAATAGAATAGGTCCTTGTGTTTGTTATCCACGGTATAGAGCTTAATTGTTCCATATTATTATGTATTACCGTGAAGGTTCCATTGTGTATCTCATGTTGAGCACGATACGACTAAGTCGATTTTTTTATTGACATGGTTGGTTGTTCCATGAGATGCTATATGTTGAGCATTAAGAACTAAATTAATCAACTTGTGTGGTTATTTAGTTTGTATTCCGTGAGTTCTATCATGTTGAGTACATGTACGGTTAAGGTTGTCATTTTCTATGATAATCTTAGTCGGGGTTCCATAATTTATTATGTTGATCCCAAATGAACTAAATCAATCATCTTGTGTGATTATTTAGTTAGCACTCCATAGATTTTTTTTTTATCATGTCGAGTGTGGACAATTGAATTGATTACTTTGTGATTAGTTTAATTGTGTAATCCGGTTAGACTATTTATGAGTTCTCTTGTGAATAATCTAATCGATGAATTAAGTCTCCATAAGTTTACTTGTGTTTAGCATATTTAGTCAAATTAATCATGGTTCTCTTTGGTTAATATGATTGAATATTTTGGATTCCAAATTCATACTTGTATGCAATTTGTTGAGTCTAAATAAATCCTTCTTTTCTCTTGAAATTAAGGTCGCTCTTGTTGTTCCTTTGGGAATGACATCTTATGGGGGAGAGTTATTTTGAACTTGCGCTTAATTTCCAAATCTTTATGGGGAGTGCGGCTGTGGAATTTTTAGGGGTTATCTTGTATCTTTATAAACTCCTTGATGAATGCATTTAGCCTCGGATTTATGATTACATCTAAACAATATGATAGAACATTTACCTTTGGTCATGAAATTTCTCTTACGGAAATTTCATTAGGATCCCGTTCTTGTACCTTTGCCAATTTTATTGACAAAAAGGGGGAGAATTAATTGTAGTTCACACTACAAATACATATGGTTTTCGGATCATTATGTAAGTGGGAGTGGTTTCCATGTGAGATGGAGTATTAACTAGAGGGGAGTGAAGTATCACTATAGTATTGTTGTTGAAGTTGTGATGCAATTGGACTTTGATGCTGTGTAATAATACTATGACACTATATAACAATCATTGAGAACCAATTCTTTTCTCATTGTTATAGATACGGATTTTCAACAACGATGATACTAAACTTACAACCTTTGGGATCATTGGACTACTTGGAAGTGACGAAGATTTCGAGTATTGTTGATGATTAGGCATGTGGAATAGGAGCTACAAAGTTTATTTATATAATTTTTGTATTCCATATGTATTAATAGTTTTTCCACTAAAATTGACAAAGGGGGAGATTGTTAGAGCACTGCTCGGTCAAACTCGCATGCGTTGCTATCTCAAGCATGTTTGTCAATCTTAGTGATCAAAACTATATAGTCTTGATTTCTAGTCTACTATAGATAAGGTCTCGGACTAGGATAGAAAGTGTAGTTGAGCTCAAGAACTCCATGGAGATCATCATACAAGATGAAAGACTACTCAAGGAACCAGTGGATCTTCATCGACTAAAAGGTATGTGGAGACTTGAACTTATCTATCACTCAAAAGTCTATCTACTCTATCTCATATCTTGAGACAAAAGTCGTTTTACTGTATAGACTAAAGATATGCACATGTGACATTTAGAGTTGAGTATATCTCGCTTATGTATTTCTCGAAATGTGTGTTGGTAAAGATTTCGCTTTAGCCAAGTTCATCTTTGCTTAGTGTCAAAAGTCATGTTATGTTTCAATCACTTTGAAAATCGCTCTGACGAAAACCGGTTTGTGAAAATAGCTATATGACGTCCTTAGAGAATGTTTCAATGATTGAAATGAGAGTTTAGACTATATAACCATTGTAGGATATAAACATTGTTGTAGCAACACATATATGTATAAGTCCTTAACACTTGGACCGAAGTTTGCGAACTTTGTTGATCAAGTGGAACCGGAACGTGAGCAGCAACTCAGTCCGCGAAATCAGTCCGCGAACTGGCGTAAGTTTTCGAAGACGATAATATATGTTGAAATTGAAGCTCAGGTGTAGTCCGCGAACTGACAGAAGTTCTCATCCCGAGAAATTCTGCTGGAGTTTATTAACTTCAACCGTTTAGCTTGAGTCCGCGAACTCAAGAGGTTATGTCTGAAAACGTTGTTCATGAACTTATTCTTAAATTACTAAGGGATGCTTTTGCAAACCGTGGCTTTATAGTTCATGATTAATGATTCGAGCAAATCACACCGTTTTTGATTCAATTGTGTCTCTTGTAGTACTTGAGATCTCATAGCAATTGAACAACTCTCTAACTAGTTCATTTGAGTCATTTGGACTAGTTATAGTGAAGAAGAATATGGTTGATATGAAAGTTATAATTTGGCTAACCATTTGGTTGACTAATATTGAACCAACCATTGTACACGTCTGGGTACGGTTACACAAACCCAAAAACGTCAAGTACATGTGTGTATGGCAAGCTAAGTTTTGGATCTAACGGTTGAGAGATATTAGCTTGTATCTAATCAGGTTTTCATCTAACGGTGAATATTGAATGCTTTGTTAGCAAGCTAACATTGATTGCAAACCCTGATTTGAAAGACTATATAAGGGGAACTCTAGCTATTGTAAAAACTAATCCCAACACACCTTTCTTGTGTGATACTAGTTTTCTCTAAGCTAGAGTCGATCTCCATTAACCCTTTACTTTTCTCTCTAAATTTGGGTTAACGACTTAAAGACTTCATTGGGATTGTGAAGCCAGACCGATACTACTTATCTTGTAATTATGTGATCTGATCTTGCTATTTCTATCGTACGAGTAAAATTGTAATAATTGGCTTGAGATTTCTATCTCCGATAGGCAAGATAAAAGTAGTCACAAACATCTTCGTCTCATTGTTTGTGATTCCTAAATAATCTTCTTCTCTGTGTCGATTAAGTTTATTGTGAGGTGATTAATGAAACTGAGCTGTTTTTCGGGAATATAAGTATGGTTTTATCGATTGGTTCCTATTCACCTTGATTTATCAAAAGACGGAACAATACTCATAGGTTTATTTGTGGGAGATGAATTTATCTATTACCTGTAGACTTTTCTGTGTGAGACAGATTTGTTTGCTAAAGTCTTCGACTTTGGGTCGTAGCAACTCTTGGTTGTGGGTGAGATCAGCTAAGGGAATCAAGTGCGCAGTATCCTGCTGGGATCATAGGCGTAGAAGCATAATTGTACCTTGGATCAGTGTGAGATTGGTTGGGGTTCAATTACAGTCCAGACTGAAGTTAATTTGGAGTAGGCTAGTGTCTGTAGCGGCTTAACACAGTGTATGTTTAATATGGACTAGGTCCCGGGGTTTTTCTGCATTTGCGGTTTCCTCGTTAACAAAATTCTGGTGTCTATGTTATTTCTTTTCCGCATTATATTTTTATATAATTGAAATAATACAGGTTGTGCGGTTTTCAATTGGTTAGAATATCCGACCTTATTGGTTGTTGATTTAAATCAATTGACACTTGGATATTGGTTTTTGGTACCATCCAAGTTATATCTCTTTGATTAGTCTCGCGAATCATATTTGCTTGACTAAATCAAATCGAGATATTGAGTCAATAACTCCTTGAGTATTTTATATTGATTGAGTCTTGTTGATTCTCTAGAAAACAACTCGGAGTTGTCCATACAGATTGTTAATCGAAATATTGGGTGAGGTTGTTAGGCCCCCGCATTTTCAAATGTGTTGTGGGATTTCCTGCAACTACATTTTTGGCGCTTGAAACAGGGAGAAGTAAAGGATTTATCCCTCCTGTAGCTTGTTGGTTCAACAAGTTTTCATGAAGATTAGCTACTGTTCATATTTTTCTAGATCTACAAAGTTTAGGTTCAAAAATGGAAATTTCATGGAAGAAATTACATTTTCAGGGAAGAAAACCAAGTTTTCCATGGAAGATTTCCATGTTCAGGAGAAAAAGCAAGAGGAAAATTGTTGAAAGAAATTAAGGAAGCACGAAGAGAAGATAAGAGGCAGACACTGCAATTTTTATCACAAACAGAAATTCGCACATATGGTTCAAGGCTGAGCGAACAACAAATAGGTCATGGGTTCGAATTTGCACCAATACATATTTTGCATTTTTTTCTCATCTTCAGTGGCGAATAAAAGAATAAGGAAAAAAGTTATGTGTTAATTTCGTAGAGAGGTTCTTGAACAGTTGGTCCAGAGAAACATCATTTGTGTTTGTGGTTGCAAGTTCGAATTCGCATGCGAGCATAGTTTTCTTCTTTTTTATAGCGGGCGAAAAAATGAATAATTTCGCAATATTATTTCATTATTTCGCAAACAAGAGGCAGCACAGTTGGTCAGTGCGAATTTAATGAGTTCATGGTCGCGTGTTCAAATCCCAACATATGCGTATTTTTTCGTGTGAATATTTCGTACAGAAGAGAGTTGATGATAATTTCGCAGAGATATTTCACATAAAAGAAGCTTGCACAATTGGTCAGGAGGCATGAATGCAAGCAACAGTTCGCGAGATCAATTCTTGCTTATCGCATGTCTATTTTTGTTATGAGAAATTTATACGGAATTGCTTCTCGCACAGTTGGTCTTTGATTAATTCGCATGATCTTTGATTATTTCGCAAGAGATGGTTAGCACAGTTGGTATGGTGCGAGAATACGCAAGAGGCAGGTTAAGAGTTCGAGTCTCATTTCTCATACTTCTTTTTGCTGCGAGATAATTACATTTCTTTTTGCAATTACAAAGATTTCACAATTACAAGAAACCGAGAAAAATCTCGCACGGATCAATTTATATATTTTTCTTGAATATTTGCTTTTTTTCAAATGAGACTGATATTTAACATGCAGAGTAGTATGAGGCAAAATAAAACCTTCCATCAACATGCTAGTAAGACCTTCCATCAACAGGCTGCATAAGACCTCATTAAGATCATTTCCATGAAAGATGTTTATCGGATGAGACGAAACAAGTTATACAAAGGATATCAAAACAAAGAAAAACGATTTGAAATTGCAATTAAATGAAATTTTTTGATAAAAAAAATGTTGAAAACTAATCTAAATTCTTATTTGCATTACAGCATAGCATGAGGCAGAGAACATGGAGTAATAATTTCGCAAATACTTTTTATTCGCATTCAAGGACACATACTTGTTATACTTCTTCAAGGATACTTCATACTTCACATACTTCTTATACTTCTTCAAGGATACTTCATACTTCACATACTTCTTATACTTCTTCAAGGATACTTCATACTTCGTATACTTCAGGATGATACTTCTAATTACTTCTCAATGCTTCAGAACTTTACAAAAGAATAGAGGCAAGTACGTACTTTTCAAGTCCATTATTCTTTTGCTCGTTCCTTCATCAACAAAGATCAAAGAATACTACAACAATGGATTTTTTCTTAAAGATCGCTCTTCAAGAAATATTCAAGAAAAAAGAGGCAAGATGTAGGGGCAGAATCTCGCACATCACATTTTCTTAGTTAGCGAAATTCACTTCCTTAGCCTGCGAGAAGGTAGCAAGAGCTTGCGAGAATATGAACTGTACTCCACTACACATGATCTGTCATCCACTATGTAAACACCTATATAAAGAGAAAGGTAGGAGATAGAAAGGGGGAGATACACTTTGTAGAGAATACACATTTGTAAGGGAGAGAGAGACTTTATTTTTATCATCTTCTTCCCTAAAAACTATATTTAGAGCTCTACCAAATATCCATTAATGGAGATTCTAAATGTAACACTTATGTAATTTCAACAACCATGGATGTAGATCACATTGATCGAACCTTGTAAAAAATCCTTGTGTCTATTTATATTTCTAGTACTTAAATTTGAGATTTAGATGATTAACATGTTTAGATCTAGAAAATATCATAAGGGGTGTGTTGTGGGATAACCTGCAACTACCGTATAGTAGACCAATCAACTAAAACTATAGTTCACCTAGTTCAGTCTGTATTCCCACGCCTCCAACCTGTAAACAAGTCACATACTTGGACCAATTCCTTTGGTTCATATTCCAAATAGTAATCTGTTTGGTATCAACTCTCTCCATCCAAGTGATTTTAGTTGCACAAAGGCTCTTATGTTTATCTTAACATAAACTCCTTTTCCAGGTTCCAAGATATATCTTATGTTCAATCACCAAAAGGTAATCGTTAATATTAAGCCAATCAACACTCTTAATCCAAAGAACTGTGTTGATGCCGATCTTCTCAATTAATCAATCCAATCTACCATAAGGATAAACCGATTATTAATTGGATCCTCTTTTACCAAAATAAGTATTGTGCACACCAAAGATTATAAAACCAAGTAAGAAATGTTCTATCTCTTCTTTGTCTTCAAATCTTCTTAGATCTTCAATAAACACATGCACACAACTAATTGAATCTCTTATGATCAGTCACGCAGTATGTTAACAGTGGATTTTCATAAGATTGTCTTTAAATCTAACAACAATCTAAAGATCCCTGTCGAAACCTTGAACTAGTTTGAGTGAATCTTATATCAAAAGAGAAGATTCTCAAGCATAAATAAACTAGGTGCAATCAAAGTTCAACCACTGTTAGTCAATCAAATCAATAAGAAAACTAAATATAAACCGCAATGTCTAGTTTCCCACCAATGGTACCCGCTAGAGCTTCTCAATCCCAAAGAAGACTTTAAACTGAGCGACCGTAAGAGGTTTCGCCTAATTAGGTTACTCTCCTCTCCGAATAGGTGGCTTCACCAGTAACAGTACAACATAGGAAGTTTACTATCATGAAGGATTAGTTTGCTAGAAATGCAAACTCAAAGTATTTATAGACAAGGAAGTTTGGACACCAAGGAATTTCCAAAACCGAAAATATTCTCAAGATATTTCCATATTAACCCAGATTCGGTTTTCATAATTCCTGTGAATGCACTGTCCAAATTTATGATCGAAATCTCCTTGGAAATTTTTTAATTAGCAAATGCACATTACTAATTCTTATTTTTCATATATAATTAAAAACCTTAATTAAAAGATTCTTAACTTAGGATTAGTTCATCTGACTTTCAAGAACTATGTGATTGATCAAGTAACACTCAATCACAAACCATGGGTACAATGGTTCTACCAAAACAAGTTTCGGTTCTACCTCCATGTGAGTACTATGCATAGTCACAATAGCTTACCAAAATTCGGCTGACTAGCTACTAGAATCGGTTCCCCACATATATTTGGTATCTAACTTGTATGTGTTGCACATGTCCATAGGATCGGTTCCCTTTGCCTAAAAACGTGTTGCACTTGTTCATAGGATTGATTCCCCTTTCTTCTATAAACCTTGATGCACCTCATACAAGGATCGGTTCCCCCTTGTGATGTACTACACCTCTTACTAGGATTGGTTCCCCTCTCCAAAATTTGGTTAGACACACACAAACCCGATCATACCCCATGTGATTACTAAAAATCAGTTTCACTAATAAAATTCATACCAATACATAAGTGAGGCCTCATGTGAATAGTTTTACTAAGAATACAACCAAGTCATGAGCGGTTATACTAATCACACATATTGGTCATTCATAAGATATGCAATGAAGAACAGTCCCAATAACGCCTGACGATTACCTTTTCGGTTCACAACACATATCATGAACTTACTTCCTTAAAACATATGTAAAAACATTATTTCCTAGGATGAAATCCTCACCTCATACCCATACATAATCACAATAGCATTTATACGATTATGTTGATGTCTTATATACAAAGTTTAATGGTTAAGCAAGAAACTTCATATTGTATTCCTTAATACTATGTCTATCTAGAGTGTTCATGCTTCGCAGTTTTACGTTTTCAATATGCACAACTTGAAAGATACGTTAGGGAATGAAACAATTCAAGTCAAATATCTCTAACCTCAAGTGGAAGGATGATGTTGTGGGTGTGGCTTCGTACTTCTTCACTTCTTCAAGTTTTTGCAATACTTGTAATGTACCCTAATACTTTCAAGCTAACCTATACGAAGTTGACTCTAGTACATTTAAATCAAGCGACTCTTAAATGAGTTTTGGTTCACTAAAATATGACAACCAAACTTGACATACCAAGGCTTGGTGGGTTCAACCGAGCTATGATGTAATAGTAAACACCTAACGGTGTAGCTTTGACTGAGCGATCGATATTTCGACTGCTCGGTAGAAACTTGACCTAGCCTGGCTAAGTGGCAAATTTTCCACTTATCCCTTCCGGTTTGCCAGTTTCATAGTGGGTGCAAAAATGGCAAACTCTCAAGTTTGCCACACCCATAGGAACCGGTCTAAGAATGTATTAGTTACTTTCAATGGAAATTTTAGTTTCCCATCACTTATCGATAGAGATTTAAAACTTAGAACCGATAATTATTAATTACCTAAGGATGGAACTAAAATCTAGCTTTTCTTAACTAAATCCAAGCCTAAATGACCAAAATCTTTTCTTTTTTCCACTGCTTTTTGTAAGAACGCGCAATTGGGGGACATAGGAAAAAGACAAAAACGGGATTTAAATAGTAATACACGGTCACGTCCTATCTGGGTAATTTATATAATTCCTAATCTACCACTAGTCATGTTTAGTGGTTCATTATAATTATCTAAATTAATAGATTAGTTTGATAATGATTGGTATAAATCATTAACATTAAATTTGTTGATGCAACAACACCAAATCAAGATATTTATGATTATGAAGGTTTAGGTGAAGAACCAAACCAGGGAACTAAACAAGCCGAACATATAAGTGCTCTAATTACTCATGTATAAGTATTAATGTATTGATTTTTTTTTCATTGAATTCGCCATTGTTACGCCTGAAAAACTCAATGTCAGCATGGTAGAAGTATGAATACCATGCATGCAGGGCCCAAATCGGCGTGGTATTCATGCTTTCACCATGCCGATACACAATATCCCCCAATTTTGAAATTGTAAGTACAATGACGGCACAACAAATTTATTATCGAGCATGCCGATAGTAGTTGGCATGGTACATTGCTTAACTTGCTATGCCATCCCATGATGTAAATTTCCCAGAAACTTGAGTTTTTTTCACTTGGATAACGGCATTGATAAATTTCTATCTAGCATGCCGACAATTAGTAATTTCGGCATGGTATTCATACTAAAAACAGTGCCGACTGTAAAGTGGCATGATGTTCATACTAAAACTACGCCAGTAGGAAAAACCAACATTGTATTCTTGGTATTAACTGAATTTGATTCTAACCCAAACAAATTCTTTTTACAAAAAAAACCTAAACGAATTCTTTTAAAACAAATCAATGACTAGGTTTCTTTCAAGGAGGCATATGTATATATAATAGATTAATCGCCGTTATTTATTTTTTCATATTTTTTTTTTTGAAACAACGATGAAACCGTGTTTAAATCGATGATGAAGAAAATAAAAATCAAAGAGAGGAGCAAGCAGAGAAGGAGTAAAGAAAGAGAAGTTCAAACACTAAAGGGTATTTTCGTATTTATACCCAAAAAAACACCCCTTAGAAAACACTATTGGATGGGATAGTAATTTATATCCGCTAATCTATAATACAAAATAGCATAGGTTTTTGAGCTTTGGACGGACGGATAACATTTTGAGAGACAAACAAGTGATACGACCATCCCAGTCTCATCCTAACCAAAGACATCTTGCGGCTATGGTGTTTGTAACCTTCTTCCATGATGGAGATATTAATAACCTTCTTAATAAACTGAAAAAATAAATGTGCCATTAAGAAAATAAACTGAAAAAATAAATGTTTCAACCATTGAAATTTTGAAAAAAATAATCTTTGACCCATATCTTAAAAAAAAAAAAAAAAAAAAATTAACCATCTTTTAAGAGCAATCCTCGCCAAAATCCCAAGGTTTGGATTTTCCCACCGATCCAACCATCATTTAATTCAACCCATATAAAAAGACAACTAAGTTTGTCCGTATGTAATTGTTAAGTTTGGTTTTTTTATTTCAGGTTTACCCATGCACTATAATTACTTCGTAAACCATAGTTAGCTTTTATATGGGTTTGGAAAAATGGTTTCGTTTGAGAACCGTAGTTATCCCCATTTATGATGGTATCGGTATCTCTCGATTTCCGATTTTTTCTATTTATCTTGCAAAAGCACTTGGGGTTTCAAGCTTATCAAATACTATCATTCAATATTTCTAACGAATCAAAAAGGTATATTTTTTCAGTCGTTTTTGATTCAATAGCAAATATCGTTTTCTTTTGTTCTCTATCTCTAATTTCGACAATGATGAATATCAATTCTTGAGTTGAAATATTACGTTTCAAGTTATGTTTTTGATTTTTTTTTCTTCTTACTCTTTCATTATTTCTTTGAAGAATTCATGAATGAAACAAGTTTCTGTTCTATGTTGTTGATAGAGACAATTGTGTTCAATTGGGGTTTATTTCCAGGTTTGTGAACTAATTTGAGTTTATTTTCCAAAAAATGTCAAGATTTACATATTTGATTGTTATTTCTCAGATATGGTTGTTGTGTTAAAAAAAACACAGGAGTTTATTGTTTTATCTGTTAGAACTCCAGACCTTCATATTCATCTCCAGTATATACACCACCAATTTCCTTTTGTTTACCATAACCATATCCAGTTGTTAACCCATTTAAATCCTCTCTTTCACCATCTAATTCACTAATGGAAAGTCCAGCAAAGTCCTCATCACCACCATTTTTAAATCCTCCCAACTCTGTACCCAGTTCACCAGTGCCAATCACAAACCTTCCTAAATTTGCATCCCCTTAACCAGCACCATTCACAAGCTCTCACAAATATGCATCCCCTTCACCCAACTCAATTCCGAAGGTACTGGATCATGCTACTTATGGTGGGAGTAAAGAGTATATTTTCCATTCTGGAAGTTTTGTGACTGCCTGTGCAGCAAGTGATACAATTAAGGTGTGGGCTTGGATGAGGAAGAAATTATGTGCACATGTAGTATGAATTTAGATTTACCCAGTGGACGTTGGGTTGTTTCCGGTGAAGAAAACATCACTGTCAAAGGGCGTTTTTCTTGTAGTGGGAACACCAATAGCAAGAGAAAGCAACCTCGCTTTGCCATAATATTTGCCGCGAAGTTTACATCTCTATAAGAAAAGTAGTGCTAGTCTTTCAAATTGTCGTATAAAGTCAGTTGGGTACCACTCTAACACGGACCTATAAATAAAACTAGGTACCTAATTTTTCGTGGTACGATAAAATGTAATGGGTAACTAATTTTGGCAGTCATATAATTTAAAACAGGTACCATAGCTAGACGGTAGTAACAAAATAAAGGGTAAAGTAAAATATTGTTTGGGTATATATGTATTGTAGGAGGCGATTAAAATCTAGGATTGTGCTTTTTATCAAGGTTATTCATTCTTTAACACTTCTGACAGCAAGAAGAAGATCACATTAAGATAAAACAACGATTTTGTTCCGGAGACGGACCGAAGATAGACGAGATTTTGTTCGGATATAGACTGCAAAATAAGATTACAATTTTCTTTACTGGTTAATATCTTCGGTTATTAATAGCATCAAAACATCACCTAATACAAGGTAATTACGGAGCACAAAAGCATTTTAAAGAGTGCAGTTTCAACAATAAGTCAAGGAAATTGATACTAACATAAACCCCGTAGTTGCGTTCAGTTATTTACATTGTCACCAAAAGGGTATGAAAGAAAAGAATAAGGTAGATAAGATAGAAAAAACACTCTGCTGTAAGAGGATCTAACCAATACAACCACTTGGGATCATAATATAATTTGAAGTAAGAAAATGGATCTGAAGCAGCAGGATCATAATCTAATTTGAAATAAGAAAATGGATCTGAAGCAGAAGATAATTAGTGCAAACTGGTTCAAAGAGCTAACCAATACAACCACTTGGGATAATAACAATAACTTATGCTCAACTGCAACTAGTGGAGTTTGAATTCAAACTCAGTGACCGCACCATTTCATCATAAAGACTTAGATAAAAAATTCATTGCATGAGATAGGGTGAATGCTATACTAGAAAGTCATGGGAATATCTCTAAGGCTATATTTAGATATCAACCCACATATTATGGTTTCAGTTCATAATAAATAAATGCTAATGATGTCAAAATATGAAGATCTTTTTTGCACCCCAATGCCTCAAAGTTTTTCCATGAAACCAACGGTACAATTATCACGCCCCCACTTTTTTTAAGTGTTAAAAATATAGAACGCGTCCTTCCTAGCATGGTCCTTGTTTTGCATTGCATGGACATATCTAATATTGATTACTGCATTGTTGGCAAAACAGCTTTAGCCAGCTTTGACCATGTCTAACAGACTAAGTGAAATTTAGTCCACTAATTTAGTCATGTTTTAAACAGACGACTTACATTTCTGGTTACTTAAAAAAAACAAGGACCATGCCACAAATTATAGTTCCTTTAACTAAATAACATACTTGAACTAAAGAAATATTTATTTTCAATCATGAAACAAATTGGAGAAGAGATACTAATTTACTCAAATAAAATCACATTGTGAAAATAAAAGTTCAAGGTGTTGCAGAAATAATTAAAGCAAGTTTAAGAAGTTTCAATTAGGTTGTATGCACATATAATCAAATGATAAATAAGAAAAACCATGAAACCTTTAACCGTTTTCTCATAAGCATCTTTATCACGCATCATAAGAGCCGCAACATCTCTATTCAATGTGCTAATGGGTTGGGATACAAAAAGACATTGCAGCAGAAATACTTCATAAACATTTACAAGATCTGGAACATACAACATTTTGTTCAGAAGTCAGAGCACAGTTTATCAAACTAGCAAGTAAATCTTCTATACATAAAACGGAAAGAATCCCAAAATAGACACACTTGAATTTCTCCAAAAGGGATACACACCAAACATTAGACTCCAGTTACGATTACTTACATCCAAACAAGCCGAACCAAACATAGAATACAAAAGTAACTGAGATTACTCAATTTTATCATGCTCGCATCTCATCAACATTTGGGTGGTAGATCTTATTAACAAAACCAATCAATAGAGATTCATATGGATAAGCATCTGGCAACTCTATTCTTATTCTCCTTACGCACCTCTGTGGTAAGGACCTATAATTCATGATTATCACCAACAAAAAAATGATTAAACCTTAGACTCAAACAACACTTTACCAGTGAATCCACTATCAAGGTTACTGGTTAAATCCAGAAAACCATGATTAAATGATAGGTTGTTGACTACAATCAAGATTTTTTGAACTCAATCAACTCACAAAAAATTTTCCTTTTCCAAAACAAATTTACTTAAATAACAAATACCCACTAACCATCACTCAAAAATCAACAAAGGGTCTAAATTAAAAAAAATCAAACAAATACGAAGTTTGCATCCATTTTTAAGGTTTACCATTGTTAGCAACCTGACCTTAGTACCTAACCAGAGTTGATTCAATTCAATCAAAAGTAGGGTTGTTATCAGAATTGGGTTTCAAGAACATTATCAAATTAGAGTCAGACCATAAACACATTTAAAATCAGAAAAGGACTAGAAATTAAATTGTGAACATATTTCATTAGATAATTCAAAACTTAACACAAACCTCATTTAAAAAAATTTAAAATACGTAGCTTGATCAATAATAAATCTTATACACGCTTAATAGCAAGCGGAATTTTGATTTTAAGTCACCTGGATTCGGATTCCCGTCCATCACACTCAATACTTTCTGCTAGTTTTCACCCACCGGATAAGAAAAGATTACTGAGGGAGAACATGGTAGAACATAGGGAGATCAAGAACAAGAGGAAGAAAACAATTGTGTTAGGGTTCTGATTAACGGGTATGGAATTTTTCTTCTCCTTTCACTTTACCCATATCAGATATGGTTAGGTTAACCGTGTGAAGGGGGTTTAAGTCATTTCAACACAACTCACTTCCAACCAGGGTTGACTGATTTAACTCTGTCCGTCAATTATTGTAGACTGAAACCTTGTCTGGATATATGGTTTGATTCAAACGTTAGGATTTCTACGATGAAAGCCCATCTTTTAAAACCTGTAATATGCAAACAATTACTATTATTATTATATTTTTTTAAAGCATTACCAATTACTTATATAATCAAAATACAAAAAAAATTATTTTCGAAAACTAGAAGGAATCCTAGTGACAAGCTGGGCTCCAACTCCTTTCTGAATAACAATCCCTAATCTGTGGCAAAAGTAATTAACTTTCATTATACTCATTGTACAAATGGAACAATGATTATGACTATCTTTGCATCAGATTTTAATGCCATGAATAATTTGATCCAAATCTACGGCAAAAAAAAAAAAATCAATTAATCATGATTAGCCTCTTCCAAGCAATTGAAATATAGAGATAACACTATACGAACTAAATGGTGAAATGAACTGTCACCATATTAATTGATTCCAAGAAAAACATAAATGAAACTTATAAGCTTCGATGCCATTTACACACTTATTAGAGTAAAACTTATAGATGAACGAATCTCCAAAATCATAAATGTGAATTTTGATGGCGCATGCGTTTTTCTGGAATCAATTTTTTTTTTTTTTTGAAACGTTTTTATGGAAACGTTTAATGTCTTCTAATGGAATCAATATTTTTTTTGTTTTTTGGTGATCCACTACACAAACAAATATGAAAGAATCTGAAAAGATAAAGGTTTTTTATTTGACCAAAAACAAATATCCTCCTTTTTAATTCTAATTTTTTGAATTGTTTTGGATCCTCTATTTACTCCCCCATTATCCTCCCAGGATTGAGAGAGTTGCTTACCCCATAAGTAAGTTAAAAATATCCATGATCTAAGGTCTGCATGCAAACGGCTGCTCCTTTATGACTAACACGTAATAACCCATTCCAAAAGAAAAAATGTCCAAAAAATTGAATGTGTCTTTAATTATAATTATCAGTGAGCAATGTATAAAGTAGTGTATTTCTTCAACCACACACATTCACTCATTCCAACTTATTTTTTTGGTGAAATTTTTAGCTTCAGAGTATCAACATGTCAAACATGATTAGACGCAGCCCCACAAAAATAGTTGCTCAAAACGTTGTTGCTTTCTTTTCGAGAATGCATGATTGCGATGAAAACAAACCTGCAATACTCAGGTTTCGTGTTGCAAGAAAATGGGAAGAAATCGATTTCATGGCGACCAACGAAGTCGTTACTTTGGATTTACTAATGATTGATGAAAACTTGAATATATATTATTATTTCGATCCAAATTAAACTATTTTTAAAAATAAAATAAAATATTAGTGACGCTTTCTAATCATTTTTTACATAATTGTGATGAAAATAAACCTGCAGTACTCAAGTTTCGTGCTGCTAGAAAACGGGAAGATGTCGATTTCATGGCGACCTACTAAGTCAATGCTTTGGATTTACTAATGATCGATCAAAACGTGAGAAATCTAGATTTCGTCCTTCAAAGAATGATCAACGAGGAATTTTTATCAAAAACTATTATTTGAAGTCTAAAGAATATCATGAGGAATCATTAAACTATTATTCAAGTGTAACCGAAGTTATAATTATTTGGATTAAGATTTCATGTCTACAAAGTTCTCATGGACCGAATTAAGCCTCATAATGTGTGATAATTATTAAAATCATTCTAACCAAAAATTATTTTATCTCATGCCGTGCCGTTACGACACGAGTTATTTAGTACTGTACATTTTAGGCTGAGTTTGGTAATGCTTTTATTTTTGCAAAAGCACTTTCAAAACCTATATATGTCAATAATTTTTGAATTTGGTGTTTGGTAAAAAAAATCAAAGTGCTTTTTACCCAAAGCACTTCCCAAATTTCTTAATTTTCAAAAGCTGGGGAGGAGGAACTTTTAAAAGCTACAAAATCATAAGTTTTGGTCCCACCAAAATTTAATGCTTGATTTATCATTTTTGTCCTTATTTTATTTTGTAAATGACAAAAATTATCCTTAAATATATCTATACAATCAATTCTTTATTTCTTATATTTTATTCTTTAAATATTATTATATTTTATTTTCAAACTATTTTATGATACCATTTTATTTAATTTGTCAAAAATAAAAATAATAAAAAAATATTAATTAATTACATAATTTCTGTTTGATATTTTATATCTTTTAGAATAATATTAAATTATCACAAAAAATAAAGCAATCTAAAGTACAAATTAACAAAAATAATTAAAGAGAATCAAGCTCATTTTCAATATTTTATTTGAAAATTATATATATATATATATATAACATATAAAGGTGGTTAAGTAAAACAAATTTAATATTTAATAGTAAAAAAATTAATTATTTTTAAACCCAATAAAATTGAATAAATCTATTTTAAGAGATATGTCTGTTTTTGTCATTTGTCACAATAACAATGGTTGAATCTAATATTTTACCAAACACACTTTGATTGCTTTTTTAATCAGCTTTAACTTTAATTAATATTTTACCAAACGTCTAACTGCTTTTTTCTCACAGCACAGCACAACAACGCACATCAGAAAAATGCTTTTACAAAAGCTGCAGCAATACCAAACTAAGGCTTAGTATCCCCAATTGTACGTCTTTTCTTTTTCCCCTCGGTTTTCAAAGTCGTGTTGGAAAAAAATGTTTAGCCTTAAGGCCGGAGTAAAAAACTGGCCAGGCCCGTTCCTTGCAAGTTTCAAATTCCGCCACCGACTTCCTAGTTCCTCTGTGGTTCGCATCAAAACCTATGCCGCGGTCTTCGACTGCCAAATGATTTCACATCGCTTAGAAGTTCTGAGCTTGTAACTGCATATAAGCTAGAAAACCCTAACTTTGTCATTCAATTTCAGTATTCAAAGGGTCAACATTTCTGGATTTCACTATATCCGTTTCTCTCAATTAAAATCCCCAACCCTCTCAACTTTGCTCTTTGCATAAAAAATCCCCAATTCTTAGAACCCTAAAATCTTACGATTCAGTCTGGTTAGTAAATGGGGAATTTCAATCAGCTCCCATCAGACGTTGTGCTAGACATAATTACTCGTTTACCTACAGAATCAGTGTTGGATTGCAAATTAGTTTGCAAACCCTGGAAAAATCTGGTTTCCCACCATCCATCCTTCATCCAGTTGCACTCAAATCGTCTTCTCAATCAATCTTCTGATTCTGGTGAGTTGAGCTTTCTTGTTTACAATTCTTTTGGTAAACAACTGTACTATTTTAAGTATGATGATGAACATGATGATACATTTCCAGTTCGTACTTTTAGAAGGATCAATTTAACCACTCCATACCGATCTGGTGAATATAAGGTTGTTGGTTCTTTTAATGGTTTAGTGTGTCTCTATGGATGGGAAGATTATCACTTTTATTGTATATGTAACCCCATTACCAAAGAATACGTTGTGCTTCCAAAAATTGAGAGAGATTGTGATGTATGCCTTGTTTCAAGGGGATTTGGTTACCTTCCGTTAACAAATGAGTACAAAGTTGTTCAATTGATGATAAGGAAAGAATGGAGGTTTATAGAAATTGTTGAAGTTATAGAAGTTTTTGTATACACTCTTGGCAGTGGCAAGGAGTGGAGAAATGTTGGGAGGTTGGATTATGAAGGTTGCTACATATATGAAGGATGTCGTGTTTTTACTGAACTTGGTGTCTTTGTGAATGGAGTGTTACATTGGGCAGATATAAAAGAAGGAAAGGTGTTGACCTTGGACTTGGCTGAGGAGAGGCTTGGATATCTTTCACCACCTCCTTCGCCACTAGACGGTGGTAAGTGGTATACATATTCTGTAGGGGTCTTGGGTGGGGTTTTATATTATGTTATGAGCTGGGCTACCGGAGATTTCACTCAAACCGAATTTACATATTGTGACATATGGCTACTGAAAAATAAAAACAATATTTCTGACACGGAACAGCAGGCAGAACAAGAGTCATCGGGTTGGAGTAAAGAGTTTAGTCTTCCCGAAAGAGAACTATTAGCCTTTACCAAGAGTGGTGGTATTTTATGTTTTGGTCATAGATCTCTTAATATATATGACCCAGTAGCTTCATCCTTGGAAACACTAGCAAGTTTTAATGTATTCGAACAAATAATCCATTACAAGACCACCTTTGTTTCATTGAAAGCATTAACAGGAGAAGAAGAAGATATAAAGTGTATGGAGTCGGGCTACGTTGAGAAGAAGTCAACTGAGATTAAGGGTAAAGTGCTGACAGTCGAGCTGTATAGGATACATGGTAAGTCTCGCTGAGCTTCTGAACTAAACTCATGTCACTTTATTTTCTACTTTGTTTGAACTTGAGATTGCATAAGTTTGATTCAGAGTAAACTTCCTGACGCAGGGTCTAGCATTTTCAAGTGGATTCATTTACCTTTCACATTGTCTTGATGGTTAGCTATTACATAAAGCTTATTGTTAATCTGTTCTTTATGTTGTCAATCCTCAACTTTATGGGCAGTATTTTCTGCTTTAGTTAAGCTATATTAATATGCATTTTGTTGCCCTCTTTATCTAATTGCATTTGGAGAACATGATGCATAGTTTAGTTACTTGTTTCATTCGTATTCATTGGAGTCGAACAAGTATATAGATGCATAATTGTGTATATTTGCACATCCACATGTTATGCTAAGCTACATTCGGTTTCACATCATTAAGTTTGTCATCATTCATCAGTATATTTCAGTTCCTGCATCTGGTGCTAATGTGTTATCTAGGTACATAGCTAGGATTGAGCTTCCCAGTGGAGATAGAAACATAGGATTATTTGAAGACAAGTAATTAGCTTGTTTCAGTGAATGTCGGAGTTGAAACATAAATCCCGTTAGCTGTGACACATAACTTTGCCTACTTGACTGAAAGACTCAACAGAGATAGACACAGGGCATAGCATAGGATACCATTATCACAAGGGTTGGTTCTGAATGCTAGCCTTCACCAACTTCAGCTAACAATAGGGGGCTTACTAGAAGATGAAACAGCTAGCGAGAGAGTATTGTGCATGAGCTTAAATTTATAAGAGGTCAGAAGATGAAAAACGCACCTGATTAGGCAGAATTCAAAAATTGTTTAGTCCTCTCCAGCAGATGAGTTCTCTTGTCATCTTAAATCTCGGGTGTATTGGAATGGTTAAATCCTTTATTATGCACCATTTACATTTCGCTTCCATGGATTTGTACACAGTGATTGAATTTTTCTTACAAGAGAGCCATCTGATGATTCAAAATGCATGTGTTGAGTAGACAAGGGATGCCTTGGGGTTTTATTGGATCTTATTGATTCTAACTGTGTGAAATTATTCACTAAATTAAGCGGCAAACCTTCCAAGAGCTTGATCATTCCTTGCTCTCTTGAAACTTGCCTTGTTGCTTGATCACTTGATACACATCAGCAGTTTCATCTTCAAAAATGAGCACTCTTCGGCACCTTCGCAGTTGGCAGTGAAGGCCATAGATTCTTAGTTAGAGGATGGATAATTGAATGAAATAGTCAAGACCAATATCAGACGAGCACTGAGAATTCAGTGTCACTATTTTATCAGTTCAGGTGGTTAACTTTTTTTTATTTTAATTTCAACTGGCTCTAAATCTTCTGACCAGACCCACGTAACTTCCACAATATTTTGGGCCTCTAGTCCTTGTCACTCCTTGGGATAAGAATTCTACGTTATCAACCATATCATTCATCCCAGTTGAGATAGGCCACCTTGAATCAGTCGACCGATAGTAGGGACTGACAGTAGCACTTTAGTGTCACTATTATATCTGTTCAGGTGCTCAACTTATTCATTTTACTTTTAAGCCAAGACCAGGTCTAAATCTTCTAAACGGATCCAATCAGCAGGATTGACCTCACGGCATATCCGACCAGCCTTTTCGCAGTACAACATTTGTGTTGTCCATGGTGGAAAGTGCAGAAAATAGGGATCCAATTTCTCCTAATCTGAGTCAATTCTATTTCTTGCCCGCACTACGAAGGGAAGGATGTTTTTTTCAGCTCAATTGGTGAACTGATAGTCCTAGAATCCAGTTATATATCCTTTCAATTCTAGTATTTTTGAAAGGGCGACTATAGTTGACAAGTTTTGGTACTTAAGAACTGTATAGCTTGGCTAACATGATAAACATGAGGATGAAAAAAACGGAGCTACCTAAGTTGCCACTTGCACCGGCGACAGTTACAACACAGACTACTTATAGATACTACTAACACGTAAGCTTTTACCACCAACCGCGCAAAAAATACATCCTAAGAAAGCACCGGCAAGGATTAATACGTAGTGTATAAAAGGAGGAGGTCAAGATTTCAAGAGAAGTCGCCAATTCGAACCTTACCTCATCCCTTTGTGGAAGATGATGTAATAATCTAGATCTAGGTCGCTATAGTAACATTACTAAAGATCTGCCGAAACGTGTTTTTTCCTTTTTCCCCCTGGACCCTGAACCATCGAAGGAAAAATATAATTTTATAATATTTGATAGCATTTCTCAACCTGTCTGGTACACTGAGACAGCTGCCCGTTTTTCTTTCTTTGGTTGGTTGTGCTTATTGAATTGTGTTATGATTTTTCTGCAAAAAAAAAAAGTCATTCATCCATTTATAGATACATCTGTTTCATGATATGATGTAACAATCGCTCAGCTACTCGATTTCTTTCCATGGTCTATGATTTATTTTCTACCAAAATTTTACTCCATTATTGTACTCTTTTTCCGTGCTGTTTCCGCATTGCATTTAACATAATATCAAATCGATGCGTGGTCACTTTCTTACATCAATTCACTTTGGTACAAAAACATTGGATTCCGTCCTCCTTTTCACTCGATTCTGAAGTAATTTACATGTGAATATTGACTGCCGTAGTGCCGTGTTATTCGAACAAAATTATTGGTATTTCCTGTTGTCTGCCTCCTGCTGTCCCGTACTGTTTTGCGGGAATCTATCCCGTTTAAGCGGCTTCTTTGTCGCGCTAAAACTCAGATCCAACAGCCTTAAACCTTTTAGAGAAAATGGTGGGTCTTTTTCCTAAAAGTGGTGGATCATTTCCTAAATACAAATCAAACCGTTGATTTGATCATCTAACGATAAAGAAACCACTTGAGCAGGATAGCTTCCCGCAAAACGGTGCGAGATAATATTTGTCCTATTCAAATTACAATTGCTTGCCTTGCTATTCCTCACTAGTACAGTAGATAAATTACATGACCAACAGATAAGGAGCATTTTTGTACAAATTTATGGGCCACTATGTTATGCCCAAATTCCAAAGTTGTATTAAAGCCTTCCAAAGAGCATACTGTACTTCCTCGAAAAACAAGGTTTTACCTATTTGTCACCCACATTTTTCTTTTGGCCGCCTTTGTTATGGCTGTTTAAAATTATTTTATTTTCTAATTTTATTTTTTCCTATTTACCACATATAAAAGTCAAATTGAATTTGACTATAACTAATTTTTCTTTTTCTAAGTTAATTTTAGCTTTTATTATAAACCCATTAAAAAAAAATATTAACCCTGGATTAAAAATATGTTTAATTAGTAAACAATTATGTCGAATCGAATTAACAATGATCAGGACAGTCGGTTAATCCTTCGAAGAAAGGACGAAGTTACTAACTTCTTAAATTTGTTTTGGATTAGTACCAATCATTCTGAAAGTAATACAAAACAAAACAAATTAGTGCAGTATCTTACCGTTCAGTGAAAAAATTATCTTATTTAAAAAAAATGCAGTGTCTTATCTAACTTTGATATATCTAGTATCTGTGGGATGCGATGGAGCACATCTGGAAGTCTCTTGTCGCGGATATAAAGAAAACTGTTGATGAACACATGGATCTTATTTTTGACGGAAATTTGGTCAATTGTCCAAATATTTTTAAAACATGGTTCTAATGGACGAGTAAAAATTAATATGGGTGAAATGGACACCAAAAAAATAGCAAGAATGAAACTCAATTCATCCTAGTTTAAATTTAAAAAATAGCGAGGATGAAACTGGATGCATCCAGATGTAAATTCAAAATAACAAAAAATATTTTTAAATGGGTAGGATGAAACTGTTTACATCCTGCTATTTTTACATTCTCGTCCATTTAAATAGTATCAAATTTTACATGTCTTTTTCACTCAGGAATTATTGATTTTGGCCTATTTAACCAATTTTATGTATTTTTGATGATTTGTTGATGTAATGCAGGTCTAGACTTTCGCGTGCACGAGAGGTTTCATGTCTTGCTCTTGCGAATATAATTGAGGGATGCAGAGGCTGCTTGTAAAAATCATGCTTGGATACTTTAACTGTGTTATCAAAGCAAAAACCCACCACCCCTAGATGTCCCGAGGTAATGTCGTTAACACCAAACTGTCCAAAGTTGACTGCCAAAACGCAAATGTGAGAACTGCCACCACACCCATTTTTCACTTTTTTTCCACTATGAAACCCACGGGTAGAAAACTTCAGGCGCGCCCCCATTTTTGGGGAAAAAATTACTCTTAAACCCATATTTTCTACAAATTCTGCTTTTCAATTTTCCTCTTATCCCTTAAGTGTAAATCTGGTTTCTCTCTTTTAATCAATGAAGAAATTATAATCTTGCTGGTTCATGGAGTTTATTTGTCAGGTAAAATTCTATTTTCATGTCAAACCATGAGTTCGAGGGTTGGAGGCGAGATCTCATAAGGTATGGACAAGGTGTAAATTTGATGCCGATTCAATTAATGGATCCAGGTGGTTGCTGTCAAATTTGTTAGAGTGAATTCAAGAAGGACAAGAAGGATAGGTATTTGCCGGACATGGAATTGAAGACGAGCGAGAATCAGAAATTGGGTATCAATCCAATTTGGATTTGGTTGAGAACTGATGTGTTGCCATTGATTTGATGATGAAAGATAGTGATGTTGAGAATTAGAAGAGTCGGTTCTAGTGGCGGTGTTTGAAGTAATTGTGGAGAAAAAAAATTAAAGTTCCTATCGATGATTACGGGTTTTAGAACCGGAAGAAGATAGAAAAATCTATTAGATTTGTTTGAACCTGAATTAGCATAAGAAAACAGTGAAGAAGCTACTTTTGATGGTGGTCGTGAATGGTGGTGACTAAAGGAAACACGTCAAGTGGTTACACTTCTGGTGAAAATGGAAGACATGGGTTTGTTATTGTTGTTGTCTCACAGAGGATGATTTTTTAATGTGTTGGAAATGTGACCCAACCAAGAACACATGAGAGAAAATGCTTTAGATGAGATTCTCAAGAATGGGAGAATTCCTTCACTACTTATAGGGTTATTCATGAAATGCCTCTTACTTCCAAAAGACACATAAGGAAGTTGTGTCCTTTAAGGTGTCCCTTCATCTCCAACTAACATCCATTGTGAAATATTTTCTAAGTTATTGAAAATATCCAACAATCTCCCCCTATTTTCAAAAACCAAAAACATAAAATAAAATAAAACTTATAAAACCAAGAAACATGCGTGCAGGTGGGATCAAGCCAACGTAGTTCAAGCACAATTGGGACTAAGCATGTGTGAAAATGTAGAGAACGGTCTTCTTCTCTTAGGAAACGGCCCACAACTCATATAGGTAAGTCTCGAAGGTGTTTCGCGAGACACCTTTTACTAATCACGAGACTCATTAAGGATTTACATCCATCCTATTTTCTTGCGGAAAAACCATCACTAATTGGTACCACATTGAACCTTGTTTATCTTTTTCAAAACATAGGTTGGGTTTACGCTATGGGAGATCAACCTTCCTTCTGAGACCTTAGTCCCATTTCTATATACTTCATTGAAATTAATTCCTTTGGGAGACTCTTCATAAGTAGGTCTACCAAGCTTTTCTCCGTTTCAATGGTTAAGCGCAATTACTCTTTACTTGAGTAATTGACTTGCCGTTCCTTGTCTAAGACTTGTATGTCTTGACTTTTCATTATAAGTCTTGTTAAAGACGGATCATAGTTAATCAAGACCTCTGAGATGGCTTCTTCCAAAATAGATCTCTACAAGTTAGGAAGCCATTTCTTCTCATTAATTGCATCTACTAATCATCAATTCTGAAAACATTACTAAAAAATGTTCCTCTTTGATTTTACAAAATAATTGTAACTTCTCTAGTGATCCTAATTAACATTTACGGTTAATTCACAAAAGTCATTATAGACTTGCATACAAGGTGAAAATTTTAGGCAACTTATATATTTGCTATCTCAACAAATATAATACCTTGATGAGTAACTCTTTTACTCATGCCCAATCCCCTACAAATTCATACCCAAAAAACATGAGTCTATTTAACATTCTACATTATTAATGCAAATGTTCATAATTTATGCATGTAATATCGTAAACCTCATCGTTGGATATTTGGGGCCCAATCTTCCAAAGGGATTTTTCCCTTTCGATGTCATTTAAGAAATAACAAATGTGGATCATGTGTTATTAGTTGACGATTTTGGATGCATTTTCGTATAAATATTGATAATTCTCAAACCAAAATGCAACTCAATAAGAAATACCATTTGGAAATCATAAATAGAAATTTCATTGTACCATCATTAATCATGAAGAGGGTACATGGTGATTCTCGAACTTCTAATACATTTATTTATATGCTATCAAACAATCAATGGAATTTTGGGTGATTAAAAATCGTTGTAAATTTATGATATGAAACAAGCAAAATTGGGATTTTGATGTGGTTTGATTAGGTGATTGGTTAGATTTTAGATGAGACTTGAATCAAATTCCCATAAACAACATATCAACACGGTTTCCACTATAAATTTGAAGCTTGTGGTTTAATTGCAACTATTAGTAGTGGTGTTGAATCAATGAGTCTAATCAAAAAATGGCATTGGTTGATTTTAATTGTTAGAGTAGCGGGTTGAATTCATTCTCAAGAATGAATTCTTCACTACTTATAGGGTTATTCGCCTATTGGAGATGCCTCTTCACTTGAATGGGGATGAAGGTGTCCCTTCAATCTGTAATTTGAAGGTGTTGTTCCCCATCATAGTGACAAACCAATGGAGGATGTTATTGAAAATATCCAACAAAAATTGAGGTGTTGGTGTTGGTCATAATGGTTGAATAATCTGTGAAAATGGTTGCATAACTTGTTATGCATCTAATCATAAAGTTTCATTGAATCATGAAGAGGGTACATGGTGATTCTCGAATTCTTATAGCAAACCAATGGAATTTTGGGTGTTTCTGGAAACAAGCAAAATTGGGTTTTGATGTGGTTTGATTAGGTGATTGGTTAGTTAGATGAGACTTGTATCAACTGGTGGTTTAATTGCAACTATTAGTAGTGGTGTTGAATCAATGAGTCTAATCAAAAAATGGCATTGGTTGATTTTAATTGTTAGAGTAGCAGCTGATCTTTGGCGTGAATGGGGATGAAATTCAAGCAACTGTAATTGAAGGTGTTGTGTCGATTCATGGGAGGATGTATTGGTGTTGGTGTTGGTCATAATGGTTGAATAATCTGTGAAAATGGTTGCATAACTTGTTATGCATCTACAAAATTTATTGCATAACATGTTATGTAGTCCCGAAAATGGTTTCATAACACGTTATGCACCAACATTTTTGTTAGTATTGAAACTAACAAAAAAAAGGGCTGCATAACTTGTCATGCACCTACAATAATAGATGCATAATTTGTTACGCAGTCCAGAGAATGGCTGCATAACCCGTTATGCAGCTACTTTTTTGATAGTATTGAAACCAACAAAAAAAGGTTGCATAACTTGTCATGCACCTACAATAATATCTGCATAACATGTTATGCAGTAGAGAAAATGGATGCATAAAGCACATGCAACCATATTTTTGTAAGCACTGAATTAAAAAAATTGATGCATAATATTTTATGCATCCAAGGAAATGATGCATAACATGTTATCCATAAATTAATAGATGCATGAACCAATATATGGTTGCATAACGTTTTATGCATATTTTTGTTGTGTCTGCATAATGTGTTGTGCATCGTTTTTGGTGACTGCATAATGGTTATTTACCAAATTTTCGAAAATTTTGCTTAAAAGAACAATCGCCTCCGATTTTTTTCGCAATAACTTAAATTTGGTATTGTTGTTTGTACTCGTTGTGTAGCTCTCTTGAAAAGCTTTCTAACGATATAAAATTTGTAAAATTCCAAGGCGCGGTTTTTTAGATATGTTATATCCAAGTTGCGTTGTCAATTATACCCCAAAAAAATTAGGATGCATAACCCGTTATGCAAACATTTTTCAAAATTTTATATAGTTATGGGTATCGCGAAAGCTAAAAATAACCTGGGGGCCTGAAAATAAGAATATTATTTTTTTTGGTCTGCGCCTAATTTTCCCAACGAAAATATGCCCTTATGTTTCCTTTTAGATTCATCTCTGCAGTCGTACCTAGGGGTGAGCATGGGCAGGTGTGGACCGGTTTTTACTTCATCCGCATTCAATCCAATAAATTTTGGATTTTGAATTTGGCATCCGCATCTAATCCAACATCCAATGGATGCACGGATGAACGGATTGGGTACGGATAATCCAATGAATTTGTTGTAGCTAAATTTATAATGGAAAAGTAAAGCCAACATAGATAATTTCTTGTAGAACCTACGCATTCTATACATGTATATCAATATAAATGTGCCATGAACAACACTCCAAGAAAACACTTTAAGAATTCCTAAATTATCTATATATTTTCTAAAAACTATACAAATATCATTAATCAAACGGTTATGGATGTCCAACGGATTTTCAAGGTTGCATCCAGACCCAATCCGTAATCCGTTGGATTCCAAAAATCACATCCGCATCCAATCTATTAGCGAACGGGTTGGGTATCCATCCGCAAAAATGCGGTTGGTCACGGCTAAATCCGTGGATTACGGTAGAAATTCTCACCCCTAGCCGTACCAATCATTCTAAAACAAGTCGGCCTATAATGGACGACTAATTCTTTATCGAAGTACAAATAAAATCAAATTTTAACATTGTTTTTATTAAGCAATCGGACATTCTAAAATTATAATTAGGTTCTAGTTTCACCTTAATTTGGACTTTGGATTTGTTTGAACGTTCCCTACTTTTTGGATGCATCTTTTTATATAAAATCAAAAATAGAAGAAAAAGTTAAACAACATACGAGTTAAGATGGTAATTTTAGTAGAGGAGATGGAGATGATGGTGAGATATAAATTTGTAAATTAGGATATTTTGAAAAATTTAGTGATTGGGTATGTTTTATTATTCGGTGTAAACAAAAAGTTAAGAGCTATTATTGAGGATATATAAAAATATATATGAGTGGTAAATATGAAAATTGAATTAACGAGTATGGTAAACAAGAAAAATGTAGGTGGCAAATAATTGGAATTAAAAACAAATCATTGGGAAACCACAAAAGTCTTTAGCCATGACCAATATTAATTCACTCTACAAAGAGTTACTAAAAATTCACTCTGCCCTTTTCCCTACAACAAGAGACTTGGCCGCGTGATCTAGTTTTTCCTCCACTTGTACTTAAATTCACTGCGCGTGAGTTGTGTGGCCTAAATGGCTAAATCCATATACACACGAGAAAATTTCCAAAGGTATCTAGTTTTAATTAGTTATTCCCAAAAATTACCAAAAATGTTTTAAATTATCAAAAATGTGTAACCATTGTTTGATATTGTGTACACAATATCGTGAACATAAAATTGGTTAAAAAGGCCAAAATCAATAATTCCTGGGTGAAAAAGACATCTAGATTTTGATACTGTTTAAATGTACAAAAATATAAAAGTAGCCAGGATGTAAGCAGTTTCATCTTACCAATTTTCAAATATTTTTTCTTATTTTTAATTTACATCAGGATGCATCCAGTTTCATCTTCACTATTTTTTAAGTTTAAGCCAGGATGAATCTAGTTTCATCCTTGCTATTTTTTTGTGTCCATTTCAACCATAAATTTTTTTACCGTCCATTAGAACCATGTTTTAAAAGTATTTGGACAAATGAGTCGACGGAACCAGGAATTTGTGTCCGTGTGGGCTAATGTTTTTTTTCTTCGTACAACCATATTATAGCAATCTAAATGCCTCAAATTTAAATACAGTGATAAAAGCACTGCATGATGCTTATCATTTTCTATATAGTAAGGTTCATCTTAGTGACAATATTAAATTGCGAAGACAACATATGTAATAAAAATAAATATTATTATCTGAAATGTGGCCGAAGGCCGCCCGAATTTTTGAATTTTTAAAATGTTACTTCTATATCTTTGTATGGTTCTCAAATCAGTTCATGAAATTAAAAACCGATACATCCGAACATTTAAATGTCAAATTTTTGTCATTGTTTATTAAAAGAAAAGAAAATGGGGAAAATATTATGTAATAGATTTTGATATTTGGGTTAATTTTTAGTTTACGTACGCATGGACCAAGTTTTAGTAAATATTTGGAAACAATATGGGCTAGATAGATCAAATTGTGATGGAGTGGGAGAAAATTTCACAATTGAATTTAATTTCTAAGCACTAACCGAAACAGAAGAGGACACAAAAGTTTAAAAGAAGTAAAAAACGCAACATTATAACAATTAAATTGGGAAGAAGTCATGAATATGTCATACTACTGGGCTAATGAAAAGTTTTACCCTGTGCTAATCTATAGTTATATAAATATTTTGACCCTCACCTCCGCCATTTGTGCTTTAGATCCAAGTTTTAACCTAGAAACTAAAAAGAACCGCAAGATGAGAAGAAAAAAAGGTTGGAGGAAGTCACAAGAAGACTAGTTTCCTTGTATGTTTATATAGATAGAGAGTTATTAGTGGGATACGTGGTGTGTGGTTTCTCACTTTTATATAGATAGAGTTTATTTTGGGCTAACTATAATTTTGACCAGGTTTTTTTTTTTTTTTTTTTTACGAATAGGCTAGCTAAAAAGGAGTTTCTCGTATTTTGGGGGGGCTGCAGCCTGGGTAAGCCACCCCCTAATACCGTCCCTGCAAATGACCAATTTTCCGTATCATAAATCCACACCTATAATGTGTGCATATTAAATCTTTTTTGGAATTTCTTAAAAACTAGATATTTTTAGTAAATAGCTTTTTATGGATGATACTTTTGGGCATTGACCACACGACTCCAAGATTTTTGTTAACTTAGTTTCTCATATCAGTTCAGTGTCCTCATGGGGATGCAAATCAATTGTTCACATAACGAAATTCATGAAGCTTGTGCTTAAAGGAAATCACAAGTAATTCCTTAAGACAACGATCTCAGTTTGTTCCTTAATTTATCTACCAAGTCACGGTGCATTTGTTTCGGCAAGCCGAAGTGGAATACCATGCGAGAAGTGTTGCTAAGGATCATTTGAATGCCGAGGAACATATTTTCAAGGGTTCGACAGAAGCATCTGACTTGTTCCATCCCGCAGGAAAATTCTTCCACCGGAACGCTAGAAAGTACTTCCTTGGGAAGTGGATCAGAAGAGAGATCTGATCCAGGCCCGCGAAAAATTCATTTCGATGAAACGGAAGAAAATTCTAATTTCATCGAACAAGAAACTAGTTACAGTGAAATGGAAGAAGATTCTGATAGCCCCGCTCGATACACTTGCATTGAAATGGTAGAAATTTCTGATTCCGTGATCAAGAAAATGCTTGAAAATAGTGCACTTCATTCCGGTATTTCAGAAAGATGTTCTATTCATAAGGTTCCTGAATTGTTTCACAAAATGACAGAGCCTAGTAGATACAGGCCTCGGGCGATCTCTATTGGTCCTTTCCACTGTAGAGACCAAAGCTTAAAGGCAAATGAAGGCTTGAAACTACAGTATGCACACGATTTACTTGCTCGAGCAGCCAAGAAAAGGTTTCCACAAGAAGAGTCGGCAACAACAACAGAATCTAGTCAGTTGAACTCATCTGGGGCGCTAGTTACCATATTTGAGGAATGTTTTACGTCGATTAAGAAGATAGAGACTAAAGTTCGCAGATGTTATTCTGAACCAATAGACATCAACAGCTGGGAATTCGTCAAAATGATGGTAATTGACGGTTTATTCATTATTGAGTTGTTTATAAAAATTGCTCTTGGGAAATCGCCTTTCGAATCTAATTTATTGCTCGGGAATATGGTGACCAAGGATTTGTTACTTCTTGAAAACCAACTTCCATTGTTTGTCCTCAAATGTTTATTCGACGTAATTTCACTTCCGGAGCACGGTTCTCTTGTGGCTCTCATTGCTGAATTCATGAGTAGATACACCATGCAATTGGTCCCAGGCGAAACAAATAATTTTCACCGCAGGTGTCCGGGCTATTGTTACCACGCCGAGCATTTACTAGACGTGCTTGGTGAAATGCTCCAACCTCCCTTACTATGCTCTGCTAATTTTGGCAATGAAGAAGCGAAGTCATATAATAAAATTCCAAGTGCAGCAGAGCTGAGTCGTGCCGGAGTAAGGTTCAAGAAGGGTTATGAAAATAACAATTTTATGGATATTGAATTTACCAGCGATGGTATTTTCGAAATTCCTCCTACATATATTTACTGTGGAACCGATACAATGATTAGAAATCTTATTGCTACTGAGCAATTATACAGCTGGCGTAACAAAATGACTTCCTATGCTGTTTTAATGGATTCTCTCATAAATTCTGCCGAAGATGTTGCAGTTCTTCGCAAAGCAGGAATCTTCAAAAGTTTTTTAGGCTGCGATGAAGATGTCTTTAATGTCTTCAACAAGCTTGGTTCAGAGGTAATTTTAAAAAAGAATTCATACTCAGACCTGGAAAAGGAAGTGAACAAGTATTACAAAATGAGGCGGCACATTTGGAAAGCAACGCTGAAGCGCGAGTATTTCAACAATCCATGGTCGATTATTTCAGTCTGCGCTGCAGTTCTACTTATTCTACTTACAATTATATCCACTGTTTTTGGAATCCTTCAAGTTGTTTCGCCCAATAAATGATACATGTGTTTATCATTTCTTACATATTGTATTTGTGAGATCGGTTCCTATTTGTTTATGGGTAGTGCAGGCCTTAGTAGTACTTTTATATTATGCATGTGTGTTCGCTAAGAATTGTGTCAAAGTTTTGAGTCTTTTGGCCTTTGTGTGATGATGTTTGGAAATCAATAAAGGGAAACTTCGTTCAGTCTGGATTTGAAATTTCATAATTACTTTGCTGAGCAAGAATTTTTTTTGAATGTTCGCTATCACTCCCAAATCAAGGATAAAATGGAACAGCTCCAATCTTAGAATTACTAGCATTGCGGTTGTAAGACTTTGATGAGGAAGACATCATCAAAACAAGCCTACTCCTACTTTAGGAAGTCCTTGATACGGTACCTCAAAACCTTGTCTACCGTGAGTCTCCATCTTATCGAATTGGTGATAATGGCTGAGAACTGGAATATCAACAGATCCAGCGACTATTTGGGAAACACCAATGTCGTTCACGGTGATCAAAGCATCTCAGCTATTTCGGCTACAACGGTGCTAGGTTACTTAGTGCAGGCCGTAAGCCGTGACAATGATAACAGTCAGACCGGTACATATGCATGAAAACTACCGCTGTCTTCATATTATCTTTTTTTTACTGCTGTCTTCATTTACCGGTACAATTATAACTCCACCTTTGAAACACCAATGTCAGACCGGTACAACTATAACACCAGTGTCAGACCGGTACAATTATTATGATTTTCATTCACCTTCTGTCATGAAAACTACTGCTGTATAAACGAAGTAATTTCTGCTGGTCCTGTATCCTTCTTCTTTCCTTGCAAATAGTCATACTATCAAACAAGCTTTCAATTCACATTTAAGTGTTACTTTGCAAATAGTCATACTATTACCGGTACAATTATAACAACAATGTCAGACAGGTACAATTATAACACCAATGTATGACCGATACAATTATAACACCAACGTTGAAACACGGCAACACCAATGTCAGACAGGTACAATTTTCATTCACCTTCTGTCATGAAAACTACTGCTGTAGAAACAAAGTAATTTCTGCTGGGCCTCTATCCTTATTTCCTTGCAAATAATCATACAATCAAACAAGTTTCAATTCACATTGTGTTACTTTGTATACACAGATCAATGGATTTCTTGATTTGTAAACACATCGCGCCTTCCAACATCTTAAATAAATTCAGTGAAGATGAGAATAATAATGAACATTTCCACACTAGGGCCGGGCCCCTATAATTTTGATGCCTGGCTGGCCGAATGAACATTTCCAGAATTATCAGAACTATACACAGTGACTTAAACCTTGTCAAATGGCGTCAGACTCGCTGGAATTTTTTTAATTTTGGTTTTGAGAAACTATGTGCGTTTGTCATTACCCTCCGGAAGCTGGAGACATTGAATGTCAGTTGGTGTGGTAAATTAAAAGCTATACCCGAGTCTGTGACAAGTCTCACTACACCATTTTCAGGAATTTTGTCACAGGCTATAACCGTTACTGCTCATCAGTAACGGTAATTACCTGTTGAAAACAGGCCGTCATAGATAACTGTGAAACGCTTTTGTAACGGTTTTATCTGTGACATTTGCCCACTATTGTCACATGAAATAACCGTTACAATAATTAATAGTCACGATTGACCTAATTTTATGATAGCGACATGTGTCAAATTAGTTACGTTTACCGTAACGGTTTAAACTGTTACTCTCTATTTACCACAAGTGAGCGACACGTGTCTTAAAAAGTCACATATATGACAACGGTTATAATTGTTATTGAATCTTTGCAACGATTGGGTCAGCGACACGTGTCCGATTTTGTTACGAATATAGTAACACATATTAGTGTTGCCATTGTGTTGTTACGGTTCTTTCGTCACGATCTTTGTAACGTTTAAATTGTCACTCTCATTTATAATAACCGTAAGATGATGACACATGTTTTATTTAATTACATTTGTTGTTACAGTTAAACCAGTGGCAATTCTGTAAATTAAAAAAAATAAAATGGATAGCTGGGATCATTTTCATGGACCCGGGCTCCCAGCTTACTGTGCTCATAAAGATGTGTCATCATCATAAACATGGATTTCCGCTTTTACAAGCCCGCAACACAATTGCGCTTTGTTCCTTTTTAATCTGTAATTCTTAAGTGAAGACAGAAAGTTAGATGCATCAACACAAGTAATATACATAATATTTTACAAATGTAGTTAATTTCTGTAGATGCATTTTACTACAAACTACATCCAAAGGATAGAACGCAATGCTCATCTCAAATGAAAGTAAACCCTCCACAATGAACACAAGATTTACGTGGTTCGGTATGATTACCTACGTCCACGGGGGTGAAAGGATGAATCTTATTACTTTGAAGTGTTACAAAGGTGTTGCTCTCCGTGGGATTTCCTTACAAGATGCACTTACTACTCACTTTTCTTTCTTCTTCGTGCTTACTCGAGTTTTTCTCCTTTTCTCTCCCTCCTAATACAACCTACCTCTCTTCAATACAAGTCCCTCTATTTATAGGAGAAGTTCTATACAACGAAATTAAGGTGTTGGTCATGTTACATCTATTTATCAGTTATGTGATCGGCTAGGTTCACGCTGTCTCATGTGGCCGATGTATCCTGACTCCTTTTTAGGTGCATTATTAACGCGATGTCGCCTATATTTTCTGTCGTCTTTAAGGTTATCCGATGTGACCCGTTCTTCTTTATTCGTTTGACCATAGTTCCTCGTTTGACCCGCCACGCCTTATCCTGTCAGCTTTATCAGAAGTCTGGGTCAAGTCTTGTCCGACATTATTACGCCCGATCCACGTGGCTCCATAAATCTCGCGCCCGATAATCTTCGCTCTATGCTTCACGTCTCTTCTTATTTGGGTACACCGGTTCTAGGATGTTGCCACCTGGATCTGTAGATAATTTACACCTACATTTATGCCCCTTCTTTCGCTCGTTTAGCAGACACGAGTGGAAGAAAGTCGTTTCAACCGCCACGTCCTCGTCCATGACGCAGATCTCTCCATGCAGCGCCCCACTATCCCCACTTTATTACCTGTAACCGTTGCCATCGGTTACAACTTGTTCTCTTTAAATAGCCCGCTCTTTTTTCTTTTCCTCCTTCTTCTCCACTTCTTACTTCCGCCATTGCAACCTTTTCTTCAGGATTTCTTCGTTAATTTGCGCTTAAAAGCCCTAGCTTTCTTATTTTTCTTCCTTCATCTCCTCTTCCCCAATCGTTACAGTAGATTTTGTCGCCTCAGCTTTTTTTTTTGTTGGAAACCGAGCTTTGCATTATCTCCATTAATGGCTTCTTCTCCTTCCATGACTGAGAAAAGGTCTGTTGACGACGTTTTTTCCGAGTTTGATGCTCTTCCCCTTGCTTCTCTATTTTTTTCTTGAAAGTCCTTCTAGGTATGATGATCGCGCGATAAAATCTATTTTTGCTGATAGATCTTCTTCTATTTCGTGCAGGTCCGAGAAAGGGTGAAGGATCTCTCTGATTAAGAGTTCATTGAGAAGCTGAAGGAGAAGTACGATCTTCAAAATTATGAAGTGACCCTTCTCTCGGGCCGAAACGGTATCTTGAAGAAAACCGATATGAAGAAGCACGAGCGGTCTGATTGATTGTGTGGTCATCACCGTGGGTCAACTGGAGATGGGACTTCATCTTCCTTTATACAACCCTAATAGCCCATTTTATAACGGATTTTGTCCCGTATTCGCCTTCTCGTGTTTTAGCTCAATGGACGGCAACACTTTTCGAATTATGAACGAGTGGAGGGATCGCCGCGATGGTCATGGTTCTACCGCCGAGTGGTCGACATACAAGCCCGAGGACGCCTCCGAGTATAGTTACTGTTATAACTCGTTGAAAATAGACCGTCATAAATAATCGTGAAACGCTTTTGTAACGGTTTTATCTCGTGACATTCTCCCACTACGGTCACATAAAATAACGGTTACAATAATTAATAGTCACGATTGACCTAATTTTATGATAGCGACATGTGTCAAATTAGTAACGTTACCGTAACGGTTTAAAACTTACTCTCTATTTACCACAATTAAGTGAGAGACACGTGTCTTAAAAAGTCACATATATGACAACGGTTATAATTGTTATTGAATCTTTGCAACGATTGGGTCGGCGACACGTGTCCGATTTTGTTACGAATATAGTAACACATATTAGTGTTGCCATTGTGTTGTTACGGTTCTTTCGTCACGATCTTTGTAACGTTTAAATTGTCACTCTAATTTATAATAACCGTAAGATGATGACACGTGTTTTATTTAATTACATTTGTTGTTACAGTTAAACCAAAGTGAAATTCAGTAAATTAAAAAAATAAAAATGGATAGTAGGATCATTTTCATGGACCCGGCTCTCACCATGTGCCTCATAGATGATGTCATCATCATAAACATGGATTTCCAGTTTTACAAGCCTGCAACACAATTGCAGTTTGTTCCTTTTTAATCTGTAATTCTTAAGTGAAGACAGAAAGTTAGATGCATCAACACAAGTAATATACATAATATTTTACAAATGTAGTTAATTTCTGTAGATGCATTTTACTACAAACTACATCCAAAGGATAGAACGCAATGCTCATCTCAAATGAAAGTAAACCCTCCACAATGAACACAAGATTTACGTGGTTCGGTATGATTACCTACGTCCACGGGGGTGAAAGGATGAATCTTATTACTTTGAAGTGTTACAAAGGTGTTGCTCTCCATGGGATTTCCTTACAAGATGCACTTACTACTCACTTTTCTTTCTTCTTCGTGCTTACTCGAGTTTTTCTCCTTTTCTCTCCTCCTAATACAACCTACCTCTCTTCAATACAAGTCCCTCTATTTATAGGAGAAGTTCTATACAACGAAATTAAGGTGTTGGTCATGTTACATCTATTTATCAGTTATGTGATCGGGCCGGTTCACGTCGTCTCATGTGGCCGATGTATCCTGACTCCTTTTTAGGTGCATTATTAACGCGATGTCGCCTATATTTTCTGTCGTCTTTAAGGTTATCCGATGTGACCCGTTCTTCTTTATTCGTTTGACCATAGTTCCTCGTTTGACCCGCCACGCCTTATCCTGTCGCTTTATCAAGTCCGGTCAAGTCTTGTCCGACATTATTACGCCCGATCCACGTGGCTCCATAAATCTCGCGCCCGATAATCTTCGCTCTATGCTTCACGTCTCTTCTTATTTGGGTACACCGGTTCTAGGATGTTGCCACCTGGATCTGTAGATAATTTACACCTACATTTATGCCCCTTCTTTCGCTCGTTTAGCAGACACGAGTGGAAGAAAGTCGTTTCAACCGCCACGTCCTCGTCCATGACGCAGATCTCTCCATGCAGCGCCCCACTATCCCCACTTTATTACCTGTAACCGTTGCCATCGGTTACAACTTGTTCTCTTTAAATAGCCCGCTCCTTTTTTCTTTTCCTCCTTCTTCTCCACTTCTTACTTCCGCCATTGCAACCTTTTCTTCAGGATTTCTTCGTTAATTTGCGCTTAAAAGCCCTAGCTTTCTTATTTTTCTTCCTTCATCTCCTCTTCCCCAATCGTTACAGTAGATTTTGTCGCCTCAGCTTTTTTTTTTTGTTGGAAACCGAGCTTTGCATTATCTCCATTAATGGCTTCTTCTCCTTCCATGACTGAGAAAAGGTCTGTTGACGACGTTTTTTCCGAGTTTGATGCTCTTCCCCTTGCTTCTCTATTTTTTCTTGAAAGTCCTTCTAGGTATGATGATCGCGCGATAAAATCTATTTTTGCTGATAGATCTTCTTCTATTTCGTGCAGGTCCGAGAAAGGGTGAAGGATCTCTCTGATTAAGAGTTCATTGAGAAGCTGAAGGAGAAGTACGATCTTCAAAATTATGAAGTGACCCTTCTCTCGGGCCGAAACGGTATCTTGAAGAAAACCGATATGAAGAAGCACGAGCAGTCGGCTGATTGTGTGGTCATCACCGTGGGTCAACTGGAGATGGGACTTCATCTTCCTTTATACAACCCTAATAGCCCATTTTATAACGGGATTTTGTCCCAGATTCGGCCTTCTCGTGTTTTAGCTCAATGGACTGGCAACACTTTTCGAATTATGAACGAGTGGAGGGATCGCCGCGATGGTCATGGTTCTACCGCCGAGTGGTCGACATACAAGCCCGAGGACGCTCCTGAGTATAGTTACGGTTATAACCTGTTGAAAATAGACCGTCATAAATAACTGTGAAACGCTTTTGTAACGGTTTTATCTGTGACATTCTCCCACTACGGTCACATAAAATAACGGTTACAATAATTAATAGTCACGATTGACCTAATTTTATGATAGCGACATGTGTCAAATTAGTAACGTTTACCGTAACGGTTTAAACTGTTACTCTCTATTTACCACAAGTGAGCGACACGTGTCTTAAAAAGTCACATATATGACAACGGTTATAATTGTTATTGAATCTTTGCAACGATTGGGTCAGCGACACGTGTCCGATTTTGTTACGAATATAGTAACACATATTAGTGTTGCCATTGTGTTGTTACGGTTCTTTCGTCACGATCTTTGTAACGTTTAAATTGTCACTCTCATTTATAATAACCGTAAGATGATGACACATGTTTTATTTAATTACATTTGTTGTTACAGTTAAACCAGTGGCAATTCTGTAAATTAAAAAAAATAAAATGGATAGCTGGGATCATTTTCATGGACCCGGGCTCCCAGCTTACAGGCCTGCAGTACAGGTCATCATCATAAACATGGATTTCCAGTTTTACAAGCCTGCAACACAATTGCAGTTTGTTCCTTTTTAATCTGTAATTCTTAAGTGAAGACAGAAAGTTAGATGCATCAACACAAGTAATATACATAATATTTTACAAATGTAGTTAATTTCTGTAGATGCATTTTACTACAAACTACATCCAAAGGATAGAACGCAATGCTCATCTCAAATGAAAGTAAACCCTCCACAATGAACACAAGATTTACGTGGTTCAAGATGATTACCTACGTCCACGGGGGTGAAAGGATGAATCTTATTACTTTGAAGTGTTACAAAGGTGTTGCTCTCCGTGGGATTTCCTTACAAGATGCACTTACTACTCACTTTTCTTTCTTCTTCGTGCTTACTCGAGTTTTTCTCCTTTTCTCTCCCTCCTAATACAACCTACCTCTCTTCAATACAAGTCCCTCTATTTATAGGAGAAGTTCTATACAACGAAATTAAGGTGTTGGTCATGTTACATCTATTTATCAGTTATGTGATCGGGCCGGTTCACGTCGTCTCATGTGGCCGATGTATCCTGACTCCTTTTTAGGTGCATTATTAACGCGATGTCGCCTATATTTTCTGTCGTCTTTAAGGTTATCCGATGTGACCCGTTCTTCTTTATTCGTTTGACCATAGTTCCTCGTTTGACCCGCCACGCCTTATCCTGTCAGCTTTATCAGAAGTCTGGGTCAAGTCTTGTCCGACATTATTACGCCCGATCCACGTGGCTCCATAAATCTCGCGCCCGATAATCTTCGCTCTATGCTTCACGTCTCTTCTTATTTGGGTACACCGGTTCTAGGATGTTGCCACCTGGATCTGTAGATAATTTACACCTACATTTATGCCCCTTCTTTCGCTCGTTTAGCGTATTACACGAGTGGAAGAAAGTCGTTTCAACCGCCACGCCTCGTCCATGACGCAGATCTCTCCATGCAGCGCCCCACTATCCCCACTTTATTACCTGTAACCGTTGCCATCGGTTACAACTTGTTCTCTTTAAATAGCCCGCTCCTTTTTTCTTTTCCTCCTTCTTCTCCACTTCTTACTTCCGCCATTGCAACCTTTTCTTCAGGATTTCTTCGTTAATTTGCGCTTAAAAGCCCTAGCTTTCTTATTTTTCTTCCTTCATCTCCTCTTCCCCAATCGTTACAGTAGATTTTTTCGCCTCAGCTTTTTTTTTTGTTGGAAACCGAGCTTTGCATTATCTCCATTAATGGCTTCTTCTCCTTCCATGACTGAGAAAAGGTCTGTTGACGACGTTTTTTCCGAGTTTGATGCTCTTCCCCTTGCTTCTCTATTTTTTCTTGAAAGTCCTTCTAGGTATGATGATCGCGCGATAAAATCTATTTTTGCTGATAGATCTTCTTCTATTTCGTGCAGGTCCGAGAAAGGGTGAAGGATCTCTCTGATTAAGAGTTCATTGAGAAGCTGAAGGAGAAGTACGATCTTCAAAATTATGAAGTGACCCTTCTCTCGGGCCGAAACGGTATCTTGAAGAAAACCGATATGAAGAAGCACGAGCAGTCGGCTGATTGTGTGGTCATCACCGTGGGTCAACTGGAGATGGGACTTCATCTTCCTTTATACAACCCTAATAGCCCATTTTATAACGGGATTTTGTCCCAGATTCGGCCTTCTCGTGTTTTAGCTCAATGGACTGGCAACACTTTTCGAATTATGAACGAGTGGAGGGATCGCCGCGATGGTCATGGTTCTACCGCCGAGTGGTCGACATACAAGCCCGAGGACGCTCCTGAGTATAGTTACGGTTATAACCTGTTGAAAATAGACCGTCATAAATAACTGTGAAACGCTTTTGTAACGGTTTTATCTGTGACATTCTCCCACTACGGTCACATAAAATAACCGTTACAATAATTAATAGTCACGATTGACCTAATTTTATGATAGCGACATGTGTCAAATTAGTAACGTTTACCGTAACGGTTTAAACTGTTACTCTCTATTTACCACAATTAAGTGAGTGACACGTGTCTTAAAAATCACATATATGACAACGGTTATAATTGTTATTGAATCTTTGCAACGATTGGGTCGGCGACACGTGTCCGATTTTGTTACGAATATAGTAACACATATTAGTGTTGCCATTGTGTTGTTACGGTTCTTTCGTCATGATCTTTGTAACGTTTAAATTGTCACTCTCATTTATAACCGTAAGATGATGACACGTGTTTTATTTAATTACATTTGTTGTTACAGTTAAACAAGTGGAAATTCTGTAAATTAAAATTAAAAAAAAATGGATAGCCCGGATCATTTTCATGGACCCGGGCTCCCAGCTTACAGGCCTGCAGTACAAGTCATCATCATAAACATGGATTTCCAGTTTTACAAGCCTGCAACACAATTGCAGTTTGTTCCTTTATAATCAGCAATTCATAAGTGAAGACAGAAAGTTAGATGCATCAACACAAGTAATATACATGATATTTTACAAATGTAGTTAATTTCCTAACACCAAATAAAACCTTCAAAAATACACAAAATAAATGTATCCTAAAAGCTTAATATCTAGCAGGACATCTTGTATGAGCACGTTTGAAATTTTTAACTTCTACCTAGTTTAACCAATAATTCTCAGCACAATACACCTACTAAATATGAAGACCACGTGAACACATCTAGTGACAAAAAGATGCAATTCCCAAAATTCAAGGACTAACTCAGTTTAGCCGGTTGATAACGTGATAGCATGAAAAATAAGGTATAATTATGGAAGCCAAGAAACTATGAATTTTTATTAGATAAATTGAAAGTTAAACCACTTAACGAGTGCTCTGACATGTACCTAGAAAATTTGGCAACCTTTGCTTCTTTTGTTAAATTATTACGCTTGAAGCAATAGAAATGAATCTTCCTATGGCCTGGTTTCAGACCATCAATCATAGCACGGATAGAACGCTGCAGATCAGCTATTGAAAACTATATAAGCTCCTTGTTGACGAAATCACTATACTTAATTAACTTCTCTTTCTGATCAAGGAAAGTTCCAGGCTGCAAACAATCACACGGTAAAATCTTTTATCAAAATGAAAATAAAACTTTATATTAACCAAAATTGCAAAAAAAAAACAACTCTATGTAAGGTTTACGCATGAGTTCAACTGATGTATTCACTTCATATTGTTTGAGCCAACTCTTTCTGGCCTCAAATCTTCTTTTTGATAAAAGCCATTTCGATTGCCTCACCATCTTGTTCGTCCACCCACAGAAAATATTTTTTATGCTTCCCTAGGTCCGAAAAGTACTCCTTCCCTTCCTTGGACGTACTGGTTCCCAACCCCTATAAAAAATAAGCATAACAGTCAAGCAATGATCCAAGGCCAACCATAATTCACCAATACTGCATAAAGCTAGTGCGAGCTATGAATTACTCAAGGAGTAGAACAACGAAAACTTATATTATTTGACATCCCAGCCCTTTGAAATCCCTCCCAATATTTCCAACCATGTCTCGTATTCAGGCATCAAATAGAAGGAGATGACTTTCTTATTCTTTCTATGAGTAACCTGAATAAGATGTTCAAAAACTGAAACTAGTTAGCATATAGTTATCATCCGTCACTATTTGCATAAAATTTAACCAAAGAAGTACTTCAAAACCTAGAGCAGTTATCACCATCAAATATACCTTGACAATTGGAGTTATAAATTCAACTAGAAAGGAGGGAATTTTAAGCATTGATGTCCAGAATGAATGAATGAATGAAGTTGATTAGTAAACCCTTAATGTGAGAACCATCATGATCCTGCCAAAGAAATAAAAGTTAGACACAAGCAATAGGAGGTTACTTGAAAATTAAAATATTTAGGAACTAAAAGAAAAAAATGATGATACCTGATCAGTCATTATCATCAAATGCCCATATCGTAACTTATGAACATTTTCATACACATCTCCTTGTCGAAGTCCAAGAATCTTCTTGATGCTTTCAATCTCGATGTTATCCTGAATTTGCTTTACACTTGCTTCTCTTACATTGAGCAATTTACCTCTTAATGGGAAAACACCATAGTAGTCACGACCCACAACAGAAATCCCAGCCATCTGCATACACCTTGGTTTCAGATTTTTATTTACAATAATAGACTTTTAAGTGATTGTCACATTAAATTGATAATTTCCTTTTACACTTACAGCAAGAGCCTTTGTTGAATCTCCTTCTGTTAAAATTAAAGTGCATTTATGAGAGGAGGCCTTTTTTCTTGCCTCATTGGCATCCTCAAGTTTATGAATATGTATCCTTTCCTTTTTTGTCTAGTTTTCTTCAGATCTTTGTTTGCCTTAAAATCTTCCCAAGAGAGAAGACTTTCTACAACTCCAGACTTCGCCACTGAACAATAAAGGCATAATTAAACCAACTGAAGCATATGAAAACATCCCAATAGCTACTATAACAAAATATCTACACGTCATTAGAACTAATGAACCACAAGCACTAACCTCTTTTCAGTAAGTCCTTTGAAAGTTCACATTTCGTTCCAAAACTTGCAGGACGAGTTGTCAAGGTTACTTTCGTCTGAGAATCAAAGGCTGGATTATCAATGAGAGCATTGACAAATATCCATAAGTGGTTCTTCACAATATGGGCTTTCAGATTAGCATTCTTGTTTTTCTTGTTTACAAGATTCATGATGTAGGTAGACACCTGGTTAGTGACATAATCAACATGGGTTCCACCCCTAATAGTAGAAATTCCGTTAACGAAGATGACATGTTAATTAATTCAGACAGATATTAGAAATTTTAACAATACACATATAATCCAAGAAACTCTCATAAGAATTGGTGTTTATCTGCTGAAACTGTCCTTCACTTAGACTAATGCAAATTTCCCATCTATCATTAACCTTTTCAGTTATCGTGTTTCAGCAAAATAAATACGAACCAATAAGAAGATTAATAAAAGACTACATGCATAGGACTCCACAAAATCGGATACAGACATTCAATGACAAACCTTGGAGGAGGTGCTGGCTTATTCTTGGCTGCAGATTCGATATAGAGCTTAACATAATCAACGGATGAATTTATAGGAATCAAATCTCCATTTAATTCAACTTTCACGGTCTTGCCTAGAAAACCAGCTACGTCAATCACTCTCTTCTTCATCATACAAAAATTTAAGTAAAAATTTAAAGGGTTTAGTGTATTGCCTAACATTCATTTAGGAAAATATATTCACTAAAGGCGATGTAAGAAACATGATCAACATGAAATAAATTTGAACCATCTACCCTAGGGCCTGGATTAACTATATTTAGTTTAACAAACACAAGATCATGCACCTTTTCACACTACACTACTAATTGAAACACTGCATCAACATCAGCATCAGCACCACCATTTCTCATGCATTGAGATGCTAGTGAGCACCTACCATTTCTGAAAACGCAATCTGGCATTGAGAATAGAGTTACCCACCTCCAAGAAAGATGGATGAACTTACACAGGAAACAGTCAAAAAATAACATAGATCTTGCTTTACATGAAAAACCCATCAACAAAATGCATTTTTCAATTTTTTCATTTATACCTTCAGATTCATATATAACTTTCAAAATAATTTTCAAAAACAAAATCCTACCTCAGAAAACCCTCATTACCTAACCCAAAAATATTTCATGCATATAAAAAATCAAATCTCTCAAAAAAAAAAACAACACAAATTATAAAATGTCAACAGATCCTTGAACAAAATAAGCAATTATAACTACATCGTTCAATCATTCGGCAACTCAACTCCGAGAGCTAGTTTACATTTTCCTGCACAGTAGAAACAAAAAAATTACACTAAATCAAATTGATAAGCCAAATCAAACTAGGGCGGTAAAACAAAGTAAGGGATTTGAGAAAACACCCACCTTGAATCAACATGAACTAAGTTGATTCATTTATTCTCGCTCAGATTTAAGGGTTTCTCTCTTGTTTCACTTCTTCATGCAACCTAACATAGAACAGAGAAAACAAGATTATAATTGTAATCTTAACAAAAAATAAAACTCAATGCCTAGATTTACAGATTTGGAAGTTTGGAAACTTATCTATTATTCTTCAGGTGACGGAATTAGGGCTTCTTCTTCACAGAATTTTGACCTTGGGTTTTGATAAGATTTAAATCAAGTAAAGTAATTATATTTCTCGTTTTTTTTATGGAGACTATGAAAATGACCATTCTACCCTTATCGAAAATAAGTAAAGTAAATACTTTGAAAATGACCATATTGCCCTTATTGGAAAAAAGTGCAATAAATATTATGGAGACTATGAAAATGACCATACTACCCTTATCGAAAATAAGTAATGTAAATACGTTGAAAATAATCATATTACCCTTATTGGAAAAAAAAATTGAAATAAATATTATGGAGACTGCAAAAATGACCATACTACCCTTATCGAAAATAAGTAAAGGAAGTGTTACAGACTGTGAAAATGACCATATTACCCTTATTGGAAAAAAAAGTGCAATAAATGTTATGGAGACTGTGAAAATGACCATACTACCCTTACCGGAAATAAGTAAAGTAATTCTAACAGACTGTGAAAATGACCATATTACCCTTATTGAAAAAGTGCAATAAATATTATGGAGACTGTGAAAATGACCATACTACCCTTATCGGAAATAAGTAAAGTAATTCTTACAGATTGTGAAAATAACAATGTTACCCTTTGGAAAAAAGTGCAATAAGTATTACGGAGACTGTGAAAATGACCATACTACCCTTATCGGAAATAAGTAAAGTAATTCTTACAGACTGTAAAAATGACCATATTACCCTTATTACAAAAAAGTGCAATAAATATTATGGAGACTGTAAAAATGACCAAACTACCCTTATCGAAAATAAGTAAAGTAAATACTTTGAAAATGACTATATTACCCTTATTGGAAAAAAGTGCAATAAATTTTATGGAGACTGTGAAAATGACCATATTATCCTTATTGGAAATAATTAAAGTAATTCTTACAGACTGTGAAAATAACCATATTACCCTTATTTAGGTCATTAATCCAATGGTCCGGGTCCTCCCAGTAGTACATGGCCCTGAACCTAGGACCCGAATATCAAGATCGGTTCCGGTTAGGTTCCATAATGTGTTGGCCGAACAGGACCGTTTAAAGTCCGGTATTGCCGTTGGGTATTAAAAAAACTATTTAAAAAATCTTAAAATCTTAATTTCTTTCTCTTTTTAACTTGAATATAAATTATTTTTATAAAAATTTATTATTATTTCTTTATTAATGTACTAAATAAAGATTAAATGTAAGAAAAAAATCAAAAATCAAAAAAATTCAAAGCCGAAACTTGCAAAATACCTATAATTTTGATAAAAAGATGATTAAAAGGTTAAATAAACGGGTACCCATTACCCGATGGGGTACCCGACGAGGTATTATCCCGTTAACATTACCCGTTAACATTCGGGTCCAATCGGGTAATTACCCGTCGGGTCCTAAGTTGCTAATGGGTCCAACTTTAGGACACAGAACCGGACCCAATTAGGCGGGTCCGGTTCCGGGTAGCGGGTAACGGGTACCCATTGACAGCCCTACCCTTATTGGAAAAAGTGCAATAAATATTATGGAGACTGTGAAAATGACCATACTACCCTTATCGGAAATAAGTAAAGTAATTCGTACAGACTGTAAAAATGACCATATTACCCTTATTACAAAAAAAGTGCAATAAATATTATGGAAACTGTGAAAATGACCAAACTACCCTTATCGAAAATAAGTAAAGTAAATACTTTGAAAATGACCATATTACCCGTATTGAAAAAAAGTGCATTAAATATTTTGGAGACTGTGAAAATGAACATACTACCCTTATCAGAAATAAGTAAAGTAATTCTTACAGACTGTGAAAATGACCATATTACCCTTATTGGAAAAAAGTGCAATAAATATTATGCAGACTATGAAAATGACCATACTACCCTTATCAAAAATAAGTAAAGTAAATACTTTGAAAATGATCATATTACCCTTAGTGGAAAAAAAGTGCAATAAATATTATGGAGACTGTGAAAATGACCATACTACCCTTATCGAAAATAAGTAAAGGAAAGTATACAGACTGTGAAAATGACCATATTACCCTTATTGGAAAAAAGTGCAATAAATTTTATTGAGACTGTGAAAATGACCATACTACTCTTACCGGAAATAAGTAAAGCAATTCTTACAGACTGTGAAAATGACCATATTACCCTTATTGAAAAAATTGCAATAAATATTATGGAGACTGTGAAAATGACCATGTTACCCTTATTGGAAAAAAGTGCAATAAATTTTATTGAGACTGTGAAAATGACCATACTACCCTTACCGGAAATAAGTAAAGCAATTCTTACAGACTGTGAAAATGACCATATTACCCTTATTGGAAAAAAAAAATGCAATAAATATTATGGAGAATGTGAAAATGACCATACTACCCTTATCGAAAATAAGTAAAGGAAATGTTACAGACTGTGAAAATGACCATATTACCCTTATTGGAAAAAAGTGCAATAAATTTTATTGAGACTGTGAAAATGACCATACTACCCTTATCGGAAATAAGTAAAGCAATTCTTACAGACTGTGAAAATGACCATATTACCCTTATTGAAAAAAGTGCAATAAATATTATGGAGACTGTGAAAATGACCATAATACCCTTATCGGAAATAAGTAAAGTTATTCTTACTGACTGTGAAAAGGACCATGTTACCCTTATTGGAAAAAAGTGCAATAAATTTTATTGAGACTGTGAAAATGACCATACTACCCTTACCGGAAATAAGTAAAGCAATTCTTACAGAGTGTGAAAATGACCATATTATCCTTATTGAAAAAAGTGCAATAATTATTATGGAGACTGTGAAAATGACCATATTACCCTTATCGGAAATAAATATAGTAATTCTTACAGACTGTAAAAATGACCATATTACCCCTATGGAGACTATGAAGATGACCATACTACCCTTATCGGAAATATGTAAAGTAAATATCGGAAATAAATATTTATGGCACTTATTTCCAGTGAGGGTCATGGTCATTTTTATGGCACTTTTTTCCAGTCATGGTATTATGGTCATTTTTACAGTCTCCATAATATTTATTGCACTTTTTTTTCAATAAGGGTAATATGGTCATTTTCACAGTCTGTAAGAATTACTTTACTTTTTTCCAATAAGGGTAGTATGGTCATTTTCACAGTCTCCATAATATTTATTGCACTTTTTTCTAATAAGGGTAATATGGTCATTTTTACAGTCTGTAAGAATTAATTTACTTATTTCCGATAAGGGTAGTATGGCTATTTTCATAGTCTCCATAATATTTATTGCACTTTTTTTTTCCAATATGGTCACTTTCACAGTCTGTAACATTTACTTAATTATTTCCGATAAGGGTAGTATGGTCATTTTCACATTCTTCATATTATTTATTGCATTTTTTTCCAATAAGGATAATATGGTCATTTTCACAGTTTCTAAGAATTACTTTACTTATTTCTGATAAGGGTAGTATGGTCATTTTTACAGTCTCCATAATATTTATTGCACTTTTTTTCAATAAGAGTAATATGGTCATTTTCAAAGTATTTACTTTACTTATTTTCGATAAGGGTAGTATGGTCATTTTCACATTCTTCATAATATTTATTGCACTTTTTTTCAATAAGGATAATATGGTCATTTTCACAGTCTGTAATATTTACTTTACTTATTTCTGATAAGGGTAGTATGGTCATTTTCACAGTCTCCATAATACTTATTGCATTTTTTTCCAAAGGGTAACATGGTCATTTTCACAGTCTGTAAGAATTACTTTACCTATTTTCGATAAGGGTAGTATGGTCATTTTCACAGTCTCCATAATATTTATTGCACTTTTTTTCCAATAAGGGCAATATGGTCATTTTCAAAGTCTGTAAGAATTGCTTTACTTATTCCCGGTAAGGGTAGTATGGTCATTTTCACAGTCTCAATAACATTTATTGCACTTTTTTCCAATAAGGGTAATATGGTCATTTTCACAACATGTAAGAATTACTTTACTTATTTTCGATAAGGGTATTATGGTCATTTTCGTAGTCTCCATAATATTTATTGCACTTTTTTTTTCCAATAAGGGTAATATGGTCATTCTCAAAATATTTACTTTACTTATTTTCGATAAGGGTAGTATGGTCATTTTCATAGTCTCCATAATATTTATTACACTTTTTTTCCAATAAGGGCAATATGGTCATTTTCAAAGTCTATAACATTTACTTAATTATTTCCGATAAGGGTAGTATGGTCATTTTCACAGTCTCCATAATATTTATTGCATTTTTTTTTTCAATAAGGGTAATATGGTCATTTTCATAGCCTGTAAGAATTACTTTACTTATTTCTGATAAGGGTAGTGTGGTCATTTTCGTAGTCTCCATAATATTTATTGCACTTTTTTCAATAAGGATAATATGGTCATTTTCAAAGTATTTACTTTACTTATTTTCGATAAAGGTAGTTTGGTCATTTTCACAGTCTCCATAATATTTATTGCACTTTTTTGTAATAAGGGTAATATGGTCATTTTTACAGTCTATAAGAATTACTTTACTTATTTCCGATAAGAGTAGTATGGTCATTTTCACAGTCTCCATAATATTTATTGCACTTTTTTCAATAATTGTAATATGGTCATTTTCACAGTCTGTAAGAATTGCTTTACTTATTTCCGGTAAGGGTAGTATGGTCATTTTCACAGTCTCCATAACATTTATTGCACTTTTTTTCAATAAGGGTAATATGGTCATTTTCACAATCTGTAACATTTCCTTTACTTATTTTCGATAAGGGTAGTATGGTCATTTTCACAGTCCCCATAATATTTATTGCATTTTTTTTCCAATAAGGGTAATATGGTCATTTCAAAGTATTTACTTTACTTATTTCCGATAAGGATAGTATGGTCATTTTCATAGTCTCCTTAATATTTATTGCACTTTTTTCCAATAAGGGCAATATGGTCATTTTCAAAGTCTGTAACAATTACTTAATTATTTCTGATAAGGGTAGGATGGTCATTTTCACAGTCTCCATAATATTTATTACACTTTTTTTCAATAAGGGTAATATGGTCATTTTCAAAGTATTTAGTTTTACTTATTTTCGATAAGGGTAGTCTGGTCATTTTCACTGTCTCTATAATATTTATTGCAATTTTTTCCAAAAAGGGTAATATGGTCATTTTCACAGTCTGTAATATTTACTTTACTGATTTTCAACAAGGGTATTCTGGTCATTTTCACAGTCCGTAATATTTATTGCACTTATGTCCAATAAGGGTAATATGGTCATTTTCACAGTCTTCGAAATTTTTATTGCACTTATTCCGATAAGAATAGTTTGGTCATTTTCACAGTCTTCGGAAGAAGCATATATTTTTGTTGTGGTTTTGTCGAGAACATCGAGAGAAAAGGTTGGTATTTGTCCAAGTCAAATGTCCTACAAAGTCATGACTTGTTGACTTGGTCTTGATCCTTTTTTCTAATATTAAGAAAATTAAAAATTAAAAATTAAAAATAAATTTTGATATTTAGAAATTAAATAAAATTGTTATTTTATATAACTGTTGCGAAAGTATTGACAACCAAAATTGTAAGAGTGATTAATTCGGGGTTGTTTTAGATGTGGTGGAATTTTTGGGTGGAAACATCATTTCAGATTATAATTGTGATTGTCTGGATAATTGTCAACAAATATAATTGTGACTAGTAAAAAAGTTAAATATTCAGATACATTATCACGATTACAAAATTTAGCAACAGTTATAATTGTTGCAAGACTTATCACAGGTGTATCAGTGACTGATAAAATAAACTGTGACAGGTTACACTGTGAGAAAATCCTGGTTTTGGTGTAGTTTCTTTGTAACATGAAAATGTTTAATTTCGTATACTGCACAGAAGCTTTACCTGATGATTTTGGAGCATTGACCCAGTTAAGATACCTCAACTTAGAAGATACCGGAATCAAAGTATTGCCTAATTCATGCTCGGACCTCATTAATCTTGGGTTTCTGCATCTTGGCTGGTGTGGCCCCCAAAGAGGTAACAAATTGGAAAAAATTGAGACAATTTCATTACTTTGGTTATGGCAGCGGAACACCAATGGGTATTAGAGAACTAGTTTTCCTTCTCTGTAGGAGAAAAAACTAATACTGGTTGTTAGAATATGGGCATCCAACTCAAAACCAATTAGGAATGAATGGAGAGGCCATAAATGATTATAAAATGCAAGATCTTAGATTGCCCAAACAATGTGGGACTAATAATCTCAACACGCCCCTTCACGTGTAGTCTAGTTGGGTCTAACACGTGGACAAATAAATCGGGTGACGCGGAGTAAAGGCGCGGTCTAATGACTCGTCGCAAATAGCCCGCTCTGATACCATATTAGAATACGAGCATCCAACTCAAAATCAATTGGCAATGAATGGAGAGGCTCTAAGAGTGTCCAACCAAAACTATAATTTTGGTCTAGAAACCAATCGTAGTGGGATGACTAAAACTAAATATAGTCGAGTTTTTTTGTACCGTTTCGGAGTATATTTGGTCTAAAATCTGGACCAAAACTATATTTAGTTAGGCGGAGTTAAAAAGTGTGTTTGATGCCAGGCGTAGATATACGTGACGTTTGAGGTGAAGCGGATTTTATACATCCGCAAGTTGGTGAGGCGCATATTTAAGTTGCGTTCAAGGGAGGCGAACGTATAAACTACGCCCCATCAGGCGTAGATGTAATGTCCTGTATTATTTCAATTATATAACAAAATATAATGTGGAATAAAAATAACACAGACACCAGAATTTTGTTAACAAGGAAACTGCAAATGTAGAAAAACCCCGGGACCTAGTCCATATTAAACATACACTGTATTAAGCCGCTACAGACACTAGCCTACTACAAGCTAACTTCGGTCTAGACTTTAGTTGAACCCCAACCAATCTCCCACCGATCCAAGGTATAGTTATGCTCCTACGCCTTTGATACCAGTAGGATATTGTGCACTTGATTCCCTTAGCTGATCTCACCCACAACCAAGAGTTGCTACGACCCAAAGTCGAAGACTTTAATAAACAAATCTGTCTCACACAGAAAAGTCTACAGGTAATAGATAAATTCGTCTCCTACGAATAAACCTACAAGTTTTGTTCTGTCTTTTGATAAATCAAGGTGAACAGGAACCAATTGATAAAATCGGACTTATATTCCCGAAGAACAGCTCAGTTTCATCAATCACCTCACAATAAACTTAATGACGCAGCGAAGAAGATTATTGAGGAATCACAAACAATGAGACGGAGATGTTTGTGACTACTTTTATCTTGCCTATCGGAGATAGAAATCTCAAGACAATTATTACAATTGTACTAGTACGATAGAAAGAGAAAGATCAGATCACACAACTATAAGAAAAGTAGTACCGGTCTGGCTTCACAATCCCAATAAAGTCTTTAAGTCGTTAACCCGAATTTAGAGAGAAAACATAAGGGTTAATGGAGATCGACTCTAGCTTAGAGAAAACTAGTATAACACAAGAAAGGTATGTGGGGATTAGTTTTTCCAATGGCTAGAGTTTTCCTTATATAGTCTTTCAAATCATGGTTTGCAATCAATGTTAGCTTGCTAACAAAGCATTCAATATTCACCGTTAGATGAAAACTTGATTAGATACAAGCTAATATCTCTCAACCTTTAGATCGAAAACTTAGCTTGCCATACACACATGTACTTGACGTTTTGGGTTTGTGTAACCATACCCAAACGTGTACAATGGTTGGTTCAATATTAGTCAACCAAATGGTTAGCCAAATGATAACTTTCATATCAACCATATTCTTCTTCACCATAACTAGTCCAAAGGACTCAAATGAACAAGTTAGAGAGTTGTTCAATTGCTATGAGATCCCAAGTATTACAAGAGACACAATTGAATCAAGAACGATGTGATTCACTCAAATCATTAATCATGAACTATAAAGCCACGGTTTGAAAAAGCATTCCTTAGTAATTTAGAATAAGTTCACGAACAACGTTTTCAGATATAACCTCTTGAGTTCGCGGACTCAAGTTAACCAGTTGAAGTTATAAACTCCAGCAAAAATTCTCGGGTTCGAGAGCTTCCGATAGTTCGAGGACTGGGTTCGCGGACTGCACATGAGCTACAACTTCAGTAGAAATTCTCGGGTTCGATAACTATGCCAATTCACAGACTGAGTTGATGCTCACGTTCTGGTTCCACTTGATCAACAAAGTTCGGAAACTTCGGTTCAAGTGCTAAGGACTTATATATATATATATGTTGCCACAACAATGTTTATATCCCTCAATGGTTATATAGTCTAAACTCTCATTTCAATCATTGAAACATTCTTAGAGGGCATTATATAGTTGTTATTCACAAACTATTTTTCGTCAGAGTGATTTCCAAAATGATTGAAACATAACATGACTTTCGTCACGAGGCAAAGATGAACTTGGCTAAAGCGAAAGCTTTACCAACACCCATTTTGAGAAATAAATAAGCAAGATATACTCATCTCGAAATGTCACATGTGCATATTCTTAGTATATATAGATAAACGACTTTTGTCTCAAGATAGGAGATAGAGTAGATATACTTTTGAGTGATAGATAAGTTCAAGTCTCCACATACCTTTTAGTCGATGAAGATCCCCTGGTTCCTTGAGTAGTCCTTTGTATGACGATCTCCATGGAGTTCTTGAGCTCAACTACACTTTATATCCTAGTCCGAGACTTTAGCTATAGTAGACAAGAAATAAAGACTATATAGTTTTGATCACTAAGATTGAAAAACATGCTTGATATAGCAACGCATGCGTGTTTGACCGGGCATTGCTCTAACAGAAACAAAAGAAATAGAACTTATATTGGAAGATGGTGAAATTCGCAGTGATAGATTACAAGAATAAAAGATCAAAGAACAAATATACAGATATTACAAAAAATCGAAGAAGGATTATTTCTTGCTTGATTCTTCATCATCTTCACCGGATTCTTCTTCTTCGTCATCATCAGATTGTTCTTCTACATCTTCATCAGATTCTTCTTCACTAGCATCACTATTAGAGATGACCAGATCAGGAACTTTCTTTGGGATTTCTTATGAAAGACAAGGATATGTGGAATGCGGAATGTTATTATCATCACCAAATAGTTTTGATAGTTTGGTTACGAAAAAGAATATCATCATTCTTAAAGTTCGCAACAGTGATTTTCAACTGATTCTTCAATCTCGAACACTTATCATTGCGAGAAGAAAGATTATTTGCGAGATGCTCTCTTTCATCCTCAAGTTCTTCAATTCTTTTGCGAAATCTTTCTTCACCTTTTGCGAACATATAACAATGAGTCAATAACTTGATGAAAATTTATGAAAAACAGATGATTAAATAAGGAAGAACAATTAACAACCTTCTCTATCAGAAATATATCTCTAACCAAGCTTGTGTGATCAGTGTGGAGACTAACGTTAACACCTAGATTATTCCTGGCATCATCTAGAATTTTCGCATCCCAAGCGAATTCATCATCATTAGTTATGAGAAGATGTGAAATAATCTGATTCTCTCTTTCGCTAAGCATAACATTTTTACGTTTAAGTTCATCTCGTTCAATTTGGACCTTAAGAAGGGTTTCTTGGAATTTCGCTAAAGTTTGAGCACCCTGGTTAGAAATGCGATCTTTATCATCTATGAGGTTATTGTTCTTGGTTCTTAAAGTATTGATTTCCTCTTTAGAGTTATGGTAAAAATGCTAAAATTTATTGGCTAAACCCAAGTTGGATCTATGGTCAACTTCTAAGAGGCGAAGTTTGAATCTGAGTTCATTTGCGGAGAGAGATTTAATTTTATCATTTGAAAATCTATTTAAGGAATTATTAAGGCGTTCAAGAAGAGTATCATCATCTATAGATTCAGGAAAAGAACGAAGGAGTGTAGCTTCATCAGAAAGACCATAAACGTCTGCGAAAATAGTAAATCATGAGGAAGGGTTATGATAAAACGAGATAAAGGAAACGAAGAAAAACCTCATACCATAGACTTGTTGATTTGCATTCTGAAGGCTAGAAATTTTATTCTTCTGAACAGCAGTTTCGGATTCCAATTGCTTGTTCTTTTCGCGAAGATCAACAACTTCAGTTTACAATCCTTCGTTTTTACTACGAAGTTGGATATTCTTCTTTTCAAGAGCCGCACGCCTTTTTTCCAAAGCTGAGGCAACAACGAAGGAATCCCTCCCAGCCTGTAAAAGAAGTTAAAGAACTGTTAAAATATAGTGTAACATTGAATTGAAATCATGAAGGAACAGAGAAATGAAGGCATACCAGAGTACCAAGCGAATTCAGAAAACTAAGAGTCACTGATCTGGAAACTCCGCGAAGAGAATGATCACCATCTAACAGAGGAGCATCACAGATGTTCGTAAGAGCCTTGCATGTGTTGGTAAGATCATCATCTCAAATCCCTTGCATGGAGTCATAAAAGATACTAGACAGTTGCGTCATAGAATATTCAGGTGGAGAATCTCCCTTTGCGAAAGAATTATCAGCATATTCATTAGAACTTTCATCAGAATGAGGCTTTGAAGAGGAAGGAGAACAAACTTTTCTCTTCTTTGAAGATGGGGAAGATGGTTTCTCATTGCGAAGAAAATATTTACCTTTGCGCTTAGTTTTCGCAACATTTTTTCTTTTAGTCTTCGCAACTGGGGCAGAATCTTCAATTTATTCTTCTACAACACCAATCTTCACACACAGATAAAGATAAGAAATAGAGGCAACATTATATTGTTAAAAGTTATCAAAAGAATATTTCTTACTTCATTTGTGATCGTCCTATTGTAGTTTCTCCTCAACCTCTCAATCTGACAATTTCGCAATTACACAAAAACAATGGAATGGTCAGCAAGATTACATATAAGAATATAAAGGATAATAATTTAAGCAAAATTTGGAAATATACCTCTACTTCCTTTTCGGGCCAGTTGAACACCCTTGGTTGGTATGTGGCGAGATTCGCAGGTAAAACATGGGGGCCGGAGATGTACGGACCCTCTAGGGTTAATAGGAAGATACACCACTTATCATCTTTAGAATGACGCGGAGTTGTATTATTTCCAGGATGGCAATCAATGTCTTGCATAAGTATTTTATCATTGGCAACATTGTCCTTCTTCTTTAAATGAACGCCCCAGCAAGTACTATCTTTCTTCATGGGAATTATCTCATAATTCTCAAAGAAACTTTTTACAGTATACTTCGCAGGAACAATCGCAACTTCAGCGAACCTAGGATCTTTAACTTCTGGGGGATAAAGAAATCCCTTACCAGCACCACAATTGGCAAACTCAAGCATCAGGCGAATGTAGTCTCCACTCAATTGATATACTGCTCGCGAGAATTTCGCATGAGAGAGTATTTCATAAAACAAAGGAAGATCAGGATCATAGATAGGAATAGGGAGACCAGATTGAAGCCGACCTACCGAAATTATGATCTTTTCATGATTGCAAAGATGATCAAAAAATAGTTTAGCATAAAGATCAGATTTAGAATTTTGACCAGGAACGGAAGACAAAGTAAAACCTCTGGTTAGGAATTCCTTTAGAATTTCTTCAAAGGCAACTTCATTTTTACTACCAATTGGAGGCATTTTCAGTATGGGAATGAAGAGGAATTGGAAATTGAAAGAATAAGAATCTATAAAAATTACAGCAGCAGGAGCGGAATTTACGGAAGAACAGTAAAATAAAGTTGTAGAGAAGAAAAGAAGGAAAGTAAAAAAGAAGAGAAGAAAAGAATAGGAAGAATATATATAGACAGAAGAATTCTTGAGAAGATAAACACATTTAATGCGAAGAGTAGATATGAACGGTTGAGAAATAGTAGTTGAAAAAGACGTGTCAAGAAACGAGTGGAAGAAGAGATACTTGTAGAAAACTTTGCGAAAAATACAGAACTGTGACAGTACAGAAGAATATGAAAGATGAGCAGCTGCGGCATTTTAAAGTATAATTTCTCATGACATTCTCCCCTTCGCATAGAAGACATGAGAAGAGGCAAGATGTAGGATCAGAATATCGCAACAACAACACACTTGCGAAATCTTCATCAACAACATTGCGAAGACGTCGCAGAGTGATTTCAGAAATGACATAGCAGATGACGACAGATTAAACATGAGGAAAGTGTGATGATCTAGCGAAATTTAGGATGTTTGCGAAATTAACATTTGTAAGCTTGTGAAATACCACAAGTCAGATCCGAAATTAAAGAACAACTTAGATGTCATCCATTATGTTATTATCCTGTATAAAGAGTCGAATAGGCTTAAGGAGAGAGAGGTCAATTTTGGAGTGTTGAGAAAGTTTTGAGGAGAGAGAAAGTCCAAAACAATAGTTGTATTCTTGATTCCATTTCTTTCTTGTAACATTTCTATAATCAATTAATAAAAAGTGTTGTTCTTGATCATAAAGTGTTGTTCTTAATCAAAAAGATGTGTTGATTATTATGAATTCTTGTGAGGGATGTATTGTAGGATTTCCTGCAACTACAACAATATAATGAAAATTCTTCACATACATCTAAAGGGGTTGTGTGCCTAATTATATAGACTCGGTTATTGAAAGTCAGGATCCCCTAGCTAAGAATCCATGGCCTTCATTGCCGACAACAATTAGTTGGTTCATATAGAGGTGTCGAAAAAGGCTCATTTTTAAAGATGAAACTGCTGACGTGAATTAAGTGATTAAGCAACAAGGAAAGTTTCATTCTGGAAATGAATCAATGATTTCTTCTTGGTTCAGGTGCTGCACGACTGTCGTCAGCTCGTGTCGTGAAATGTTTGGTTAAGTCCTATAATGAGTGAAACCCTTTTCTTGTATTGCTGAGTCATGCGCCTGATTTTAAATTTATTTTTGTACGTGTCAGTGCTACTAAGTTCCAATACCTTCTAGGCCCTTTAGGGCTCAAGTTGAGATAAAGAATACAATTCCCTTTATTCGCAAAAGCATGAGTTCGGTAAATGAACCCCTTTCGAAGAATAGATTCCAAGACATGTGAACCCTCTTTCGTGTGTGAGTAGACGTGTGAACCCTGTTTCCTCATGTGAGGAGACGTATTTGTGGAGTTATGATCCTGACTGAGTGGACCCTTACAGAGGAAGAACGTCCAACAGATAGAATCAACAAGGCCCAATAATTCAAAAAGGCATACCTTTTCTATTGGGAAAATTAGGCTAAGGCCCAACCCATGGATAACCCATAATATGAGACCCTTAATTAAAAGAAATTTAAATCTAGGCCCCAAATTATTAAAAGACCTTGATACCCCTTATGCATATTGTCAAGCTCATAATTAAATAAAATTTAAATTTAGGCCCAAAATTATTAAAATATTATGTGATGATGTTCCAACCACCGCCAACCACCTACGACCACACTGCCGGCAACCACCTCCGACCACCACCGTAACCACCTCCGACAACCACCGCCACCAACCACCACCGCCACCAACTACCACCAACTAGCTCCAACCACCACAGACACCGCCAACCACCTCCGACCAACCACCTCCGACCACCACCACTGGCAACCGACCACCACCGCCACTAACCACCTCTGACCACCACCAACCACCTTCGACCACCACCGTCGACAACCACCTCCGACCACCACCGCCACCAACCAGCTCCGACCACCACATACACCGCCAACCACCTCCGACCACCACTACCGCCAACCACCGCCGCCAACCACCTCCGACCACCACCACCACCGCCGACCACTGCTCACCACCACCTCCGACCACATTGATATTGCAAGTGTAACTGGAAGTTACACATGTATAAAAGTTACACATTCATGTTGTGTATTCAATAGTGTGTAACTAAAAGTTACACATCCATATGACATGTGTAATAAGAAGTTACACATACATATGACAAGTGTATCCACAAGTTACACATGCATATGGCATGTGTAGTCAATGATTACACAACGAAAAAAAAAATATATACAAAAAATACATCTATCGCATTAATATTCATTTACAATAATATCTCTGTTTACCATCTATAGTAATCGGTTGTTACTGGACACAATAAATGAGTTAAAACACTAGAAATAATCCACTGAAACATATACTAGAAGTTTTGCCTTTTTTTCTTGTCTTCCTCACTCCAAAATGCTTGCATATCTGCAACGAAATAAACATCCATGGATTAGGTTGGATGAATAAAAAGAAAAAAATATATATAATATTATAGGATAATTGTAAGGAAAAATTATAGAACAAAGATCACATAAAAGACGCATGATAACCCATCTTAGCATGTGTAACTTGGAGTTACACATGCATCTGTCATGTGTAATTGACAGTTACACATGCATATGACTTGGATACCTAGCATGTGGAATTTTTTGGTTGCAAGTTTGTTCATTTTAGCATGTGTAACTAGGAGTTACACATGCATCTGTCTAGTGTAAAGAGGAGTTACACATGCATATAATATGTGTAACTGAGAGTTACACATCCATATAAAGCACACATTTTCAACTATAAAAGAGCTAAGAATCATCACTTCTCACCTGGACATTATCCAACATCCTTATCTATCCATCCATAAACTACAAGAATATACCAAAGTTACGATCAGCAAAAAAAAAACAGCAATAATATCAAATTTCATTAAAAAAAAAGTAGACAAATAGATCTCTAAATTCCCATTTTAGCAATGACACTGACCTGGAGTATATTGGCTTTCCAGAATTACTCAAAATAAAAATAGTGCTTCTTCAGTTTCCTCCAAGACATTAAGCCATCATCCTGAACTTCGAAAATAAACCGAAATGTCCCAATAAATTATTTTAATCACTGTACAAGAAAAGAATGTCATACTTCCACATATAAACAATGCTTACAGATTCTTAGTAGGTATATGTGCATATGGATTGTGTAACCGGCAGTTAGAAACACAAAGGACTTGTGTAACATGTAGTTACACATGCAAATGCTTGTGTAACCTGCAGTTACACATCCATATGGCTTGTGTATCCTGCAGTTAGAAACACAAAGGACTTGTGTAACCTGCAGTTACACATCCATATGGCTTGTGTAACCTGCAGTTAGAAACACAAAGAACTTGTGTAACCTATGTATGCTTGTGTAACCTGTTGTTAAAAACACAAAAGGACTTGTGTAACCTGTAGTTACACATCCATATGCTTGTGTAACCTGCAGTTACACATCCATATATGTTATCAAAAACTAAAAGTGAATAAAACTTCAAAAATAATTTGAGTGCATTGAATAGTTTTTTTTCCCTTTCAAGGATAGTTATAATCTCAACCTACAGTTACACATCCATATGCTTGTGTAACCTGCAGTTACACATCCATATCTTAATCAATTTCATACATGTTGGTGCTACATGTGTAACTAGGACTTTCATCTAAAGTGACCTGATAAAAAGTTATTAGCTGATTGAACTATAATCTTAATCAATTTCATAAACACTTAAGGGAATCTGAAGAATTCATTATCGAGAGACATAATCAATCAATGAGCAACCGTGAACCTAAATATCGAATAAGAAATGCAGGAACAATACTAGATGATAACTTCAGAAACTAGTAGTTACACATCTAACTAACTAGTAATTCAATTAGAACGTGTATTTATAAGTTACACATCTAATTAGCATGTGTAACTAGTAGTTACACATCCATTTAGCTTGTGTACCTAGAAGTTACACATCTAATTAGCATGTGTAACTAATAGTTACACATCCAAAAAAATTTAGATAACTTACAAATCATTATGCTACAACCTGCCACACCCATCTGATATATATTCCTCCACCAGTTACTCTTCCTCCACCTCCAATACCACCACCATCACCACCACCAGCTCCATAATCCTCTTCTAAAACCTGGACTTGCACCACCAACACCTCCTCTAACTAAAAGTGGGAAAAGTTACCTATACATTGATCAACAAAATCACAGTTTTATAAGTTTCATTAGTATTGCATTATAAAACAAGTTAAGCATACAAATACCATGGCTTGTAGCTAACAAAAACAATTTTCAGTAAAGGTTTCTGCCAACATATGGAACTTCTAATGAAATTTAAGGAAAAGATGATACACAGTTCAATGTGATGATACCAAATTCCTTATGTTGTTACTATTTAAACAACTTAAATAATGGATGAAACTCAAATCAAATGATGGGTAATAAAAATGATGAAATGTAGAGCTTCAGAGTAGAATATCATCCAAGGAAGAGTAGTCAGCATATACACATACTTAAATGCATGTGTAATCAGCATTACACATCCAAAATGCAAGTGTAACCAGAAATTACACATCATGATGCAAGTGTAACCAGAAATTACACATCCGAAATGCAAGCCATTATCTAGACACAAAAATTATTTTAGCTTCACGTCAACTACAATTTGCATATCAACTTTTCCATTTATTAAATCAATCCTAAACATTCATCTAAAGTTCGCAATCCCTGTAAATGCATCTGTAAACAACCAACACCAGCCTTCTTCAAATAGCTACACCGAGACTTCCATTGGATTCACAAAATGGAAGCGTAATCATAGAAATAGAATTAAGATTATGCTCTAAAGGATATATCTTCAAGGGATCAAAGACTTGGAAGTTTTACAAGAGCTAAAACAAGATTTCTGCTAGTAGTCTGGCTATAACCCCAGCTTTAAATCTCACCTAATGTAGGAACTATATATATAAGATGAAATCACAAATCTTGTTTGTTATCAGTCTAACAACTCAACTAAAGTAGTCAAGTAGAGGAGAAATATTAACTATAGAATAAGCAGGTACTAACTTCTACGATTCTGACACAAGTTCCATATGTATCATCCAAAATTTAGACAACAAAATATTTAAACAAAAAAAAGACCATTTCATCAAGGTTCAGGGAATAAATCAGTGCAAAATGTATTGCACATCATTGATAATTACAGTCCAGGGGTCAGTCAGAGCAGCAAAAACCAAAAAAAAAACACTAAACCAGCTGCTGCTTCCTATGATTCTACTACCAAGATAACATATTAAAGCTATCTGTCAGCTACTTTAATTTGTACAAGATATATAAAATCCCATTAAAATCATCTATCTACTGCTAATTCAAGTGTTTAAGCAACTCCAAAAGGGGAATCCACCCATAAAGCTAGAGCACTGCCCAATTATTTTTAGTCATCATTCGATTAGTACTAAATACATGATAAAATAGAATAACAGTGATAAAATTACATTTTTGCTACATTATACCTTTGGAAACAAAAGTCCTGGCCCACTTGAGGAGTTGATCATAAGAACCTCAACATTTTTTTTACTATTGGAATCTCCACTATCATCTTCTTTGTAATTAAAAAGGAATACACCTGCCAAAATCTCATTGCATTAGTTCCTTTTTCTAATTGTTCATATAGGACGAAGTACAACATTACAAACAGACATCAAATTTCCAAGAATCGTTATACAGGGAAAACCAGAAATGTTAGTTGGAGAATAGGGTAAAACAATAACGAATCCAGAACCACCAACTCCATTTCTGTACATAGCCACTCCATTTATTCCTCTCTTCTACAGTTTTGAGACAACAATAACTAAACCAAGATCAAAATTAAAAAATGCAGAGAGTAGAATATAGATTTGTTATCGCTAAAAACACATCTTCTTCTACTAATCACAAATTAATTTATTATCGTTTCTCTAGATCTAAAAGAGCAAATGAAAAATAAATCAAATCTATTGAAAACAATTCAATCAAATACATGAGATGTATTTGAATCAACTGAGAAATCCAGATTAAATGACTTAGATCAAATCGGTCGGTTGATTAAGTTGTAAATCAATTGAAACAAAAAAAAAATGTTGGCGATCTTAGATGTAATCTATGGAGAAGAAATAAAACCTAGAAAATATCGAATTAAAATGATTGCAACAGAATAGATTTACCTATTAATCATTTCCGGTGATGAATTCTTCTCGATCTTTCACTGATGTTTTCTCGATCTTCTTTAACACAAACAAAAAACTCATCCAAAATAGATCTCCTCGATCATTAAACAAGTCTGATGATTTCCGGTGAAGAAGTCATCTCGATCTCTCATTGTTGATGAATGAATCTGAAACAAAGAAATTTCAAAAGTAAGCGAGAGAGAAAAAAAATAGAGAGAGAAAAAAATAGAGAAATGAAAATATTCTCTGTTATTCCCCTTGTATAAATAGTAAAGGGTAATGTTGTCATTATTAAAATTCGTAATAATTAATTATGGGCAAGATCTGAAGAAAATTTGATATTTTGGGCCTAGTAGTAGCATTTTCTGAAAGTATGGAGTTGATAGTGAAGAATCCATTTTGTGGGGCTTCTAAATATTGAACCCATATAGTAGGGTGGTTCTAATATTTTTCACTTTTCTATTCATCACATGCATGATCATTCATCTCTCTCCCCCCTCTCCCTACATACAATTCTGAAGGACATGCTTCAAAAAAAAATAAAAAAAATCTCAAGGATGATAACGAAATTAACCAATACTATCAGCTTCAAAGTACATAGTAAAGTTTGGATAGAATTACCCATTGTTACACTCTTAGATTTAAGATTACAAGACAAATTCATCTTCTGGAGTGGATTAAACAACCGTTGAATTCCTATTCTGCCTAATCAGCCGTGTTTTTCGTCTTCTGACTTCTCCTAAAATTAAGCTCAGACACAAATGCTCTCTAGCTAGCTGTTTCATTGGCCCTTGAGCGTTTCATCCGTGACATGGTGACCTTTTCACAGGCACACCTACAAAAAAATGAAAAGAAAAAGTGTTGGACAGAAAATCAGTCAAAATCTTTCTAAATCTCAGTAACGCGACCCCTAAGTTTTTTTTTTTAAGGTAACCCCTAAGTTGAGGTATCTTAACTTAACTGGGTCAATGCTCCAAAATCTTCAGTTAAAGCTTCTAATTATGTGGAATTATTAATATCTCCAAATCCGGAGGGTAATGACAAAAGCAGGTATTTTAAGATGCTTTGAATCCTTTGATCGCCGTAAATGCCATTGGTGTTTACCAAAGTCACTAAATTTGCTGATATTCCAGTAGTTTCTCAGTCATTATCACCGGGAAATTCACCAATTAGATAAGATGCATGGAGACTCACGGTAGAGAAGGTGCCGAGGTACGGTAACATGGACTTGAGTACTGGAGTAGGCTTGTTTTGATGATGTCTTCCTCCTCAAAATCTTATTACCGTATTGCTATTAATTCTAAGATTGGCTGGATATTCAAGTAAGTTTGAGATTACGTTCCATTTTATCCTTGATTTGAGAGTCATAGCGAATTAACATTCAAAAAACATTTTCTCTGCCAAGTAATAAAGTTTCAAATCCAGACTGAATAAAGTTTTCCTTTATTGATTCTCCAAACATCATCACACAAAAGCCGAAGACTCAACACTTTCACACAACAAACACAATTCTTAGCAAACACATGCTTAAAATAGTAGTATTCCTAATTAAAACACTAAAGCATACACTACCCTGATGATTGATGAAACAGGAACCATTCTCACAAATACAATCTATAAGAACTGATAGACGCTCACACACCCACAGATATATATATATAATCATTTCTTGGGCAAAACAACTTGAAGGATTCCAAAAACAGTGGATATGATTGTAAGCAGAATAAGTAGACCTGCAGCAAATACTGAAATAATCGCCCATGGATTGTTGAAGTATTCACGCTTCAACGTTGCCTTCCAAATATGACGCCGCTTTTTGTAATACCTGTGCACTTTCTTTTCTAGGTTAGAGTACGAATTTTCTTTTAGAATTACCTCTAAGCCTAGCTTGTTGAAGATATTAGAGACATCTTCATCGCAGCCTAAAAAATTTCTGAAGATTCCTGCTTCACGAAGAACTGCAACATCTTCGGCAGAATTTATAAGAGAATCCATTAAAACAGAATAGGATGTCATATCGTAACGTCCGCTGTATAATTGCTCGCAGGCAATAAGATTTCTAAACACTGTATCCGTTCCGTTATAAATATCCGTAGGAGGGATTTCAAAAATACCTTCGCTGCAAAATTTAACATCCATAAAACTTTCAGTTTTAGAACCCTTCTTGAACCTTACTCCTGCGCGATTCAGCTCTGCTGCACTTGGAATTTAACGATATAACATTGCTTCTTCCTCCGTAGGATCAACAGATGTTTCTTTTCCCCTGAGAAGTTGGAGCATTGTACCAAGTAGATCTAGTAAATGCTTGGCGCCTTCACATTGTTCTCCATGCCCGTTGAAATGATTTGTTCCTTCTGGGACCAAATTCATGGTATCGGAGCTCAAGAAATAAACAATAATATCCATAAGAGACCATCGCTCTATCTTTGCCGGAAGTTCAATTTGGTCGAATAAACATTTAAGAACAAACAATGGAAGTTGGTTTTCAAGAAGTAACAAATCCATGGTCACCCTATTCCCTAGTAATAAATTAAATTCAAAAGGGACTTTCCCTAAACCAATTTCTATAAGCAACTCAATAATGAATAAACCGTCAATTACCATCATTTTGACAAATTCCCCGCTGTTGAGGTCTATGGGTTCAGAATAACATCTGCGAGCTTTAGATTCTATCTTCTTAATCGATGTAACACATTCCTCAAATATGGTAAACCACCCTTTATCTGTAATTAGTGCCCCTGATGTTGCCAACTCTTTTTCTTCTTCTTCATCCCCTGTTGAGATCAACTCAATAGATCCGGTTGTAGTTGTCAACTCTTCTTCTTCTTCCCGGGGAAATCTTTTTTTGGCTGTTCCAGCAAGTAAACTGTGTGCATACCGTAGTTTTAAGCTTTCATTTGCTTTTAAGGTTTGGTCTCCACAGTGGAAAGGACCAATAGAGATCGCCTGAGGCCTGTATTTACTTGGCTCTGTCATTTTGTGAAACACATCAGGAACCCTATGAATAGAACATCTTCTTGAAGTGCCGGAATGAATTGCACTATTTTCAAGCATTTTCCTGACAGAATGAGAAATTGCTTCAATTTCAACGCAAGTGTACTCCTCCGTTATATTGGAAATATCCTGCATTTCATTAACAGGATTTTCTTTCGCGTTAGAATAAGATATCTCTTGGTTCTCGTCCATTTCAGTAGAAGTATCTTGTGCGAAAGAATTATAATTTTCTTCAGTTCCGATGTGAATAGTTTCTTGCTGGATGGCATCAGAAACTTCTTCCGTCCCCTTGGAAATATGTTCTTCCCCATTCTCACTTAACACTTCAAGCATGGCATCACACGTCAGCTTGCACAAATAAGTAGAGCTTTTCCTGCTAATCTTTATGCACGGGTGACAATGGAGATAAATTATGGAACAAACCAAGATCATTGGTAAAGGAATCATTTTTACAGAAGAACTTCTTGTGATACGGATCCAAAAATAAATCTTCTACTTGAGATTTCCTTTGAGCTCAAGCTCAATGAAAGTTTTATGAGAAAGAGACTATTTTTGTACGAGAAATTATAGGATAACAAAATATCTTCGGCAAAGATACCCTTACTGTGTTTTGAGGGAAAACTACCGTATATGATCACTCGGCAATAGCAAAAAACCACTAATGGAGAGAAAACTACGGTGTATGATCACGCGGCTACATAGTGTTTTGTTGCAGAATATATACTCCCTCCGTTCCACTTTAGATGAGTGTTTAGGTTTTTTTTTTTTGTTCTACATTACTTGATAGTTTTCATATTTTCTGCACAAAACTATCCATAATACCCTAATATTTTGTCTTGGGACCATAAGTTTATTTTTAAATACATTAATAGTAATTAATGTTTGAAGACTTTTTCTCAAGGGCATAAATAGATTTTTTTTTATATCTCTTTTTATTTCTTAATCTGCGTGAAAACTCCCTAAATGTCATCTAAAATGGAACAAAGGGTGTATATAAGTAAGGCGGGTTCCTATGAGGTACCCGATTACCTGGAATCAATCCGGACTCAGATGATTCATGTCTGGTTTGGGGTCATAATATTGTACCCATTAGCCATTAAGATACCCGATAGGTATACCCAATTTGGACCTGAAATTTTATGGGGTCTAATACCCAGCAGGTACATGCGAGTACCGGGTATCCATTTATTTCATTGGTTTACTAATCCTTTTCTAGGAATTACTAGTTAATCAGTTTTTCATGACACGGTTAATGGCTAGTCCACCCGTAAAACTAATTTACTCGCTAGTCTAAAAACATGTTTTTGGACCAGATTATTTACTTGCTGGTCCGAAAACTTTGTAGAGATTATAAAGTGTGTTTTGTAAATGCCTAAAACACCCTTCCAGATCTAATTATTATCAATACATAACATATGTAGTATCATATTAGTATTGATATTTAGTAGTATCAATACTTAACAGTATCAAATGTTAATATGTAGTATGCAGTACATCTGTAGTAGTAACATATGTAGTATATAGTATCAATACATATTAATATGTTACTACATATTAATATGTAGTAACATATGTAGTATGTAGTATCAATACATAACATAACACATATCAATACATAACATATTAATATGTAGTATCAATACTTAACATAACACATATTGGTATGTAGTAATGCTTATGGAGAGCATAAAAGAGGGTTTTACATAGTACTGTATGTTAGGATTAGCATAGTAATTTTACTCTTTTCAAACCTTTTTTGGACTAGCGAGTAAATAACTTCTCCCGCTGGACTAGCCATTAACCCGGGTCGGGTTTAGTAGCCTAAACAACAAAATTCTCCCGCTATTTAGTACTATATGTTAGGGTTAGCAGAGTAATTTTACACTTTTCAAACCTTTTTTTCGACTAGCGAGTAAATAACTTCTCCCGCTGGACTAGCCATTGACTGGGGTCGGGTTTAGTGGACTAAACATCAAAATTCTAACTATTTGTCTAGTTTCAATTTTGTTTTTTCCTCATTTTCCATTACATTTAAGCTCTATATCCAGGGTTTTTATAGAGTTTGGTTCTGAGTCCACTAAATTAGGACTTGGATTCAGACCCGTTTTTTATCACGTTCGATTCCGGGTCCAGTGTTACTTAGGAGGAGACAGACCCATGGACCGTCTTATATATGGTATATCTATGGTATGGACCGTCTTATCTATGGTATAGTGAATATTTGCCCTTTTTTCACCCATCATTGGTATATTAAAGTGGCAAGTATTATTGCCTAAATGGAAAATATACCACTTAGACAATAGTATAGCCTCTATCGAGCGATAGAGATTTCATTACTAGGTTGTCACTATAACGCTCGATAATCATTACACAACGTCAACGATCTTGATTCCATAACTCAATGCTATATTTGTTTCTCAGTGATTTATCATCCAACAGTTCAAAAAACCATTCACTATAAATAGTAGTATTTCAACCTCATTTCAACTCACGCCTCTTCCATACTTCTCTAAATTTCATTTTCAATTAGTATACTAACACCTCTCAAAACTCTTCTACTTTTTCATAATATGAATTTTGGTTTTAACATGGTTGAGTTCATAGAAAACCAACATGCTGCCGAAAACCAACATGTGTTAACTGAGATGTTGTGGGAACCTATATTTCTGAAATTCCAAGAAGAAAGCGGAGTGCAAAATTTACTGTTTCCACAGATGAGTGCATTTCACATCGTTTTCTATTGATAGTGCAGAACAACAAGGGAAGACATTACGGGAAAACATATTTCAAAATTTTCAAGAAGAAACAATGAAACTCAGTAATCGTAATACAAATATATTGAGTGGTCGCTTCGTTTACATCAATCGCCAAGTAACTTTGTATATTGATGCGGTAATGCATCCCCGTTGAGGCCAAATGAATGGTGAAAACAACCTTGAGATTGTAAACAAATACACATATTCCAAATTTAAAAAACATAAAATCCGACATTTATTTGTGATTTTAATGTATGTGTTTCCAAAATCAACAGGAACAAAGGTGTCGGTCGTATTGACCCCACATAAATGGGTAATATAAAAATGTTATGATATATTCATATTGGTACCAAATATAATGAACGCGTAATTGGGGGATAGTCAAATTAATTGGGGGTATGATTTACTATTACCATCCAATAAACCTTGCTAAGGGATGTTTTTGGGTGCAAAAGTACTAAACTACCCTCTACATGAATTAAAAGCCTACTAAAATGACTACAATACCCTTCAACCTAAAATAAATATACATCCTAAAAACAAAAAAAAAAATCAAACCATATCACCCTTTCCTTTTTTCTACTGACAACTTTTAATCACCGGGAAAAAAAACTTCGAATTTTTTTACATCAATTGATCGATTCTAAAAGGATGCCTTCACGCAAATCTAAACCAAAAGCGGAACAAGTACTTGATTTTAAGTAGCGATTTTAGGTTAGAATCGCGAACTTTATCTGAAAAGTTTCAGTTATAACCGTTGCCTGCATTGATTTAATGTTGAAGACCATGCCGACAACAAGAACCGACATAGAATTCCATATAATACCATGCCTGCGAACAGTTTCGGTATAGTTTCGCAATTTCATATCAATGCCGGTACTGAGCTAGTAGTAAAACGAAATTCTCTGGATCGAGCTTCATAACAACCAACATTGTTTTATTGTAAAATGTAAATGCCGGAAAGGTTGATGGCATTGTTTTTTTCTTATTCAATGTCGGCTTCCTCTAAATTGTATTTTGCATTTTTCGTCTCCCCCTACTGAAGTTCACTTTTGCATTTTTGTCTTTTTCCTTATATGACCCAATTAATTTAACTATCCGCCAATTATGCGTTCAATATAATCTCTCCTGTTGTTTTAAATAAAGTTTCAATTTCTTAATTCTCAACTTTAGTCTAAATGTAGTTTTAATTTCTTAATTTCTTAATCAAATGCAAATTTTAGTCAAATATAAGTCTAATAATACCAATGAATTAAAAAGAAATAGGTTTAATTTTAAACAATACTTCTTGTTAGGTCAAAATTTTGAATTAATTAACAACTGCATCATTTTGCAAGATATAAACTTCAATTAATTAAACAACACTATGCCATTTTACCAGATATAAAGTCGGGCAAAAAAAAAAACTTAAGATTTTCCTTTGTTCTTGAGACTAATATAGTTAACTTTCAAATTTTCTTTCCCTTGATTTTCCTTACCTTGAGCTTTTGACTTTTAGATACAGGTTTGACTTGGTTAATCTCCAAAACTCGAAAAATTATTTATTTTTTACCTAGTTCTTGATAGTTATTACAGAATTAACTGTTAACACCAGCTTCAAGTACTACTCCATAAAAATCAAGTTGGGTTGAAAATTCTGCCATTTGAAAAGTTTGGGATAAAAAAAATTGTGAAAATTTTGGTGTAAAAATTTTAGTATAAAAATCAAGTTTGAAATTCACATATTCAAAAGCGGCGAAGAAATAACAATTGGAGATATAGTATCCAATTTGCAATGTACTCTACATCGCCAGTGATATAAACTCTATCTTTGGCGTTACCAATATAATCGCTCGATAAAATATCAATCATTGTACACCTTTACCATAGTGGCTCGACCAGTTTGTCAGGCCACCTGGGATGCTAAATGGTTTAATTTGGTAGTTTATATAGGATTCTACCTAAGGATGTGACCTCTTTTGATAGAGTGAATTATTATTTGTCACGCGAGTAAAGGTTTTTGTGGTCTTCTAATCGGAAAACTACGTTTTCATCTAGCAGCATTATAATCAACCGTTGGGAAATATAAACGGCATTTAATCAATTCATTTTATTTATAAAATGGAGAGAGTAACTAGTACACCCCCAACTTTTACGTTAGGGAAAATACATATGAACAATTTTTATACAATTTATATGTTCGGTTATGACACTGTATAAGACATTGTTTTAACAAGGTAGACCTAGTATGTACCCGAACTGTTCATGAACCGAATTCCAACAAGAAGTCTTGTAATCTATAATTCAATACACGAATTCAACAAGAAGTAGTCATTTAGGTTTCTTACAGTTGAGTTAATAATATCTAGGTTTAAATATGTATAACATGTGATATTTAATTATAAAGATAAACCAATGTAATACGGAAAATAAATAACACAAACACAAAAAAAATTGTTAAAGATTAAAACTACAATTTTGTTGAAAAATCCCGAGACCTAGTCCAGATTGAACACAACGCTAGTTTAAGTTGTTACAATCATTTTGTACTACCAGATTTCAGATCGACTTGATGTAATACCTTCTTCAGTTGTACTAGTAAACTTATAAATACTCCAAGCAGAATACCGATTCTCTTTAGGAATTGCTCTTGTAAATCTTCTAGCAGAACCTTAATTCTCTTTAGAAGACAATTGTCTGAATCTTCTAGAAGAACATCAATTCTCTTCAGAAGATGCTCATCAACAATTAGTATTTACACGCTCTGCAACCTAATTGATTATATATCTCACAAGATCACTTAGAAATAATATAGAGATATATTGATCTATCAAATCTAGGGTTTATAAAAAGAAAAATACCTAGATACAGGTTCTTAACTATCAAAAAAGATAGCTTGCATGTGCTTTACGATCCCCAAGCTAAAGTTTTTAAAAATATCACTCTTGTTCGTTAAGAACAAATATATGGATAACAACCTTATGCAACCAACACAATTTTCCATGGGATGGTTTGAACAGTTATATGAAACCTCTATTTATAGTGAATGATCAAGCTTAGGTTATTAGAAACAAATCCACCTTGTCTAGGAAGAATAAACCAAGTACTTCACTAAAATAGGCCTTTAGTCACAGTTGGGAAACTGTTGCTAAAAGTTCTTGTACTATTTCATATTCACGAGATCAACCTTAGCCACATGTAGATCATAAGTGTTTCTTTAATAAATCCTTGGAATAAAGTGAGTCTTGGCTTGTTGGTTTAATTGGTCTTCTCATTCGCTATAGCATGGAGACCTTTCCAAGATCAATGGTTATTCTCGTTAAAGTCTTAGGCTTAAAAACACCTACAAAAATATATTTATCGTCATAAGAGTTGTTCCAAAGAGTGAGCACTTTGTTTTAATAGAACGAGAGGTAGAATAAACAAGATGACCAAGTATGTTACTAAACTTTATTGAAGCTCTCTGTAGATGTCTTCACGAGTCTTCAATCTTTAGTCCTCAAAAATAGCTTTGATTCCATATTGTGCTTCTTAAAACTGATCTAGTTCGAAACTAACTTTAGTAGACTAAATCAAGAATGCATTTTGGCATCTAAATTGGACATCTTCCTTGACATACTAATGCAATGGTTTAACCGAGCAATGCTCTAAATATTTAGACAATCCTTTTACTTATCATGTGTTTTGGCATGTATGTCGACATATTTTAAATGTGAAGTTTTGTTGTACTCTTTTTTCTCTTCGATCGAGATTAGTTTTTTTCATAGGATTTTTGTTTACTCGATAAGGTTTTTAGCGAGACAATGATAAATATACCAGTTATATGTTAAATGTTGAAGACTTAATGATCGCATTAATATTGTTGAATAATATATCGGAATCAAAGAAATGAAACACGATAAATGTCAAATGAAACCACTTCCAGAATCAGCACAATGGAGCAAGGAGTATCGCAATAGTTTTCAGCACAAGTCATCTACTAATAGTGATACTACTATTACTATATACCATATATCTATATTATAAGGGACAATGGTGTTTTTCTCATTGGACGGTCATCTATAGTTTGGATACATAAAAGACGGTCATGATCAAATCATTAGTATGTTGGTTTATATATACAGTTTAGGTACATAAAGGACGGTCACGATCAAACCTCTACTATGTATTTTTGCATATGGATTGACATCTATAATAACGGTTACATATCGCCGTTATTTAAAGCATAACGGTTACAAATTAATATTATTTAACGGTTACAAATTCCTATTATTTATTTACCTTCATTAGTCCACCATCGGTTACACATTCCCAATATCCTCTTTTAGTAGTCTCATTAATAACCCGTCAAAAACGATGTAGAAAAACCATGGACTCACAAAGAGAATCCTATATAAAGTTTCATTGAGCATCTATGATTTTCCAAAAGGTAAGAGAAATGTAATAGCTGATCATGTTTCAATTTTGCATATGAATTTGGTGAAAACATTTGTGTCAAATTAGTTGGAGAATATATTCAATTTACCTCAATCCGTAGATTTATTTTGTTGCTTAAATCATAATCCGGTGAACTTTTTTTAGGGAATGAGTATTTGCAGACTTGCAGCATCTCTTCACGGTAACGATTAACCTGTTTTTATTTTTATCATTATCGGTAGCTCTCACTTGAAATAGAGGCAGATTTTTGAAAGCAAATGTTTTTTCATTGCGAGCTTAACCAAAGCACAATTGTGAACGGAAATGTGTTCAAAGAAAATGGTTGGTTGGTTTAAAATTTGCATGTGTATTCGAATGGTTTTTTTTCTTTTGTTTGTTAAATTTCATCATTTACTTTTTATACGTGTTTTTAGTTTTGTGTTGTACATTTGTCCAGTTCATTGCAATTAGGTAGGCCATATGTATTTTTGATATTATTAAAATTATTTTTCTTTGCATATATCCATATTTATGGTACATATATATATATATTATATATATATGTATCACACCAATTAACTTAATATTTCTATTATTATCTATAATTCAAAACATAAGGGGTTTTTGAGCCTTGGACGGTCGGATAACATATTGAGAAACAAATGTTATATTCGACCATCCCAGTCTCATCCCAGATAAAGACATATGACGGATGTAAGATTTGTAACCTCCATCAATTATGGATACATGCATTGCTAACCCTCATAATTAGTTCATTAAAAAAAATTAATGTGCCAAAAAAAAAAAAAATCCTTACAAATAAATGTTACAACAATGTAAAATTCACATGTTCAAAAATAAAAATAAAAAATCAATCATATTTTTTTTTAAATCGAATTAGCCCACCTTCATCAATCTACAAAGAACAAATACCATTAGAACATTTTTGGTTATAACATGTAATTTTTTTATTTAATTATGTTAAAGATTATTGTTCTTCACCAACCTGGGAAGAACAGAGAATCATTTTTATTTGACTTTTTTTTTTCTCCTAAAACAATTAAAGAAAATTTATATCTAAATAATAAATCATCAAAACCTTCCACTTCAATCACAGGCCTAATTTTAATTTTAGTGAAAATGGAAATGTTATTTTATCATAGGACTAATTTTAATTTTAGTGAAAAAAGAAATGTTATTTTAAAGCTTATAATTGACCTAGATGGGATATGTAGACTCGCAAGCTTGCATTCTTCCTAGCCTTGCAAATGGGACAACTATCTAGCTTGGAATCACATTCCTTATCAAAGCTACACTGATACTGAAACCTCAATCTTTTCATAAATCTCGACTTTTTGGATGGTTACCTTTTTCCTCTGCATCTACTAAGTTTATTTTGTTATCTTCTTGATCTTGATTATCTTTTCCTCCATAACAACACGATTGGGCATCGTTATCTATACCTTCAATTACTGACCCATCACTATCACCAAATCCATTTTTTATTATCATGATTCACCTCCAGCTTCTCAACTCCTGATTTGGTGTTGCAGATATCGAATATGGAAAACGTGCAGAGTGGTGTTATATCTTCATCAGCAAATAGTTGCAAATATCGATGAAGATTCAACATAACGGTCTGAAAAGAACACAAAGTAGTATCAAAGATCACCAATTTATGGGGATCGACTAAAAAATATTAGTTTAGGCCAAAATAAAATAGTTTACCTGGCATTTTTTTTTCCAAAAATTATTATTATTATTTATTTATTTGATAATCAAACCATTAGTATTTCATTTCAAATAAGAAACGTTTACATGATGGTTTTTAAGAAAAAACAAGTACAACATAAACATGAAACAAATACAATGATAGATGCAAAACGAAAATAAATCGCGAAGAGAAAGAGCGATCCACACCGGTAGCACCCAAATCTAAAACGAAAATAAAATTATTATTTTAATTAATTACAAATGTAACCAAATTTATAATGAAAAATATCTAAAAAAATTACAGCTACAGGTTTTCATGCGTCAAAAAAAATATTATTATAGTTTGTAGTACTTATTTAAATCATTATGACCAAAAACTATTTCGTCTCATGCCGTGCGGTACCGGTTATTTCTAGTATATATACTATAACTTATAACTTATACTAATAAGAACTTTTGCTTTCTCACGTATTCTATCTATCGGGTATTGTTCATTAAAAAAAATATATCTATCGGGTATTTGTTCTTCTCTATAGTATTAGTACATCAATTATTTATTTTGGAAACATGAGGACACATCATTTGAATAGCAAGGCAGGGTAAAAACAATAATTCACATGTAAATAATTTTAGGATTGACTAAAAAGGAGGACGGAATCCAATGGCTTTTTGCCACGTAAAGCATTAGCAATATAGTGATTTCAAAAAAAATAAAAATACTACATGATATGATGTGTACGTCGTTGTTTTTATTTATTTTTTGAATTATGTGACTGCACATCGATTCGATGTTGCGCAACGCGGATACAACGCGGAAAAGGAGGAGGAAACAAGAATACCACTTGGTGTGACTTATGAGTACGATAATGACTTCGATCAGACTGGGTAACAGCTAACGCACGAATTTTCTTCAAACAAAGTACATGGGCCGCGCTTAACATGATGATCATTGATGACCAAAAACCAAGAAAAATAAATAAACAGAATTATGTTTTGTGCAAAAGACATGGGAGGCCGACAAAAGTTTTAAAGGTAATAAACCAAATTAACATTATTTGTTTTCATTGGACTGCAATGCCATAATCAAAATCATGATAGAAGAAGCTTTAGGTGTTAACCGAAAAGCTTAAACTAATTTTTGTGGGGAACATTTACCGTGCAGTCAAAAGTTTGAATAGCTAGGCTTGCAAAAGTCATTTGGATAGCTATCTCAATGGCTGAACTCGGCAAGGAATGTTAAAGACCCAGCAACTGAACTCATCAGAGCAAGTAGAACAAGCAGAGGAGTTCAACTAGCACTGGCTTGGGGAAAGGAAATGAAAAGGATCAACGTTGACTTTGCAGCATGCAGGGGACGAAGAAATTTTACAAGCCATTCACAAAGGTTATCAACTACAAGTTCAACAAAGATTTTAGGGAGACTATACGGAGAATGCAGATAGCAAGTTTGAAGCAATTGACTTTTCCTTGGGAAGACTAATTAAACTAGCTCCACAGCAACCCAACATTGCTGCTAATTTAGCTAGATTATCCAGTTCTTCTACCTTACTCCAAAACTTAAACTGGAAAGGCCCTAATCTCCATTTAATTTTGATAGCTTTACAGTCCTTTCCAAACTCTCATACTCAGGATAACTGTAATAATTATGCTATTTTGTTAAGGGGTCAAATCAAATTGGTAGTAGCCTTAGTCCAGTTAATCTCAATGATGTGCCTGTGGAGTAAGTCGCTCTCTTTGAGCCTCTTTTCTCTTTTCTTATAAAAAAATAAATTTGGATAGCTATCTACGACAGATTCTTAGCATAGCCTAGATATAAATATTTTGATTCCAAAGGTAAGATATCAAAATTGTGTATTAGAAAAGAGATAAGATCAACTGATCAAGCATTAGAGGTTGTCATAGTCTTATCTTTAGACAACAACACTCAACAGAAATGGAAACATTTTAAATGTCAACTAGAGGCCAGTTTGTATCTATCTGATCTGTCTGCACTTGTTTGAACTAGTGAAAAGAGCATATCCACGATGCACGCGTATAGTTTATTAGGATAGTTTTAGAGACGGAATAATTTGGAGGTTGGGAGCAGGGTAGGTAGCATCCCGGAAAGGGACTCATGGCCACCTAAAAGTCTACAAGATTTTTTTATTTTATTTTTGATTGGAAGAGAAGATTTTATTATTAAGATTGAAGAATATACAAACGCGAATTAAAAATAACATACGACAATGCTAAACTACAATGTAGTTGTAAATAGCAGTCCCCGATTAATCTTATCAAGAGTTGATAAGTCCCCAAACTCTCGAGCACAAAAGCCCAACCCCTGGTGCAGAAAAATAACTTAAACGAAAACCAACCTAATTTGCATAACCCTAAAAAACCCTTAGTATAACCTCAAGTACAATGACGGTCACAAACCGCCGCCACTACTCCACTGTGATACCTACTGGAAACCACCACTGAAAAGATTCAGTTGCCATTTGCCGCTTGGATCTCTAGACCAGCAGCATTGATCCCGATACCCTACCATTTGATAGGTCCCTACTTGAAAATAAACCCGGAATACACAATTTAAACCCTAAGAAATATTATAAATACCCTAAGTAACCCAGTTAAGTAGTCTACAAGATTATAGATAGAACTTTGAAATATGTATTTCGAAAGAAAAAAATACTCGTATGTCTGTTAATTGGTTTGTCTCTCGATGGATTAAATTGAAAGGGAAAATCATAAACCAAACATATGAATATAAAAAATATATGACCGTTTTTTTAAGGACAACAAGGTCCACTCTACACCTCAGATAAATCTATAATAGGCACAATCAGGAAATTCTGATCTAATCACATCACTAGGTAAGAATTAGTCAGAATTTGACGTATATTACTTCTTAGGTTGTATTCAAAATCAAACTCTCTACAACTCTAGACATTTATTCATATGTTGGCCTTTTTTTCTTTTTTGGAACAGTCCACTAGTTATAATCCCAAAGGTGTCACTATCCATCCACAAAAAACTCATCAAAACAAAAGTAACATAAAAACCCTAACAAAAAAACAAAAGTAACTCGCGGTTGATGAAATCAAAGTTTGGTTTCATCATAAAATTTGATGAAACCCAAAGAATTTGATGAAACCAATTTTGAAATTTGGGATTTTTGTATCAAGTTTTAAAAATTTGGGGTTTTTGTATCAATTTTGTTTATGATGGAGTTTTAATGGATCCCAACATTTGAGTGGGATTTTTGTACCACACGTTTGGTCACCTTGGGTTTTTATGACTAATTTTTTTTTCGGAAACTGTACTACAAGAGAAGAGAGGTAAACTTTCCTCAAAGAAAATTGACAATTATTACTTGTTGGGGTGTATTGGTAAACTTCCGAGTTCTCTTTCTCTTTGAATCTTCACTAGACAGACTGGGTGATAATTCGTATGCGAGAAAAACCTATTCTCAAAAGAGCACAATGGCCCAAAAGCTTTACACTATATAGTGGAAATTGTATAAATACCCCTCCTTTTTATGGATTTTATAAATGCTTTTATCCATTAATAATTATACCCCTTATCTTCTAAAATGTAATCCATTTAATTTTGAATCATATAAATGCCCTTTCAATATTATTCCCTCTGTTCCGCTTTAGATGACTTTTTGAGAGTTTTCACGCAGATTAAGAAATAGAGAGAGATATAAAAAAATTTTTATTTATGCCCTTGAGAAAAGTATTCAAACATTAATTGCTATTAGTGTATTTAAAAATAAACTTATGGTTCCAAGACAAAATGTTAGGGTATTATGGGTAGTTTTGTGGTAAAAATATGTCAAGTAATGTGGAACAAAAAAATAACCCTAAATACTCATCTAAAGTGGAATGGAGGGAGTAATAAAATTTAGATGAAAATCATTTCATTTATTATCTCACATGCTGGAAGTGGTGGTGGTGGTGGTGATGTCGGCGATGAAGGTGGTGGTGCCACCAGATTTGGGATCAACTTTTGTTGTTGATACCAGATTTTGGTGTCAACTTGGGTTGTTGACACGTAATCTTGACCTAACTAATTTTCGAGTTTTCAATTTTTGTAAAAACTTGGGTTGTTGACACCAGATATGATATCAACTTCGGTTGTTGACACCAAAATTTAGTGTCAACTTCGGTTGTTGATACGAAAATCCGGATCAACTTCGGTTGTTGATACAAAAATCTGGACCTAACTTATTTCTAAATCTTCAATTTTGTTATCAACTTGGAGGCAACGGTGGTGGATTTGGAGGAGATGGTGGTCGCAATTGCGGTGGCGGTGGTGACGATGAGTTGTGGTGGAGTTGTGATGGTTGTGAAGTGGTGGTGGTGGAGGTGGTGGAGTGGTGGTGATGGTGAATTTCCGTCGGTGGAGTGATTGATAAAACTGAGCTGTTCTTCGGGAATATAAGTCCGGTTTTATTGATTGGTTCCTGTTCACCTTGATTTATCAAAAGATGGAACAAAACTCATAGGTTTATTCGTGGGAGACGAATTTATCTATCTTGTAGACTTTTCTGTCTGACACAAATTTGTTTGCTAAAGTCTTCGACTTTGGGTCGTAGCAACTCTTGGTTGTGGGTGAGATCAGCAAAGGGAATCAAGTGCGCAGTATCCTGCTGGGATCAGAGGCGTAGGAGCATAACTGTACCTTGGATCAGTGTGAGATTGATTGGGGTTCAACTACAGTCCAGACCGAAGTTAATTTGGAGTAGGCTAGTGTCTGTAGCGGCTTAATACAGTGTATGTTTAATATGGACTAGGTCCGGGGTTTTTCTGCATTTGCGGTTTCCTCGTTAACAAAATTCTGGTATCTGTGTTATTTCTTTTCCGCATTATATTTTTATATAATTGAAATAATACAGGTGTGCGTTGTTCAATCGATTAGAATATCTATTGGTTGTTGATTTAAATCGATTGACACTTGGACATTGGTCTTTGGTACCATCCAAGTTATCTCTCTTTGATTAGACTCGCGAATCATATTTGCTTGAGTAAATCAAATTGAGAGATTGAGATAATAACTCCTTGAGTATTTTATATTGATTGAGTCTAGTTGATTATCTAGAAAAACAACTCGGAGTTGTCCATACAGATTGCTTATCGAAATATTGGGTGAGGTTGTTAGACCCCCGCTTTTTCAGTATATACCTTAATACTGCTAGGAAATCTGTCATGATAAAAACAGTTACCTCTTCGCTAACTGTTTACCAAATGAACTGTTTTAAAATTCCTAAGGAAATTTGTAAAAAACTTAGCAATATACAAAGATGTTTTTGGTGGGGAAAGAATGAAAAAGGAAAAAATAACCAAGGAAAAAAAATGTGTATGCTTAAAAGCATGGGAGGAAGTTTGCAAGTCTCTAACTGAGGGTGGTATGGGGTTTCAAAATATTGAAAATTTTAATCTTTCTATGTTGGCAAAAACGAGGTGGAGGTTGAAGGAAAATCCTGATTCTCTTTGTGCTAAACTTCTAAAATCTAAATACTATCCTGATACATATATTCTCCATATGAAAACTAAACCAAAATAGCGTGACAGTTGGGTATGGAAAGGTATCCTAAATGGAGTGGAACAAATTTAGAAGTTTTGCTTCTGGAAAGTAGGTAGAGGAACTAGGATTAACGCCTGGACCGATAATTGGATACCAGGAATAATCATCCAATACAAAAACCTGATACGGGAGCGTAGGATATAACATTAGTGAGTCACCTGATTACTGACTGGAAAACTTGGAACATGGATAAGCTGAGAAATTGTTTTGATCAAAATACTATAAATCATATTCTGTAAATTAACCTATCCCTTCAAGATGAAGATACAGCCGATTGGGCTCTAAACTCTAAAGGTAACTTTACGGTAAACTCCATGTATAACAAAATTAATATTACGGGTGATAATAGAAAGGACTGGAGCAAAATTTGGAACTTGAAAGTCCCCACCCCCCTGTCAAGACGTTTGTATGGAAAGCAGCAAACGCTATCCTTCCTAATAGTGCGAGGGTATCTGCAGTCATTCCACATATAAACACTACATGTACTCTTTGCAATGATGGTGAGGAATCTCTTACTAACCTTTTTCTGACCTGCAACTTTGCCAAACAGGTTTGGATGCACTTAAATTTTAGTATGGACTATGTGGTTGAAAGTAGCATTACATTTCATGATTGGTTAAATTCATGTTTCTCTAATAATGATAGAAATGGTTTTGTGTTGAAATGGCCTGAATTTTGCAGCATCATTACATGGCACATCTAGAAATCCAGATGTGATTGGGTTTTTAGAAAAGAAAAACAAAAATAGTGTAGTTACAACGAACAAGATAGTGAAATTTATAAATAGCATCTCTAGAATAGCAAACCCAACCTACAATATGAATCAAAAGTTGTACTACAATCCTATGAATGACAACTGTCTCAATATTTGTACTCCTGAAAACAGAAAGAAGGAAACAAATTTGGTTTATAAATTCAGCATAGCCCTGGCTATGATGAATCCTACTTCCTCTTCTGATATTGGCATAACTCTCACTGACTATGCATATTTCACCATTGAAGTCAGGGGATCTACCTTCAACTGCAGTACTAGAGAGGAGTTAGAAATAAGAAGAGAAGAAATGGCTTTCCATTGGGCAACAGAATGGAGTGGTCACGACGTAGCTTTTGAAAGTGATTCCTTGCCTACTTTGATGCTGCTCAAAGGAATGTATGTTGAAGCCAGGAAAATTAGATACTCTATTAGTAATGATTTCCAAAGAAACAACTTGGTCCTAATTAATTTTAAAATTTCAGAAATTATGTTAACTCCTAGATTCAATGTAATGTGGGCAGCGAATACGGCAGCCTATTGTAACATCTTTAGTCTCCAAAATTGTTGGAAAGGAGACAACCTAGGTCATCTATTAAGCTTTTTCAATTCGCAGTACTTTAATGACAATATATCTTGGTCGATCCCTATCCCGATCATGATTAGAAACTTGAATATGTAATGTTAGAGGGTTCCTTCCTCTTGTTTTATGAAAAAAAAAATGATACTCCCGCAAATTCTGGTACCCGCTTATAACAATCATGAGAACCATAGGATTAGGAATTTATTGCACTCATAAATCTATCGATTTTAAATTTATGCTTTATAAATATAACCCTTCAAAGAAAATGAAGTCCTTGCCGGTGCTTTCTTGTGATATAGGACAAAGCGTGGAATTTTCTCATGTAGCATGTGAAATTCCAAGGCAACATTTGGAGAAAATAAAATAAACCCAAAGCTGAGTCTAAGAGAGTGATTATTAGAGGTGTGTTGCACTCATGTCGAACATTGCTATTTTTCTAAAGTACCATAAGTCAGGGGCGGAGCTAGTGTATAGCAAGGGTGTGCAATTGCACACCCTTCCAAACTAGCTCCAAAGCTTAATTTAGCCCAATTTTTTTTAATTTATTGGGGTTTTAAGCCTATTTTATCATTGTTGACCCCCTAGAATTTTTTTGCTTCCCTTAATTACACCCCCAAGAATTTTTTTGCTACCCTTTCTGGCTCCGCCCATGCCATAAGTTGTCAACTTTAGGCGCCCTTCGAAAATGCAAGAAAAATGAAACCTGGAGAATTGAGAGAATAATTGGATTCTCGAACTAGTGCGGGCGAGAAGTAGAATTCATTCATAATAGTAGGAGAAATTGGATCCTATATTTTCTCCACCTCCTCCATAAAGGCCGGTTCGCTTGAATTTTTTTATAGAGGCCAGTTCTTTCTCCATTGAGGTTAATCCTGCTGACTGGGTGTGTCTGGAAGATTTAGACCCAGTTGATCCTTATAAATAAATGAAAAATGTTAAGAACCTGAACTGAAAAAATAAATTGTCAGTGTCCGTCTATACTGTCGGTCGACTGTTAACTGTTTGATTCAACCGGGAAAAATGATAACGCAAAGGCGATGTCCAAGGCCCAAATTATTGTGAAAGTTACTTGTTCAATAGTGGGAGATTTAAAATTCTGAAATCAGAGGAAATTAAAAACGTACCATTTGCTTTAGAACCATTTTTTGGGACTACCCATCAGTTTTTGTAGAGGATATTAGAAGTAATATTTGGTTACCCTTTATAATTTTTGTTTCTAATACCCACTTTACCCTTGATGATAAACTTAGTTTGTGATTAGTGATTATTGATTAGTTAAAAACTGATTAGTGATTAGGGATTAGGGATTAGTGATTAGTGTTTTATAAGTTGGATTGTTTTGTTTTTAACATTTTTTTTTTGAGAGATAAGAAGAAGAAGGAAATAGGAAGAACAAGATAAGTATGATGTTTTGGGTACTCATGGATACTTCAAATTTAGTTAATGGTGCTTGAATTGGCCAAAACATTCCTAAAAATGAACAATTTACAAATTGATTTTCGTTTGGTTTACAAAGTTCGGTTACAACATTTGAAGAACAGGTTACCGAACTCATCTGCAAGTGTAGTTCGGTTAATGTTTCTAAAAAACACAGGTAGCCGAACTCAGATTTAATGGAATTTTTTGTTTCAGAGAACAGTTCGGTTAGGAATTTTTTTTTACGACGTAACCGAACTAAAAGTTCGGCTGGGAAAAAAAAATGAAAAAAGTTGCGACGTAACCGAACTCAATATATAGGTTTTCAGAGAAAAGTTCGGTTAGGAGAAAAAAATTGCGACGTAACCGAACGGAAGTTCGGTTAGGAAAAAAAAATTGCGACGTAACCGAACTAAAGTTCGGTTAGGAAAAAAAAAATTGCGACGTAATCGAACTTTTCTCTGAAAGAAAAACCTCCATTAAAAGTTGAGTTCGGCTAGTTCGACAAAGTTTTTCGCATAATTCCTAACCGAACTTCTCTCTGCAACTTACATTTTCAACTCATTTTAATGATTACTTCTCATTTTTGCAACCAAAAACGAATGACAAGTAATGGGTTTGTTATAATTTTGATTTTGATTTTGTTTTGTTAATGATTTAAATTAAGCTATATATTGTGGTCGGTGGTGGTGGTGGTTCAAGGTGGTCGGTGGTGGTGGTTCAAGGTGGTCGGTGGTGGTGGTAGTGAGCGGCGGGGGTGATGGGAGGAGGTGGTTATATATATATAAGTGGTGGTGATGATAGGAGGTGGTAATATATATATAGGTTAAGGGTAGGTTAGTCATTTCCACATTTTAAGACACCCCTTATCATTGTAGGGTGGATATTTGTATCATTGGGTAGTCCCCCATTTTTTTTGGGTAGTCCCCAAAAGATGGTTCTTGCTTTAAGGGTCTCGACTCTCCCTACCGTGCAATATAAGGGAAGGGAATACTTCACATACATCTAAAGGGGCTGTGTAACTAATTGGGCCGACCAACCGGAAGAGTTCTTTTTATGGCCACTTTTTTGTTAAATGAAGAGTAACGTAAATGTTCAATTTCATAAAAAGATTGAGAAAGAATATTCTTTGTAGATTCCCGTCACATTTTCACTAGACAAAATTATTCCTCTCTTTTAGTCCAATTACTATAACTCTTTGTGTATCCTACTTTTCAGGGGTATAATTGGAAAGCCAACTTTAATATAACATATATAAAAATCCGTGTCTTAGAATTTTACAAATTTTATCTCGTTGGAAAGGTTGTAAAAAAATCTACGCAACGAGCACAAACAACAATATCAAATTTAAACTCCATCTTCAGATTCTTTTTCGGTCGGCCCTTCCACCGTGGCAACGGTTATACTAGTTATATAGACTCAGTTATTAAAAGTCAGGATCCCCTAGCTAAGAATCTATGGCCTTCATTGCAGAAAAAGATTAGTTGGTTCATGTAGATTAAAGATGAAACTGCTGACGTGAATTAAGTGATTAAGCAACAAGGAAAGTTTCATTCTGGCAAGAAATGATGAAGCTCTTGGGTTTGCTTCTCGACTCGGTGAACAATTTCCAACAGCTAGAGTCAATAAGGCCATCTCTCTTAATTTTCTTCCAATTACAGTGTGCAAATCCATGGAAGTGTTTCCTGGAAAACAAAAATAAAAAAATCCAAATTAACCAGTACTATCGACTTCAAAGTAACGCTAAAGTTTGGATACAACTACTCGTAGATTTACCCCTTCTTACACCCCAAGATTTAAACATCTGTTGAATTTCTATTCTGCATAATCAGTCTTTTTCATCTTCTGCGTTCATCTAAAATTAAGCTCAGGCAAGCAAGCTGTTTCATTCAGAACCAACCATTGTGATACTGCTATCCTATGCTATGTTCTGAGTCTTTGAGTCAAGTAGGCAAAGTTCTGCGTGATAACTCTGACATTAACAAAAACAAGCTAATTATTTGTCTTCGAGCAATCCTACGTTTCCACCTCCATTGGAAAGCTCAATTCTGGCTAGGTACCTATCTAACACAGAAGTACCAGATGCTGAAATTTACTGATGAATGAAAGCAAACACTTGAGTGTTGTTTCCTATTTAGACTTCTAATTCTACGATGTGAAACTGAAGGAACCTTAGCATAACATGTGGATGTGCAAATTTAGAGCCCAAAGAATATATCACTACGCTAAGAAGTAAAAACAGTATCCCCAACTTCCACAATTAGCTTACATATGCATAAGAAGTAACTAAACTATAGAGGGAAACAAAATGCATATTCACAAAGCAATATAGCTTAACTAAAGCAGAAAAATACTGCCATAAAGTTGGGGATTGACAACATAAAGAACAGATTAATAATAAGCTTTATGTAATAGCTAGCCATCAAGACAATGTGAAAGGTTTATGCAATCTCAAGTTCAAACAAAGTAGATAATAAAGTGACATGAGTTGCTTCAGAAGCTCAGCGAGACTTACCATGTATCCTGTACAGCTCGACTGTTACCCTCAATTTCAGCTGACTTTTTCTCAACATAGCCCGACTCCATAAACTTTACAGTTACAGAAAACTAATGGATGTTGAAACTCTGTGAAGAATTTTCAAGTCTTTAGCTTACATTTGCAGGGTCGCAGCAAGACATACACATTACGAACTTCCACCTGGAATGCATCTCTTGTCCTGGCAGATTCTAATTATCTGGACTCCAAAACATTTCCTGAATTGATAAAAGAGGGACTCAAAATTGTCAGTGTTGGTCTATATATAATATTGGTCAGACAATTTGATTCTCACTGCCTTTACTGCCACTAGCAATTTGTTGGTTCAAGTGATTCAGCAACAAGGCAAGTTTCACGAGGACAAGGAATGATGAAGCTCTTGAAGGTCTGCCACTTTATTAGTCACCAACATTAATCAAAAGCATACAAGGAGACTCACAATTACAACAATAGACAACAAAGAATAGAAATTCCGCAGGGGGGGGGGGGGTGCTACAACCAGAGCACACCCCAAGTACTCAAAGAAGGTTGTTCAAAAAACTCTTACACAAATCGAAAATAGGCTAAGTCTGGAAATTCCATTCTAGTAATGAACCTAGATAGGCTTGGTTAAGTATCTGACAGTTTGGTTCCTGCTAAGATAGACAACCATGACGAAAATGAATCTTTTCTAATGATCTGCAAATTTGATTCCATCGAGGCCATAAAGCCCAAGAAGTCTGTTTTATTAGCCACTGTTTCATCAATTTCAATTAATTCGCGCCTGGTTTTCGCCTAGTTCATCACTGTTTGATGCTATTACCCGATGGTCAGCCAGATCCAGGTTGACCATGGAACTCTTTTTAGATTTTACTTCTATAATCCTAATTAGGAACACAATTATACAAACATTAATCAGGATTAACAGAAAAACTATATACAGAGCGACATCCTTTCTTATACTACTAACATACCCATGCTAAATTTTCATTGGTGCTTGCTAGACAACTGAGAAAAAACAAATTTAGATAACTTTCCTGTACACTGTACCCGAGCTTTTGAAGTGATAAATGGTGATAGCAGTCTTTCCTTCACTAAACCCCATTTAGTTTAGACAGTCCAAAGCTTCTCCAATAAGTCATTTCAGTACCTATGCTTAAGATGTAACAACGCGTATAACTAAGATCACATTAAACACTAGAATCAATAGGGTCCAAAAAAACCAAAATGCATCCCATTTCTACTCGACACATGCAAACCAATCCTATTTCTACTCAACACATGCATTACAAATCATCGGATGGCCATCTCTCGTAAAAAAAATAATTAATCACCTGTGTACAAATCCATGGAAGAGAAACATAAAGTTTCTCAAGGTTGATAGCGAAATTTACCAATACTAACACACCCGAAATTTAAGATTACAAGAGACCTATCAGTTGAATTCTTATTCTGCCTAATCAGTCGTATCATCTTCTGACCTCTTCTGAAATTAAGCTCAGGCATGATGCTCTCTAGCTAGCTGTTTCATTGTTCTGACGTTAACTAAAACAAGCTAAGCTAATGATTGTCTTCGAACAACCCTTATTCGAAAAATAAGCTCAGGCACAATGATTTGTACCAAGCTGCTTCATTGCTGGATATTTTCTCTTGCTTTTAGACCACCTAATAGTTAAGTGAATAACAAGCAGCCCCCTATATTTAGCTGAAGTTGAGTTCAGGGTAGCATTCAGAACTATCCATTGTGAAAATAGTATCCTATGTTATGCTCTGTGTCAATCTCTCTCGAGTCCTTGAGTCAAGTAGGCAACGTACGTGACAGCTAACATGATATACCTTTCAACTCTGCCGTTAACTACAACCAAGCTAATTATTTGTCTTCCAAAGGCTAAATTCTGACTAGATACCTATCACATTAGTACCAGATGCAGAGACTGAAAGTTACTGATGAATGATGACAAATTCTAGTGTTCTTTCTTATTCAGATTTCCAATTCTATAATATGAAAGTGAATGTCTTAGAATAACATGTGGGTGTGCAAATTTGGATCCCCCAGATTATCTATCAATTACACTAAGAAGTAAGAGCACAGTCTCCCTCATAAGGATGGGAAAACTCTCATTTCCACGTTTATGCTTCCATATACTTATTCGACCCCAATGTATAAGAACGAAACAAGTAACTAAGATATGCATCACATTCTGAAATTGCAGTCACATCAAGAGGGCAATAAATTGCATATTATCAGAGCAAAATAGCTTAACTACAGCAAGAAAATACTGCCATAAAGTTGAGACTGATAACATAAAAACAGATTAACAATAAGTTTTATGAAATAGCTAACTGTCAAAGATTCAAGATAATGTGAAAAGCTTTATGTGATCTCAAGATATACATGATATGTGTATTACTTAAGAAGCTCAATGAAGATTACCATATATCCAGGGATCTCAACTTGACAGCTGGATTGTCAGCAAATCACGGGCTTGCTGATCATATCAAATGGGTGTCCCGACTTCATAAATCTTATATCTTCTTCTGCTGCTGCTAATCCGCTCAATGAAACAAAGGTGGTCTTGTAACGGATTACTTGTTTGAATGCATAAAAGCTCACAAGTGTTTTCAAGGCCGAAGCTACTGTGTCATATATGCTAAGAGATGTATAACTAAAACATAGAACACCACCACACTTGGTAAAGGCTAATGGTAGACCTTCGAGAGAACTAAACTCTTTGCGCCAACCCAACGGCTCTTGTTCCACCTGCTCTCTCATGTCAGAAACATTTTTCTTCTTTTCCAGTAGCCATATGTCATAACATGTGTTTTTGAGGGTTTCACTATAATATCTGACAGCATAATATAAAACTCCACCCAAAACCCCTACAGTATAATTAGACCACGTAGGGTTTGGTGGCAAATGAGGTGGTGAAAGATATCCAAACTTCTCCACAGCCAAATCCAAGGTGAACAGTTTTCCTCCTTTTACATGAGCCCAGTGCAGCACTCCATTCAGAAAGACACCACATTCAGCATAAAAACGACCTCCTTCATACAAGTGACGACCTTCATAATCCAACCTCCCAACATTTCTCCACCCCTTGCCACTGCCAAGAGTGTATACAAAAGCTTTTGTAAATACAACAACTTCTGGAAACCTCCACTCTTTCCTTACCATCAATTGAACAACTTTATACTCGTTAGTGAAAGGAAGGTAACCAAATCCGCTTGAACAATGATCATAATCGTCTACATGATAATCTCTCTCAAATTTTGGTAACATAACATATTCTTTAGTCACGGGGTTACAAATACAATAATCATGTTCTCCCCGTCCATAAAGACAGACTAAACCGTTAAAAGATCCAAGAATCATATAATCATCAAAATTAAAAGGTGGAAATGGAGGGGTTAAATTGATCCTTCTAATACAACTAGCAGGTGTCTCGTCATGTTTCTCCTTGTATTCAAAATAGTAAAGATCCAGAATATGACTTAAGACAAGAAAGCTTGACTCACCAGCAGAATCAGAAGATTGATTGAGAAGACGAGTTGAATGCAACTGAATGAAGGATGGATGGTGAGAAACCAGATTTTTCCAGGGCTTGCAAACCAATTTGCAATCCAACACGGATTCTGTAGGTAAACGACTAATTATGTCTAGCACAATGTCTGATGGGAGCTGATTGAAATTCCCCATTTACCAACTAGAGTGAATCGTAAGATTTTAGGGTTCTAAGAATTGGGGATTTTTTTATGTGAAGAGCAAAAGTTGAGAGGGTTGGGGATTTTAACTGTGAGAAACGGGAATCCAGAAATGTTGACCCTTTAATACAGAAATTTGAATGACAAAGTTAGGGTTTTCTAGCTTAAATGCACTTACAAGCTTGGAGTCGATCATTTGTGGCCCTGCATTTTCCTTGTGTCGGGCAGTCGAAGGTTTTGAATCTTTGATGCGAATCACATAGGAACTAGGAAGTCAGTGGCGGAATTTGAAACTTGCAAGGCACGGTCCTTGCCAGTTTTTCACACCGGGCTAAACTATGAACATTTTTCTCCAACATGCCTGAGAGCAGTTCCTATGGAATGAACAAATATGTGATTTGTTTATTTTTCTCCCATTACAGACTCAACAAACATGAAAAACTGATGGGCAAACCAACAAATTAAAACTGTCCTCGCTCAACAAACCAACAAACATGAAAAATGTTGGTTTGTTGAGCGAGGACGGTCATTACCCGCACGCGCTTAACTCACTTGGAGCCACTTCTTAAACTTGCATTTCCTTTTACTTCCAATTAAAACTTTCACATATCTTAGAAACAGCAGTTTCAAGTTTTGCATCACTACCGTTTATAGTGGTAAAAATATGACCGTTTTTATTTTTGAAAAATTAGCCGTTGGCGGTTTAAGGTCACCCGCCAGAGGGTTATCTTCGTTCTCCAGGTTTTGGCTAAACCAACAGCGGATTAAGTTCACCTGGGAGATTGGTGGTCAGCGACCCGCTACTTTTCCCATGGTGCAAAATGCACTTTAACCATCTTCCTGACTCAACAGATTTTTGGGTTTGGTGATCCCATAGGAATTGCCCTTAGAAAACCTGCCTAGTTTTAGGACTATGCATATTATTTGAGGCCTACAAGACAAAAAAAAAATTGATGTAAAGTGGATAAGATGATTAAGTGATGTTAATCAAGTTAACCCTGAAATCAACTACCGTTAATTCATTATCAAAACTTGAAAAAATTCTTTAAAAAAAAATTGAAAAAATTAAACCCTGAATCGGTTGATGTTAGTGCAGTAGTAAACCGGTTCTGGATTGAGTTTTTTCAATTGATGAAGAAAACTCAGAATCGGTTTTTGTCAATGTAGACATAAATCGATTGTAAGAAACATAGTTTATAAATGTCAACATAAACCGACTATGCCATATTTCACAAACAAAATATTCATCACATAGTTTAGGAAATTAGTACATTACATATATATGACAATTCGGTATGTGAATTCTTAAATCTCGCACATCAATACATCGTCAATAAATCTCCGAGCACGACGGTACAAAACCATGTATTCCTTGTGGTGAATGAACTTCTTTTCCCCATTACGAATTCTCCATAGGCCGTTGTATCGTTCCAGCTGCAGTAAAATGAATTAAACGTTAGTATGCAAACATTAAACGATGACATGGGTATAAAAGTATCGGATTACTCACTTTCTAACTTAGAGGAGCTTCTTGATGATGGTCGTACACCATTCTTCTAATTTTAACATACTCTCGCATTGCACTTTCTATGTATTGGAATCGAAAACCTAAGTCTCTCCATTTAGGGTTTTTTGGATTCGTGATGCGCTCATAATAGAACTCTTCCACCCTCTTCCAAAACATTGAATATAGTTCGTTAGGACGTTCGTGGAATGAGGTAATGAACAACATCACGAGATGCATATCTTCTTCCAGATCCCATTCCATTTTCTAGGCTCAGTATGTGATGTGCGAGTGGCTCAAAGAGGTTGTCTTGATAAAGATAAAGACTCAACGACTATTTTTTCAGAAATCAATTCACACAATCGGTTTTTATGAATGTCCACATATACCGATTTTGGCCTTGCATAATCATATAAAATCCGCCTCTTCACAATCGATTTTTAATATTGCACATGTAATCCGATTATTGGCAAAAAAAAAAAAAAACAGAAAAAGTGCCACTTTTCCTTATAAGAACTAGTATAACACGCACGCGCGATGCGCCTGCCATTTAAATGTGGGCATTCCAAAACTAATGTACACGAAATCTCGCGACCATGTAACACAGTATCCTCGGCTCCTCGCATTTTCAAAGTCCTTAGATATAGAAAATGAACTTGGTGTAATCTGCCGAAGCTCCATATCTAATTAACCATGCTTAGATTTCAGACCCATAATAAATTAAGTGAGCGTACCAAACCGAGCAGAAAGAGTATGAACCAACTCTATTTGTATGGTATGATGATAACATATGTACTTTCTTTTCCTACTACCATCAGTTGTGTCTGTTTAATGGCCATCTTCATTTTACATTCCAGACCACTCGCTCGATAAGCATTTCAATGTTATTTCATGGTAAGCTTCTCTCCTGCAATCTCCTTGACCAGTTCTATCAATCAACCACATTTAACCCAACATGTTGATATAAGATAAGGTAGGATTGTCATTAAACCCAAAACCGTAACAAACTCCAAATGGGAAACACACCGTAACATTGATATGATGCCATTTCCAAGCCAAAATTTTGACTAAATTAAACAGTATTACTATCTTAGGCATTTATACATAGGGATGCACATGGTTCGGTTCGGTTCGGTTGTTGGACCAAAAATAACCGAAACCGAAGCACTCGGTTTTCAAACATTGGAAACCGATGAAACCATTTAACCTACTCGGTTTCATTCGGTTTTGGACCACTCGGTTTCGGTTTAAAAGCCCCCGGTTTCGATAAACCGGAAATTCTGTCAGTTTTGTGAAACTGACATACAAGTACAACTTTACTAAAGAGAAGTGGTTACAAAATAAAAAAAAATCTACAAATTAACCTGTCAAATTGACTGTTTCAAAGTCAAATGCATCTGAAACTCCAAACAAACAACTTAAAAGGAAAATCTAATGACAAACAAAAAATAAATATCAAGTCCAACAGGCAACAGACATAACTTAAAAGGAAAATTAGTCTCTGGAAACAAAATATCAAGTCCAACAGACGTTTTCCTAAGCAGCTTCTTTTAATTTTTTTCCACAAGCAGACCCGGATATTAGTCCCTGGAAACAAAAATTTATACAAATTAGAGGACCCTTAATTTGTAACACCGCAAACATGTGAATCACTAAATCTTACAGAACATCATCATTATTTGAGTGGGGAGCTTTCAGAAAGTTCATAGAGGAAAAAAAAGAAAGAAAGAACACTATATTGGCATATAAAAGCAATTGTTGATGAACTTACAGTACAATAGAATCCTCTTCATCATCTATGTCAATGTTGATGAACTTAGACTTAGCAAGAGAACCTAAAAAGTCTGGAAGAATACATGAATAAGCGAATAAGTGACAAACAATCAATCAATAAAGTAAATAACAAAACAGAAATATACCTGAGTCAACTTCTTCGGCATCATCAGTACCTAAGGTGTTTGGATCAAGATCAACCGGCGTCCGTAACCAGCTTTTCATGAAAATCAATGCCTCAACTGTCTTAGGCTTCAATGAGCTTCTAAATGGATCAACAACGCGCCTTCCAGTACTAAAGGCAGATTCAGAGGCAACAGAAGAGACCGGTATGGCTAGTATATCTCTTTCCATACATGATAACACTTTAAACCTTGTAGAATTAACCTTCCACCAACCTAAGATATCAAACTGAACACCAGTAGGGATAATCCTTGGTTCACGTTTCTCCTCTAAATATATCTCCAACTCAGATTTCCCCTCAACAACGCCATCCTCCTCATCTTATCTATCTCTATGCTATAAGACTAGCATAGGCAGAATCTTCATCATCAATAACTCCAGAAGTTTGAGTAACGTCATCACTAATACTTGCTATGCTTGAGACATTTTCATCACTTGAGTAGAGACACTTGTATTCTTCGAAAAGATCTTTAAAATCATCTACCACAAAAGTAGATAAGTGAAGACGTAATGACAGACCCGTGATACATAACTTATCAAGAATAAAATTCAAACCTTTTTGTTTCTCACGCGGATCAAGCAAAACAGCAATTAACATGAGATGGTTCATTTTCTCATATTTGAACACCAGTAGGGCTAATCCTTGGTTCACTTTTGTACCAGTTGAACTTGCCTCTCCAGCTGAACTTGCCTCTCCAGCTACACTTGTATCTCCAGCTACACTTGCATCTACAACTGAACTTGTATTAGCTGGAGCTCGAGGTGGCCGTTTATTAGAGGAAACAGAGGCAGTGGGTGTTGATTTAGATCCTCGCATTATCAAACTGCAACTCTGTTCAACAACAAAAAATAAGGTAGTAAATTAGTAATTAACATACAACAAAGAATATTAAATAATTGAAAGAAATTCAGTGACTTTTACTTTACTTTAGGGACTTCTGTTGTACCAAGAGGGGAGCATAAGGCATGATAATGCTTTAGCATGGAGAAAGAAAAATGCTTTCCCAAATACTAAAGATGAAATTTAAGACAACTCCATAGAAAACATGATGACCCCATTCTTTACCAAATCCCTTAACATTATCTGTGTCTTTCTTTCTCTCATCATTCCTCTCTTCCTTTTACTCATAGTAATACAAATAAGAAACAACACAAAGTCCATGACAAGACTACCTAAAGTGAAACCTACCCAAAAAAACATAAAAAGTTGAGATAGCACAGGACCATATTTTTAAAACCAAAAAGAAATAAATATTTCCAAGTTTACAACAACATCATCAATTCATTATCATTCGTGTAAGTTTATAGTAGGCAAGAAGAAGAATCAAACATTGTTCCTTGTAATAATTGATGAAGAAAGAAACAAATTATATATAGGTGTTTGAAAGAAAAACTTGGTAAAGCATACCAGACCAAACCAGGTCTTCCTTAACCTTACATAATCATTTGTGTAGATAGATGGAAGTGATAACATCTAGATTCGTCAAAATCAAAAACCACCAACTGTTTGAAATCATCTTAACTCTTAAGTCATTGAATTAACCAAAACCAAATTTAACAAGGAACATAAACACAGGAAGAAATCTGACTGAAAATCAAAGACAATATAAAGTTAATTCGACAGCATAATAATGAAATCAAAGGCAAATTAACACGCTCTATGCATCGATTTATAGAACAGTCATGTAAAAATTGATTTGAAAAATTAAACAGAGAAGCCCTAAATCCATAGATTCATTCATATTCCTAGCATAATTAAGCAAACAAAAATAAAAGGAAAAGTAGAAAGGTTGAAAAATATCCTTACGAAAAGATTATTAAGGGTACGCTAGTCGCTAGTAGTGGAATCACTGGAATGAACTGCTCTCAGTCTCTGCCTGCTTCTGCCTCTATTTTTCTCTAACCAGCGAAGAAGAAATGGAAAAGAAAGGAAGAAATAAAAAATGTAACTAATACCCGGATAAGAACATAAAACGGATGGCTGGGATAAGTTTGGATTACTTAGGGTAACTGAATCTATGGCTAATATATCACATATTCCTATAGCCGATTCTAATCGGTTAACCGATGGAGTGTCGGTTCGGTTTTATACAACAACCGAAACCGAAACCAGATGTGTCGGTTTTGCGAAACTGACAACCTAAACCTAAACCGTGGGATTCGGTTTCACTTTGGTTCGGTTTATATGTCAGCGGTTTCGGTTCGGTATACGGTTTAGGTTCGGTTTTGTGCAGCCCTATTTATACAAACAATGAACGTTCAAAACCTTCAATTTGATTAGCTCCAAAAAATCTTGTACTACTAAAAAACTACTTCATCTAAAATGGAGTTTAGTAAAATAATCATTTGGTTCTGATAATAAAATTTGTCTTGCCTTATGAATCAATGATCACCGCTATAATGTTTATGTAAAAACTTACAGATCTGATTCGGATGTATGCCCAGTTCTAGAAAATTGGTTGCTGATTTTTCTCTCGAGTTTCCAACTTGATTCGTTCAGAAATATTAAATCTTAATGTTCGTGAATGGATTATTATTTTCCTGTAATTGTGAATCGATTGCTGTAATCGATTGTTGTTCGTACGAAAAGAAAGAGATTAGATGGAGAAGAAATGCTTTGAGCGAGAAAGCAGAGGAAAGATATCTCCTGATCGTAATCTGAATTCGATAACACCCTCAACTACTATTCTTATCTACTAAAATATCAGTGTTTTAGAGTGTTGGTCATATTAAGCGCGGGGTAATTACGTAAAAGAGGGTGGACACGGTCCAAAAACCCCTCTTTTCTTTATATTAGTTAGATATAGAGGAAAGGAATAGGAATACACATGTGTTAGAGCACTGCTCGGTTGAACTCGCAAGTGTTTCTATCTCAATCTTGTTTGTCAATTTTAGTGATCAAAACTACAAGTCTTGATTTCTAGTCTACTTATAGTAATGTCTCGGACTAGGATAGATTGTGTAGTTGAGCATTATACTTCACGGCATTCATCAATTGAAGACGAAGAACTACTAAGGAGAGCTTGTGAAACTTCATCAACAAAAGGTATGTGGAGACTAAAATTTATCTATCACTTGGAAAGTCTATTTCTACTCTCCTTTGAGACAAAATTCGTATTACTATATAGTATTCGATTATACACATTTGAGATTTCGAGCTAAGTTTAACTCACTTATATATTTCTCGAAATATGTGTTGGTAAGCTTTCGCTTCAACCAAGTTCATCTTATATTCTTAACGAAAGTCAAAAGATGATCGTGTCAAAATCTCCGAGTAACATCTTACATGGTTCGTGTGATACAATCATTTGGGGTAGACTTGGAATGTTTCGTTATGATTATTTCAATATTTTGAAAATTGCTTTGATGTTAATAGTGTGTGAAAACGGCTATTGTCATCATCTAAAAAAGTTTCAATGATTGAAATAGAGTTTAGAACTATTGGATTATGAACATAGTATGCATTTTTGTATGTGAGCGATCCATGATCGGAACTATAGTATGCATACCCGTATGCGTACTTGTAGTTGTGGAATTCCGGGTACCAAGTACACATAACGGTACGCGTACTTGTGTAAGGTATAGGTCCGGGAATTTCTATTGGGTTTTGGAAGTGTACTAAGGTATGCGTACCCGTTCGCATACTAGCGAGCCCAAACTCAGACTGGCTACTTAGGTATGCGTACCCGTATGCATACTTGAGTGGTTAAAGTTCTATAATCGGTTGGCTCATGAACTACCACATTTATATATTAAGGAATGCATTCTTTGAAAACCGTGGCATGATGTTCATGAATTGATTTGAGTGAATCAAACCGATTTTTCTTCAATTGTGTTCTTGTATACTTCTATGAGAATATAGCAATTGAACAACTCTTTAACTAGTTTCATTTGAGTCATTTGAACTAGTTGTGGTTAAGATAAATAAGGTTGATATGAGAGTGTTCATATTGCTAACCTCGGTTAACTACTGTTGAGCCAACATGGTGTACAGGTTTAAGTACGGTTAGTCAAACCTAAATGAGGGTACATTTCATTTGTGTAAACAAGCTAAGTTCGATCTAACGGTTGAAAGATATTAGCTTGAGTCTAATCAGGTTTTCATGTAACGGTGAATATTGAATGCTTTGTTACCATGGTAACTTAGATTACAAACCATGATTTAAAAATTATATAAGGGAGAACTCTAGCAAATGGGAAACTTAATCTGCACACCTCCTGTGTGATACTAGTTGTGACCAGAGTTGATTCTCCTTTAACCTTAGGTTTTTCACGAAACACTGTAGGTTAACGACTTAAAGACTTCATTGGGATTGTGAAGCCATACCCAACTATTTTCTCTGTAGTTGCGTGTTCTGATCTTGTCTTGTTTTATCGCATTTAGTATTATCTTCTCTAAGATTTGTTCGAGATTGATTCTCCGATAAGCAAGATAAAAAGTAGTCACAAACATCTTCATCTCATTGTTTGTGATTCCACAATCACTACCATATGATTAAGATTATTGTGAGGTAATTGATAATAGTAGGCTGTTCTTCGGGAATATAAGTATGGTTTATCAATTGGTTCATGTGCACCTTGATTTATCAAAAGAAGGAACAAAAGTCGTAGGTATTTCTGTGGGAGACAGATTTATCTATTCCAATAGACTTTTCTATGTGAGACAGATTTGAATATCAAGTCTTCGACTTTGGGTCATAACAACTCTTGGTTGTGGGTAAAATTAGCTAAGGGAATCAAGTGCGTAAAATTCTGCTGGGGTTCAGAGACGTAAGGAGCGAAACTGTACCTTGATCAGTATGAGATTGATTAGGGCTCAACTACATTCTATTTCGAAGTTCATTGATAGTAGGCTAGTGTATGTAGCGGCTTAATACAGTCTGGTGTTCGAAGATGGACTTGGTCTCGGGGTTTTTATGCATTTGCGGTTTTCCTCGTTAACAAAATTCTAGTGTCCGGGTTATTTCTTTTCCGCGTTATATTTTGTTATATAATAGAAATATCACACTAGAATATTATACAATATGTTGGAAACACCCCGAAGAAAAGTGTTATTGCCACCCAAGAGAAAGTACTAAAGGCACCCGAAGAATTGATAAGGGGCACCTCATTTGCTAAGGGGTACCCCAACTGTTATCTGCACCCAACAGTGGTTAGAGGAACTCCACCTTCTTCACGTTTTAAAGAGAAAAATGGCGGGAAAACATGTCTTCTCCTGCAAAATTTCTGGACCAGATTTTGATGAATTTTGCCGGAGTTTTCTCTCTATTTTGGACTCGGATTAACCTGTTTGGATAAAACAAAAATGGTGATGGGCATTAGTTCGAAGGAGAATGTACTTTTCATGTAAAATTTCTAAAACAGAATAACAAAGAAGATACAGGAGTTTGTGAGATATAAAAGGAAGTTACGTGGGGATTGAGATGAGTTTTTTCACGGGAAATGATTGGATTTGCTTGGAAGAAAAAGACATTTTCAACGTAGATTTCCTAAAACAGTGTGGTGATATGTTCTCGGCTTTTCTTGGGAAATTACGTGTGACAGAGGAAATGTATTACTCTAAAATCTCCACTCATTTAAAATACTAAGTCATATGAGCTCCCACGTTGCACAGTGAGTGTGACACCTCCCTCAAATTAAATAAAATAAAATCTTTGGGCATTAGTAAACCTGGAGAGGACAAGTGGCGAGACTCTATTGGGTGAGACATTAAAAACCGGATTACACTCTGTTTACACCCTATATTTAATTGGCCGTTAATAACGCCGTTAGAGATAACGTAGGTATACAACACTTATGTGAGGATTTACACCTAACTTATCACTCATATTTGGTTTACACCAAATAATTAACTGGACGTTAGGTAGGTAGACAATACTTTCGTGATAACTAATACTGTCACTATGTTTTCTTACGGGAAACAAAAAAAAGAAGAAAACTTCTTCCTCTCTGTGTTCTCTTAATTTCTCTTTAGTTTCCCTTCTGCAACAGAAAACTTCTCTCTCCGAATGAAAAACAAAAACAGCTAGCGAAGAAAATTATTCATCATCTCCGAATCAACTTGATCAATCCTGAATCCAATTTGATTCCAAACTCTAATCTTAATTTGATTTCTGTTCAAATTAGGGTTTGTTGCAGCTGAACTCCAATATTAGTCTATAATATTCAGAGATATTGAACTGGTGTTCGTGGGTAAGAAGAAGTGCTTACTGCTATGGTGAATCTAGATGAATGCATTTTTACTAAGATAACCTCAACTCCAATCTATGACAGATAATGATACATGTTCTTCTCTATTTGGTTAGGGTTTTTTTTTTTTTTTTTTTTTTATCAATACATGTTGTTCGAGATGGGTTTGCTTCCTGTTATGGAAGATTGGGTAAATTCTACCTTATTTTGTTATCGATTTACTTTTATGTTCTTATTGTAAATGCTATCTTAGATTAATTCTTAGGTTTCTTCAATTGTTATAGCATGGATTAAAATGAATTGGTTTGTATTCAAATCCAAAATTTAAGACAAAAACTGAACCTGTTGCAGTGGTTGTTATTGATGAATGAATGTAAATGATATATGATTTATCGTTGTGGGTTGTTGATTGCTGAAAATTGCAGGGAAGAAGAAATTGCAGAGGGTCAAAAGAATATACTAAATTCATCTATGACTACATCAAGTCACGCACACAAGTGTTCGTAAAAATGCAACTTATTTATCCTTTGTAATCCCTAATCTTCTTTGCCTGTGATTTTTATGTATAATTGACCAACTACTTTATTTTGTTTGTTACAGAAATTAATGACATTCAAGGGTTTGTGGTCGCTGTTGGGTGAATGAATTAAACAGGGAACTGAAATTCAAGGAAGAATTGGTTTCTAAAATTGTGTTTGTGTCAAATTTGAAGTTGGAAACAAAGATGAAATACACACGCATCAGTAAAGATGAAATAGGAATTTATGTTCATGGGCTTGTGCTCCTTCTACTTCTTCAGTACTCTCTTTCAGTCCATGTATTACAAGCGTTGTTTCCTCAATCATTGATCGAAAGATAACAATTCAATTGAATTAGGCAACGGACGTACAGTGTACCGGCTACGGATTTGGTATGGCATCATAATGAACCGGAAGGTTTCTTTATCACTCAGAAGTATCATTAATGTACTTGAAGTTTTATTTATACTATTTGTGTTTGGCATGATTGTTGACATAATACCAGAGCTGATCGAAATCAAATATTGGTCTATAAACAGAATATAATTAAGTATATATCTTCACATTTTACCTATGTTCTGCTAGACTATGCTTTTACATAGGAATGTCCAGTAGGTGCTATCACCGGTATGGCTTTTCCCAGCCTAAGATATGTCGCTGAATCTTACCTTTGTTTTATGGGCATGTTGCAGGAAATGAATATAATTATGTACAAGGAAAGTGCAATATACCAGCAGAAGTTGGCATACACTGAATATACATAAAGAAAGGTCAGGTAAAAAATTGGGTAGTGCTACCAATAAATTATTTATCAACCTTTGAGCGCACTAACTCATTCCGTTAATATACATATCAACAGATTAATTAAAATTTGTATCGTAAGTACCTTATGCACTTGAAGGTTGAAAATCTAACTAGCTCAACTATTTTTTGGGCAGTGAAGTTCAGAGAATGGTCTGTCAGACTTTCATGCGTTGAAATTTGCATGCTAGATGAGGTAACATTAAATAAAAAGCATGAATGCAGTATGGCACCAAGGGAAAGGTGATTGTCGTGTTCGATTTGGTATGGGACTGCAAGCAAGCAGATATAGCAAGAAACTATGCATGATAAGTTAACTAAAGTAGGAAAGTTCGGCAACAAACCACTGTCAACTATAGTTCAGGCGTTTATGCATTTAAATGCTCAAATACTGATCTTTAAAGGTTCACTCTTCTAGATTAGTTTTCATTTTGAGGCATTTATTCCAACCTTGGCTCAAGTTTTATAACAATAGAAAACTATCAACATTCCGAGGCATTCATTCCAACCTTGGCTCGAGGATAGCTTTCATTTGGTAATTTTTATCTAACCGTGTTATTGCTATTGCTTATCATTTTCATTAATAATCGTTTATTGTTTTCATTTGTTTGTGGATAACTCCACTCACCTCATCTTCCAATTGAACCTTATTCTTATTATTGCATTTCCTTTTACTCAGAGCCTGCATGTGAATGTCTCCTCTTGACTCTGGCATAATCAAGAATCTACGACACTATTAATGCTAATATAAAGCCATAATTTTCCAGGTGCCATCAGGGATTTTAAATACTACAATTGGAATATTAGGATGTACTTTCTAGAGCATTGCGTGCCAGTTTTCCAACTTCAAAGTTTCTTCTACGAATAGCTGATCTTGGGACATAGTTTTATTTATTAAGCCATGTTACTGTTGTTTTTTCTGGATTCTATTGAATGTTATGCATGTGGCTTATGCCGAAGCTAAGTTGTTTGCCATTTTTTGGTTATTGTTATCTATCTATGACTTGGTGGTGCAGGTGTATAATGTATTGGTTGTTTTACGTTCCATTTGTGTTGGTTTTGATACATGTGTCACCATTTGTAAGGTAATTCCCATTGGTATTGGTTTTCTTTTTTATATTTTTGTTGTTGGATTATGTTTTGAGTTGTAAAGATATTTCAAGTCCTAGATAGGTAATTGGGTACATTATTTATATGTCCCTACTTTTGACACCCAATAAATGTCCTTATACAAAATAAATATGTCCCTACTTTTTTATAACATTATCTATTTAATATTAGATTACCTTAATACCCTCACCCATATAATATTTTTCTTTATTTCAAAAAACAACAAATTTCTTCCTCTACCACTTCACCGCCACCACTAGCACCACCACCACCAACATTCAATTACCATTCCACCACCACCTACCAACCGCCACCACCACTCCTTCACCGCCACCATTACACCACCACTAGTTTGTTTCCGCCGCCACCACAAGTTCGTCGTTGCCGCCACCACCGCCACCTTCGCCGCCACCACCGTCACAGCCACCGCCACTAGTTCAAATATTTTTGTATCAACAACAATAGTTGATCTAAATAAAAATAGAACCAACATTAGAAATTTATCTAGTTTATCCAAGAAAAAAGGATCAACAGTAGAAGTTGATCCAATTTTAGTGGATCAACAATGTAAGTTGATCCATGTAAAATTGGATCAATAACGATAGTTGATCCATGTAAAATGGAGTAAACTTGACGTGTGTCAAACACGCATGATCTGACATGGAGTCAGTTATGCTACCATTGCACCACAAGTTCAACATTGGAACGAATTTACATGATTTAAACTACAAAGCATGAGTTCAAAAGGATCAACAACAGTAGTTGATCCCATATAGATGGATCAACAACCATAGTTGATCCAAAAAATATGGATCAACAACCATAGTTGATCCAATATCACTGCCTGCTTCAACCAAGATAACTACCATATTTCATTACATGTAGCTTTATAAACACCAACAGCTCCAAGACCAGCTTCAAAACCAATCTCGACAACTACAACAACCGGAACCACCATTCTACTACTATTTCCATGACTAATTTCTCATTTGTACCGCTCCACCATTACCGCCACCAACAAATCACACATCTCCAGCTGCACCACCACCACCAAAACAACCACAAACAAAATCCAACACCAATTTCATCATTCCAACCAAAACCACCATAGTTGATCCGATAAAAATTGGGTCAACAATAGGAATTGATCCAAAATATATGGATCAACAACCACAACCATAGTTGATCCAATATCACTGCCTGCTTCAACCTAGATAACCACCATATTTCATTCAGCTACAGGTTTCAATCTCTGTAACAACAACTCATACCAACGCTGCCACCAACAAATCACACATCTATAGCACCACCACCACCACCAAAATAACCACAACCAAAATCCAACACCAATTTCATCATTCCAACCAAAACCACCATAGTTGATCCAATAGACTCCACCATAATTTCAGGGAAATCACCATTACCGACCACTTCCAACAACTGTACCACCACCCACCAAATTTAGAACAAAAAATAATTTTGTATAAACATCAAAAGTAATCTAATTCACTTTAAACCCCTATTACCATTCATTAAGTTAAGTTCATCAAACTATTAAAAACTGAAATATGATAGAAAAGGCAAACCTCAATAAGCAGATCCACGGGCAGGAAAATCATTAGTTAAATCACCCTCAAACATATCAGCGATATCTTCTTCCTTAATCCAGTTGAAATAGAAATAAATCTAAGCTCTGAAATTAGGTTTACATGCATCATTTGTCACTAGATCTATTTTAGTAGCTGAAGCAAGTAGCATATACTTCGTCTTCTCCTTTTAGACCACCAGCTTCTTCGTCTTCTTTTCTCTGTACATCTTCCTCTTTCCTCCGGCTTCTTATCAGATCCTTCTTGTATGTCTCGGATCCGGACTTCGATTCTTCTTCTCTTAATCACTGTCTTCATGTTCTTCTACTTTATGCTTGTTTGGTTTATTGCCGTAGTAATCATTTACTGGTGGAGTGTTCAAGATAGAGATTGAGCTGATGAATAAATTACTCTCCGGAGTAGTTTTAACTGAAGTGAGATGTCTTTGGTGGAATCTCAGTATAGATCTGTACAAATCTTCTTTTTTCTGTGCTTGATGTTAGTACATCTTGAGATCCAGACTAATGTTCGACTCGGAGATGAAGGTCTGATGATTTAGGGAAAGATGTAAGATCGTTCCATATGCATCTTCAAAATACGTGCAATGATAAATCCGGATTTCAAAGTTGAAGTCAGATTTAGATTTAGATGTATTTTGACAAGTATGGACGATATTCCTGGGATGAAGACGTCTGAATCAAGTGTGTCACATGGGAACTTTTACCACTATCACACATTGGTTTAGATCAATGGGAAATGGTGAAGAAGTTGGATCTCGGTCCACACTCAGATAAAATCATCCCATTTCTTTATTAACTCTTCACTTCTTCTTCTTTGGTTTGTCGTCAGGTAATTTTTGTTTCTTGTTGTTGTTGTTGTTTTTATTTTTTGATGACCTAATCATGTATCTTTCAGATGAGTAAATGTTCATGCTTCCCATTGTTGTAGACAAAGATCTTTTAAATCCTTCATTTGTGAATGAAATGTTTTCTTCCGGTGGTGCTCTTGTCCTTGGTTTGACTTGCACTGACTCTGCAGATCGCTGACTCCGGTGGAGAGACATTAACTCATATAACTCGTCGTTCACAAAGGATAAAGCACAATTAGAACATGATTAGACAAAAATAATACCCAAAAGCTTTTGCCTCAGTTGCCTATTTGGTATGTGCGTGGCACAGTATCATCCTAAGGCTTTCCTCATCGGCATTTTTTTTTAATATATTTTTGCAAACAATAATTGTAAAATACTGAAATAATTGATTCGGAAGAGTTTGGCTCAGTTTCCTATCTGGTTGCTCATAACACCATATCCAATCCTAAGCTTTTCATCATTGACAAACTCCCCGTTTTTTTTTTTTGAAAACAAAACCTTAGAAATCTGTTTTTTTTTTTTTTGAAAAAAAATTGAAACTCAATTTTTTTTTTCTTTGCAAACAAAGTTTACAGAATTTAATAACTGCAAAAATACCAAAATTATTGATTTGGAGAGTTTGGCTCAGTTGCCTATCTGGTTGATCATGACACCATATCAAACCTAATCTTTCCATCATTGACAAACTCCTCGTTTTTTTTTTTTTGAAAACAAAACCTTAGAAATCTGTTTTTTTTTTAAAAAATTAAAACTCAATTAAACTCTTTTTTTTTTTTAAACAAGTTGATAAAGTAGAAAGTGCTGACAAACCAGTTGATCTTTTGAGGAGGTGCAGGGATTAGGTATGCTGGAATGTTGCCTTTGATTAGGCATAATACCTCTTGAGTTGGTCTGCATTCGTGGGCCTTGGATGTTCTTCTCCATCTAGGTCCATTAATTGTACTGCCATTCCCTGAAAAATCTTTTTGACAATGAATGGACCTTCCCATTTTGGTTTGAATTTTCCCCTTGGGTCGGTGTGCTTTACTGGACGGATTTCTTTGAGCACAAGATCTCCTTCGTTGAAGTTGCGTGGTCGCACGTGTTTGTTGAAACTGCGTGCAACTCTGTTCTGGTATGCTTGAGAATGGCAGGCTACTGCTAACCTCTTCTCGTCAATAAGATTTAGTTGCTCGACTCTTACTTTTACCCATTCATCTTCAGGTAACTGACTCTCCTTTAGGACTCTTAGAGTTGAAATTTCCACCTTCATAGGATGCATTGAATCCATACCATACGTGAGCGAGAATAGTGTAGCCCCGATTGTGGTGCGAATTGAGGTTATGTATGCCCATAGAGCATATGGTAATTTTTCACTCTAATCTGTATATGTATCTGTCATCATCTTTAGGATCTTAACGAGTGTCTTATTGGCTGATTCTACCGCTCTGTTGGTTTGAGGCTGATACGGTAAGGCTAGATGGTGCTTAATCTTGTACTTTTCAAGCAGTTGTTCGGTTTCTTCACCAATAAAGTTTGATCCATTGTCTGATATTATTTCATGTGGAACTCCATATCTGCAGATGATGTGGTTCCGTATGAAATCGACTGCCGGTTTTCCTTTGAAACTTCTGGTCGAAATGGCTTCCACCCACTTGGTGAAATAGTCAATTGCAACAAAAATATACTTGTGGCCGTTGGAAGATAGATTTATTTTACCTATGAGATCGATTCCCCAGGTGGAAAATGTCCATGGAGACGATAGAGTGTGAAGTTGAGAAGGAGGTACATGCATGAGGTTCCCATGTATCTGACATTGGTGACATCTCAATACAAAGTTACAGCAATCTGACATCATTGTTTTCCAGTAGTATCCCAAACGAGCTATCTTCCTACTCATCATGTGTGCATCCATAAGTGGACCACACTCACCACTGTGTACTCTCTCCAAGATCTTCCTTGCTTCGTGTTCGTTCACGCATCGTAATAAAGTTATGTCTCTTGACACTTTGTAAAGAACATTTACAAATATTGTGTACTGACACGCCACCCTTCGGATATATCTCCTTTATTTTTTTGTTGAATCTTATGGATATGACTGACCTTCGAGGTATCTTTGTATATCAACAAACCAAGAAGCGACGTCTAATTGTTCAGCAGCAACTTGAATGGCACAGCAGAAGGAAGGTTCATCTCTTTGGCCTATTTCGATGGGTTTCACCGTTATTCCTTCGGGGAATGCAAGCCAAGAAGATAAAATAGCATGAGCATTAGCACCATAATTTTTGTTTCTGTAGATGTGGTGGAACTCGGTGTGATCGAATAGTTTTGTGAGATATTCAAGGTATGTATGATATTGGGATAACTGCTCATTAACTTTCCAGTCCTTCTGGATTTGCTTGATGATCAGTAGTGAATCCCCGTACACTATGATACTTTTGAAATCGATTTCAATAGCAGCTTTCATTCCAGCTATGCAGGCTTCATATTCTGCAACATTATTAGAGGATGGAAAACATAGCCTGATAACAATAGGTGTATGGATACCTTATGGAGACTCTAGCAGTGCCCCTACACCCCTTCCTTGTTTGTTGCGGGTTCCATCAAAGTACATCTTCCATGGCCTATCTTCAGGTATATCAGCGTACATCACCCATTCGTCCGGGAACTTAATCTTCAACTCAGTGTTGTCGAGGATAGGTTGTGATGCTATATGATCGACAATTGCTCTTACTTTGACATATTTATGCGTGATGTATGCAATATCAAACTCGGAGAGCAACAGTTGCCATTTTGACATTCTTCCGGACAACACGGGTTTCTCGAACAAGTATTTGATCGGATCCATCCTTGATAGCATCTGAATCTTATGGGACAACATGTAATGTCGAAGACGTTGGGTTTCCTAGACAAGCGCCAAGTAGGTATTTTCTAACATGGTGTATTTTGACTTGTACCTTGAAAGAGTTTTGCTGATGTAGTATATTGCTCTCTCCTTGCCGCTTTCTTCATGATATTGCCCCAACATTGCTCCCATAGAGGTTTCGGTGACCGATAGATATAGAATCAAAGGCACATCAGGGATAAGGGAAACAAGTACCGGTGGATTAGACAGATATTTCTGGATCTTTTCAAAAGCTTCTTGACATTCACGATTCCATACTGTAGGCACGTTCTTACTTAGCAACTTGAATATTGGCTCGCATATAGGAGTGAGTTTATTTATGAACCGACTTATGTATTATAGTCGACCCAAAAATCCTCTGATTTCTTTCTCAGTTCTTGGTGGAGACATCTCGATGATAGCCTTAGCCTTTGATGGGTCGCATTCAATTCCTCTGTTGATGACGATGAAACCTAGCAATTTCCCAGACTTGGCACCGAACAAACACTTGTTGGGGTTAAGCTTAAGTTGAAATTTTCGAAGACGTTGGAATACTTTTCTCAGAACATTTGCATGATCCTTACTATGTGCAAATTTTTTCACCATGTCATCTACATAAATCTCTATCTCCTTGTGCATCATATCATGGAAGATAGTCTTCATGGCTCGTTGGTATGTGGCTCCAGCATTCTTCAATCTGAAAGGCATAACTACGTAACAAAATATTCCTCATGGAGTGATGAATGACGTTTTGATCATAACTTCTTCTGCCATTCTGATTTGATTATATCCGGAGAAACCATTTATGAACGAAAGGCTTCCTTGCGCGGAGGAGTTTTTGACCAAGATATCAATATGCGGCAATGTGAAGTCATCTTTTGGGCTTGCTTTGTTCAAGTTGCGGTAATCAATGTACATCCTCACCTTTCCGTCTTTCTTCGGAACAAGTAAAATGTTAGCCAGGCATTCAGTATAAGTGACTTCTTTGAGAAAACATGCGTTGAGATGCTTCTCCACTTCTTCTTTGACTTTTAAGGTCCACTCTGACCTTAGTCTCCTTAGCTTTTGTTTGACTGGATTTACATGAGGATAGGTCGGAAAACGATGGACCACCAAGTCAGTATCCGACCCGGGCATGTCTTCGTAAGACCAGGAAAAGACGTCCTCGAACTCAGTGAGTAGCTCGATCATCACCTCCATTTCTTCAACGGATAATGCCGTCCCGATCTTCACTTTTTGCGGTTCTTCTTCCGTTCCCAAGTTGATTGTTTCTTCTTCCATGAATTCTGGTTCTTTTTCATGTTTTTCGACGCTGTTTTGGATTTCTTCTGGAATGTCTTTTAGGCAGGTTATCATTTCTTCATCCTCATATTCAAAACTTCTTGCAATGTCATCCTCCAAATCCAAGGAATCATATTGGTTTTCACACTCTAAAATTACACTTTCCACATTTTTTTGCTTTTCATGTTTTTCCGATTTTTTTGGATTTTTTAAATTGAAGGGTGCATAAAACATACAAATATCATCTTCCGGGGCCCAAGAGGATTCTTGAGGTTCATCCTTCGTCATTTTTGGACCCTCATCATCCATTCTTACTAGTTCATCAGAAGAAGTTCCGACGTCCTCTGCTGCTTCATCGGCAATTATCATGAAGACGCTTCTATCAGACGATTGCTCCCTCCTTATGGCGTCAGAAGAAGTTCCAACGTCCCCTGCTGCTTCGTCGGGAATTATCATGTAGACGCTTCTGTCAGATGATTTCTCCCTCCTTCTGGCGTTGGTCCTCCAGAATCTCTCTCTTTGTTCTCCGAGGTAATGTTCTAGGTTTTGATTGATTACCTCTGGTTGAATCTTTGAAAAATACTCAATGAAAGAATTGTTCATTTCTGGCCACGCTGCTTTCCGAATACGGTCATTGGTTGAATACCATACGGACGCACTCCCAGTTAAGCTTTTGCCGAAGTATTTTTTCAAGTCCTCTTCGTGCATCTTCAACGGCTTCATGTACTAAGAGAATGATTTGAGGTGTTTGATGGGGGAGCCTTTACCATTATAGATAGGAAATTTCAACCCTAAGCATGTAATAACCATACATTCCTGGGTTGTTCCTTCAATATCATGGTTGAGCTTGTCGTACTCTCTTCGAGAACTGCCAATTCTTGTCTATCCTCCCCTTCATGTCCGCTAGATTCACCTGCGCCGTTAGTGAGAGATTGATAAAAAAGATGACTTACCCCTTCATAGACGGGTTCCTCGGCTTCTTTTCTTTTGCCGGAAAGAACTTGCTCTTCTGTAGCATTTTCGGGACATTTCGATTTCGGTATTTAAATTGACCCGTACAGGCGTGGTGAATTGATTCTCCAGCTTCACTCTCGTGTCGGATTTCTGCAGTGTAGTTGTGAATTTCCGGGATCATGTTCACAGAGATCTGATGGGACCTTATTTCATTTTCCCCATCATCTCCATGTATAGTAATTAGCTCGTTTCCCATCCAGAATCTGGCTTTCTAGTGAAGGGAAGATGCACCAATTCCATTCTTGTGCATCCATGGACGTCCCAGAAGGAGGTTTAAGCTTGAGGATATGTCCATTGCGAGGAAGGTAGCATAGGTTTTTAATGGACCAACCCATATTTCAATGGTCAGTTCACCAATTCCTGTTTGCTTACCATTGTTAAATGCTTTGACCGTCAAGGCTGATTCGTCAGATTTAGTGATATGGCTCATATCGACTCCCATCTTTTTAGCCGCTTTTAACGTGCATATATTGACGCCAGCACCGTTGTCCATGAAGACGGAAGGTATGATCATATTTTCCCAACCGATAGTAATGTAAAGGCCTTTGTTGTGGTCTTTCCCCTCCGGTGGCAGGTCATCATCTGTGAAAGTGATTGCACCTGGTCTTGCAGTCTTGTTGATTAGGTGCACTAATTCATTTGGAGTGATTCCTCTAGGAACGTGCATCAGGCTTAGTGCTTCTTGTAGATCCTGACAGTGACTAGTCGACGCTTCTAACAATCCCCAAATTGAGATATCCTCTTTTGTTCTTCGGGAATTGCTCAATGAGAAAGTTGTCTTCCTTTATAGCTTCATGTTGATTGCTTGGCCGGATATGAACCGGATTTCCCCTTGCTAGGACACCTGGGTTTTTGTTTCGCAAGTTGACAGTCTTGAACTGTCTTCCTTCCCTTGTTTGATGTTGTACCTCTTCGCATTTTTCCGGTGGGCGTTCTGAGTATACGACTTTATCGCTACCTGCAATGGTGAACAGTGGTTTTTTATCCATCGTACGGATGTTGGTGTCTGGGGCACCTTTTGCCGGTTCCCTTTTTTTCTTAGCAACGACCCTGGAGACTTCGTTTGTTTAGACCTTCTCTTTTGTCGTACGGTCTGACATTATGGATGGTTGACGTGTTTCAGTGTTGTCATCTTCAATGAAGTTGATTTCCTGATTTCCCAAATGCACTGGAAGTGGATTTTGTTGTATATTAGGTTGCTTTGATGCTCCCTCGATGATTATCTTGCCGTCATCCAGTAAATCTTGGATAAGATGTTTCAGGACGAAACATGAATTGGAATCATGCCCCGCACTCTGATGGTATCCGCACATCTTTGAATCATCGTAACCCCGAGGTTTGGGGTTAGGTACAGGCTTAGGATCCCCGAGTTGAATTAATTTTTCCTTAACTAGCACGGGAAGGAAATCACTGAGTTCTCCATCTAGTTTGGAAAATACCCAATTTCTGCTCCATTGTTTTTCGACGTATTACTGTCCTTTGTCCTGGAGAAATGTATAGGTCATTGGTGCTTTCCATGAAGCCTTGATGTAAGTAGGTGTTGTAGTAGTTGGGTTGACATAATTGATTTCCTTCTTCTTTGTCGAGCTTTAACCTACTGTGGATGGGGAAAACGATTTGCTGGTTTTTACGGAATTGAAGGGTCGACTGTGTGGAGACTCCTTGAACCGAGCAAAATGTTGAACCTCACACATATGTACTTCAAGAAGGGAGTGCTTTGAATTCGAGAGATCAATCTATAGTACTCCGGCCTAAACCAAGACAATGGCCGTTCCATAGTAAATTCGGTCACAAGAGAGGATGGGTTGATCTGTAGGAGGGAAGCTAAGAAATGCGTGAGATAAATGGTGATCTGAGATTATAGGTGTGTTGTGATTTTAGTGTGAAAATGCTCTGAATGATTGAATTTTGCCTGATTGAGAGTGATTTCTGTGAGTTCGTGTAGATGAAAGATTGTCTGTATGAACTTTGATGAGAAATTGCTCGTTTAAGCGAAAGTTGCTTGAATCTTCGAATTGTTTGAATCCCTTTCAATGTTGTTTGAATGCCTTTCAATCATAATTCAGAGACGTTTTATAGTACCGGAATTGAAAACACCATTGATCCCATGAAGCGTGACAGTTGCTGGAATCAGAGAGTGGGAAGTGGGAAATCGTGTTAAACCAATTATTCATCGCGCGGAGACTTGGTTAATTCTCCACCCACTACTTTGCTGATTCTTCCAACTGATTGCATGACTTGCTCACATTATCATCGTGGGTAAACACACGTGTCGTAGACCGCCAGACCAAAACCCTAGTTAATATCCCCCCATTGCGACACGATTGAAATCTCGTGATAGTGGAGTCAGTTGCTGAATTTGTGGGACGATGAGTCCATGTAGTGCTGAGTTGAACACGTTTTAGCAAATGTTCCAAAACTCATGAATTAAATGTATGTCTGCTAAGACGAGGTACCATAATCTAAAATGAGCAAACTGTGTTGCTGAATTATCGAATATTGATAGTTGAACCAATATTCTTTGATTCGAGCAAATATTGCTAGTCTAAACGAATATTGCTAATTTAAGTGAATATTTCCGGTTCGAGAAAATATTGCCAGTTTGATGAATTTATTGGTAGCAGGGCCAAATAAAATAATAATTTAATTTCTTGATCTTTGGGTCGAGCAAAATAAATAAAAATGTTAATCATGAAATCAACATAAAATTATCAGAGTGTTTGAATCTGCTCGGAATCACGTTTCTGCAGAACTCTGGATTCAAAACCCTAATTTTACCGAAATGATGATTTATTGCAAGTCAACATGGGACCGGCTACATGGGACTGGCTACATGGGATGACGGGTTCACCATGTAATTCCCAGATGCTCGAATGAGCAGAAATACCAAAGTCTCTTGAGGACCAGTTGGTGATATAATGATTAAATGATGGTTTAATCATTTACCGAAATAATGCTCGTGTGAGCAACGAATAATAAAACCTGGTATTATGAAAACGTGATGGGCCGACCAAGAGGTCATGAGACTGGATCCTGGTGCGTGTGGGACCAGTGGATGGTCGTCTGAGCAAACTTCCAATAGTTTGGAAAGAGTTTGAACCTAATATGAGCAGTTGAGCAAATTAGGTTAAAATCAGTAAAACATGCGGGATCAGCTGTTTTCAAGCCTCAAGGTCACCCTTGGTCGGTCAAGGGAATGTGCCCGTGTCACCACAATGTTCGTGTTTCAGTCCTGAGAATTTTGATATTTTCTGGTGCACGTTTGAGCAACATTTGGAGAAAATATGCAAAATCCATGGTTTTGCTGAAACTGTGAACAACACATGAGATGAGGGAAAATAAATAAAACAAGGAATTACAAGTTGTGGAACCGTACATGGCTAGGGAATGGCCGTCCGGCTGACACGCGGTCCCACATGCTTTTCCCAGTTTCATGTGATTTTATGTATTTTTCTATGATTTTAAGGGAATTTTACATGAAATCAGAGGGATTTATTGAAAACCAAAATATTTTGTTGAAATCAGGGAGTTTTCATGAAATCATGAAACAAAATACCAAATAATAAATAAAACACGTAGGACCGGCTAGGTTGAAACACTAGCTAACGTCCTTTAGTTGAATTGACGTAGAATTCTCATACGGACTCGGATTTTGATGGTCAGCCCCTCCATTCCATATGGAAAAGAATTTTTATCTCCCAACGCGAGAATATTTAGGTTTTAAGCTCATTCGGGAAGTGAAAACAGCCCGAGAATAAAATTTAGGAAGATTTCAAGGGATCGAATTTTATCATGTTTGGTAAAATCATGTGATAAAAATACATGAAATTAGGTAATTTTAGGAAAATTCATGAAATCAAGGAATCTTCATAATTCGAGAAGGAATAATAAAATAATGGGGAAGCGAGGTGTGGACCGGCCACGGCCAGGGCATGACTGGCCGGACGGCGGTCCCATGTCACCTTTTCCTAATTTTATTATTTTTTGATAAAATCATGTGACTTAGGTAAAAAGACATGAAATTAGGTAGTTTTCATGATTTTAGAGAAAATTCATAAGAAATCAGGGAATTTTCATAATTCAAGAGAAATAATAAAATAATGAGGACATGAGGTGTGGGACCGGCCACGGCCACGGCATAACCGGCCGGCCGGTGGTCCCATGTCACCTTTCCCTAATTTTATTATTTTTGATAAAACCATGTGGTTTGGATAATTTCTTTGAAATAAAGAAAATTGCTCGAATGAGAGGATTTTCACGAGATCAGGAAAATAACAAAAATATGTTAAAATATAAAATTGGGCACGGGACTGGTCACGGCATGACTGGCCGGCTGGTTAACCCAGTCCCCTAGTGCTTTTGCTAATATTTTTTATTATTATTATTTTCTTTCCTATTTTGCATAGGTTTCTCGTTCGTTCATGCTGGTCTGTGCATTATTTGCTAATTACACTTGCACCATTTTTTCCAGGGCTTATTCGATACTCAGATGCCTGTTTCGTCGGATATTTATCACTAACCCGTGGCATTCTGCTGGGAAGAACCACGAATTGAAGTGATGAAATATAACAGAGAATCGTAGAATATTGCTGGATATTCAGACGATAGAGAATCGTAGAATATTTCTGGATATTCAGACGATGGTTCGTAGAATATTACTGGATATTCAGACGATGGTTCGTAGAATATTGTTGGATATTCAGACGATGGTTCGTAAAATATTGCTGGATATTCAGACGGTCTCAGATAATTAATTGATGACTCTAAAAGGGCTCCCTGTCTAATAGCATTAATCATCTGAGGGTTTGAGCAATATGAACTTGCTGGAGTGTCATATTTCTTTTTGCATAGCCGGGGAAAACCGGTCGCATCCCGAAGACGTTGTCGCCCAATCTTTCGATTCTATACAATATGAGATGTGTCGTGGTCTCAGCTGGGAGACTGCACATCTGCATCTTCTTTGAGAGACTTTCTCCATCAAAGGGTTATGAGATGTGCCGTGGTCTCAGCTGGGAGACTGCACATCTACATCTTCTCCAAGTTACTTTCTCCATCAGAGGGTTATGAGATGTGCCGTGGTCTCAGCTGGGAGTCTACACATCTACATCTTCTCCGAGAGACTTTATCCATCAGAGGGTTATGAGATGTGCCGTGGTCTCAGCTGGGAAACTGCACATCTGCATCTTCTCTTAGAGACTTTCTCCATCAGAGGTGGCATGAGCTTTCATGCATAGAGACATGAGTCTCGATACTCATCCGTTTGCCAGATCCGGAGTAATTACTTAAATTGCTTAGTATTCATGAGATGTGCCGTGGCCTCAGCTAAGAGACTACACATCTTCATGTACTCTGAGAGACAACCTTCTCAGTCAGAGATTTATGGCATGAGCTTTCATGCTTTAATCGAGAGACATGAGTCTCGATATTCATCTAATTGCCGAATCTGGAGTATAGTTTTACAACTCTACCCTTTGTCGAAAATCCTCCATCTACATTAAGTCCCCTGCTTAGTGAGGAACAGTCATGTTCCTCAGTCAGCATTGAATGGTGATTTTCCAGGCATAAATAGAAATAAGTAATTGAACTTAGTTATAAGATAAGATGTTACTGAATTTCGACTGAATGATCAAACCACGGTTTGAGCGAAAACCCCAGTGGCATAATAGGGTGTCATCCAGTGAACATAAATTTGTGTTGAACCGCTGATTCGATGGTGGAACCTTGGTTGGTTTAGGATTCACGGGCCGGGCCCAAAAAGGAAATCCTTATGGAAATAAAATTAGGTATAAAAGGGAATTAATCCTTTTGTGTTTTTATTTTTTATTTTTGAAACTTACTGATTTCATGAGCTTCTCATGCTTTCATCATGTTGAAATTTTATACATGTGTATATGTTAACGTGAGTTTTGTAGAAAAACCCTTATTTTATTAAACGTATGTTCGTTCAATCGTTAGTTTTGAAAACTAATAATAATCCCTGATTTAGGAGAGATTTTTCTTTGAAAATAGACCTGTGTCCAGTGATAAAATTTTGTTTATGAGCTTTCATGGGAAACAAAATCTTACATTAAGAGGTATGAGCTTTCACAAAACCGAAATAAACCTCGCTTTAGAAAATTCGAGGAAAAATAGATTTTATGCACATAAACTTAAGTCCAGTGATAAAACTTTATGTATGATCTTTCATGAGAATTAGTATTTTATCACAAGAAGTGTAAGCTTTCACAAAACTAGCATAAACCTTCGTTTTTAAAAGAAAATGCTAATACGAAGGAAATAGATTTTTTTTTTAAATAAATATGTAGCCATGACATATTATGGGTATATAACTTGTGTTCAGTGACAAAACCTTATGTATGAGCTTTCATGAGAATTAATATTTTATCACAAGAGGTGTGAGCTTTCACAAAGTGGAATAAACTCTCGTTTCAAAGGTGGATGGTCGTACGAGAGAAAAGTTTTTTTTTTTTTTTTGAAATAGACGTGCGTCTGTTAGTAATAAAATTTTGTTTGTGAGCTTTCATGAAAATTTTATCTTTGAGCTTTCGGAAATCCTTGAAAATATACTCTCGCTTCAAAGACAGATGATCGTGCGAGGGTGCAAAAATATATAGATATATTTTTCAAATTTACGTGAGTTTCACGTTAAATATATATATTTTGTAAAATCAATGTTTTGATTTTGAACAACTGTTGAAAGTAGACAATTTTACATGGTGAAATAATGTCTGTGAGTTTTCAAAATTGTAGAATGGAGGTTTGCCCAATTTTGAAGAACCAGTGAATGTTCACACAGTAAAAGTTTGTGTAGGTTGTTCACAATTTTATGAAAATCAAGTCATGATTTTGAATAATGAATTTTGCTCGTCTTTGCAGGTTTGACGGAACGAGCAAGTTTTTGAAATTTCTGACGCTAATATCACTACAACTAGTGAAATTATAAATAGGTAAGAGTTGGATCGTTACCATTTTTGTAGACGCTGATGTGAGCACCTTTATTCCATGATTCATTGTTCTGTCGAAGCCTGCGCTTGGTATGAATGATGTGCTGAAGTATCCACTTTGCGGGAATGACTGACTCCCATGATGATACTTCCAAAGATGGTGTTTCCAGAGATAACATCTCTACGGAAGAAATTTTAAGAAGTGATACTTCTGGAACCTCTGGGTGATGGTGAGAGATTCTTCATATTTCATTGGCTTTACCATAGGATGATTGTGAAGTGAGATCCTGGATCAATGTAGACTCCACGGAAATGGAAGAAATTCTACGGGAGCGGAGACCCCAGAAGTAAGGACTACATGATGCTAGCAAATGACGTGTAGTCCCCAGCTGTTTCTTTGACGAGTTGTTAGCGCTCCTTGTGTCATGACTTTGCCCATGTAATTAGGATCATGAGACCAAGGTTTGTTATTTCTTTTAGACTTCTGATCCATCGATTGACGGTCTTCAACTTGTTCCCGGGGTAAACAATTCATGAATCCAGCACTAATGAAGAAGTCGATGTAAGTATCCCTTTTCGTGCAGGTGATCGTGGCATCTCCTTGAATAATAATAATTGTCATTGATGAATCCAGGAAGAAAACATTGTAGATAAGCAGCATGTTGATGAATCGTGCTCTTCTTTGGGATATGGGAATATGGAGAATTCCCAAAATCCCCGAATGGAGATAGTGGCGTTGCCGATGGAGATTCCGGCATTGCCAAGCCTTCAAATGATTTAGAAACCTCCCCAGTAAGTATGTCTCCTGTAATCTCTTCATAGAGGTATGAAATTTCTGATTTGTGGATGAATGAATGAGAATCCACGTAAGTATACGAGTAATTTTGCTGAAATACGTCACCAGAAAATTTCGGACTTCAGCCCTTTAGCAAAAACACCGTAGAATCTTTGTTCGAAGTCGGATTTTCGCGATTTGCATATGTATCTTCAAGCCCAGAAAATTTCCAAGCTTTGTCAAAGAATATTCTTGAGTTGTGAGAACGTTTAGGACCTGAAAAAGGCGAAACAATAAATTTCCAGGAGACCTTTAGGACTTTTTCAGATTGTATGTTGTCCAATGTTTTGGCCACATCTCCTTGCTAGTTTCTTCAATTGATTTGAATTTTGGATATGCTGTACAAGACATCCATACAAAGATAATGGTGTATGACCCATCCCCATATTCCTTGTAGATTGCTCCCAGTTCGTCATCTTGTACAGGACAGAGTAAATTCTCTTTAGACGAGCTTGCCGCAAAACATATTTTCATGACTTTCATGCTATTTTCTCATGCCCCGAGTGTATAATGATGAACCCTGATGATGTTGGAATGCTTTTATAATGTATTTTATGATCTCATTTGGTCTCATGTTTAGATTGCTCTAACCTCATGTAATCTTCGTATTAGGTGTCAAATACCGAAGTTGAGGATATTGAAACCAATAAAGATAACTCGAGCTGCCCTGGAGTTATTGATGGAGAGACAACCATCCCTTCACTTCAAGGACATGAGAAGGTCATCACTGAAGTTATGGAAACCTCGATTGTTGCTGCTTCAGTGATAGGAGAAATCGAGCCATCAGTAGAGAAGACTGAAGAAACTGTTGCAGTGGAGCGTCAGTCCCCAGTGTTTTGTTAAACATCTTCTTTTCGTTTTGTTTTATTCTTGCAAGACCTAGATAGAGGCCCCGGGTAGAAAATTGGTGTAAAGATCCAGGTGGTAGAAGCTGGAGGTACCTTGATGAAGAACTTAGCGAAAAGACCTGGCGGAGATCGATCGACTGTGGGGTTATGAACCCGTCTATAAATTTCTGCTTGCATGTTGTATGCTCTGGAAGCTGGAGGAACCTCATACGACATCATAATTTGATGCTTGACCCCAACTTTTGAAGCTAAGATAGTGAGTTATCTTATGAGATAAGAAACACTCAATTTGGAGTTGTAGAGATCAGACAACAAAGCGTGCACATCTGTAATTTGTATTCCCGTACGAAATTTTCATGTTTCGTAGACCTGACGGTAAAGGCCATGTATTTCAGCTCGTATGCCCTATTAATGCGCCCTTTTGTTATGTTGTAGAAGAGACATAGATGAACATCTTTCGTTGAGGAAACATTGTCCTATTCCTCACCCATTGATACGTTTTTGCAAACCCATGGCCTGGAGTATGTTGTATCTCATTTGTAAAGGTGATGAGAACATCTTGTAGAAGACTTTGGATTATGCCCACCGGTCGTGCCAGCTTTGTGAAGACTTTCGTGTGCGCATATTATCAGGTCTTCACATCTTGATATGAATCATTGGTTCTTAGAGAAGTCCGCTTCATGTGTAACACTTCAAAGAATGATTAGTTGATGAAGCCCTGAGAATGTTGCTCCTGAGTTGTTGGTGCTGAAGCCATCAATGATTATGCTCCAGAGATCCTTGTCGATTGCTAATATCATGTACGGTGTTCCTATAAAGATTATTGTTGATGCTGGTACCATGATTGAAGTTTCTCCAACGACCGAAAAGACTAGAACTATGATTATAGATGGGAACCTTGCTCCTTCCTACAGTGAGCCTATGAACTGGCTTTGCAAGTGAGTCGATATTATTGTGGTAGATATCATCAACAGTTTTCATACTCAGGTTGCCCAGTGTATGTTGAAGGAGTTAGTGTCATCCATGTATAGATGATGTCGCATCTGCTTTAGAAGTCTTATCATGGGATAATGAAGACTTATCGATCGTAACTTCGTTACACTTTGATTGCGATGGTGTTGAATCAGTGTGCCATTGTCGATATATTTATGCTGAAGCTAGCTGCGCCGTTGTAGGAGGTGTACTCTTTGATTGGGAGTACAATTTGAAGGCTTCTTAGATGCTTGAGCTTTGAAGCGTATATTCCTTAAGCATCGAATGTCTTAGGGGTTTGATCATTTCGGCACTGGAGTATCTTCTGTTGATTCAACATCCATTTCGTTGCGGTAGTGGTATTCGACACTTGTGCAGACATCAAAGCTTTTTGATTTCATGGAACACATGGACTTGCAGGAGAAATGCCCAAAGTGTTCTTTGCCATGTTTAGACGTCAGTAATGTATGTTTCAGTGCTTGATTTGGAGAAACGTCAGATTCAACCACTTGGTAAAATACTAATGCGGTGAAGCTACCATTCATTACGTCTTGTAGAGTTGCTAGCATAATTAAGTCCCCATGCTAGGATAGCATGTAAGGAAATAAATGACATAGATATGGAATGAGACTTGCCTGAGTGCGAAACCTCCTGATGAATGTCTATGCATCTTTTGCAAGTTCTTGCTTCAACCTCGTCAAGGTTTGAAATTCCTCGAAGTACTCTGACGATGGAGTGTCCGTAAAATATTTTGTATCAGAACTTTCTTCATCGGAGAGATGTGTAACCAAAGGCAATTTGTAAGTACCCATATTTTCAGCATGGATCCACGCTCTTCTGAAGGACATATAATATCCTGGATCTTCCTGATTATGTGAAACTTGGTTTCTGTCCAGGTTGAACTTATGTTCACTTTGATAGTGATGTAGCCATAAGTATTTCCGAGCGCTCCTTCGAGGTCTCTGATTGAGATGGGAGCATGAGTAACTTCTTGTCGAGTGATGCATGTGGATCCGATGGTTTTCAGTGAAATGTTGTTGATGGCGGTATCAGCCTCGATCAACGTTCTTCCAAATTCGTTTCTTCTGAGTTTGACTGTGGTAAGAAGTCCCCATTCGTACATCTCTTGGTCTGTGGCTGGAGGCTTAAGAAGCATTTTCGGAATGGACTTCTTGACACGATGTGGTTCAGTACTGTGGACATGTCTCTCCTTTGTGCCCCCGACAGGCAACACAATTCACATTCGACCAAGGATTGAACTACTTGTTTGATAGGTTGTTCAGATAGTGTAAAGGTTCTGACTGAGAGAGGATTCTTATGTACTCCCTCAGTCCCCAGTTCTTGTGGATATGTGCTTCAAAACTCCGCAGTCGCTTATGGGATGGTTGACGAACCTGTGGAAGCGGCAGCAACGAGTAATTTCCACATCTTCTTCAATTGGTTCTTTCTGGACATATGGAAACTTGATTGCATCATCTTGGACTCATGCATCCAGGAGTTCGATCACCTCTTCATTGGAAAAAGTAAAGTCATGTGCTTCTTGATCAGGAGCTCTTATGCGTTGGTCAGAGGCTTATGCATCTTGCTTATCCTTCATTTGTGCAGGAGCTGAGTTATGCTTGCACGACATCTTGGCTTTCCATTTGCTCCCTTATGTTGTTTGTGGAAGGCTGGAGGTTTTACTTCTTCTTGATCAGACGTCTGCTACCTCGAATATCTCGCGATTATCTAGCCTTTGTAGATCTTGTCCTTTCCAGTAGAGCGGGTGCAGTGGTTGCCGATCTCTTCGCGGCTTCATGAAGCTATGAGAAAGTATAGAATCGAATATTTTCTAGTAAATCTCTATAAACTGGGAGCATTCCGTTGATGCACAAATATACCAGTTGTTGCTCCGTGACATTTGGATCATGACAATCCAGGGCTTGGACTATGAATCTTTTCACATAGTCATTGGGATTTTCACTGACCTTCTGAAACATCCTTCCAAGGTCAGAGAGAGTAACTTGCTCTGACACGAATAAGTACTTCCTGTAGAAGGCGTTAATCATTTCTCCCTAATTGTTGATAGCCCCTGGTGTATGCTCTGCCTTTCAAGGATTTTGAGAATTCCTTGAGACGGACGACATGGTTATGTTCATGTTCTCCCAAAGCTTCGAGGAAACGGGAAACATGTTCTCGAGTGTTGCCAGTTCCATCATACAGAATAAAAGTTAGAGAAATGTAACCTTTGGGAAGAGGGATCCTCTGTGTAGCGACGGGATAAGGAGGTTGGTGACAATGGACATGTGATGTGTTTCCCTTTCTACGGTTCTCCAGAAGACGCTTCAGGTCTTCACGAGTGATGAAGTTTGATGACTCCTTTGTTGATGGATCGCCTGCAGCTTTTCCGGCTTCGTCATCATCCACTGTATGAATTGGAATTACCTCGGGATCAGCAGCGTCTGAGGACTTCTCCTTTTCTTTCCCTTTTTCTTGAGCCTTCTTTGACAGCTTATCTGTGAGAGTCTTCAGATAGTCCAATAATTTATGTTGTGCTGCATCCATGTCCGTCTGATTATTTGTAAGAGTCTCTTGTGTCTTGATGAGATCAGCCATGGTAGGTGGTGGATTTCCTCTGATTTCTTCGGGATGTCGACCGAACAAAGTATGAACTTCCGCGTTGGCGTGAGGAGGAGTGATGTCACCACCATCAGTGTTAGTGGCCGGAACAGTTTCCGAGATATCTTCATTGTTGCTAGTGCTAGCGATATTTGCATTAGGATTTGTGACCGATCCTGACCTAAGACCAACCATCTTGTGAAAATGAAAGATTGCAACCGAGAGATTAATCTCCCACTGTGGTCGCCAATCTGTGGGTGGGGAAAATGATTTGCTGGTTTTTACGGAATTGAAGAGTCGACCGTGTGGAGACTCCTTGAACCGAGCACAATGTTGAACCTCACACAGATGTACTGCAAGAAGGGAGTGATTTGAATTCGAGAGATCAATTTGTAGTACTCCGGCCTAAACCAAGACAATGGCTGTTCCAGAGTAAATTCGGTCACAAGAGAGGATGGGTTGATCTGTAGGAGGGAAGCTGAAAAATTCGTGAGATCAATGGAGATCTAAGACTATAGGTGTATTGTGATTTCAGCGTGAAAATGCTCTGAATGATTGAATTTTGCCTGATTGAGAGTGATTTCTGTGAGTTTGTGTAGACGAAAGATTGTTTGTATGAAGTTTGATGAGAAATTGCTCGTTTAGGCGAAAGTTGCTTGAATCTTCGAATTATTCGAATCCCTTTCAATGTTGTTCAAATGCCTTTCAATCAGAATTCAGAGACGTTTTATAGTGCCGGAATTGAAAACACCATTAATCCCATGAAGCGTGACAGTTGCTGGAATCAGAGAGTGGGAAAGTGGGAAATCGTGTTAAACCAATTACTCATCGCGCGGAGACTTGGTTAATTCTCCACCCACTACTTTGCTGATTCTTCCAACTGAGTGCACGACTTGCTCATATTCTCATCGTGGGTGAACACACGTGCCGTAGACCGCCAGACCAAAACCCTAGTTAATATCCCCCCATTGTGACATGATTGAAATCTCGTGATAGTGGAGTTAGTTGCTGACTTTGTGGGACGATGAGTCCATGTAGTGCTGAGTTGAAACATTTTAGCAAATGTTCCAAAACTCATAAATTAAATGTATGTCCGCTGAGACGAAGTACCATAACCTAAAATGAGCAAACTGTGTTGCTGAATTGTCGAATATTGATAGTTGAACCAATATTCTTTGATTCGAGCAAATATTGCTAGTCTGAACGAATATTGCTAATTTAAGTGAATATTGCCAGTTCGAGAAAATATTGCCAGTTTGATGAATTTATTGGCGAGTGATTTGAATAAAATAATAATGTAATTCTTATTCTTTGGGGTCGAGCAAAATAAATAAAAATGTTAATCATGAAATCAACATAAAATTATCAAAGTGTTTGAATCTGCTCAGAATCAGGTTTCTGCAGAACCCTGGATTCAAAACCCTAATTTCACCGAAATGATGATTTATTGCAAATCAACATAGGACCGGCTACATGGGATGACGGGTTCACCATGTAATTCCCAGATGCTTGAATGAGTAGAAATACCAAAGTCTCTTGAGGACCAGTTGGTGATATAATGATTAAATGCCGGTTTAATCATTTACCGAAATAATGCTCGTGTGAGCAACGAATAATAAAACCTGGTATTATGAAAACATGATGGGCCGACCAAGAGGTCATGAGACTGGCTCCTGGTGCGTGTGGGACCAGTGGATGGTCGTCTGAGCAAACTTCCAATAGTTTGGAAAGAGTTTGAACCTAATATGAGCAGTTGAGCAAATTAGGTTAAAATCAGTAAAACATGCGGGATCAGCTGTTTGCAAGCCTCATGGTAACCCTTGGTCGGTTAATGGGATGTGCCCGTGTCACCACAATGTTCGTGTTTCATTCCTGAGAATTTTAATATTTTCTGGTGCACGTTTGAGGATGATTTTGGAGAAAATATGCAAAATCCATGGTTTTGCTGAAACTGGGAACAACACATGAGATGAGGGAAAATAAATAAAACAAGGAATTACAAGTTGTGGGACCGACCACGGCTAGGGAATGGCCGACCGGCTGACACGCGGTCCCACATGCTTTTCCTAGTTTCATGTAATTTTATGTATTTTTCTATGATTTTAAGGGAATTTTACATGAAATCAGAGGGATTTATTGAAAACTAAAATATTTTGTTGAAATCAGGGAGTTTTCATGAAATCATGAAACGAAATAAAAAATAATAAATAAAACACGTTGGACCGGCTAGGTCGAAACACTAGCAAACGTCCTTTAGTTGAATTGACGTAGAATTATCATACGGACTCGGATTTTGATGGTCCGCCCCTCCATTCCATACGGAAAATAATTTCCTATCTCCCTAGTCGGGAATATTTAGGTTTTAAGCTCGTTCGGGAGGTGAAAACAGCCCGAGAGTAAAATTCAGGAAGATTTCAAGGGATCAGTCCCATGGTATGTTTTCCTAATTTTATCATGTTTGGTAAAATCATGTGATAAGAATACATGAAATTAGGTAATTTTAGGAAAATTCATGAAATCAAGGAATCTTCATAATTTGAGAAGGAATAATAAAATAATGGGGAAGTGAGGTGTGGACCGGCCGGCGGTCCCATGTCACCTTTTCCTAATTTTATTATTTTTTGATAAAATCATGTGACTTAGGTAAAAAGACATGAAGTTAGGTAGTTTTCATGATTTTATAGAAAATTCATAAGAAATCAGGGAATTTTCATAATTCAAGAGAAATAATAAAATAATGAGGACATGAGGTGTGGGATCGGCCACGGCCAGGGCATGACCGGCCGGCCGGCGGTCCCATGTCACCTTTCCCTAATTTTATTATTTTTGATAAAACCATGTGGTTTGGATAATTTCTTTGAAATAAATAAAATTGCTTGAATGAGAGGATTTTCACGAGATCAGGAAAATAGCAAAAATATGATAAAATATAAATTGGGCACGGGACTGGTCACGACATGACTGGTCGGCTGGTGAACCCAGTCCCCTGATGCTTTTGCTAATATTTTATTATTATTATTTTCTTTCCTATTTTGCATAGGTTTCTCGTTCGTTCATGCTAGTATGTGCATTATTTGCTAATTACACTTGCACCATTTTTGTCAGGGCTTATTCGATACTCAGATGCCTGTTTCGTCGGATATTTATCATTAACCCGTGGCATTCTGCTGGGAAGAACCACGAATTGAAGTGACGAAATATAACAGAGAATCGTAGAATATTGCTGGATATTCAGACGATAAAGAATCGTAGAATATTGCTGGATATTCAGACGATGGTTCGTAGAATATTGCTGGATATTCAGAAGATTTCAGATAATTAATTGATGACTCTAAAAGGGCTCACTGTCTAAGAGCATTAATCATCTGAGGGTTTGAGCAATATGAACTTGCTGGAGTGTCATATTCCTTTTTGCATAGTCGGGGAAAACCGGTCGCATCCCGAAGACGTTGTCGCCCAATCTTTCGAATCTATACAATATGAGATGTTCAGTGGTCTCAGCTGGGAGACTGCACATCTGCATATTCTTTGAGAGACTTTCTCCATCAAAGGGTTATGAGATATGCCGTGGTCTCAGCTGGGAGACTGCACATCTACATCTTCTCTGAGAGACTTTCTCCATCAGAGGGTTATGAGATGTGCCGTGGTCTCAGCTGGGAGACTGCAAATCTATATCTTCTCCGAGAGACTTTCTCCATCAGAGGGTTATGAGATGTTCCGTGGTCTCAGTTGGGAAACTTCACATCTGCATCTTCTCTGAGAGACTTTCTCCATCAGAGGTGGCATGAGCTTTCATGCATAGAGACATGAGTCTCGATACTCATCCGTTTGCCGGATCCGGAGTAATTACTTAAATTGCTCAGTATTCATGAGATGTGCCGTGGCCTCAGCTAAGATACTACACATCTTCATGTACTCTGAGAGACAGCCTTCTCAGTCAAAGATTTATGGCATGAGCTTTCATGCTTTAATCGAGAGACGTGAGTCTCGATATTCAGCTAATTGCCGAATCTGGAGTATAGTTTTACAACTCTACCCTTTGTCGAAAATCTGTCATCTACACCTATATTGAATATGGAGTATACACCATCCCTCATTGCGTCCTCAATGCTTGCTCCTTTCCTTCGAAAATCAGAAAGATTTTCAAGCGCAGACATGCTGACGAATACCATGTAATACATTGAGAGATTTTTCATTAGCATCTTTAGTTGCGCCTCTTCTGATGGCCGTTCGAACATTTCGAACACTTTATTGTCCCACCGACTCATCCAGTCGATGAAACCTTCTTGTGCCCCTTGTCGAAGAGACTCAAGATGGCGTAGGGCCATAGAGTGATCTGTATTTTTTGCAAAATGTTCGACAAATGAATTAATCATAACTGGCCATGTTGAGATTTTTGATTTCTCTACATGTTGGTACCATTCAAGGGCTAACCCAATCAATCTTTGGTGAAACAAGTTTAGCAGACAGTCGTCGGTTATCCCTTGAGGCTTTAGGTATTTGAGATATATCTTAATGTGAGACCCCGGGGGTCCCCGACCATTATATTTTTCCATTTTTGGAAACTTGAAACCTTCCGGAAAGTATCTTGTCGGTGGAGTGTACCATATTTCACCATCCACGCCAGTGTTTTCCTCAATTATGGACAACCTCTTCATTACGTGTTCTTTGAAAAGTTCGAATTCCAAGTTCTCTTTGTTTGGTGTTGCGATTTCGCCATCGTCGCCTGTATTTTCAGATTCCCCATTTTTGTTTTTCTCTTTTGGTGGAGGGTCGTCTTTGGGTCCAGAACCACTTGATCATGGATGATAATCCGAGCCTTTTCCGTTGTTCATGTTGTTTCTGGCGTCATCTTGTAGCTTCTTAAAGAAATTGGCGAGTTTTTCTTCAATGATTTTTTCTATCTTTGAGGTGAGGATGTCAGGATTGCCGGTTGTATCCATCTTGACCAGTCTGCCTCCCTTTTTCCGATGCCAGCTACGAGTGTAAGCTCCCCTTCGCGTTATGGTTGCTTACGCTTGGATGAGTACCTTTAATCACAAAATCTTAGATGTGAATATTAGTACATAATAAAGAAAAGATTATAAAATTTCCCATTAATCATTTTTCAAGTCTAATCTCTTATTTATTCCCTGGTGAAGTCGCCACTGTAGAAATCGAGGCCTGACATGGGTCAAGAGACAGACATTTCTGATCTCTAATTATTATGGGGGTGAAGTCTATATGCTCATCCGTTTGTGGATGTTTACCGCACAAGGTCTGATAGAGATAATTTCTTACTAGTTCATTAGTAAGAGATCTAACTCTGCAAGGAGGAAGAGATGTTTTGAAGTCGCCACCTGACTAAAGGGAGTCAGGACTCTTTAACTAGTTTGAATTCTTTTAGGGAAAACAAAACCTAGTTATGACTTTCATGTTTATGGTCTGCTATCAGAGAATTCGGGTAAGGAGATTCTAGTATGGGATGGGAAGGTGTTAGGCACCCATCAGCCGTCCAATCATATGATTGGCCTATACTTCAAGATTAAATGGGAATAATATTTATAACTTTTCTTTAAAATGTTTTGTATGTACTTATGACTCTTAGATTAATATATATATATATATATATATATATAGCTGGAAAAACAACTCATGATTATTCAACGGTATCAGGATCCTAGATCAATTCCTAGCATGTTGAGAATATTAATAGGCTAAATCTAAAGTTGCAATTTATTGATGTGAATAGTTTAAATTTGAACTAGACATCCATGGGTGATGACAAGAAATTTGGAAGCTGTCACGGATTACCGATTGAAGGCTTATTGAATTTTTGGAGTAATAACCGATAACATGCAACTTAACCGGTAATTAGATAAGTTATTTGCATATTATACATATGTGGGTCGTGATATGAGAGGGGAAACCAACCCACGGTATGAATTAATTAGATCATACTAGGAAATATATCATTATAAATAAATTATATAGAAATTGACATGGACAATCAGAATGTGAAAGGGGAAATCCACTCTATACTCACAATTTTGATTTATCCACGAAAATAAATTTGATCGATATACCTTAGACGGGGTATTTGCTTCAAAGATTCTATACTCTTCCTCTTTTGTTTTTGGTTAAGTATGCTGAAAGTAGTTAAAGTACTAGCAATTTAATGCTAATCTTTTAAAAACTTAAAGACAATACTTGATTTAATATTTCTATTTTTTGGGTTTTCTCGAAATGAACTATGAATACATAAGACAATAATAACTATTATGTAGGAAGGAAATTTGGTTACTCTTTGATTAAATGAAAAAATACATGAATATTAGGAACATGTGAGAATAAATAAATTGAGAGACAATAATTCTTCTTGGTTTGGGTGGAAACCTAGATTTTTAATTGTGTTTGCATGAGGAGAATAAGAATAGCTTCTTTGGTGTAATTGGTTGTGATTCTTTGTTGTAGAGTCAGATTTTTTTGGTGTTGTGTAACTCTCTTGGTTTTTTCTTGTTTTGCAACTCCCTTGGGATTTCTTTTTTTGGTGTGTTTCCTTGGTTGAAAGGCATGCCTTATATAGTTGAAGAGAGGTAGGGAGTGGGTGGAGGAAATGATGAAATGGTGAAAGGAATAGTATGGGATAAAGGATATTGGAATTTTTCTTTTCCTCTGTTCCTTTTCCTTTCCCTTTGTTTTAATTTTTTTTTTCTTGAAGGGAATCCAACTGATGGAATATGGGGTAAATTGAGGAGAGATGGGTGGAATATGGGGAAATTGAAGAGATATGGATGCATGTATGTGTTTAAAGTTGGGCCATTGGGTAGTGGGATGAGAGAGATTTATTATTTTATAAAAAAGGGTGGTTTTTAGTGGGATTTGCGGAGAATGTTTTTTGATTTCTTTAGGTAGTGGGGGACATGGAAATAAGAAATAATTTATTTTATTTGGTAGTGGAGATGTGAAATGGTGATAATGATGTATATGAGAATTCTTTTCATTTGTGAAAAAGAATAGTGGGGATTTGAGAAGGATTATTTCCCATGGGTTATGGAAATGGGTAATCGGGTAACTGGGTAATGAAATGGGTAATTGGGTAGTGCTTGTGGGCTTGATTGTTTAATGCTTGTGGGCTTGATTGGTAGTGAAATGGGTAGGAGCAGTGTTTGTGGGCTGACTTAAAGGATATGAAAATCCTTAATCGTTCCACAAAGAATTTCTCTTGTATTCGGCTTCGAATGTGTAAGACTGATGTTTCCCCATAGAAGGTGCGAAATTGGGGTGTCAACAATACCCTCAATCAACAATAGACAAAGACTCATAAGGTAGTTTCCATTGCTAAGACTGTCATCTTAGCTCCATGAAAAAAGATACCATGAGTTAGGCTGAAGAAGCTTTTATTGGTAAGCCATTTGCATTATAGAAGTTACTGTAATTTGTGAGCCTGAATAGATAAAAAGCTACAAAAAAGTAAGGAACCCCTTGCCCCGCTTTAGGGAAAAGTACTAAGAAAAACGAAATGTTTATAATAAAAATTAAATACTTAGAATTATATTCGAAGCATACATTGGTACAGGGCGAGGCGAAGCCGAGCCAAGCATGCATTAGGACGAGGCGAAGCGAAGCACTGCAACACTAAATTAACAATCCTAAGTGACGGGCCGGGGCGAAGCCCCATGATACCAAATAAAAATGCATGACGGGGCGAGGCGTAGCCACATCATACCAAAACCAAAAATATGGTTAAAAGTGAAAAAAATAATGACCATAGATGTGTTTTGGGACCGCCCGATGCATAGCACGAGCACAAAATCTAGTTTGATATTATATATTTTTGAGATACTTTGGGAAGTTTTAAACATCCAGAGGCACGTAAAATGGATTCACAGAGATATTCTCGGGACTTGGAAGTAAAGAAAAGAATTTATTTATGGAAGAATAATTGAGAGATTTTGTCGACCTGTTGAGTATATATAGGATGCTACGAGTACCAAAGAGGGGAATCGAGAGTTGGGGGTAGAGCAGAGGCAGAGAATCATGATGCAGGTGGAGTTGCAGCAGTAGCAAAAGAAGAAGAAGAAACTAAAGAACAAAGACGTCCTAAGTTAGTCTCAGAGGCAGTCGTTAATCGACAACAGAAGGACATTGTCGTTGTTTAGTATTATTTGGGAAAGACTTCCAGAAACTATTTTATATATTTTTCAGATGATTCTTTGTAACAGTTAGTCTATAACGCTCACATAGCGTTGCAAACTATCCGTGTTCTATAATTTCTTCAATACAAACACCTTTTGAGCCATGTTTTTTTTCATATTTTGACTGTGTTTTGGGCATGATGAGATAAACCCCAATACTGGGATGATGGAGAAAACCTTATTCACAATTGATTAAGGCTCAACTACATTCCAGTCCAAAGTTTATTGGTAGTAGGCTAGTGTCTGTAGCGGCTTAATATAGTGTGGTGTTCAAAGTTGGACTAGGTCCCAGGGTTTTTTGCATTTGCGGTTTTCCTCGTTAACAAAATTCTGGTATCTATGTTATTTTTTTTCCGCATTATATTTTGTTATATAATATAAATATCACAGGTTGTGCGTTGAATCGATCAATTGGTAAATCCAACCTTTGGTTATTGATTGAAATTGATTGATCCTTGAACATTGGTCTTTGGTACCGTTCAAGTTATTTCTCTTATATTCAATCGGGCTCGTAAATTCCTATTTGTTGATTACTGATTGAATTGAGAGATAGAGATATAAAACTATTTGATATACTTTTCTCTAGATTGAGTCTGATAGTCTAGTTGAATCTCTTGAAAGTATATTGGAGTTTGTCTATTCAGATTGCCGAATGAAATATTGGGTGTGGTTGTTAGACCTCCGCTTTTTCAACATGCATATGGAATGCCCACTCAACCTATTCTAAAGGTTTTCAAAACTCTGGTTTTTTTTCTTTCCAGAATCGGTCTTTAACAATATTCATATAAACCATTTTTGAACACTTTTAAAACCAGTGCATGGAATTCCCAGAATCGGTCTATGTGGTGCACCCCTAAAATCCGATTATGAAATTGTACCCCTATAGAAATGGCATAATCGATTTTTATATAGGTAAATGTAAACCGATTCTGACTAAAAAAATGCCAGAACCTTGCCTTTTTTACATACATATTGTAGTTCGTTCTTTTTCCACTCTTCGGAAAAAAAAAAAATCAAAACAAAGCAGATTCAGTCATTCATAAACTAGAGAACATAACCAAACATGATTCGACAATAAGTTTAAGACATAATTTTTGACTCGGTAATTATCCATAGTCAAAAATATGAGTTTGGAAAACAAATAAACCATTCATTCATCAACATCCCCACCATGACCATGTCCACATCCAGTACCACGACCACCTCGTCCTCATTTAACAGGTCTTTCTTAATTTGCTGAAAAAATGCATATTATTGGGCGCTGCTCAATTCACCTTGAGAGTACATGTTCGGAATGGATTTCCTCCTCTTTTTATTTGTGTTCTCCAACATCGCTTGTCATGTCCCATATCCGTGGGGTTACCTTTTTAATTGGGTGTAGTTAGTAATATAGTATGCATATGGCACGTGTGCCATACCGATTCCCTAACTTATGTATTGAGACTCTCTTTCTGAATCCTTATCGAAATAGAATTTGTCTTTTTGGTTATCTTCTCTGCCTCTTTGAGGTTAGGTTTTTCTCAATCTTACAGTATAGAGCCTGTAAGTGGGCGTTTGATTCTTCTTTGTAGTATAGAGGACTACAAGTGGTATCAGATTAAGTCGATCCTTGGCGTGATTATGGCGGATGGCACCAGATTGAAACAATTAGATGAGTTAAAGAAATTGAGTATATAATTGAGAGATATAGGTGATGAAGTTAAATCATTGAAGTCTGTTAAGGGTGATATGAAATCAATGAAATAGGATATCGATAGTCAATTGCAACTTATTCGTACTGATCAATCTTCGATCGAAAAGAAATTACAATTGTTTATCGATAGATTTGTTGTGTTCCCAGATAACCACCACGAAGGAGAGGCGTATACTGAAGGATCTGATTATTTTGCAGGCAACAAATCACATGGGTACAAAACTTTTCATTCTCATCAAGTTATTCCAAATCATCATCTAGGTGAAGGTAACTTCTCCAATTACATACCTAAGGTTGATTTTCCTCGTTTTGATGGAACTAACCCTAGAGATTGGGTTAGGAAATGCAATAAATATTTCTTCCTCCATCAGATTAATGATGAACAGAAGGTACATATGGATACTCTCTAGTTGGATGGCAAGGCAGGTGTCTGGTTTCAAGACTATCAGACAGGTAAAAGAACTCGTTATTGGGAAGATTTCATTATAGATGTATGTACTAGATTTCAAGAATTGGGTCATGATAATGTTATAGGAGAATTTAACAAACTAAATCAAACTAATACAGTTTTAGAATTTCAAGAACACTTTGAAGAATTAAAAGCCTTGATGTTAGCTAAGAATCCATCTCTGACTGAAGATTATTTCATTCATAGTTTTATTAGTGGCATAAAAGAAGATATATGGATGGTATTTCATGTGTTTACTCCTACTACATTACATCAAGTTATTTTTCTAGCTAGGACACATGAATGTATCATGGATATGGCTATTAAGAATCAACCATCTAATAAGTTTGCTTATCAGGGTAAAACTTAGTCTACTTCCACCAAGGCATCTACTCTAACTCCATTGGTCACTACACCAACTATTACTAGCCCCACTACCAGTCATAAGCTACCACCTGTACAGAAACTTACATAGGCTGAGATGAGAGCAAAACGGGGAAAAGGGATCTACTACAACTGCGATGAATTTTGTACCAAAGGGCATAAATGTAATAAGCAACAATTATACATGATTGTGGATGATGAAGAGTAAGGACTACAATATGGTGATATAGCAGATGGATCTAGTCTAACTATTGTGGAATTTGAGGAAGAGATGGAAATATCAGTCCATGCATTAGCTGGTAACATTTCTCACACGACTATCAATCTTCGAGGACAAGTTAAAACACAAGGGATGACTATTCTGGTGGACAGTGGTAACACCCACAGTTTTCTCAACCCCTTAGCTGCAATAAGGTGTGGTTACACTATCATGCCAACTCATACTTTACAGGTCACTGTAGTAGATGGAAATAAATTGCTGAGTCAAGCCAAATGCTCAGGGTTTACATGGGTTATGCAAGGTCACACATTCTCTCATGACATGCACCTTATTGACTTAGGAGGCTTATGATATGGGTCTCGGGGTAGATTAGATGCGAGAATTGAGCCCAATGTTATTTGATTTCAAGAAGCTGATAATTAAATTTCAGCACAAAGGCAAGGATATAACATTGGAAGGTCATAGGGAGGAGCAAGCTCATGTTTCTATGATGTCAGCCAGAGCATTTAAGAAACTACTTCGCAGTGGAGAACCAGTTTTGTTTGGTCAGTTGTCTTCCATGGAAGATACAGCTACTTCAACTGATGTTGTCTCTCCTATTACTGAAATCTTGGACCAGTTCTCTTCGATATTTCAAATTCCCAATTCATTTCCACCATAGATGGTTCATGATCATCATATTCCCTTGGTGCCAAACTCGGATCCACCAAACCAATGGCCTTACCGAGTCCCACATGTGCAGAAAGCTGTCATTGAGAAACTAGTGCAAGAGATGCTCACAGCTGGGGTAATTCAGCCTAGCCACAATCCGTTCTCTTCCCCGGTGCTATTAGTCAAGAAGAAAGATGGAGATTGGTGTTTTTGCGTGGACTACCACAAGATCAACTCTATAACTGTAATATATAAATACCCCATTCCAATAATTGATGAGTTGTTTGTTGAGATTTATGGCTCTACATATTTTTCTAAGTTAGAACTTCGATCTGGGTATCACCAGATTCGAGTACACCCTGCAGATGTGAAGAAAACGGCTTTCTACACACACCATGGTCACTTTGAATTTCGAGTCATGCCGTTTGGGATGACTAATGCCTCGGCAACCTTTCATTCCCTCATGAACGACATTTTAAAACCTTATTTTAGAAAATTCATTCTTGTTTTCTTCGATGACATACTAGTGTTTGTACCATGAGTAAAATTGCCACATATTGGGCCAAAATGTTACCTGGGCCACTGTTCAGATGTCATACAAGCTACCTAACCAGTTAACCAACGTAGCCCACCAGCCTGCCCAGTATTACATAAATTCAATGACCGGTCAATGGTTAAAGTCAACGGCCGGTCAATGGTCAAATTCAATGACCGATCAATGATCAAAGTTAACGACGGTCAAAGGCAATGGTAAAAGTCAATCATCGGTCAACTTTCGAAGTCAAATTTCCAGTCAGACTTCTAGCCAGTTTTCATCCATATTGCCAACGATGCTGCCAACCATTTCCCGGGCATGTCCCCGGCCATATCCCCCGGGCAGGTTGGTCAGCACTGTCCACATGCGGAATCCTCCATCCATATTGCCCACCCATTATGCGTGTTAGTCAGTCAATCCAGTCTGCCAGCAGAGCGAACTAATACAGGGAGGCATGCATGGAAGTTTCATGCAGAATTAATTCCAGGAGGCTTATAGGGAGATTAATTCCAAGAGGCATGCAGGGAAAGTTAATTCCATTTAAGCTCGAAATTAGGTGTTCAACTGCATAAATAGGGACGCCCTGATAGAAAAAAGCTAAGGCTAGCGGAGATAGAAATATTTCATCGTAAATCCATTGTAATTCTAATATCAATAAAAAATCACACCCCAAGGGGATTCATCCTTGGACATAGGCACATCTTTCCTAACCACGTTAAATTTGTGTGTCTATCATTCTTGATTGTTTCCTGTTATTAACCCTGTTTTGATCATCATCACCAAAATCATCGTGTTTAGTGCCTGGAAATATTTCTGAGTACAAACAACTAGTTTATATCCCTAACTTAGCATCTCACTGTACATATCTTCGTATTACCTTGAATATTCTACAAGAACATTCACTTTTAGCTAAGCGCAGCAAGCGTAGTTTTGGTAAGCAACAACTAGAATATCTAGGTCATCTTATTAGTGGTGAATGAGTTGTATCCAACTATGCTAAGATTTAATGTATGATAACATGGACGAGACCTACAACTCTCAAATTATTACGGGGGTTCTTAGGTTTAACAGGTTATTATCGCAAATTCGTAAAGGATTATGGCCTGATTTTTCAACCCTTTACTGCTTTATTAAAGAAGAATAGTTTATCTTGGTGTCCTACTGCTGAGCTGGCTTTTGAGCATTTGAAGAAGGTGATGACTTCCACCCCAGTCCTAATTTTACCTGACTTCACTAAGGAGTTAGAAATGCAGATGGATGCTAGTGATAGTGGAGTAGGTGCAGTTCTCATGCAACTCAAAAGACATGTTTCTTTTTTCAGCAAGGCTATAGGTCTAAGGTACAAGGTTTTATCTATTTATGAAAAGGAGATGCTAGGTATTGTTTTGGCAGTGAATTACTGGCGTTCCTTCTTACTAGGCACTCATTTTCGAATATTTACAGACCATCAAAGTATAAAATACTTTATGGAACAAAGGCTACACACTTTGTTCCAGCAGAAGTGGCTCACCAAGCTACTCGGGTTTGATTATACACTGCACTACAAAAATGGGACAGACAATACAGTAGCCGATATATTATCCAGGGCATCTTGTTCTTCACTTACTACAATTCAACCAAGATGGATGGAAGAAGTTCAAGATAGTTATACATATGACAAATGGGCCCAAGAGGTGATTCCCAAATTACTACTATCTCCAGTACATCATGATGGCTACACTTACTCGCAAGGCATAATCAGATTGAATGGGAGAATTTACATTGGTTGTAGTGGTGATGTTCGTCATCGAGTCTTAACAGCAGTATATTCGTCGGCTATATGAGGTCATTCTGGTATGCAAAGCTTCTTATCAAAGGGCCAAATTTTATTTTCTGTGGAGTGGTATAAAGAAAATCTCAAATCAAATTTATCCAGGAATGCAACGTATGCCAGCAGAACAAGGTAGAATACACTCCACCAGCAGGTCTTCTCCAGCCCTTGCATATCCCATATCAAGCATGAAAACATTTGAGTATGGACTTTATAACAGGTTTGTTGAAATCACAGGGCAGGGAGGTAATTCTGGTTGTTGTTGATCGATTTACTAAATATAGTCATTTTATAGCACTAAGCCATCCCTATACTACTCAGTCTGTAGCTAGAGTATGTTTCGACAATGTTCTCAAGCTTCATGGGGTCCCACCTACTATTGTTTTTGACAGACATGTAGTGTTTATAAGTGTGTTTTGGTGTGAGCTATTCAAGGTTGTTGGCACTTCTTTACACCAGAGTACGTCTTACCACCCGCCGACTTTCGGTCAGACTGAACGCATCATTGCTTGCTTAGAATCATATTTGAGATGTATGTGCAGTTACATGCCTGTTAAGTGGGCATCTTGGCTGTCGTTGGAAGAATGGTGGTTCAATACCACATACCACACTAGACTCAAACTGACACAATTTTAGGCGTTATACGGATATGATATACCTCAGTTTGGCTTGCACTTGTGTTCTAAAATTTTAAACTCCACTGTCGATGATGATTACTTACATCAGTGCAAGGTATTATCAGAAATGTTACAGCAGAGTCTATTTGAATCTCAGCATCGTCTCAAGCATCAGGCTGACAAGAATCGGGTTGAACGATTATTAAATGTGGGAGATTGGGTTTACTTACGCCTTTATTCGTGTCGCCAAAGCTCAGTTCAACTGCGAAGGAGTCTTAAACTTTCTGAAAGGTTTTTTGTCTCTTATCAGGTACTGAAACGTATTGGGTAGGTATCTTATAAACTCCAATTGCCTCCTAATTCTCGCATTCATCCCATTTTTCATGTATTGCAATAAAAGAAGAAGGTAGGTCAGGGCATTCCCACGCAAACACATTTACCTTCTTTAGACAAAGATGGATTGATGAAAGTTCAACCAGTGGTAGTAGTGGATTCCCGTGTGGTTATCAAAGGTCATCAACGTGTTCTACAAGTTCTTGTGCAATGGTCTCATGCTACTCAGGGCGATCTATGTTGGGAGGATACATCTTTCGTCACAACAAAGTTTCCAAAGTTTATACTTGAGGACAAACATAAGCTGTAGGGGAGGGCATTTGTCATGTCACATATCCGTGGGGTACCCTTTTTACTTGGGTGTAGTTAGTAATATAATACGCATCTGGCACGTGTGCCATACTGATGCCCTAACTTATGTATTGAGACTTTGTTTCTGAATCCTTATCGAAATACAATTTGTTTTTTGGTTATCTTCTCTGCCTCTTTGAGGTTAAGTTTTTCTCAATCTTACTGTGTATAGCCTTTAAGTGGGTGTTTAATTCTTATTTATAGTGTAGAGCACTACATCGATTCCCTAAACTTTGCACCTGCATCTACATCTTCGAGAATGTTTAATTTATCAATCAATTTTTCATTGGACTCAACATATTTTCCTTCCCTAATACATAGCATTACTTGGGTTATCAAATGCCCGATTCGTCTTCTCTGTTTCCATTTTAAACAACAAACATTAAATAAATCATGTTAAAACCATTAAAAAAATCATAACTGAGAAATAATATGCGCCAAGTATTCAAGAGTTATAACTTTGTCCTGTATCTGGGGACTCTCATATACTCGTATCGCTCGAGTATGTGAAACTTTGAGGTACCATGGCACGTAACCCGGAATTTCCTCATCATCTGTTTGTAACGGCCATCCATATCATATTTGTTGTACCTTATCTCTTCCCAATATTTAGATGCTGGTAAAGGTTTATGAACAACCTTAGTATCATGATCAACTGACGGTATTTTAGTCTCATTGATTTTATACTTCTTATGTCCCTATGGGATTTTTTGTACGTATTCGCATTTTCTTGCGACTCTCCTCGGGTTGTACATTATATATCCTCTTGGGTGAAACAAAGGCCCAAAATAACGTTCTTGCTCGGCGCATCCAACCATCTTTCATTTAGCCAAAACTTCCTTGTAAGGGTGAAAGACAACATCTTTGGTCGTCAAGTTGTCCAACTAACATCTCAACTCCAGATACTCCTCATTTTGGGTCTTCGACTTACCGTTGAAGTTGTACTTGTCTCCATAACATTGACTGTCACATTGCTTGTTCACAAAAGCCCTTTTAGCAAAGAAGCACAAATATATCCACACCTGCAGAAAAGACATATTCCCTCCTATTTGGTTCCTTCGAGCTATAAAATCATTTGTCAACTCGTATGCTAGGATGGCAGAGATCCAAAAGTATTCGTGAATCCTTTCAAATGGTTGCAACCACTGAATAAAGTTGGAATTCACACGGGCACCGGAAATGTAGGGGAAGATAACATATCCAAGGATTTATAGGACATATCCATTGCCTGTAGCGAAGATACATTCCTTGGTCACCTTTTTTCCCTGTGCACGAAACAACTTTGTTCCCATGAAGTGTACCTCAAGCCCGCTAGATGGAATACCCTATACTTTGTTTTACCTACTAGCATCTCTAACTTGGTCGTGTCCTTATCCCATTGGAAAACAATCTTGGTGAACTCGTAAATCTTGTCCCTCTCAGTCTCTTGCGCGTAGTTTTTGGGCTAGATTTCAAGAATTGGGTCATGATAATGTTATAGGGGAATTTAACAAACTAAATCAAACTAATAGAATTTTAGAATATCAAGAACACTTTGAAGAATTAAAAGCCTTGATGTTAGCTAAGAATCCATTTCTGACTGAAGATTATTTCATTCATATTTTTATTAGTGGCATAAAAGAAGATATAAGGATGGTAGTTCATGTGTTTACTCCTACTACATTACATCAAGTTATTTTTCTAGCTAGGAAACATGAATGTATCATGGATATGGCTGTTAAGAATCAACCATGGTTTACTAATAAGTTTGCTTATCAGGGTAAAACTCAGTCTACTTCCACCAGGGAATCTACTCTAACTTCATTGGTCACTACACCAACTATTACTAGCCCCACTACTAGTCATAAGCTACCACCTGTACAGAAACTTACATAGGCTGAGATGAGAGCAAAACGGGAGAAAGGGCTCTGCTACAACTGCGATGAATTCTACACTAAAGGGCATAAATGTAATAAGCAATAATTATACATGATTGTGGATGATGAAGAGGAAGGACTACAATATGGTGATATAGCAGATGTATCTAGTCTAACTATTATGGAATTTGAGGAAGATATGGAAATATTAGTCCATGCATTAGCTGGTAACATTTCTCACACGACTATCAAGATTCGAGGATAAGTTAAAACACAAGGGCTGACTATTCTGGTGGACAGTGGTAACACCCACATTTTTCTCAACCCCTCAGCTGCAACAAGGTGTGGTTACACTATCATGCCAACTCATACTTTACAGGTCACTGTAGTAGATGGAAATAAATTGCTGAGTTAAGCCAAATGCTCAGGGTTTACATGGGTTATGCAAGGTCACACATTCTCTCATGACATGCACCTTCTTGACTTAGGCGTCTATGATATGGTTCTCGGGGTAGATTAGATGCGAGAATTGAGCCCAATGTTATTTGATTTCAAGCAGCTGACAATTAAATTTCAGCACAAAGGCAAGGATATAACATTGGAAGGTTACAGGGAGGAGCAAGCTCATATTTCTATGATGTCAGCCAGAGAATTTAAGAAACTGCTTCGTAGTGGAGAAGCAGTTTTATTTGGTCAGTTTTCTTCCATGGAAGATACATCTACTTCAACTGATGTTGTCGCTCCTATTACTGAAGTCTTGGACCAGTTCTCTTCGATATTTCAAATGCCCAATTCACTTCCACCAGAGATGGCTCATGATCATCATATTCCCTTGGTGCCAAACTCGGCTCCGCCAAACCAATGGCCTTACCGAGTCCCACATGTGCAGAAAACTGTCATTGAGAAACTAGTGCAAGAGATGCTTACAGCTGGGTTAATTCAGCCTAGCCACAACCCGTTCTCTTCCCCGGTGCTATTATTCAAGAAGAAAGATGGAGATTGGAGTTTTTGCGTGGACTACCGCAAGCTCAAATCTATAAATGTAATAGATAAGTACCCCATTCCAATAATTGATGAGTTGCTTGCTGAGATTTATGGCTCTACATATTTTTCTAAGTTAGAACTTCGATCTGGGTATCACCAGATTCGAGTACACCCTGCAGATATGAAGAAAACATCTTTCTACACACACCATGGTCACTTTGAATTTCGAGTCATGCCGTTTGGGATGACTAATGCCTCGGAAACCTTTCATTCCCTTATGAACGACATTTTCAAACCTTATTTGAGAAAATTCATTCTTGTTTTCTTCGATGACATACTAGTGTTTGTACCATGAGTAAAATTGCCACATATTGGGCCAGAATGTTACCTGGGCCACTGTTCAGATGTCATCCAAGCTTCCTAACCAGTCAACCAATGTAGCCAACCAGCCTTCCCAGTATTACATAAATTCAATGACCGGTCAATGGTTAAAGTCAACGGACGGTCAATGGTCAAAGTCAATGACCGATCAATGATCAAAGTTAACGACGGTCAAAGGCAATGGTAAAAGTCAATCTACGGTCAAGTTTCAAAGTCAAATTTCCAGTCGCACTTCTAGCCAGTTTTCATCCATATTGCAAGAGATGTTGCCAACCAGTTCTCGGGCATGTCCCCGGCCATATCCCCCGGGCAGGTTGCTCAGCACTGTCCACATGCATAATCCTTCATCCATATTTCCGACCCATTATGCATGTTAGTCAGTCAATCCAGTCTGCCAGCAGAGCGAACTAATGCAGGGAGGCATGCATGGCAGTTTCATGCAGAATTAATTCCAGGAGGCTTGCAGGGAGATTAATTCTAGGAGGCATGCAGGGAAAGTTAATTCCATTTAAGCACGAAATTAGGTGTTAAACTGTATAAATAGGGATGCCCTGATATAGAAAAGCGAAGGCTAGCGGAGACAGAAAAAATCCATCGTAAATCCATTATAATTCTGATATAAATAAAAAATCACACCCCAAGGGGATTCATCCATGGACATAGGCACATCTTTCCGAACCACGTTAAATTTGTGTGTCTGTCATTCTTGATTGTTTCCTGTTATTAACCCTGTTTTGATCATCATCACCAAAATCATCTTGTTTAGTGCCTGGAAATATTTCTAGGTACAAACAACTAGTTTATAGCCCTGACTTAGCATCTCAATGTACACATCTTCGTATTACCTTGAATATTCTACAACAACATTCACTATTAGCTAAGCGCAGCAAGCGTAGTTTTGGTAAGCAACAACTAGAATATCTAGGTCATCTTATTAGTGGTGAATGAGTTGTAGCCAACCCTGCTAAGATTGAATGTATGATAACATGGACGAGACCTACAAATCTCAAAGGATTACTGGGGTTCTTAGGTTTAACAGGTTATTATCGCAAATTCGTAAAGGATTATGGCCTGATTTGTCAACCCTTGACTGTTCTATTAAAGAAGAATAGTTTCTCTTGGTGTCCTACTGCTGAGTTGGTTTTGAACATTTGAAGAAGGTGATGACTTATACCCCAGTCCTAATTTTACCTGACTTCACTAAGGAGTTCGAAGTGCAGATGGATGCTAGTGATAGTGGATTAGGTGCAGTTCTCATGTTACTCAAAAGACATGTTGCTTTTTTCAGCAAGGCTATAGTTCTAAGGTACAAGGTTTTATCTATTTACGAAAAGGAGCTGCTAGGTATTATTTTGGCAGTGAATTACTGGCGTTCCTTCTTACTAGGCACTCATTTTTGAATATTTACAGACCATCAAAGTATAAAATACTTTATGGACCAAAGCCTACACACTTTGTTCCAGAAGAAGTGGCTCACCAAGCTACTCCGGTTTGATTATACACTTCACTACAAAAAGGGGACAGACAACACAGTAGCCGATATATTATCCATGGAATCTTGTTCTTCACTCACTACAACTCAACCGAGATGGATGGAATAAGTTAAAGCTAGTTATACAGATGACAAATGGGCCCAAGAGTTGATTCCCAAATTACTTCTATCTCCAGTACATCCTGATGGCTACACTTACTCGCAAGGCATAATCAGATTGAAGGGGAGAATTTACATTGGCTGTAGTGGTGATGTTCGTCATTGAGTCTTAATAGCAGTACATTTGTCGGCTATATGAGGTCATTCTGGGATGCAAAGCTTCTTATCAAAGGGCCAAATTTTATTTTCTGTGGAGTGGTATGAAAAAAAACTCAAATCAAATTTATCCAGGAATGCAACGTATGCCAGCAGAACAAGGTAGAATACACTCCACCAGAAGGTCTTCTCAAGCCCTTGCCGATCCCAGATCAAGCATGGAAACATTTGATTATGGACTTTATAACAGGTTTGCTGAAATCACAGGGCAAGGAGGTAATTCTGGTTGTTGTTGATCGATTTACTAAATACAGTCATTTTATAGCACTAAGACATCCCTATACTACTCAGTCTGTAGCTAGAGTTTTTATCGACTATGTTCTCAAGCTTCATGGGGTCCCATCAACTATCATTTTTGACAGACATGCAGTGTTTATAAGTGTGTTTTGGTGTGAGCTATTCAAGGTTGTTGGCACTTCTTAACACCAGAGTATGTCTTACCACCCGCAGACTGTCGGTCAGACTGAATGCATCATTGCTTTCTTAGAATCATATTTGAGATGTATGTGCAGTTACAGGCATGTTAAGTGGGCATCTTGGCTGTCGTTAGAAGAATGGTGGTTCAATACCACATAACACACTAGCCTCAAACTGACACCGTCACAGGCGTTATACGGATATGATATACTTTAGTTTAGCTTGCACTCGTGTTCTACAATTTCTAACTCCACTGTCGGTGATTACTTACATCAGCGCAAGGTATTGTCAGAAATGTTACAACAGAGTCTACTTGAAGCTCAACATCGTCTTAAGCAGCAGGCTAACAAGAAGCAGGTTGAACGATTATTCAATGTGGGAGATTGGGTTTACTTACGTCTTCATTCATGTCGCCAAAGCTCAGTTCAACTGCGAAGGAGTCTTAAAATTTCTGAAAGTTTTTTTGTCCTTTATCAGGTACTGCAATGTATTGGGTAGGTATCTTATAAACTCCAATTGCCTCTTAATTCTCGCATTCATCCCATTTTTCATGTATCACAATTAAAGAAGAAGGTAGGTCAGGGCATTCCCCCGCAAACACATTTACCTTCTTTAGACAAAGATGGATTGATGAAAGTTCAACCAGTGGTAGTAGTGGATTCCCATGTGGTTATTAAAGGTCATCAACGTGTTCTACAAGTTCTTGTGCAATGGTATCATGCTACTCATGGCGATCTCTGTTAGGAGGATACATCTTTCGTCAGAGCAAACTTTCCAAAGTTTATATTTGAGGACAAACATAAGCTATAGGGGAGGGAATTTGTCATGTCACATATCCATGGGGTGCCCTTTTTACTTGGGTGTAGTTAGTAATATAGTATGCATCTGGCACGTGTGCCATACTGATGCCCTAACTTATGTATTGAGACTCTCTTTCTGAATCCTTATCGAAATAAAATTTGTTTTTGGTTATCTTCTCTGCCTCTTTGAGGTTAGGTTTTTATCAATCTTACTGTGTAGAGCGTGTAAGTGGGTGTTTAATTCTTATTTATAGTGTAGAGCACTACACCGCTTCCCTAAAATTTGCACTTGCATCTACATCTTCGAGAATGTTTAATTTATCAATCAATTTTTCATTGGACTCAACATATTTCCCTTCCCTAATACATATCATTACTTGGGTTATCAAATGCCCGATTCATCTTCTCTGTATCCATTTTAAACAACAAACATTAAACAAATCATGTTAAAACCATTTAAAAAATCATAACTGAGAAATAATATGCACCAGGTATTCAAGAGTTATATCTTTGTCCTGTATCTGGGGACTCTAATATACTCGTATCGCTCGTGTATGTGAAACTTTGAGGTACCATGGCACGTAACCTGGAATTTCCTCATCATTTGTTTGTAACAACCATCTATATCATATTTGTTGTACCTTATCTCTTCCCAGTATTTAGATGCTGGTAAAGGTTTATAGGTTTATAGTATGCGTGTCGTAACCACAACAAATTAATTAATGTTTCACTACCTAATTAATAAGTAATATAGGGTAGTCAAGATCGATCCCACGAGGAGAAAGAGATTATTAGTTTTAAAATTGTCACAAAAGGGGGGTATTAGTTGTAAAATTTATAAAGCAAAAGAAATAAACAAAGTAATTAAAAGTGTAAGTTGAAATCAATGAGAGAGAATAGATCAAGGAATCCTTCTTCGCTGCAAAACAATGATTAAAGTTATGTTCTTTTCCACTTGTTATTAGTCATAGATTATCACCAACCGTAGGTATAGCAGCTAGATCAGTGCTAACCCCAAAATCCCTTATTTCACCGGATACAGAAGTTCTCTCCTACCGGATTCTATTCACCAAACAACCTAGTAGTAGATCACCCAAGATGTAATTTAGTTAAACGCATTAAGATTCATGAATTTATTAGGTTGATATTAGTAGTTAAACTTTTAGATCAAGGTCCACTTGCTAACGTTGTTTTTACACACAATTTCTCCACGGAATCCCTCCGCAAGGTCTTGTGTTTTCTACTTATGTAAATAGTCAAGAAACGATTACTTATCCCCTAACTTTCACTAGCTTTAGATCAATTAAAAAATCAATTTATTTGGCCACCCAAACGACCTATCAATCAAGCATAGACACTAATATTAGTAAAAACAAACGATAATCATATGAAAAACTTCAAAGTAGAATTGAAACAAAACTCAAACCATATATTAAGAACTAGGAATTCATCCTCAATCAATAAGAAAATTAGCTACTCATAATTTGGAGTTCACACAATAATAATAATTTAAGGAAGAAAGAAAACTTATTGAAAAGATGATGGTTGCTCCTTCCTCCAATCCTTGTGCACTTTAACTCCTTCTCCAAAGTAGATGTGTGTAAAAAGTTGTAGAGAACTCCTTTATTTATAGGCTTCAATACTCTCCATGTCTTTGTAGGAAAAGAATCCTCATTCCAAAAGAACACCACTTTCCCAATTTGAGCCATATTCCAATTCTCCAAAACTTCCAAGTTTTCAACCAATTCCCAATTCTAAGTCTTCACACACATGAGAGAAGTCCACCCAAAATTCTGCATTTTTGGTCACCGTAAAACTGTATTTTGGCCGGAAGTTGGCCGGAATTTGTCGTCGCCGGCCACCTGGAAATTTTGTCCCGGTGACAGAATATTTCGTCAGTCCACCGTTAGGACTAACGGTCAAAGGTCAAACTTAACGGTCAAGCATTCTAAGAGATATGAGGACATAGAGTTTCTGCATGCTAGTAATAAGAAGTTAGAAATACCAAAGAACATATTCTCATTCTTAAATGTTGAGTGAGAAATAACCACACCATAATGAGAGAATGCGTGTTTGAGAAACGATTAATAAGCATTTAGCCTCGACTTCTATCTCACCAAAAGGGTTTTATGATAATTGCAATCAAAAAGACGGCTTTTTTATGGGTCTCACATGTGTGCAGGTAGGAATGAAGAGAGAATTCCTGCAACACGTTGAATGGTGGGAAGAATAACTTCCGAAATTTTGAAAAACCCACATCTTTTAATATTTTGAAAAACCATTTTTCTAACGATCTCTAAGAAAGGAAACCAACCACTTATATCGAGGATGAGATTACTTACTTACCTTCACATCCGATTGCCAATTATGATAACACAACTCTCACGGAATCCAATAGAAACGTCTTCCGCTCCTTGTCTTCGTCTTCTTGGTCTCCGGCTTCAACTATTGGTGATAAACACTTGAACTTCATAAATCCTTGACAATTTGTAACCTTTTTCCTTAACTCCTTGTCGCTTGAAACTTCCTTATAGATTTTCCTTCCCCACGGCTTATTCAAAACAAAACAATAATAGATATTTCTCTTGTCTCATATATATATATTTTTTTTTTCATTTTTTTTTTTTCGAAACAAGAGAAACAAAATACAAAACAAAGTGAAATAAAACAAACCATGCCCGTGTAAAAGTACTTTACCGCTTGATTCTTCACAACTTGTATCGTCTCGAAATCATAAACTTCAATAATTTTCACCTTTTGCTTTTCTTCGCTCTTGTAAATAAGTCTTAATACTTGGATATAGAATTACCTCATTGCATTTTAAGTCTTCAACATGTATGTAAAAATCTGCTCATTGTATGTTGCTTACTTGAATTTGAAATTTGCTCTTTTCTTGTTCCGTTGTTGCTTGCAAACCTTAAACCTTTTCAACTTTCCTTGTAGATTTTGATGTTGATCCCTTGTTGTTGATGATTATGGTGTTTCTATGGACCCGTTGTTGTCGAGAGAGAGAATGGTGCTAACTGCAAATCGAACTACAAGAAGGAGGCTTTCATCCATAGACGTCACCCTCATGATTGACAAAAATTAGCACTCAAGAGATCAAAATAGTGTTGAAAATTGGTGTGAAATTGGGTAGCTCACCATTCTACCCGGAATTAACGTACGGTGACATACACTCAAAAGAAGCTCTTTAGTAAAGGAAGAATTTTTGGTCGGTGCCTCACATGTTATGAAAATGGGTAGTCTCCACTAATGATTGATCAGCAACTCTAATAACGCACTTCTCCCTGCACCAAATTTGCATCACCGGCATGATTAAATCCATTATTTAACACTCTAACAAGCAAGAAATCGAACGTAGTTCCCTAACACTTCCAAGTTCAATTATGTCGGACAGAATTCTCTATGTAATCATACCTAGAAGTATGCTAGTGACTCTAAAATCTCTAAAAGTTGAAAGTTTTATGCAAAAAATTCTCTTTTTTTTTTTTATGTAAAAATATATGCTTAGACACTCCCCCACACTTAAACCTTACATTGTCCTCAATGTAATTGAATCGTCCAAGTAAAGTCAAGGTGGGAAATCCTAACATGATATGGAACAAGAAAAATAAACACACAAAACAAACAAAAAGCAAATAAAAAAAAAAAAAAAGGATAAGAAATACAAAACCGGTGGGTTGCCTCCCACTTAGCGCTTGTTTTAAAGTCGACGGCCCGACATAGCTCTTGCTTCGTATTACTCCTCTAGAGGGAGAAAATCTTCAAATGGAAGTTCATCCATATTCACATAGGCGATGTTCTCATAGTATGGCTTCAATCTATGGCCGTTGATGTTGGAAACCGAGTTGTCTCTAAGACTAGTAATTTCAACTGCACCATAAGGAAAAACATTAGTAACAACATATGGTCCAATCCAACGGGACCTTAATTTTCCAGGAAATAGTTTAAGGCGAGAATGAAATAAAAGGACTTTTTGCCCCACAATAAAACTTTTCCGAGAAATCATCTTGTCATGAAAAAGCTTGGTATTTTCTTTGTAAATCCGGGCACTCTCGTAAGCATCATTACGTATCTCCTCTAGCTCATTTAGTTGCAACTTTCTTTGTTTCCCCGCTTCATCATACTCCATGTTAAATTTCTTTATTGCCCAATAAGCCTTATGTTCAAGTTCAACCGGAAGATGACAAGCTTTGCCATAAACCAACCGATATGGAGACATACCAATCGGTGTTTTGTACGCCGTTCTATATGCCCAAAGTGCATCATTAAGCTTAAAGCTCCAATCTTTCCTTGTTGTGTTCACCGTTTTCTCAAGGATGTACTTGATTTCACGGTTTAAAATTTCGGCTTGTCCACTAGTTTGTGGATGGTAAGGCGTACCAATCTTGTGTGTTATGTTGTACTTCTTGAGGAGAGCGTGGAAAGACTTCTTGAAATGCGAGCCTCCATCGCTTATCACCACTCTTGGTGTGCCGTGCCTAGTGAATATGTTTTCTCTTACAAAATCACAAACAACTTGAGAATCATTAGTTTTGGTGGCTCTAGCCTCCACCCATTTGGAAACATAATCTACGGCAAGAAGTATATAAAAATTTCCATTTGAATTGACAAAAGGGCCCATAAAATCGATTCCCCACACATCAAAAATCTCTACGGCGAGAATTGGTGTGAGTGGCATTTGATTTCGAGCACCTAGATTTCCCGTTCTTTGGCATATATCACATGATTTACAAAAAAACATATGAATCTTCAAACAAGGTGGGCCAATAAAATCCACTTTCAAGAACTTTGAGAGCGGTACGTTTAGAACCAAAATGGCCACCACAAGAAAAAGTATGACAAAAGGAGAGAATATATTGAAATTCGGAGTTAGGTACGCACCTTCGTATTATTTGATCAATGCCATATTTCCATAAGTATGGTTCATCCCACACATATTGCTTGGCTATCTTCTTAAGATTCATCTTTTGGAAGTTAGACATTGTGCTAGGTACCTTCCTTGTCACCAAATAATTCACTATATACGCATACCAAGGTGTTGATTCTTCCAAGGAGAAAAGTTGTTCGTCCGGAAAACGGTCTTGTAATGGAAGTTCTTCGTGAGACATAACAAGTCTACTAAGATGATCCGCAACGGTATTCTCCACACCTTTCTTATCTCGAATTTCTATGTCGAACTCTTGTAGTAATAGGATCCACCGAATTAGTCTTGGCTTAGCTTCTTTCTTCTTTATTAAGTATCTAAGTTCCGCATGATCGGAATACACAATAACCTTTGTACCCACCAAGTATGATCGAAATTTTTCCAATGCAAACACTATAGCCAATAACTCCTTTTCCGTGGTAGAATAGTTGATTTGTGCATCATTGAGGGTCCTAGATGCATAATAGATAACATGGGACAACTTGTCCACTCTTTGACCCAAAACGGCTCCAACCGCATAATCACTAGCATCACACATTAGTTCAAATGGAAGATTCCAATCCGATGACTTGATAATCGGCGCACTTGTCAACATTTCCTTCAATTTGTCAAAAGCATCCTTGCATTCCTTGTTGAAGTCAAAAGGTACCTCCTTTTGTAGTAACTTGCACATCGGCATGGAGATTTTGGAGAAATCCTTGATAAACCGCCTATAAAAACCTGCATGGCCAAGAAAAGAACGAACCTCCCTCACCGAAGTGGGATATTGTAAGTTTCTTATTAAATCTATCTTTGACTTGTCCACTTCGAGCCCTTGAGAGGACACAATGTGACCAAGTACTATGCCATGGTTTACCATAAAATGACATTTCTCCCAATTAAGAACAAGGTTAGTGTCTATGCATCGTTTAAGAACTAGTTCAAGGTTATCTAAACAAATATCAAAAGAATTGCCATAAACACTAAAGTCGTCCATAAATACCTCAATAATGCGCTCCACGTAATCCGAGAATATACTCACCATGCATCTTTGGAAAGTAGCCGGTGCATTTCAAAGACCAAATGGCATCCACCTATACGCAAACGTTCCAAACGGACAAGTAAATGTGGCCTTCTCTTGGTCCTCCGGTACAATAACAAGTTGATTGTATCCCGAATAACCATCCAAGAAACAATAATAAGAATGACCCGCTAACCGCTCCAACATTTGATCAATGAAAGGTAAAGGAAAGTGATCCTTTCGGGTTGCGGAATTAAGCTTTCTATAATCAATGCACACTCTCCAACCGGTTTGAACTCTTGTAGGAACAAGTTCATCATCTTGATTTCGAACAACCGTAACACCGGACTTCTTTGGAACCACTTGCACCGGACTAACCCATTTGCTATCGGAGATTGGGTAAATCACCCCCGCACTTAGTAATTTGAGTATCTCTTTCTTCACAACCTCCATCATGGGAGGATTAAGCCTATGTTGAGCATCACGTACCGGCTTCACGTTCTCTTCCATTAGAATCATATGCATGCATATGGATGGACTAATGCCTTTGATGTCCGCAATTGTCCAACCAATAGCCGTTTTGTGCTCTTTCAAGACTCTAAGCAAACGGTCTTCTTGTACCGATGTGAGGTTCTTTGAAATAATCACCGGAAGCACATCTCCATCTCCCAAAAATGCATACTTCAAATGGTCCGGAAGTGGCTTCAACTCTAGTTTAGGCGCCTTAACAATAGATGGGACAAGTAATTCATCATTCACGGGTAAAGAAATATAGGAAACATTACCCTTAGCTTCTTGTAATGCCGTCAAGGCACCACACGTCTCCACCAATTCCGTGGAAATTTCAACATCCAAGTTAGACACGCCGTGGACGTCCAATTCAATTCTCTTTTGCAACACCACATCAAGTTCGTCCTCTTGATTCAATTCCACCATTTGTTGCGCTAATGAACTAACCACATCAATAGAGTAAACGGAATGCACATCACTTGGGTAGCGCATGGCTTCAAATATGTTGAAGTATATTACTTCCTTGTCGAACTCCATAGTGAGTGTACCCTTGTCAACATAAATCTTCGTCTTTGCGGTCTTCATAAATGGCCTCCCAAGAAGTTGAGAAGTAGACGAACGATTCTCATTGTTGTCCATATCCACCACAAAGAAATCCACCGGAAAAATTAACTCATTCACTTGCACTAGAACGTCTTCTACAAGTCCCTTTGGATAAATGTTAGATTTGTTTGCTAGTTGGATAATAACTCTTGTCTCTTTCAACGGTCCAAGATTCAAGGAGTCATAAATATCGGCCGACATCACATTAATGGAAGCTCCCAAGTCAAGTAAAGCATGTTCAAACCTTTTCTTACCAATAGTAATTGGCACCGTGAAACCACCGGGATCCGTGCACTTTGTAGGCATCTTCTTCAAAAGCATAGCCGACGCACTCTCGCCAACTTTAGTAATTTCATTATCAAGCAACCTATCCTTCTTTATGCATAATTCCTTCATGAACTTTTCATACCTTGGCATTGTACTTATGGCCTCTATGAATGGAATGTTGATTTAGATCTTCTTGAAGATATCCATGAGTGCCTTGTCTTGAGCTTCCTTCTTGGACTTAGCAAAAAGACTAAGAAAAGGTGGTGGAGTAGTGAAAGTAGGAACTGGTTCCTTGGATTGGGTGGTTGGTGTTGAAGTCTCCCTTGGTACGGAATCCTCATTCTATTTGACTACTTCTTCACTAGCTTCTTCATGACGAGTTGGACTCTCCACTTGTCTTCCACTTCTTAAAGTAACCGCACTAACATTCTCTCTTGGATTCACAATTTGTTGTGAAGGAATCTTTGTGGATTCTTGAGCTTTCATTAAGTTCATATCGGTCGCCAATTGTCCCATTTGAGTTTGTAAATCCTTGATTGTTGAATCGGTCTTTTGTTGGGTTTGTTGTAACATAGAAGTGAGACCTTGCATGCTTTGCATTATCACATTCAACTTGTCATTATTCGAAGAATCTTGCTCCTTGACTTGTTGTGGTTGGAATTGTTGTTGTTGATGATGGAAACGTGATTGTTGGAATCCACCTTGTTGCTCATATGGATTAGGAGCCTCCGCTTGCTTGTTTTCATAGCTAAAGTTGGGATGATCCTTCCAACCGGGATTGTAAGTATTTGAGTATGGATCGTACCTTGGCCTTTGATTTGGATATAAATCATTTACTTGTTCGGTTTCATCATCCGGAATAATTACCGCGGCCAACCGTTGCACTACCCTCTCTATGTTGTTCAACCGTTGATCGGATTGTGAAGACGAGTCACTAACTTCATGCACCAACTTAACCATTTAATAACCTCTTGCATAGAATTGTTGCGAGTTTCCCGCCATACTTTCAATCAACTCGGTAGCTTCGGCCACCGTCTTGTTCACTAGTGCACCACCACCGGCGGCATCAAGAAGATATCTATCACTTGTTTGGATACCTTCATAGAATTATTGGATGATCATGGCGTCACTAAATTGATGGTGTGGACAACTTGCCACCAACCTCTTGTACCGATCCCAACATTCATATAATGACTCTCCCACATGTTTCTTTATCCCACAAATTTCTTTGCGAATTTGAGTAGCCTTTGATGCGGGAAAATATCTCTCGAGGAAAAGTTTCTTCATCCCATTCCATGTTGTGATACTTTCGGAAGGCAAATAATATAACCATTCCTTAGCATTGCCCGCTAAAGAGAATGGAAAAGCTTTCAACATTGCTCCATCCGCATTAGTATTCGGTGGAAGCATGGCCGTGAATATGGTGTTGAAGTCCATAAGATGTTTGTTTGGGTCTTCATTCACCATGCCATGAAACTTTGGTAATTCTCTAATCAAACCCGGCTTGATCTCGAAAGTTGAGTTAGTTTGGATACAATCCACACCTGCAGAAAAGCCATATTCCCTCCGATTTGGTTCCTTCGAGCTATAAAAGAATTTGTCAACTCGTGTGCTAGGATGGCAGAGCTCCAAAAGTATTCGTGAATCCTTTCAAATGGTTGCAACCACTGAATAAAGTTGGCATTCACACGGGCACTGGAAATGTCGGGGAAGATAACATATCCAAGGATTTATAGGACATATACATTACCTGTAGGGAAGATAATTCCTTGGTCACCTCTTTTCCCTGTGCACGAAACTTCTTTGTTCCCATGAAGTGTACCTCAAGCCCGCTAGATGGAATACCCTCTACTTTGCGTTACCTACTAGCATATCTAACTTTTTAGTGTCCTTATCCCATTGGAAAACATTCTTGGTGAACTCGTAAATCTTGTCATGCTCAGTCTCTTGCGCGTAGTTTTTGTGCTTCAGGACTTTACCTTCTATGCTTATCCCAGTAATCAACTTCGCATCATTTGGAGTTATCATTATTTCGCCAACCGGAAGATGTAACTTCCCCATAAAGTATGTCGGCGAAGGCGGAAACAAGAGGTCTGTTGTAACCAACAACCAAATTATTGATCGCATCCAACAGCCCCGTAGATTTGACTAGAACGACTACTTCCCCAACTTCTCCCACGGTTGATTCTTTTTTGAAAAGATGAGGGTACCCAAATACACCATAATTTTTTATTTATAAACATATAAGTCCTCTACCGAACATGATCGTCTATGGAGAGAGTCGAGACAATACGACGATTCAGGTATATTCGACCACGCACATGTGAATATAAGAAAGAATTTCAATCATATTAGTGCTTTGAAAATGAATGGTGGTAGCTGTTCTGAGGATAGAAACACTCTTGAAGACATGCTAACATCTCATTTCAAATCCATAATAAGTATACTATTAATCCATTTCAAAATAGTTTTATACTTAACTGCATAGAGACTTGCATCACTAAAGAGGAAAATGACAAGCGTTTAAGTCGTATCACTTTGCAAGAAGTAAGAGATACCATTAAGCAAATGAAATTTTGGACTGCCCCTGGTCCACATGGTTTTCCACCAGGTTTTACTAGAAACATCTGGAGATTGTGGAAACAGTTGTTTGGAATGTTGTTAAGAGCTTTTTCAAATCTAAACATTTACTTAAAGTAATGAACCATAAATTTTTATCTCTTATCCCCAAGGTCAGAAACCTAGCCACCACACCTGACTTTAGACCAATCTCTTTATGCAACACTAGTTATAAAATTATTTTTAAAATCCTTGTCAATAAAATGAAACCACTGCTATATAAAATCATAATCCATATTAGTTAGCATATATATGTTCTAAATAAAAATATTCAGAACAATATAATTATAGCGCATGAGATGGTATATTCTATGAAAAGGGAAGAAGGATAGAGCTGGTATTATAGGATTAAAACTCGATATGTCAAAAGCTTTTAACAGAGACAAGTGGGGTTTTTTTATTAATGTGATTAAAATATTTGGGTTCTCTAACCATTGGTGTGAACTTATCTACCAATGTATCAGTACCACAAATATTTCAGTAATGCTCAATGGATCTCCTTGTCCTTCCTTTAAACCCACTAGAGGTCTAATACAAGAAGACCCATTATCTCCATACCTATTGATATTGTGTATGGAATCATTTTCTAGGTACCTTTTACATGCTGAAGAAACCCACCAAATCCATGGAATAAAAGTCACTAGAGAAGCTCATAGCATCAATCATTTGTTATTTGCTGATGATTACCTAATTTTCACCAAGGCATCCCACAATGAGGCTAATAAACTTTTTTATTTAATCAAAGATTTTATCCTCATCCCGAGACAGATAATAAATTTTGAAGAGTCGACCTGTATTTTTAGTAAAAATGTACACCCAGATTACTGTATGTCTCTTATCAGAGCTTTAAATGTTAGGAAAGTTGAGATGGAGACAAGTATTTGGTATCCCTATTTTTCATGGCAGAACAAGAGTTGAGACTTGTCCTCCTCTTGTTGATCAGTTTGATAAAATATTAGTTAAGTGGAAAGTATTTCATCTTAACCAAGATGGAAGATCCATCTTAGTTAACCATGTATTTAACTCAACTCCAACTTATACCATAAATTATTTCTTGCTTCCTGATACTACTATCCGGAAAATGGACAGGTATCAAAGAGACTTTTGGTGGGGTAAGAACTTCTCTAAAGGTATCTACTTAGGAGAATGCGACAGGGTTTGCACTCACAAAACCCAAGGGCCTAGGTTTTCATACCTTATGAAGATGAACATTGCCCTCCTAACTAAGACATCTTGGAATCTCATTCATTCTTTAAATGAACTCTGGACAATTATACTTAAGTGTGAATAATTTAGTGATTTACATCCTATTCATTATAAAAAAAACTAGTCATCCTTATTGGGTATGGACTAGTATATGCACTGGCATTGAGAATCTCAAAAAACATGTTATTTGGAAGGTTAAAAATAGTCAGCAAGTTGGTGCTTAAGGGACTCTTGGATTCGTAATGCATCTTTACCTTTATGTATCTCTTATCCCAACCCTAACTAATTTGTTACTTAGTTTATAGATCAAAATACCAATAGTTGGAATGTTAGATTGATAGAATCTTTCTTTACGACAGATAATAGCTGGAAAATATTAAGAATTAGAATACCCATCCCTGGTCAAGACAGGCTAATTTGGCCATATACAAAGAATGGATCTCTTACTGTTAAGTATGTATATATGACAATAACTAGTAACACTTATAGATCTGCATCTTTCAATCCTAATATCTCTCTCTAAAAATAACTATGGGTAATTAGTGTTATGCATAACGTTCAGATATTTATTTGGAAATGTTTTGAAAACATCCTCTTATCTAAATGTAAACTTGCATATATTGTACTTCAAATCAGGATACTTATTGCAACATGTATAACGACTGAAAAAAGTGGGGGTATAACAACCACACCCAATAATTCACTTAGAAATCTATATGGACAAACTCCAATATAATTCAAAGAGAATCAACTAGACATTCATACTCAATCAATGGAAATATATCCAAGATTTGTATCTTTGTTTGACAATGTAATCAGAAAATCAAGAAGATATAAATCCACGATCCTGATTATTATGTGAAACAACTTGAATGATACCAAAGACCAAGGTTCAAGTGTCAATCAATATAATCAACAAACAACGGTTGGATTCTCTAATTGATTGAACTACGCACAACCTATGATATTTCAATTATATAAACATATATAATGCGGAAAAGAAATAACACAGACACCAAAAAATTTGTTAACGAGGAAACTTCAAATGCACAAAAACTCGGGGACCTAGTCCAGATTTGTACACCACATCGTATTAAGCTGCTACAGACACTAGCCTACTCCAAGTTAACTTTGGAATGGAATGTATTTGAGCACTAACCTATCTGACACTTATCAAGGTATATTTGTGCTCCTTACATCTCTGAATCCCATCATGAATCTATGTATTTGATTTCCTTTGCTGATCTCACCCACAACTAAGAGTTGTTATGACCCAAATTCGAAGAGTTGATAAACAAATTTGTCTCACACGGAAAAGTCTATTGTATAGATAAATGTGTCTGCCACAGATAAACCTATGAGTTTTGTTTCGTCTTTTGATAAATCAAGGTGAACAAGAACCAATTAATATACCAGACTTATATTCCCAAAGAACATCCTAGAAATATGAACCACCTCACAATAATCTTAATCGTATGGTAGCGAAACAAGATATTGTGGAATCATAAACTTTGAGACGAAGATGTTTGTGATTACTTTTTATCTTTCCTATCGGAGATTAAATCTTGAGAAAATATTTGAGAAGATAATACTCAATCATGATAGAAAACAGTTTGATCAGAACACGCAACTATAGAGAAAATAGTTAGGTCTGGCTTCACAATTCCAATGAAGTCTTTAAGTCGTTAACCTACACGGTTTCGTGAAAAACCTAAGGTTAAAGGAGAATCGACTCTAGTTGCAAGTAGTATCACACATGAGATGTGGGGATTAGGTTTCCCAGTTGCTAGAGTTCTCCTTTATATAGTCTTGAAATCAAGGTTTGCAATCAATGTTACCTTGGTAACAAAGCATTCAATATTCACCGTCAGTTAAAAACATGATTAGACTCAAGATAATATCTTTCAACCGTTAGATAAAACTTATCTTGTTACACACAAATGAAAAGTGACTTCATTTAGATATGAGTAACCGTACCTAAACATGTGCACCTTTGTTGGTTCAACAATAGTTAACCGAGGTTAGCCATATGAACACTTTCATATCAACCTTATTCATCTTAACCATAACTAGTTCAAATGACTCAAATGAAACTAGTTATAGAGTTTTTCGATTGTTTATATTCTCATAGAAGTATACAAGACACAATTGAAAAAAAATTGATTTTGATTCACTCGAATCAAGTCATGAACATTATAGCCATGGTTTGCAAATGATTGCATTCCTTATTATATAAAGGTATTAGTTCATGGACAAACCGATTTTAGAACATTATCCACTCAGGTATGAAAACAGGTATGCATACCTAAATGGCTGGACTAAGTTTAGATTTCGCCAGTACGCGAACTGGTACGCATACCTTCCAAACTCAGCAGAAATTCCCGGATCTGAACCTCACGTCAGAACGTGCGTGTACCGGTATGCGTACAAGGTTCTCGGACTTCACTAAACCAAGAAGTATGCATACGGGTATGCATACCATGGTTCCCGGACTTAGATTACATATATGAAAGTACGCATACTATGCCTATATCCAATTGTTCTAAACTCTCATTTCAACCATTGAAACATTCTCGGATGATGACAATAGATGTCTCATACAAACTATTAGCTTCAAAGCAATTTTCAAGTGATAAAATGATCAATAAGAAACATTCCGAGTCTACATCAAATGACTGTCTCACACAAATCATGTAAAATGTTACCAGGTGATTTTCACATTATCATCTTTTGAATTTCGTCAAGAATATAAGATGAACTTGGTTAAAGCAAAATCTCACCAACACATATTTCGAGAAACATGTAAGAGAGATAAACTCATCTCGAAATATCAAATGTGTATAATTGAAGTCTATATAGATATACGACTTTTTTTCTAAAATAGGAGATAGATTATATATACTTTTGAGTGATAGATGAGTTCAATTCTCCACATGACTTTTGTTGATGAAGTTCCACAAGTTCTCCTTAGTAGTTCTGCGTCTTCATTCAATGAACACCGTGAAGACTAATGCTCAACTACAGTTTCTATCATAATCCAAGACTTAGCTATAAGTAGACTAGAAATCAAGACTTATAGTTTGGCAACTAAACTTGTTAACAAGCCTGAGATAGCAACGCTTGAGAGTTCGGCCGAGCGGTGCTATAACAATATCCCACTTTATCAATTTCAATAAAAAAACTATCAATACATATGGAATACAAAATAGATAAACTTTGTAGCTCTCAATCCAAATGCTTGATTTCTTTCATTCTTCAACATTACTCGAAATCTTCGTCACTTCCAAGTACTCTAGTGATTCTGAATGTGTTCAACTCAGCATCAAAGTTGTTAAAGATCCGTAGCTATAACAATGAGAAAACAATTGCTCTCAATTATTGTTATACATTTTCATAGTATTATTATACAGCATCAAAGTCCAATTGTATCACAACTTTGACAACAATACTATGGTGATATGTATCCTAATGAAATTACCATAGAGATGGAAAAGATAAGAAAACTAGTGGGATCCTAATAAAATTACCATAGAGATACTTCATGACCAAAAGAGAACAACATATCAACTTTGTTTAGATGCAATCATATAGCCGAAACTAAATGCATTCATCAAGGAGTTAATGAAGATATAAGAAAACTCTTATAATATTCCATAGCCGCACTCCCCACAAAGATTTGGAAACTAAGCACAAGTTTAATTAAGAACTCTCCCCCATAAAATGTCATTCCCGAAAGAACAACAAGAGCGACCTTACTTTCACAAGAAAATAATGATTTATTTGGACATTAACAAATCACATGAAACATGAATTTGTATCCAAAATACTCAATTAAATTAACCACAAGAGAACCCATGATTAATTGGTAGGCTAATAAGAGATACAACTATACTAAACCGTAAGTGCACAGTGTCAACAATGTAAACATGGAAAATACGGGTCGAACCCACGGAGACTAGGTCGGTGTAACGTTAAATTTCAGAGATTTGCTTTACCAATTTAGATCAAACAAGGGGTTGTCGAAATGACTAGTTGTTTGTTATGAAGATTAAAATAGAAAAGTGAAATGGAAATATGGATGCAAGGAGAGTTGAAAACAGACAAGTGAAAGGCACTAAGGCAGTTGAATTCACCACTTAACTTCTACTAGAAAATTCAGTTACAGAAATTATTTTTATCCCTTGTAACGGATCAACGGTGAAGATACGAGTCTTTTGCCTTTCCAAAAGGGTTTCAAAGATGGATGGTTTAGTCACAACTAAGGTATAAATCCCTAGCATTAGTTATCTTGTTAGGGTACAACTAATCACAAATTGAAAACATCCAGTGAAGCATGAGTTGATGTAACAATAAATAATTGATCTAACAACCTTGGTAAAATTCAATGGTTGCTTTTCTTAATGTATCCTCCAACTTCTATCCCAGCCAACCAAAGAACAAGCTAGTCAAGTCTCATTTAGTATTCTAGATTATTGGCAGCCTACTTAACCTATGAAACACCAACGCTATACACGGTTGGTAGATCGTGCATGTGCAAAATTTATATATCACATGTGAATTATGATAAAATCAAGGATGCCTCATCATCTAGACTTAAACCTAAGATATCATACATGCAAGGTATCACAGATCAAGGTATATGAGCTCGATTTTTTTTCTTCATTTTTTTTTTAACATGGCAGAGTTCAGTTTTCAATTATAGCATGCCATCAGTCATATGGTATCTACTTTTCACCCCCAAACCTAAACTAATTAAACATTGTCCTCAATGTTTTAAAAAATAAACAAGATTTTTTTAACTATAACATACCAGGAGAACCATGTTGAGTATAAAAAAAGGAAAGAGATTACCAGATGTTGGCAAAAGCAAGACTAGAACTCCATTATTCAACGCTAGAATCCAACAAGAAATCAACTGATAAGAAAATTGGATTAGCACAGGTATATACATAAATGATTCACCATAAATATAAAACCTAAAGATTTGAGGATCAACCCGAAAGAAGACATACATAAACATCAACAGTCTTACACAAATATAACAAGAAAGTGCAAGTAAGGCTGCATCTGTGAACGAGTTACCCCCAAACTTGAATTTTTCAACTACTATGTTTCTGGACACAAAATCTTGCAACTCCAAGGGTACATCATGCACAAGGTCTAGTCCAAAGTGAACTATGTTAGGAATGGGAAGTGACACACATTCCAACTGTGGCTCCTTAAAGATGTTATATTTAGAAGCAGAATGGTCCAAAAGAACTTGATAAGCACACAGTTCCACTCCTAGATTAAGTACTTTTAGAAAAGTTGGTTTTACAATTTTGTTACAAACCAAATCTAGGTTGGGTGGAAGAGTCTCAGTATGTGACATAGGCCAGAAATTCGGCACATATGTGTTTCTCACAAGTATGAAATCAAAAGTACCATTATTACCAGTCACATCAACATCCCCTAAGTCATCTACAAGTGTTGTAGCATGCTTACATTCATTGAACAATTCAACGAACCCCAATTCAGAATCATGATTATCTAAAGTCTTCATCTCATGCATAAGAAAATCAGAAGACACAACATATTTTGACCTAGGCAGGGATTTAGACACATCAAAGGTACTTTCATGCATAATAACATTAGTGTCAACAAACAATTCAACTTTCCCTAAGTCAGACACAAGTTGTGTATCATGCTCGCTTTTACAGAATAATTGCTCAAGCCCCAAATCAGGATCAACATCATCCAAACTTTCACTGTTACGAATAAGAAATTAGAAGAAGCAGGCACAGAGTCTTATGTCTCGGAAAAAGAATATTCTATAAGAATGTTTTCAGAAAAAACATGCTCTTCTAACATTAAATCATCATCATCATCGTAACATGAATAGTTTATCCCATCAAAAAGCATAGTATTTCCAGTCCATTCATTTGTTTCTAAAACATGTTCATATTCAATATAAGGTGCATGAGTAAGACTAGACACACTATTTTACAATATTTATTTCATTAGGACAAACAAAAAATTTATCTTGGAATTCCCCCCTTTCCTCATTTTGTAAATGAATTAGATTCAATTTTAAAAGCATATTAAGTTGTTCAAGGGGAGTACAATATTGGTCAATTTCCCATTGTAGAAATTGTTCCATGTGTGCATAGAAATTAGGGTATGTATATATGGAGGTTCATAACCTTGAAAAGGTTAGTAATAATCCTTATAGTTATTAACATCATGGTCTACTGGAAACTCATAATGTGAAGAATGCTTTTGTGCAAGTTCTTTGATTGATTTATGTGATGATTTTCCATCCCTAACCCCAGTCCAAAATCCTGACATGTTTCTCTTTTTTAAGACAGGACATCAATCAGCATGTTATAACAATCATATAATCAGGAAATTTGCAATACATGGAACATAATGCTTATGAGAATTCAAAAGTTGGTCCTTGGAAGATTTGCACACAAACTCAAAATGGCGTACTGATCAGACAGGCATTAATGCAAAAACCAGATATACAAGGATTTGAGATGATAGAACACAATTTATGTACATATACAATGTGAGAGTAGGGATTAAGAGATGTACAGTGAATAGATAAATTCAACAAGCAAATATTCTACTCAAAACATCACAGATTCATGCTCATTGATACCATAAATTACAGGAGTTGAGTAATGTTCAGTGAGGCAGCTAGTTTATCAGGAAATCATGGTTTATCATTCAAGACAGTGCATCAAGTTCGATAATACGATACCGCTGGTAGAACCAGGTTTAGGCACGAAAGGTAAATATGTTTTGCTGCTCCTGTCCCTTGTTTTTCCTTGTTTTGCAGGTACCTGGTGGATCAAGAGAATATTTCAGTGCCCAAAAAGTAAATACCAGCAAATATGAAACTATTACTATAGCTGGTCATTCAATGTTATTTTGCAGGGAGACAAAAAGGGTGAGTGCAGGATGAAACCAACACGTAGTGCACTGATGAAAAAACTGTAAGCTGTTACAGGGTGCTGACAAGCTATAAACTTCTAGTTAATTGGCAGTACCACACCTTGGTGCTATAAACATTTCTACAGATTATAGTTGAAAAATGCAACATTAGGTACGATGCAGCTGAAATGGGAACAAATCATACTATGCAGGGTTGGATAGCACAGCCAAAGGTTAGCAATATCAAGGTGGATGTTATAATGCAGCTAAGATATGGGAAACTCAAGATATGCAGTTTCAACTTTAAGTAGAGGTGACAAAGTGAAACAGCAGGTATTAAAACCGAGACAAAAATATCACAATCTTACATGACTCACTGATGGATATGTACAGTTGGATATATTCTTTTAAACTATGAATCGCAAACAAATGCACAAACTAAGCTACAGAACACCACTACTACTAAAAGGCTACAGAGTTATACTACAAATAGCAAATGGAAGAAACTACAAAGCTACAACAGACTGATGAGAAGCTACAGGTGTGAAAATATTATGACATGCAGCTATTTGACAGCTACAGAATGCAATATGAGGTAAACTAATAAAGTTAAAAAGAAAAGAGAACTTTACAGATTCATAATCTAAACTACATGATGCAATTTGGCTAGGATGCTTGGGTTGATATTATACATGGTGATAGTGACTATGATCTACTTTATACATTTTAACTAAAAAATACAACTAAACAGAATGAAAGAAAGAATAACTATATATAAAATGCTACATAATGAACCTATATTACATAATGAAACTAGCTACGGATGATGATGACAATTTCACAAGTTACACTAAGTTAAACTACTAGATAATGATGCAAGTTTCCTTACTTAACTAAAAGACCTGAACGAATGAAAATAAAACAGAATGGAAGTAGTATGAAAAGATGATGCAAAGATGGATGAAGTTTATAAACTAAAATTACAGAATAAGGCTAGTTGCAGGTGCAGACAATGATGTAGTTTATGCGAATGGGATGATTGAAATTTATAACTTACAGATGGAGATTTACAGAGGGAAAAATATGATAAACTGAGTGGTTAAAAACATGAGAACTTAATAGGGATTAGGTATACTTTTAACAGGAAGAGGTAAGATAGTAAGCTACAGAATGCAGTTTATATGAAATGCATTTAACGATGTTATACTATAATAGTAAAAGTAAATCCAAACAAGCATATATATACATCCTAAACTGAAAACTAGTAAACTGAAGATGCCGACATTAAAACTACAGCTAGTACTAACAATAGAATGCAGAAAGTCTAAAATATAAACAAGTATATACACAACCTAACAAGAACCTAGTGAAGTAAAGATATATCTACAAAACAGGATGCAATGACTAATAGTTTTAAAGGGATGCGAGATAGATGAGTAAAACATATACCTTTTTTTTTTCTAGAATGATATGATGCTAGATGTAGGGAAACTTGTAGATAGAAAATTAAAAAGATTCAGTTGGTTTCAACAGATAAACTGGGTTGGAATTGGAAACTGCAGATTGGCTTAAACTGAAATCATGCTATGGTGATACAATACCCAGAAACAACAGTACTCTCTCCACCTAGGGAAGTGACAGAATAGGTTACAACAAACTGAAAATTTACAGTTAAAGATGCAAAACTAAAATGCAATTACTATAGATAGATGAGTTGATAACTAAGTTACACTAGCAAAAACAAAAATTTCAAAGAAATATATACAACACTAATCTAAATATCAGTAAAGTGAAAGACAAAAATTCAGCTACACCGCTACCGAGTCCCCGGCAACGGCGCCAAAAACTTGGTAGCCTGGAAATTAGCCTACAATTATATTAAACTGAAAGTGCACAGTGTCAACAATGTAAACAAGGAAAATACGGGTCGAACCCACGGAGACTAGGTCGGTGTAACGTTAAATCTCAGAGATTTGCTTTACCGATTTAGATCAAACAAGGGATTGTCGAAACGACTAGATGTTTATTATGGAGATTAAACTAGAAAAGAAAAATGTAAATATGGATGCAAGGAGAGTTGAAAACAGACAAGTGAAAGGCACTAAGGCAGTTGAATTCACCACTTAACTTCTACTAGAAAATGCAGTTATAGAAATTATTCTTATCCCTTGTGACGGATCAGCGGTGAGGATACGAGTCTTCCGCCTTTCCAAAAGGGTCTCAAAGATGGATAGTTTAGTCACAACTAAGGTATCAATACCTATTAGTTTTCTTATTAGGGTACAACTAATCACAAATTGAAAACATCCAATGAAGCATGAGTTGATGCAATAAAAAATAATTGATCTAACAACCTAGGATGCAAGACATAGTAGGTGAAAGTTATAAGTTCCAACATAAAGACTAAGCTGAATCCTATTCAATTAAGCTCTACAAGAACATTTTCATTAACATAAGAAAATAGCAGTAAGCTAAGGGCTTAATCAAAGCCCTAGCTAAGAAAGTTAGAGCATAACTTTGATAGAAACAGATGAAGTTTTGATATTCATAAAATGCAGGCTCCTCTCTTTTCAAATGAGTTCTATTAAGTCACTCAGCAACAAAATCAAGTGATGAAAAATAAGTTCTGCTCTCCTCACTCACTGCATAGTCATTTAATTTTCTTCAACAAGTGTGTGGTGTTGTCGGTGATTGAAAGAAGATCATACTCAGACCTAATTTGACACCCCTGATGCTTGTTGTTGTCGCGACTACCTTACAACGCCGCCTGACTTTTTCTCCCTATATCAACACATGAAATCAGGCTTCATATAATGCTTCAAACAATATAGGAGAGGATAAATTTTCGGGAGCAATAGGAATATTGATGTGATGTGAAATGGTACTGGGTAGAGAGTAATGAAGGGTGCTAGAGAATTAGGGTTAGATAGGGATGGGTTAACGGAGATATGGTTGTCTTTGTTCTCAGATGGCACACAGGGTATTGTCGGTGACTAAGAGAGAATATAGAGTTATCTCAGATCCATACTTAAAAATGAAAACCATGTGTGTTATTAGGCCTAGGAATATTCCGATGGGTTGACATTATTTATATTTATACATTAATTAAAGAAGTTAGGGTTGGAGAAGAATTTAGAGAAAATCGACGTGTGTGTTATGTGGACTTAGGCATTTATTCTCATACACATTCCATAGGAGAAGCTCTAAAAGAAACCATCCACGTGTATCAAAGAAAACATCACGGACGTTTATAATAAATACTTCTTCGATCAGAAATTACTGACAGTCGTTGAATACATATGATTCGTTAAATAAAATATTAGAAAAAAAATCACAACCAGAATTCACCCCTAAACTTGGGATTGCAACTAACTATAATCTGAACTGATAATCAACTAAGGGGATTATTTTGGTATGGAAGATTTTGGTATAATAGACAGAGATCACTTATGTCAGGTTGTGGGAACGGTGACTGGAAGAATTGAGATTTCAACTAGCTATATTGCAGAAGTCATAGTTGTTATATGTGCAATAGACTGGGATGGTGTTTTGGAAAACAATCATATCATTATCAGTTCGGATTCAAAGTCTGTTATGAGTAATTTCAAAACTAAAAGAGTACATTGGTTCATTTATGCTAGATGGATAAAAGCTTGCAGGAGAATAACTGAAATTCGGTATTAACTGTTTGCATTATCAAAACTACAATAATAATGCAAACAGTTCAAGAAACCTAATAATCATGAAACCTAATAATCATAAAGCAAGCCAAAAACATGTGAAATACATGGGATTTTGTTTTCTCAATTAGTTCTACAGGAACAATAATCGGCAAATGTGTGTTTGCCAGTACCAACAATGTTCATGATGAAGTTGAAAAACTAGGTTAGCAGATAAGACCTTGACAAGTCTAGAGACCTCTTTAGAGTTGAAACAATCAAATTTGGGTTTTTAGGGTTTTGTGAGTATCAAATGAAAGGATCCGTGGCAATGACTCTAGAGATGTGTGATCATGTTCCGAATCAAAATATTACATAACGAACGAAATATTGCTACAGAAAATGAAAATAAATTATTAGGGTTTTTGAATCGCATTTACAGGTCTACGCCAAGTTCACTTGGCTGAGATAGAGAATATGGAATTGAAATGAGAATTCTGGTGGTGTGTGTTGGTAAAATTCAAAGGTTATATCTGGGCATGGGCCTAGAAATGGCCCCCAAGGTGCGTCTCCTCTTACACTAGGAATTTAGGGGTGTGCAAAAAAACCGAAACCACGGATTTCATCCGCAACCGTCCGCAAAATTGCGGGTGAAAACGAAACCGCAAGAGTCTATGGGCCGGACACGGTTGAGTTTTCAAATCCGCAAGGTTTAGCGGTTTGGTTGCGGTTGGTTTTGTAAATCCGCGGATTCACCCGCACCGTAGGTTAGTAAGGGAATTTAATAAAATTATCAAGGATAATATTAGAAGTTTGAGCTTTATATATAAATACCTTCACGTCCTTGAGTGCACTCTGTATTTTATAATCCCTTATCAGACCCATTGTTGTGTCCCTTGGACAGCTGCCTCCTTCGTATCTCTGCATACGAAGTTACTATAAGCCATAAACTCCTCTGCAATTTCTATTTTTGCCTACTGTCAAGTTATTCTCATCCAATTGACAGTGGCATGATTGCTGCTTGGCACTTGCTGTGTGATATTTGTGTCAATGTTGATTGGGCATGCATCTTTTTGTTTTACCTTATCACACTCGGTTTCTTGGTGAACCAAGTACTAGGAGCACACAGTTACGGCTATTCAGTGATGTGAAAAGCCTCCTTTAAATGCTGCTAACACTAAACCAGGTCACAAACAATCTTTAGAGGTCGTTCAACTTTAGTAATCATGATGAATTCGATGAGGTAGAGGATCCCAGATAGCTCAAGTACAACAACAATACCCATTTTCATTTGTTTTAATTTTTTTTGTCTTTATTAAATCTGCTGTTAATCCGCATCCGGTCTGTATCATCCGCTGATCCGCGGATGTGAAATCCTCGGGTGATTGGGCCGGACACGGTTGGATTTTCCAAATCTGCAACTTTGACGGATCGGTTGCGGGTGACCCCTAATCCGCAACCGTCCGTCCGTTGCACACCCCTAACTAGGATGGTTATTGTGTGTTTTCTATGTGGTAACATAAACAAAACACCCTCTAATTCCTACTTTTCGTTAAAGTTACGGGAAAAAAAATTCATCTCCAATGATGTTATATTTGACATCTTTGATTAGTATAAATTTTAGTATTTTCAATACTTTAAGATTTATAGATTTTACTAAAACTAAAAATGGTTATTTAATAAAGAAGTTAGGTTGGAGAAGAATTTAGAGAAAATCGATATGTATGTTATGTGGACTTAGGCATTTTTTTTAAGTGTTTCGCTGATAGCCCAGCTAGGGCAATATTTTTTTGTTGCAAGATTGCAAGCATAACTTTCTTTCTCCCTTACGAGGACGGGGATAGCTGACTTAGGCATTTATTCTCACACACATTCCATAGGAGAAGCTCTAAAAGACAATAATCAGTCTTTAAAACTTGTATTCTCATACACATTCCATCCACGTGTATCAAAGAAAACATCATGGCCATTTATAATAAATACTTCTTCGGTCAGAAATTACTGATAGTCGTTAAATACATATGGGTTGTTAAATCAAATATTGGAAAACAAATCACAACCAAAATTCATCCCTAAACTTGGGATTGCAACTAACTATAATCTGAACTGATAATCAACTAAGGGGATTCTTTTCGTAATGCAGGTTTTGGTATAATATACAGAGATCACTTATGTTAGGTTGTGGGAACGGTGACCGGAGGAATTGAGATTGCAACTAGCTATATTGCAGAAGTCATAGTTGTTATATGTGCAATAGACTGGGATGGTGTCTTGGAAAACAATCATATCATTATCAGTTCGGATTCAAAGTCTGTTATGAGTAATTTCAAAACCAAAAGAGTACATTGGTTCATTCATGCTAGATGGAAAAAAGTTGGAAGAGAATAACTAAAATTCGTTATTATCATAATTACATGGAATTGAGTTTCTTTGCTGACAATTTGGCTAAAAAAAGGTTCAACCTTAAGTGTCGGTGAAAGAAAAAATCATGCTTATTACAGTATGCTTATTATCATACTGGAAAACCTTCATTTTCCTCAAAAGAATTGAGATGTCAGATGTCGCTTATTACAGATTGTGCAAGTGATCTTCTGGCGTTGTCGGGAAAGTGTTCTTGATGAAGTAACATTCTTTATGTTTTTATTTGAAGAGGTTGTTTGTGTTGACCTCTGCTTTTTGTTTCTCTTGAATTGCTCTTTCCTATAAAAAAAAACAAATCTTTGGGTTTTCGTATGTGTGCTCATCTTCTTTGAGCTTTCTTTTTTTTTGTTGGATTTTTTTCCCCTTTTATATACTCTTTTGTCTTTGAATCTTTAATAAATTGGCGTGATTGACCAAATATATATATCATCCCTAAACTGAACGGGTTCGATCTCTAAGAACTATAAGTTTATTTCTATCTTCATATATCTGGGTGCCATTGAAATTTTTTTTATCCAAACAGTAACTCTATAATTCAATAACATATTTGCTCTCATGTTCTTCTTCTTCCCCATGATCCATCAACAACAAAAACTAGCCGCTCAAAATGATTTTTCCTGTCAAAAAACTATGATGTTTTCCATATCATATCAGTATTCACCATATGTTTAGTTTTTTTTTTTGCTGAAATTTTTGTCTTCAATTTCTATCTATGCATTTTTTTTTTCAACATCTTTGTAGTTGTGTTCTTCATTGGGCTCCGTAAAGAGATGACAAATAGACAAATCCTCCTCAATCTCCTAAATCTTAATTTTTTTGATGTTATCTTCTGCTACAATATTTGAATCAGTTAGTCGATAAGTTTTTAAACACTGCTGAGCAAAGCTTCTTTGGCCATACAATATTTATATTGATACACATCTGGGTTTCATCTTTTCTAGTGAAAATTTAATCTTTGTATTAGTCAATCCATTTTTTAACTAGTCTTTTACTCTTCATTGAAATCATAATTTAATATTACTTAATTAAATTTAAATTGTTGCTTATATGGCATGTATTCAGATCTTTGAATAGCTTTTTATTTTTTTACCAATATTTATTATCATGTGTCTTATGAGCATGAACATACTGAGATTCGCACCACCACCCAATATACCATGACCGTAAAATTCAGGAGCATAGTGTTACTAAAATGGATTCAATTAGGCTCTACTGTCTTCAATGAAACAATGCAGTTCATTATAGGCAACAATAAATCTCAGAGAATGGTTTGGAGAGATAAATTTAAAACTCGCGTCTGAATTACTTAAAGAGTTAAATGAATTTGTCATTCTTGATGAATAAAAAAAAATTATTGGTTGAAGTGTAAAGTGGTGAAGTAGGTATATGCTACATGGAGCAAATCTTTAAAAACCTTTCATAAATGCGCTGCACGGATGTTCTTTGAGTTCTAGAGACCAATCTGTGAGACTCTGGCCTAAAACCAAGAAATGGTTGTTACAGATTCAATTCGGTCACAATAAAGGAAACGGATTGATCTGTAGGGAGGGAAGATATGAGAATGTGTTGAATTAATTGATTAATTGGATTGCAAATATGTTAAATTTCTTTGAAGGAGACTTCTTTGTGTTAGATTGAGAAAATGCTACTGTATGTGTTAGATAGACTGTTATAAGTTGAAGTTATTTGTATCATAGGTTGGTGATCTATTTGTAGCAGAGGTAGTTAACACATTGATCTCGTGTAAGTGGTGACAGTTGCAAGGAAGTGGGAGTAGAGAAGTGGAGATCATGGTGAAACTGGTTCCGTTCGTTGGGAGACTTGGTGGTTATCAGACCACAACTCTATTTATTCGTTTAACTGCCAACACAACTTACTCACTTTCTTATCATGGATGTATAGACACATCACACGTGTTGTAGGCTGTCATACCAAAACCCCAATGAATATCCTCCTTGTAACATTATTTGTATCTCGATGGTTAAGTTTGGTTCGCAGACATGTTAATTTGGTCAATGTTGACCTAGATGCTAGTCTTAGCATACTCAAATATTTACGGAATATTGTTATTTAAAGAAATATTGCTAGTTGAAGCAATATTGCAAGATGAAATGAATATTGCTACTCAGAGTAATATTTCCTAAATAAATGAATATTGTTGGTCAGAGTAATATTTAAAATGATATGAATATTGCTAGTTGAAGCAATATTGCAAAACTATTAAACTTAGCAGCTTTATCTGCCAGATCAAGCATTCATGATCTCCAATAACAGCATGCGCAAGATCATGGACAAGATCATGCATCTTGAATGTCGTAACATCATCTAACTCATTCTTTTCCACCCCATCCAAAAATGAACTCCACATTAAGCTTTCAAAGTACTCGTCTCCAATGTACTCAAACGAGCAATCGTTAGAAGGCTGCAGGAATCCTTCGGCCATCCATAGTTGAATAAGAGTCTGCTTGCTTAACTCCTGATATTTTGGAAAGATAGAGTAGTAGGAAAAACACCGGTGTAAATGAGGTGACAAGTTATCATAACTACATTTTAATACTGGTATTATTTTTCTTTCAGCAGGTGCGTTCCACAGATCGTCGTCTCTAATACATAACCAGTTGCTCTCTTTATTTTTCGAGTGCATTAGGCTCCCGAGAAACTTCGATGCTAGTGGTAAACCACTACATTAATTAGCTATCTCTTTCCCGATGATATCCATATTTGGAGTCTTCAGTGATCCACTAGGAGAAAAGGCTTTTCTCTCCATAATAGACCAACATTTATCTGCTCATAATAACAAAACAAACCCATAACATGAGAGAAATTGTGGAAAGAAAAAGAGTTCATAATAGATAAAATAATGGAGCTAGACCAGCTAATCTGGTTAGAGCTTTTATTTAAATAAGAAATGACATTTTTTACATCCCCTCTAATAGAAATCTTTGAGTAATTCAACGTCTTGACCCATTTGAAATCTTCCAATACTTTCAAGCTTTCAGCCTCCTCTGGATCACTATCTAACCCTGCAATGGTTTTTCATCCCTAGTAGTTGCCTCCTGCATCTATCAAAATTAGACCGATACCAGATTTATGAAAATTCGCATCAAAAGAAGCATCAACATATGCTATCACTGAGTCAGGTGAAAGATCATCTATAGTAACAAATATATTGCCAGAGTCCACGACATGTTGTTTCCTATTAATGTTGTCAGTAAACAATGCATTCAAAGTTTCCTCTACCAATTTGCAAGCTAATCTTAATACACAGGTAGAATTAACTTGCTTTCCTTCAAACACATTACATCACCTCGCTTTCCATATACTCCACGCACTTGTGAATATGTAGCATAATTGCTCCTGACTATAGTTTTCAGACAAAAGTTTCCTAATTCAATTGTAAATAGTGATATTGGAACCAAAATTAGGCAAAAATAAATTACCATGGCAAACTGATTCCCAAACTGTTTTAGAGAACCTACACTGGAGAAGAATATGCTCGGGTGTTTTATGCTGGTTGTCATTGTTAGAACACTGCTCGGTCGACCTTGAAAGCATTGTTATCTCAAGTTTGTTGTCAAGTTTAGTTTCCAAAACTATAAGTCTTGATTTCTAGTCTACTTATAGCTAAGTCTCGTATTATGATAGAAAGTGTAGTTGACCATTAGACTTCACGACGTTCATTGAATGAAGATGGAGAACTACTAAGGAGAGCTTGTGGAAGTTCATCAACAAAAGGTATGTGGAGACTTGAAATCATTTATCACTCAAAAGTATATCTACTCTATCTCCTAGTTGAGACAAAAGTCGTATGGCTATATAAACTTCAATTATACACATTTGATATTTCGAGATGAGTTTATCTCTCTTACATATTTTTCGAAATATGTGTTGGTAAGCTTTTTCTTTAACCAAGTTCATCTTATATTCTTAACGAAAATCAAAAGATGATCATGTGAAAATTGCCTGGTAATATCTTACATGATTTATGTGAGACAGTCATTTGATATAGACTCGGAATGTTTCGTATTGATCATTCGATCACTTGAAAATTGCTTTAAAGCTAATAGTTTTTGTGAGACATCTATATTATCGTATTCTGATAATGTTTCAATGGTTGAAATGAGAGTTTAGAAAAATTACATATAGGCATAGTATGCGTACTTGCATATATGTAATCCAAGTCCGGGAACCATGGTATGCATACCCGCATGCGTACTGCTTGGTTTACTGAAGTCTGAGAACCTTGTACGCATACCGGTACACGCACTGACATGAGGTTCAGGTCCGGAAATTTCTGCTGAATTTGGAAGGTATGCGTACCACTTAGCGTATTGGCGAAACCCAAAATTAGCCCGACCATTTAGGTATGCGTACCTGTTTGCATATCTGAGTAGATAATGTTCTAAAATCGGTATGTTCTTGAACTAATACATTTATATAATAAGGAATGAAATATCGTGGCTATAATGTTCATGACTTGATTCGAGTGGCTATAATATCGTGTCTTGTATACTTCTACGAGAAAATAAATAATTGAACAACTCTAGAATTAGTTTCATTTGATTCATTTGAACTAGTTATGGTTAAGATGAATAATGTTGATATGAAAGTATTCATATGGCTAACCTCGGTTAATTATTGTTGAGCCAACAAATGTACACACATTTAAATACAGTTACTCATATCTAAATGAAGTCACTTTTCATTTGTGTGTAACAAGCTAAGTTCGATCTAACGGTTGAAAGATATTATCTTGAATCAGGTTTTTATCTAACGGTGAATATTGAATGCTTTGTTACCAAGGTAACATTGATTCCAAATCCTGATTTGAAGACTATATAAAGGAGAACTCTAGAAACTGGGAAACCTAATCCCCACACCTCATATGTGATACTAGTTGCAACTAGAGTCGATTCTCTTTTAACCTTAGGTTTTTCACGAAACCCTGTAGGTTAATGACTTAAAGACTTCATTTGGATTGTGAAGCCAGACCCAACAATTTTCTATGTAGTTGCGTGTTCTTATCTTTCTGTTTTCTATCATTATTGAGTACTATCTTCTCTAAGATTTTCTCAAGATTTAATCTCCGATAGGAAAGATAAAAAGTAGTCACAAACATCTTCGTCTCATCGTTTGTGATTCTACAATATCTTGTTTCGCTACCATGCGATTAAGATTATTGTGAGGTGATTGATATTTCTAGGATGTTCTTTGGGAATATAATTTCGGTATATCAATTGGTTCCTATTCCCCTTGATTTATCAAAATACGGAACGAAACTCATATGTTTATTTGTGGAAAACAGATTTATCTATACAATAGACTTTTCTATGTGAGATAGATTTTTTTTATCAAGTCTTTAAATTTGGGTCGTAACAACTCTTAGTTGTGGGTGAGATCATCTAAGGGAATCAAGTGCGTAGATTCCTGCTAGGATTCAGAGACATAAGGAGCTGAACTGTACCTTGATCAGTGTGAAATTTGGTTGGGGCTCAACTATATTCCAGTCTGAAGTTAACTTGGAGTAGGACAGTGTCTGTAGCGGCTTAATACAGTTTGGTGCTCAAATTTGGACTAGGTCCCGGGGTTTTTCTACATTTGCGGTTTCCTCGTTCACAAAATTTCTGGTGTCTGTGTTATTTTTTTTTTCGCATTATATTTGTTTAAATAATTGAAATATCACAGGTTGTGCGTAGTTCAATCAATTAGAGAATCCAACCGTTGGTCGTTGATATATTGATTGACAGTTGAATATTGGTCTTTGGTACCGTTCAAGTTGTTTGACATAATAACCGGGCTCGTGGATTTCGATCTGTTCGATTTGATGATTACATTGTGAAACAGAGATACGAATCTTGGATATATTTCCATTAATTGAGTATGAATGTCTAGTTGATTCTCTTGGAATTATATTGGAGTTTGTCCATACATATTGCTAAGCGAAATATTGGGTGTGTTTTTTAGACCCCCACTTTTTTCGATTGGTATCAGATCAGGCAAACACGATTAAGACATCATAAGTCTGTGTTTGTAGCGATATGAATCTATGGACAATAGTGTTATCTCTGATAAACGCATCACCAGAGACTCAACCGTGAACACGATTCATTTAATGAGCCTAAGGATCAGACTTGTGGTAATTAATCACAAGGGTTGAATGCTTACTCATAAAAATCATGTTGATTTTTTTTTGATAATAATCGGGTATACTTTCGGCAATATGCTTTCTGTTTAGTCGAGATATTTTCTTATCGTCCATAGCTAAACTATTGTCTACAGACAGCACTGACTAAGTATTGTTTGTGTCTCAAGAATCACTTTTTTTTTGTGTTTAGTCTCGAAAAAGTTTTTAGTTGCAACTAAGTTTTCTTCTACTTTTGTGCTCTACATTGTTTCCCTATGGAGATATAGAATTTATTGAGCCAAAAAATTTGTGAAAGAAAATCTTCACGTATATGGTCGAGTCTTAAGGTACGTTTTTGTTTTGGTTTTTATTTTTGGGTTCGGATTATGTTCGTACGGGTACCCATATCTTACTTGTCACGAACTATCTTTAGAAACCATAAATGTTAAATTCTCTATGAAACCATTTAAATACCAAACCTATTGAGTTACGTACGCGTACTCTAGGTTATTGTCTTTTTGTCAAGAATGTCTTCACCTTCTTGCACTGGTAGTTTTGCAAGAGGTTTTTTTGATAAAGGCATTGGTTTCGGGACCAAAGGGAGGAAGACAAGAACCCTAGTAGAAGATGATGATCAAAATCCTAACGCCTCATGTTACTATGCATATACTCATCAGGATGTTGATATTGAGGATATGGTGTCTGCTGAAGTGGTTCATGATTTTCTTAAATACTTTGAGGAAGCAAAATTGCAACTCGTTAATATTGTGAAGGGTCTTGATGTGTTAAGAATTGAGTTAAAAAAGGTTAACTCATACCTTGTTCTCATGAACACACGTGTTAAAGATCTTCTCAATGAGGATATCTTCTCTGAAGAAGCAGTGGATGTTGTCAATCACAAGCTCAAAGGACTCAAGACTCGTGGGGGTTCCGGAAGTCATGATCTCTCATTTACGTTCATGATCGATTTTGTTGGTTTAGGAGCTTTTTGACTTTTGCTTGTTGTCTTCGTTTTTGTCAAGGAAACTTCTTATGAGAATTTATTCTTATGCTTTAAGAAGGATAACTAGGGTTTGGAATAGCAATTATTGTGAGTACACATAGCTATTTCCAACGATTTTCATCTTGCAATGTTTTTAGATTTATGTATTTGAATTCTAAAATTTTATTTGGAAGATGATTTTGCAGTATTAATCTTTATGGTTTTCTATATTGCAACTTGTTATGGGATATGTGTGTTTGCGTCCGTGAACTATGGTTGTCCCGTATATGTCAAAAGTTAAGTCTTTCATACGTCATTATGCAAATATTGATAAAAGATTGAATGAACTTTTGACAAACAAAAGTTAAGCCTATTATGTCATTATGCAAATATTGATGGAAGATAGGATGAACTTTTGTATACAAAGATTAAGTCTAGTACACGTCTCTATGAAAATATTGATAAAAAAAATAGAATGAATCTTTGAATATTCCGCAGTATTGGTCTTTCTCTGATCCACATCCTTGTGTAAGTACTGTGTGGCTCCGTAAGTTCTCTTATGTGAGCATTTTGTATTAAATTAATGATCGGTGGTCCCTAATAATGCATATTTCTAGACTATTTTATAGTCATTTATCACATTCCTAGTGCTTCATTATTCTATTTTCTTGTATTTATCACATTTGTCCATTAACGAATAATTTACTCAGAATAATCTCATTTTGTTGTGTGTTATAAGTGGTTGAGTAAATGGTGAGTAAGAGATCAGTGAGATTGTGCAAAGGGAGTATAAGAAAAGAGAACTTGGATGCGATTGTGGGCTCGGGGAATTGATGAAATGATAATTTACTACAAGGTGTAACAAAGCTCAAGTTCTGGTGCTAATGGGAAAAGAGGATAACAATACACACCGGGTTTGGTATTCAAGCTTAACACCAAAACGGACCATAAAACCATCTTTGATTTTCACTTTCAAGTCTGGATCTGAGACAACTCTATCTTCTTTCTTAGTCATCGACAATACCCTGTCTGCTATCTGAGAACAAAGATAACCCTACCTTTGTCAACCCATCCCTCTCTAACCCTAATTCTCTAGCACGCTTCATTACTCTCTACCCAGTACCATTTCACATCATATCAATATTCATATTTCTCTCAAAAATTTATCCTCTCCTATATTGTTTGAAGCATTATATGAAGCCTAATTTTATGTGTTGAGACAGGGAGACAAAGCCAGGCGGCATTGTAAGGTATCCGCGACAAAAACAAGCATAAAGGGTGTCAAATTAGGTCTGAGTATGATCTTCTTTCAATCACCGATAACATCACACACTTGTTGAAGAAAATTAAGCTGATATGAAATGAGTGAGAAGAGCAGATCTTATTTTTCATCTCTTGATTTTGTTGATAAGTGACTTAATAGAACTCAGTTGAAAAGAGAGGAGCCTTCATTTTATGAATATTAAAACTTCATCTGTTTCTATCAAAGCTATGTTCTAACTTTCTTAGATAGGGCTTTGATGAAGCCCTTAGCTTACTTCTATTTTCTTATGTTAATGAATTTTTTTTTGTAGAGCTTAATTGAATAGGATTCAGTTTAGTCTTTATGTTGGAACTTATAACTTTCACTTACTATGTCTTGCATCCTAGGTTGTTAGATTAATTATTTGTTATTGCATCAACTCATGCTTCACTGAATGTTTTCAATTTGTGATTAGTTGTACCCTAACAGGACAACTAATACAAGGGATTGATACCTTAGTTGTGACTAAAATATCCATATTTGAAACCCTTTTTGAAAGGCGAAAGACTCGTATCTTCACCAATGATCCGTTATAAGGGATAAGAACAATTTATGTTACTGAATTTTCTAGTAGAAGTTAAGTGGTATATTCAACTACCTTAGTGCCTTTCACTTGTCTGTTTTCAACTCTCATTGCATCCATATTTCCATTTCACTTTTCTAGTTTGATGTCCATAACAAACATATAGTCGTTTCAACAACCCCTTGTTTGATCTAAATTGGTAAAGAAAATCTCTGAGATTTAACATTACACCGACCTAGTCCCTATGGGTTCGACCCGTATTTTCCTTGTTTAAGTTTTTTACACTGTGCACTTGCATTTTAATATAATCGTAGGTTAATTTTCAGGCCACCAAGTTTTTGGCGCCGCTGCCGGGGACTCGGTAGCTGTGTAGCTGAAGTTTTGTCTTCCACTTTACTGATATTTAGATTAGTGTTTTATATATTTCTTTGAAAATTTTAATTTCAGTCTTTGCTAGTGTAACTTAGTTATCCACTCATCTATCTATAGTAACTGCATTTTAGTTTTGCATCTTTAGTTGTAACTTTTCAGTTTGTTGTAACCTATTTTGTCACTTCCCTAGGTGGAGAGAGCGCTATTTTTTCTGGGTACTATATCACCATAGCATGATTTCATTTTAAGCCAATTTGCAGTTTCCAATTCCAACCCAGTTTATCTGTTGAAACCAACTGAATCTTTTTAATTTTCTATCTGCAAGTTTCCGTGCATCTAGCATCATATCATTCTAGAAAAAAGGGGTATCTGTTTTACTCATCTATCTTGCATCTCTTTAAAACTGTCAGTCATTGCATTCTGTAGATATATCTTTACTTCACTAGGTTCTTGTTAGGTTGTGTATATACTTGTTTAGATTTTAGACTTTCTGCATTCTATTGTTAGTACTAGATGTAGTTTTAATCTCTGCATCTCCAGTTTACTAGTTTCCAGTTTAGGCTTTATATATGCTTGTTTGGATTTACTTTTACTATTATAGTATAACATAGTTAAATGAATTTCATATAAACTGCATTTTGTAGCTTACTGTCTTACCTCTTCATGTTAAAAGTAGATCTAATCCCTATTAAGTTCTACTGTTTTTAACGTCTCAATTTATCATATTTTTCCCTCTGTAAATCTCCATCTATAAGTTGAAAATTTCAATCATCCCGTAAATTTCAATAATCCCATTCGCATAAACTGCATCATTTTATGCACCTGCAACTAGCCTTATTCTGTAATTTTAGTTTGTAAACTTCATCCATTTTTGCATCATCTTTTCAGACTACTTCCATTCTGTTTTATTTGCATTCGTTCAGGTCTTTTTGTTAAGTTAGGAAACTTGCATCATTATCTAGTATTTTAACTTAGTGTAACTTGTGCCACTGTCATCATCATTTGTAGCTAGTTTCATTCTGTAATATAGGTTCATTCTATAGAGTTTTAGCTATAATTCTTCTTTCTGTCATTGCATTTTGTTTAGTTGCATTCTTTAGTTAAACTGTATAAAGTTGCTCATAGTCACTGTCACCCTGTACAATATCAACCCAAGCATCCTAGCAAAATTGCATCATGTAGTTTAGATTGTGAATTTGTAAAGTTCTCTTTTATTTATAATTTTATCAGTTTTCCGCATATTGCATTCTGTAGCTTTCAAATAGCTGCATCACATAATATTTTCGCACATGTAGCTTCTTATCAGTCTACTATAGCTTTGTAGTTTCTTCCATTTGTTATTTGTAGTGTAACTATGTAGCCTCTTAATGGTAGTGGTGTTCTGTAGCTTAGTTTGTGCATTTGTATGTGATTCATAGTTTTAAAGCACATATCCAACTGTACATATCCATCAGTGAGTCATATAAGATTGTGATGTTGTTATCTCGGTTTTAATACTTGTTGTTTCGCTATGTCACCTGTACTTAAAGTTGAAACTTCATATCCTTAGTTACCCATATCTCAGCTGCATTATAACATCCAACTAAAGATTGCTAAACCTTTGGATGTGCTATCCAACCCTACAGAGTATGATTTTTTCCCATTTCAGCTGCATCGTACCTAATGTTGCAATTTTTTCAACTATAATCTGTAGTTGTAGAAATAATCTGTAGAAATTTTTATAGCACCAAGGTGTGGTACTTCCAGTTAACTAGCAGTTTATAGCTTGTTAGCACCTTGTAACATTTTACAGTTTTTCCATCAGTGCACTACATGTAAGTTTCATCCTGCACTCACCCTTTTTGTCTCCCTTCAAAATAACATTGAATGACCAATCGTAGTAACTACTTCATATTTGTTGGTATTTACTTTTTGGGCAATGATATCTTCTCTTGAGACACCAGGTACCTACAAACACTTCACTTCAAACCAAGTAAAAACAAGGGACATGAGCAGCAGAACACATTTACCTTTCATGCCTAAACCTGGTCCTACCAGCAGTATCATATTCATCAACTTGATGTTCTGTCTTGAATGATAAACCATGATTGCCTGATAAACTAGTTTCCTTACTGAACATTACTCAACTCCTGCAATTTATGGTATCAATGAGCATGAATCTATGATGTTTTGAATAGAATATTTGCTTGTTGAATTTTTCGATTCACTGTGCATCTCTTAATCCATGCTCTCACATTGTATCTGTACATAAATTGTGTTCTATCATCTCAAATCCTTATTTCCCTAGTTTTTGCATTACTGCGTGTCTGATCATTACGCCATTTGAGTCTGTGTGCATAACTTCCAAGGACCAACTTTTTAATTCTCATAAGCATTATGTTCCATGTATTGCAAATTTCCTGGTTATCTGATTGTTATAACATGCTGATTGATGTTCTGTCTTAAAAAGAGAAACATGTCAGAATTTTGTACTGGGGTTAGGGATGAAAAATCATCACATAAATCAATCATAGAACTTGCACAAGAGCATGCTTCACGTTATGAGTTTTCATTAGACCATGATGTCAATAACTATAGGGATTATTACCAACCTTTTCAAGGTTCTGAACCTCCATATACATACCCTAATTGCTACGCACACATGGACCAATCACCACAATGGGAAATTGACCAATATTGTACTCCCCTTGAACAACTTAATATGCTTTTAAAATTGAATCTGATTCATTTACAAAATGAGGAAAGGGGGGGGGGGGGGATTTCAAGATAAATTTTTTGTTTGTCCTAATTAAATAAATTGTGAAAATATTGTGTCTAGTCTTACTCATGCACCTGATATTGAATATGAAAATGAATGGACTAGAAATACTATGCTTTTTGATGGGATAAACTATTCATGTTAGAAGAGCATGTTTTTTTTTTTCTGAAAATGTTCTTATAGAATCTTCTATTTCCGAGACATTAGACTATGTGGCTTCTTCTTCTAATTTTCTTATTCGTAACAATAAAAGTTTGGATGATGTTGATCCTGATTTGGGTCTTGTGCAATTATTCTATAAAATCGAGCATGATACAAAACTTGTGTCTGACTTAGGGAAAGTTTAATTATCTGTTGACACTAATGTTATTATGCATGAAAGTACCTTTGATGTGTCTAAATCCCTACCTAGGTCAAAATATGTTATGTCTTCTGATTTTCTTATGGATGAGATGGAGACTTTAGATAATCATGATTCTGAATTGGGGTTTGTTGAATTGTTCAATGAATGTAAGCATGCTACAACACTTGTAGATGACTTAGGGGATGTTGATGTGACTAGTACTTTTGATTCCATACTTATGAGCAACACATATGTGTCGAATTTCCTTCCTAAGTCACATACTGAGACTCTTTCACCCAACCTAGATTTGGTTTGTAACAAAATTGTAAAACCAACTTTTCTAAAATTACTTAATCTAGGATTGGAATTGTGTGCTTCTCAAGTTCTTTTGGACCATTTTGCTTCTAAATATAACATCTTTAAGGAGCCACAGTTGGAATGTGTGTTAGTGACCATTCCTAACATACTTCACTTTGGGCTAGACCTTGTGCATGATGTACCCTTGCAGTTGCAAGATTTTGTGTCCAAAAACATAGCAGTTGAAAAATTCAAGTTTGGGGGTAACTCGTTCACAGATGCAGCCTTACTTGCACTTTCTTGTTACATTTGTGTAAGACTGTTGATGTTTATCCATGTCTTCTTTTGGGTTGATCCTCAACTCTTTAGGTTGTATATTTATGGTGAATCATTTATGTATATACATGTGCTAATCCAATTTGCTAGCTTATCAGTTGATTTCTTGTTGGATTCTAGCGTTGAATAATGGAGTTCTAGTCTTGCTTTCGCCAACATCTGGTAATCTCTTTCCTTTTTCTATACTCAACATGCATGGTTCTCCTGGTATGTTATAGTTAAAAAAATAATGTTTATCTTTTAAAACATTGAGGACAATGTTTAATTAGTTTATGTTTGAGGGTGAAAAGTAGATACCATATGACTGATGGCATGCTATAATTGAAAATTGAACTCTGCATGTTAAAACAAAAATGAAAAAAATAATCAAGCTCATATACCTTGATTTGTGATACCTTTCATGTATGATATCTTAGGTTTCTTAGTCTAGATGATGAGGCATCCCTGATTCTAGCATAATTCACATGTGATATAGAAATTTTGCACATGTACGATCTACCAAGCGTGTATAGCGTCGGTGTTTCATAGGTTAAGTAGGTTGCCAATCATCTAGAATACTGAATGAGACTTAACTATCTTGTTCTTTGGTTGGCTGTGATAGAAGTTGGAGGACACATTAAGAAAAGCAACCATTGACTTTGACCGGGTGCATCGAAAAGGGCTACCTCTTGCTAAAAGTATCATGTAATTTTATTTTATTTTTTATTATTTTTGTGTAAAGTTTGTTGTGTCAGTTTATATCTATATCTTTCATTATTCCAAAATCAGTTGAAAAAAAAAAGTCATCAGAAAAATTCAGAAAGAATAGAAAAGAAAATTCAGTTGAAAAAAAAAATGAAAAATGAAAAATGAAAAACGAAAAAATGAAAAAAATGAAAAGAAGAAGTATTGATTGTCTGTTATGTTCTGTTTCAGTAAAAGTTCTTCTTTTGCCTCAAATCAAGAGGGAAATCAATATTCCTTTTTGTTATATGTTATAAATAGTCTTGTAATAATCAAGGAGGGTGTAGCTATCGACGTACAATGCGGGTAAACTGAAATATCACCAACTCTAAAGGTGAACATTCACAATTCTCGTAAAGTCAGACAGCTAGCTTGGCTTTGAATTCAGTTCTTATCCTAAAAACTATCTCTTAGTAATTGGCAGCCAGAAATTACTACATCAAATCATTCTCTATACATGTCTAAGTTAGATGCACTTTACACTCTTATCACATGTCTTTAGTTGTTTCAGTACTAGAATTGTTCCTTTGATAGCTAGATTGACATATCCATTTGTTGTAAGCTAAAACTAAATGCAGGTATCACTTTCATGGAATCTGAGCTTATATTTTGTCCTGGAACTTTATAAGTATGTTCTAAGCAAACCCTCACGAGACTTCAACTCGTCCATTTGGGACACTTAGTGGTTTAAAAAGCTTATTGCATTCGCGAAATGCAATCGAGATACCAACGACAGTAGTGTAGGTAGGATTTCTTTAGTTTTTGTATTACTCGCGGAAGAGCAAAATTCAGGTTTGGGGGTGTCATCGGTGCCTAAATAATGCATATTTTTAGACTATTTTATAGTCATTTATCACATTCCTAGTGCTTTATTTTTCTATTTTCTTGTATTTTTAACATTTTTCCATTGAGGGGTAATTTTCTCGGAATAATCTCATTTTGTTGTGTTTATAGGTGGTTGAGTAAATGGTGAGTAAGAGATCAGCGGGCTTGTGCAAAGGGTGTGTAAGAAAAGAGAACTTGTATGTGATTGTGGGCTCATGGAATTGATGAAATGATGATTTACTTCAAGGTGTAACAAAGCTCAAGTTTTGGTGCTAGTGGGAAAAGCGGATAGCAATATATACTGGGTTTGGTATTCAATCTTAACACCCAAACGGACCCTAAACCCATCTTTCATTTTCACTTTCAGGTATGGATCTAAGACAACTCTATCTTCTCTCTTACTTGCCGACAATACCATGTCTGCCATCTGAGAACAAAGACAACCCTATCTCTATTAACCCATCCCTCTCTAACCCTAATTCTATGGCACCCTTCATTACTCTCTACCCAGTACCATTTTACATCAAATCAATCTTCCTATTTCTCTCAAAAATTTCTCCTCTCCTATTTGTTGGAAGAATTATACGAAGCCTGATTTGATGTGTTAAGACATGGAGACAAAGTCAAGCGGCGTTGTAAGGTAGCTGCGACAACAACAAGCATTAGGGTTATCAAATTAGGTCTGAGTATGATCTTCTTTCAATCACCGACAATATCACACACTTGTTGAAGATAATTAGGCGGCTATGCAGTAAGTGAGGAGAGCAGAACTTAGTTTTCATCTATTTATTTTGTTGTTGAGTGACTTAATAAAACTTAGTTGAAAAGAGTGTAACCTGCATTTTATGAATATCAAAACTTCATCTGTTTCTATCAAAGCTATGTTCTAACTTTCTTAGCTAGGGGTTTGATGAATCCCTTAGCTTATTGATATTTTTTTATGTTAATGAAAATGTTCTTGTAGAGCTTAATTGAATAAGATTCAGTTTAGTCTTTATGTTGCAACTTATAACTTTCACCTAGTATGTCTTGCATCATAGGTTGTTATATCAATTATTTGTTGTTGCATCAACTCATGCTTCACTGGATGTTTTCAATTTTTTATTAGTTGTACCCTAACAAGAGAACTAATGCTAGGGATTGATACCTTAGTTGTGACTAAACTATCCATCTTTGAAACCCTTTTGGAAAGGCGAAAGACATGTATCTTCACCGCTGATCCGTTAAAAGGGATAAGAACAATTTATGTAATTGAATCTTCTAGTAGAAGTTTAGTGGTGAATTCAACTTCCTTAATGCCTTTAACTTGTCTGTTTTCAGGTCTCCTCGCATCCATATTTCCATTTCACTTTTCTAGTTTAATCTCCATGACAAACATCTAGTCGTTTCGAAGTTTGATCTAAATTGGTAAAGAAAATCTCTGAAATTTAATGTTACACCGACCTAGTCTTTTTGGGTTTGACCCGTATTTTCCCTGTTTACATTGTTGACAATGTGCACTTGCGGTTTAGTATAATTGTATCTCTTCTTAGTCTACGAATTAATCATGGGTTCTCTTGTGGTTAATTTAATTAAGTATTTTGGATACAAATTCATGTTTCATGTGATTTGTTAAGGTCCAAAGAAATCCTTCTTTTCTTATGAAAGTAAGGTCTCTCTTGTTGTTCTTTTTGGAATGACATTTATGGGGGAGAATTCTTAATTGAACTTGTCTTAGTTGCCAAATCTTTGTGGGGAGTGCGGCTGTGGAATATTATAAGAGTTTTCTTGTATCTTCATTAACTCCTTGATGAATGCATTTAGTTTCGGCTATATGATTGCATCTAAACAAAGTTTATATGTTGTTCTCTTTTGGTCATGAAGTATCTCTATGTAAATTTCATTGGGATCCCACTAGTTTTCTTACCTTTGCCAATTTTATTGGCAAAAATGGGGAGAATTAATGTGTAGTTCACACTACAAATACATATGCTTTACGGATCATTATGTAAGGGGGAGTGGTTTTCATGTGAGATGAAGTATTGACTAAGGGGGAGTGATACATATCACCATAGTATTGTTGTCAAAGTTGTGATACAATTGGACTTTGATGCTTTGTGATAATACTATGACACTGTATAACAATGATTGCGAGAAAATTTTTCTCATTGTTATAGCTACGGATCTTCAACAACTATGATTCTGATTTGAACACATTAAGAATCACTAGAGTACTTGAAAGTGACGAAGATTTCGAGTAATGCTGAAGAACGAAGGAAATCAAGCATTTGGATTGAGATCTACAAAGTTTATTTATTTTGTATTCCATATGTATTGATAGTTTTGTCACTAAAATTGACAAAGGGGGATATTGTTAGAGTACTGCTCGTCCGAACTCGCAAGCGTTCCTATCTTAAGCTTGTTATCAAGTTTAGTTTCCAAACTATGAGTCTTGATTTCTAGTCTACTTATTGCTATGTCTCGGATTATGATAGGAAGTATAGTTGAGCATTAGTATTCACGACGTTTATTGAATGAAGACGAAGAACTACTAAGGAGATCTTGTGGAACTTCATCAACAAAAGGTATGTGGAGACTTGAACTCATTTATCACTCAAAAGTCTATCTACTCTATCTCTTATATTTGAGACAAAAGTCGTATAGCTATATATACTTCGATTATACATATTTTATATTTCGAGCTGAGTTTATCTCGCTTACATATTTCTCGAAATATATGTTAGTAAGCTTTCGCTTTAACCAAGTTCATCTTATATTCTTGACGAAATTCAAAAGATGATCATGTGAAAATTTCCTTGTAACATCTTACATGATTTGTGTGAGACAGTCATTTGATGTAGACTCGGAATGTTTCGTATTGATCATTCGATCACTTGAAAATTTCTTTGAAGCTAATAGTTTGTATGAGACATCTATTTTCGTCATCTGATAATGTTTCAATGGTTGAAATGAGAGTTTAGAACAATTGGATATAAACATAGTATGCTTACTTGAATATATGTAATCCAAGTTCGGGAACCATGGTATGCATACGCGTATGCTTACTTCTTGGTTTAGTGAAGTCCGGGAACCTTGTACGCATACAGGTACGCACGCGTTCTGGCGTGAGGTTCAGGTCGGGGAATTTCTGCTGAGTTTGGAAGGTATACGTACCAGTTCGCGTACTGGCGAAACGTAAACTTAGTCCATCCATTTAGGTTTGCATACATGTTTTCATACCTGAGTGGATAATGTTCTAAAATCGGGTTGTTCATGAACTAATACATTTATATAATAAGGAATGCAATCATTTGCAAACAGTGGCTATAATGTTCATGACTTGATTCGAGTGAATCAAAATATATTTTGTTTCAATTGTGTCTTGTATACTTATATGAGAATCTAAACAATTGAACAACTCTAGAACTAGTTTCATTTGAGTCATTTGAATTAGTTATGGTTAAGATGAATAAGGTTGATATGAAAGTGTTCATATGGATAACCTCGGTTAACTATTATTGAGACAACAAAGGTGCACACGTTTAGGTACGGTTACTCATATCTAAATGAAGTAACTTTTCATTTGTGTGTAACAAGATAAGTTCTATCTAACGGTTGAAAGATATTATCTTGAGTCTAATCAGGTTTTCATCTGACTATGAATATTGAATGCTTTGTTACCAAAGTAACATTGATTGCAAACCCTAATTTGAAGACTATATAAAGGTGAACTCTAGCAACTGGGAAAACTAATCCCCATACCTCATGTGTGATACTAGTTGAAACTAGAGTCGATTCTCCTTTAACCTTAGGTTCTTCACGAAACACTGCAGGTTAATGACTTAAAGACTTCATTGGGATTGTGAAGCCAGACCCAATAATTTTCTCTGTAGTTGCGTGTTCTGATATTTTTGTTTTCTATCGTGATTGAGTATTATCTTCTCTAATATTTTCTCAAGATTTGATCTCCGATATGCAAGATAAAAAGTAGTCACAAACATCTTCGTCTCATCGTTTGTAATTCCACAATATCTTGTTTCACTACCATACGATTAAGGTTATCGTGAGGTGATTGATATTTCTAGGCTGTTCTTCGAGAATATAAGTATGGTATATCAATTGGTTCATGTTCACCTTGATTTATCAAAAGACGGAAGAAAACTCATAGGTTTATCTGTGGGAGACAGATTTATCTATACAATAGACTTTTCTGTGTGAGACAAACTCTTCGACTTTGGGTCGTAACAAATCTTAGTTTTGGGTGAGATCATCTAAGGAAATCAAGTGCGTAGAGTCCTGCTGGAATTCAGAGATGTAAGGAGCATAAATGTACCTTGATCGGTGTGAGATTGGTTAGTGCTCAAATACATTCCAGTCCAAAGTTAACCTGGAGTAGGCTAGTGTCTGTAGCGTCTTAATACAGTGTGGTGTTCAAATCTGGACTAGGTCCCGGGGTCTTTGTGCATTTGTGGTTTCCTTGTTAACAAAATTTCTGGTGTCTGTGTTATTTCTTTTCCGCATTATATATGTTTATATAATTGAAATATCACATGTGCGTAGTTCAATCAATTAGAGAATCCAATCATCGTTTGCTGATTATATTGATTAACAGTTGAAAATCGTTCTTTGGTACCGTTCAAGTTGTTTCACATAATAATCAGGCTCGCAGATTTCTATCTGTTTGATTTGCTGATTACATTGTGAAACAGAGATACAACTCTTGGTTCGTGAAGATAATTCGGTTGCAGACTCTCTGGAAAAGCATGGTGTTACGACTGAAACTCGTTGGTGGACGATCCCTCCGGATTTTACAAGACGGAAGATTTCAATAGATAACTCCATATTTCCTTTATACCATTTTCGTAATATGTAATTGGGTTGTTGTTTGGTTTTCTTGTATTTATTTCTTTCTTTGCTTTGTATCTTTCCCCCTTTCTGCTGGAGGTAAGTTTTAGCCCCCCTCCTTCTTTTTGATTGTTTTAATAAATTTCTTTTTTGGAAAAAAAAAAAAAAAAAAGAGATACAACTCTTGGATATATTTCCATTGATTGAGTATGACTGTCTAGTTGATTCTCTTGGAATTATATTGGAGTTTGTCCATACAGATTTCTAAGTGAAATATTGGGAGTGGTTGTTAGACCCCCGCTTTTTTCAGTCGTTACACATGTTGCAATAAGTATTCTGATTTGAAGTATAATATATGCAAGTTTACATTTAGATGAGAGGATGTTTTCAAAACATTTCCAAATAAAGATCCGAAGTTTATGTATAACACTAATTACCCATAGTTATTTTTAGAGAGAGGTATTAGGATTGAGAGATGCATAGCTATAAGTGTTACTAGTTATTATCATATATACAGACTTAACAGTAAGAGATCCATTCTTAGTATGTGGCCAAATTAGCCTGTCTTGATCATGGATGGGTATTCTAATTCTTAATATTTTCTAGTTATTATATGTCGTAAAAAAGATTCTATCAAGCTAACATTCCAACTATTGGTATTTTGATCTATAAACTAAGAAAAAAATTAGTTAGGGTTGGGATAAGAGATGCATAAAGGTAAAGATGTATTACGAATCCAAGAGTCCCTAAAAGCACCAACTTGCTGACTATTTCTAACCTCCCAAATAACATGTTTTTTGAGAATCTCAATGCAGTGCATATACTAGTCCATACCCAATAAGGATGACTAGTTTTTTTTATAATGAAGAGGATGGAAATCACTAAAGTATTTACACTTAAGTATAATTGTCCAGAGTTCATTTGAAGAATGCATGAGATTCCAAGATGTCTTATTTAGGAGAGCAATGTTCATCCGCACAAGGTACGAAAACCTAGGCCCTTGGATTTTATGAGTTCAAACTTTGTCGCATCCTCTTAAGTAGATACCTTTAGAGAAGTTTTTACCCCCACCAAAAGTCTCTTTGAGACCTCTCCATTTTTCGGATAGTAGTATCAGGAAGCAAGAAATAATTTATGGTATAAGTTGGAGTTGAGTTAAATACATGGTTAACTAAGATGGATCTTCCATCTTGGTTAAGATGAAATCCAGTCTACTTAACTAATCTTTTATCAAACTGATCAACAAGAGGAGGACAAGTCTTAACTCTAGATCTTCCATGCAAAATAGGGATACCAAATACTTGTCATTCATCTCAACTTTCCTAACATTTAAAGCTCTGATAAGAGACACACAATAATCTGGGTGTACATTTTTACTAAAAAAATAGGTTAACTTTTCAAAATTTATTATCTATCCCGAGATGAGGATAAAATGTTTGATTAAAGACAAAATTTTATTAGCCTCATTGTGGGATTCCTTGGTGAAAATTAGGCAATCACCAGCAAATAACAAATGATTGATGCTATGAGCTTCTCTAGTAACTTTTATTTCATGGATTTGGAGGGTTTTCTCAGCATGTAAAAGGTGCCAAAAAAATGATTTCATAGACAATATCCAGAGGTATGAAATAATGTTTTAGGTACATACACAATATCAAGAGGTATGGAGATAATGGGTCTTCTTGCATTAGACCTCTAATGGGTTTAAAGGAAGGACAAGGAGAGCCATTAAGCATTACTGAAATATTGATGGTACTGATACATTGGTGGGTCAGTTCACACCAGTGGTTAGAGAACCCATATCTTTTAAGCACATTTATTAAAAAAAACCACTTGACTCTGTCAAAAGCTTTTGATATATCGAGTTTTAATCCTATAATACCATCTCTATCCTTCTTTTTTTCATAGAATATACCAGCTCATGTGCTATAATTATATTATTATGAATATTTCTATTTAGAACATATATATGCTAACTAATATGGATTATCATTTTATAGAGCAATATTGCATAAAGATATCGGTCTAAAGTCAGCTGGGGTGGCTAGGATTTTGACCTTGGGGATAAGAGATAAAAATTTATGGTTCATTTCTTTAATCAAATGTTTAGAGTTGAAAAAGATCTTAACAATATTCCAAACATATGTTTCCACAATTTCCAGATGTTGCTTGTAAAACCTGGTGGAAAACCATGTGGACCAAGGGCAGTCCAAAATTGCATTTGCTTAATGGTATCTCTTACTTCTTGAAAAGTGATATGACTCAAAATCTTGTCATTTTCCTCTTTAGTTATGCAAGTCTCTATGCAGTTAAGTATAAAACAATTTTGAAAAGGATTAATAGTATAGTTATTATGGATTTGAAATGAGATGTTAGTAGGTCTTCAAGAGTATTTCTATCCTCGTACCAGCTACCACCATTCATTTTCAAAGCACTAATATGATTTAAATGCTTTATTATATTCACATGTGCATGGTAGACTATACCTGAATCGTCGTATTGTCTTTACTCTATCCATAGACGATCAAGTTCGGTAGAGGACTTATATGTTGATAAATAAAAGATTGTGGTGTATTTGGGTACCCTCATCTTTTTATAAAAGAATTAACCGTGGGAGAAGTTGGGGAAGTAGTCGATCTAGTCAAATCTGAAGGGTTGTTAGGTGCGGTCAATAATTTGGTTGTTGGTTACGACAGACCTATTGTTTCCGCATTCACCGAGAGACTTTATGGAGAAACAATTAATTTCCATCTTCCGGTTGGCGAAATGATGATAACTCCAAATGATGCGAAGTTGATTATTTGGTAAAGCATATAAGGTAAAGTAGTGAAGCACAAAAACTACACGCAAGAGATTGAGTGGGACAAGATTTACAAGTTCACCAAGAATGTGTTCCAATGGGATAAGGAGACGACCAAGTTAGAGATGCTAGTAGGTAACACAAAGTAGAGGGTATTCCATATAGCGGGCTTGAGGTACACTTCATGGAACAAAGAAGTTTCGTGCACAGGGAAAAGAGGAGACCAAGGAATGTATCTTTGCTATGGGAAATGCATATGTCCTATAAATCCTTGGATATGTTATATTCCCCGATATTTCTGGTGCCCGTGTGAATGCCAACTTTATTCAGTGGTTGCAACTATTTGAAAGGATTCATGAATACTTTTACAGATCTTCCATCCTAGCACATTAGTTGAACAAGTTGACAAATGCTTTTATGGCTCGAAGTAACCAAATCGGAGGGAATATGACTTTTCTGCAATTGTGGATATATTTGTGCTTCTTTGCTAAAAGGGATTTTGTGAACAAGCAATGTGACGGTCAATGTAATGGAGACAAGTATAACTTCAACGGTAAGTCGAATTCCCAAAATGAGGAGTATCTGGAGTTGAGACGTTAGTTGGACAACTTGACGATGAAAGATGTTGTCTTTCACCCTTATAAGGAAGTTTTGGCTGAATAAAAGATGGTTGGATGCTCTGAGAAAGAACGTTATTTTGGGACTTTGTTTCACCCAAGAGGATATATAATGTAAAACCCGACGAGAGTCGCAAGAAAATGCAGATACGTACAAAAAATCCCATAGGGACACAAGAAGTTTAAAATCAATGAGACCGAAATCCCGTCGGTTGATAATGATACAAAGGTTGTTCACAAACCTTTACCAGTATCTAAATACTGGTAAGAGATAAGGTATATCAAATAATATATGGATGGCCGTTACAAACAGATGATGAGGAAGTTCCGGGTTACGTGCCATTGTACTTCAAAGTTTCACATACTCGAGCGATACGAGTATATGAGAGGCCCCAGATACAGGACAAAGATACAACTCTTGAATACCTGGTGCGTATTATTTATCAGTTTGTTTTTTTTAATGGTTTTAACATGATTTTTTGAATGTTTGTTGTTTAAAATGGAAATAGAGAAGATGAATTGGGCATTAGATAATCCAAGTAATGCTCTGTATTAGGGAAGGGAAATATGTTGAGGCCAATGAAAAATTGATTGATAAATTTAACAGTCTCGAAGATGTAGATGCGGGTGCAAAGTTTAGGGAAGCGTTATAGTGCTCTACACTATAAAGAAGAATCAAACACCCACTTATAGGCTCTACACTGTAAGATTGAGAAAAACCTAACCTCAAAGAGGCAGAGAAGATAACCAAAAAACAAATTCTATTTCGATAAGGATTCAGAAAGAGATTCTCAATACATAAGTTAGGGCATCAGTGTGGCACACGTGCCAAATGCATACTATATTACTAAATACGCCCAAGTAAAAAGGGCACCCCACGGATATGGGACATGACAAATGCCATCCCCTACATCTTATGTTTGTCCTCAAGTATAAACTTTTAAAACTTTTATGTGACGAAAGATGTATCCTCCCAATAGAGATCTCCTTGAGTAGCATGAAACCATTGCCCAAGAACTTGTGGAACACGTTGACGACATTTGATAACCACACGGGAATCCACTACAGCCACTGGTTGAACTTTCATCAATCCATCTTTGTTTAAAAAAGGTAAATGTGTTTGAGGGAGAATTCCATGACCTACCTTCTTCTTTAATTGTGATACATGAAAAATAGGATGAATGCGAGAATTAGGAGGCAATTGGATTTTATAAGCTACCTGCCCAATACGTTGCAGCACCTGATAAGGGATAAAAAACCTTGTAAAAAGTTTAAGACTCCTTCGCATTTGAACTGAGCTTTGGCTATATGGTTGAAGGCGTAAGTAAACCCAATCTCCCATATTGAATGATCGTTCAACCCGCTTCTTGTCAGCCTACTACTTGAGACGATCCTGAGCTTCGAGTAGACTCTATTGTAACATCTTTGAAAATACCTTGCGCTGATGTATGTAGTCATCGACAGTGGAGTATAAATGGTAGAACACGAGTTCAAGACAAACTGAGGTGGATCATATCCGTATAATTCCTGGAATGGTGTCAGTTTGAGGCTATTGTGGTATGTGGTATTGAACCACCATTCTGCCAATGATAGCCAAGATGCCCACTTAACATGCCTGTAAATGCACATACATCTCAAATATGATTCTAAGCAAGCATTGATGCATTCAGTCTGACCGTCAATCTGCGAGTGGTAAGACGTACTCAGGTGTAAAGAAGTGCCAATAGCCTTGAATAGCTCATGCCAAAAAACACTTATAAAAACTGCTTCTCTGTCATAAACGATAGTATATGGGACCCCATGAATCTTGAGAATAGAGTCGATAAATACTCTAGCTACATACTGAGTAGTATAGGGATGGCTTAGTGCTATAAAATGATTGTATTTAGTAAAGCGATCAACAACAACCATAATTACCTACATGCCCTATGATTTCGGCAAACCTGTTATAAAGTCCATACTCAAATGTTTCCATGCTTGATCTGGGACATGCAAGGGCTGGAAAAAACCTGCTGGTGGAGTGTTTTATACCTTGTTCTGCTGGCAGACGTTATATTACTGGATAAATTTGATTAAGTCTTTCTTCATACCACTCCACAGAAAATAAAATTTGGCCCTTTGATAAGAAGTTTGTATCCCAGAATGACCTCCTATAGCCGAGGAATGTACTGCTGCTGAGACTTGATGACGAACATCACTACTGCATCCAATGTAAATTCTTCCCTTCAATATGATTACACCTTGTGAGTAAGTGTAGCCATAAGGATGTACTGGAGATAGCAGTAATTTCGGAATCAACTTTTGGGCATATTTGTCATCTGTATAACTAGCCTGAACTTCTTCCATCTATCTTGGTTGAGTTGTAGTGAGTGAAGAGAAAGATGCCTTAGATAATGCATCGGCTACTCTATTATATGTCCCCTTTTTGTAGTGCAGTGTATAATCAAACCCGAGTAGCTTGGTGAGCCACTTATGCTGGAACAAAATATGTAGCCTTTGGTCCATAAAGTATTTTATACTTTGATGGTCTGTAAATATTCGAAAATGAGTTCCTAGTAAGAAGGAACGCCAGTAATTCACTGCTAAATCAATACCTAGAAGAACCTTTTCGTAAGTAGATAAATCCTTGTACCTTAGACCCATAGCCTTGCACATGCTGAAAAAAAAAACAGGTCTTTTGAGATGCATGAGAACTGCACCTACTCCATTATCACTAGCATACGTCTCCACTTCAAACTCCTTGGTGAAGTCAGGTAAAATTAGGACTGGGGTGGAAGTCATAACCTTATTCAAATGTACAAAATACATCTCAGCAGCAGGACACCAAGACAAACTATTCTTCTTTAATAGAGCAGTCAAGGGTTGACAAATCAGGCCATAATCCTTTACGAATTTGCAATAATAAAATGTTAAACCTAAGAACCCCCGTAATACTTAGATAGTTATAGGTCTCAGCCATGTTAACATACATTCAATCTTGGCAGTGTCGGCTGCAACTCATTCACCACTAATAAGATGACCTAGATATTCTAGTTGGTTCTTACCAAAACTACACTTGTTGCGCTTACCTAGAAGTGAATGTTGTTATATAATATTCAAGGTAATACGAAGATGTGTGCAGTGATATGCTAAGTCAGGGCTATAAACTAGTTGTTTGTACCCAGAAATATTTCCAGGCACTAAACACGATGATTTTGGTGATGATGATCAAAACAGGGTTAATAACGGGAAACAATCAAGAATGACAGACACACGAATATAACGTGGTTCGCCAAGATGTTCCTACGTCCACTGATGAATCCGCTTGGGGTGTGATTTTTTATTGATATCAGAATTACAATGGATTTACGATGGATTTTTTCTGTCTCTGTTAGCCTCCGCTTTTCTCTATCAGGGTGTACCTATTTATACAGTTGAATACCTAATTTCGAGATAAACTTAAATGGCATTAACTTTCCCTACATGCCTCCTGGTATTAATCCCCCTGCATGCCTCCTAGAGTTAATTATGCATATGTTAGAGCATAGCTCTGTTGAACCCACCAAGCATTGGTATTTCAAGTTTGGTTATCATATTTTAGTGAACCAAAACTCATTTAAGAGTCGTTTGACATAAATGTACTAGAGTCAACTTTGTATAAGTTAGCTTGAAAGTATTAGGATGAGACATTACAAGTATTGCGAAGACTTGAAGAAGTACGGAGCTACAACCACAACATCATCCTTCCACTTGAGGTTAGTGATATTTTACTTGAACTATTTCATTCCTTAACGTATCTTTCAAGTCGTGCATATTAAAAACATAAAACTGCGAAGCATGAACACTCTAGATAGACATAGTATTAAGGAATACAATATGAAGTTTTTTGATTAACTATTAAACTTTGTATATAAGGTATCGACATAATTGTATGAATTCTAGTATGATTATGTATGGGTATGAGGTGAGGATTTCATCCTATGGAACAATGTTTACATGTGTTCTAAGGAAGTAAGTTCATGATATGTGTTGTGAACCGAAAAGGAAACGCCAGGCGTTATTGGGGATGTTCTTCATTGCAAATCTTATGAACGACCAATATGTGTGATTAATATAACCACTCATGACTTGTTTATGTTCTTGGTAAAACTATCCACATGAGGCCTGACTTATGTATTGGTATGACTTTTATTAGTGAAACCAATCTTAAGTAATCACCTAGGGTATGATCGGGTTTGTGAGTGTCTAACCAAATTTGGGAAAGTGCAACCGATCCTATGAAGAGGTGAAGTACATCACAAGTGGGAACCGATCATTGTATGAGGTACATCAAGTTTTATAAAAGAAAGGGGAACCGATCCTATGAACATGTGCAACACGTTTTTATGCAATGGGGAATCAATCCTATGGACATGTGCAGTGCATACAAGTTAGATACCAAATATTTGTGGGGAACTGATCCTAGTACCTAGTTGATAAGAACGTAAGTGCTACATTTTATACCCATATTTATATTAGCTAGCACTCGATATTTTGGCTAACAACACTGTTTTCAGCTATTTGAAGGAGATATGAGTGAATTCGATCACCCGGAAAATAAATGTCTAAATGGAAGCTAAACAACGCCTGCGACTAATGAACTCCAACAGTACATTCCATGGCAAAAGAGAAAGAGGGAGCTGTGCCAAGTCAAGGCTTCACCTTGCATTCAATGTTTTTGGCCAGAGAACAAAATAATTAATGGCTCGTGATGAAGAGAAATTGTTGGTGTTAGTGATGGACGTGTATATTCCTTGTATGTGGAGATATTCGGTTTTCTAGAGCTCATTATTTGTGGCCGAATTTGGTGACGAGGTTCAGTTTGACAGAGAAGAACTAGTGAAGCGAAGATGGAGAGTCTACGATTGATGAGAAAGTTCAGGGTACATGGATGAACTAGTTTTCATGAACAGATTGGCAGCAAAGTAAAGCACATGGAGATTGGTGTTGTAGCCAGACTGAAACTAGTGGTGCTGTGACCGTGGTTATATGGCCTAAAATTGGTAGGTTTTGGAAAAGAGTTGGAGTGGGCTTATCGGCACTTCTTTGCTCGGTTCTAACAAGTCCCGGTAGCATATATATGTACTTCTTTTCGAGACAAACTGGAGGAGCTCTGGTGGAGTCTTGTTTGGCTGTTGTTACAGAAGATGAGAGAGAAGATATAAGAGATATGAACAGACACAATATGGAAGAGAAGTTTGCTGTGATTTGATAATCGGAGGAGATGAAATTTAATAATTACCTGAAGTTGGAAATGATTGCACTGGTGGTTTTAGACATGTGGCAGAATTCCGTTAGTTCTTGGTTTGGTCTCTCGCAACACTATAAGAGAGAACAGACCACAAACAGAAGAGGGGTTGGTTTGTGATTTGGAGGCCGGCTACTGGGATTCTTGGGAGAGGCCGAAGTCCAGAGAGCTTGAAGAGAAAATCTTGAGAAATAAAAGGGATCCGTGGAAGTGTTTGAGAGGTTAAGAACAAGGGACAACAACGAACACGATATTGGTTTGATCATTCCTCATTTGATAATATTTTTGATGGGTGTTGATGGTGGATTTTAGTTCAGGGCTAAAGTTATAAAACCAATATTTGTGTAATCATCCTGCAGAGGATGAGACTATTTTATAAGTGATGAATACCTCTTCGCTTTATTAATTCACTTATAATGGAGCATGTAGCAACAATCACCCGAATATTCTGTGAATTTTAGCATTATTGATTAATGCATCGAACTCCTTGTATTTCTTGTGTTGTTCCTGGAAGAACTCTCGTTGTTGGTGCTGTATGATGACTGATTATTACTCACAGCAGAGTTGCATGAATATCCAAGTACCAACAGTGAGGCATGCACGAAATGCCCATACAGGATGTAAACTCTCGGTGTGTTATACTAGCCTGATTGATCATGTAAATCTCAGTGTGTTATACTAGCCCGATTGAGAATGTAACTCTCGGTGTGTTATACTAGCCCGATTGAGTTCCTAGACTGTCTATAGCAGTCTAGAAACGATCACGATCATCCAACTTCACCAGCATGATTGGGTGGTCCACATCAAATCCAATACCCCCAAGTAGGTATTGGAACATTCACTGCCGACCCAACGCGGACCCCGCATGGCCGACCTCCAAAAAGGGGTGGCATAGCTTGCCAAACCGTTCAAACTAAGCAGAATGGACAAGAAACCATAAATTAGGGTTTGCGGCACATTACATGTGTCGCAAAATGATCTCAACCATCCATCTTCGCAGGCATAGATGGAAGGTGTAGATGTAGATTCAAAGGGCCCAGAGCATGTCAATACGATCACCGTGGGCCCGCATACACAGATGAACAAACGGTCAGGACCAACCATGTTTGGTTGTCCCAATTCGTGCACGCAAAACAATGCATGAAGCATGGCCGGCTAAAACCCTAATTAGGGTTTGTATCGATCACGAGCATCCATTTTCTCCTGATCGAATGAAGAGCTTAGGAAACAACTGAGCAGGTCCAGTGAGCATCAATAGGAATACCGTGTAACCACCTATCTCCTCACCCAACCGACCAAGGATATCATGCCTAGTTTCTCCAAAACGCAAGCCCAAACTAGTGTGGTCGCGCTTCCCAAATCACAAACTGATCTCGACCACTCAACTTCGACAGACAAATTGAGTGGCTTAGATCATGTTTCCATGGGACAATCAGGTATAGGCGTGAATACCATCCTGCCACCTACACGCTGGACCAAACAACCGAGACCGACCAAGCTTGGTTGTCTCAAAACTCATTCCTTAAAGATGGCATACCGCGCCCTTTAGGAATCCTTTGAGGCATAGGATTTCTGTCGCAAATTGATCTCAGCCACTCAACTTCACCGGTGAATTCGAGTGTCCTAGATCAAACCTTCGTGGGACAGTGAAGCATGGACATGTACATCAGCTTGCCTTCTACACGCATGCCTCATCGGTCCTCCATGAAATGCCTCCCATGCTTGGATTCGACCAAGATGAAGGAGTACACTCGCGCACCTCCTAAACCCTAATTCGAGAGTCGCAGATGTGGGTCGCAAGTCATCTCGTCCGTCCAACTTCGCCATCTCGGACGGAAGGCCTAAGATAAGAGTTAGGCGACCAGTGAAGTATCACCGTGATCACCGTCTTCCACTCTACCACACCATGTGGTCGGCTAAGGGAGGATTTTCTAGCGCAGCCTCCAAACCCTCACGTGAAGTAGGCAAGGCATAATGCTCAATAACGATTCTTTATATATGCCGAATACATTCGATGCATAGAATACACACGATGCTTTACAAGTATCGACTTCCTAAATAACTTAGTTATTTAACCTAGCATTACATGCTACCTTCTGTGGGTCCCACGACCCGCACATACTCGAGACATCAATCATGTCACAAACTGGGGGATACATATTGGGGCATTGGTCTGGCAGTTTACAGCGTGTAGCGTGCAACGCGTCATCACAAGAACGTGTCAAGAAGACATATACGGTTAGTGATGATAGGGGAAGTGGGCGAGATTGATCATGTGACACTAATACACAACTCCGCTACTCCATAACTCCACTTCCTCCACTTCCCTTGAGAGACGTGAATAAGGCTCAAATGACTTGTATAAATAGGTTCTCCTCCCTATTTCAAAAATAGAGAGAAGACAACACAGAAACCAAGTGTTAATACGAGACGTATTCAAACACCCAGAGCCTGCTTGCATTAATCGTAAGCCTGCTCAACTTTCTGTTACAAGTCATAAACAAGCCTACACCTTCACTATAGTTGCAGGATTTACCACACTACACCCTTGTTAAGATTTTGCTATAATCAACTCATAATTGAAGATGAAAAATGACACTTTATTATTTTGGTTTCAGAAATGTTTACAGAAATGGAAGCATTCAAGATTACAACTATTCTCTTGAAGTTGCTCTCTACTCAATACTTTCTTAACTCTCAAAAATACATCATCCTTTTCTGGACACATTGGGTCTATATTTATAGGGTAGTTACATAGTGGATGACAGCTAAGTTTTCCTCTTATTTCGGGTTGATTCTGCGATTGTACTGCGATTAGTTACAATGTTCACTCTCGCAAGTTTTGTAACCATCGTAGGACAAATATGCTTTTCTCAAGTTTCCTTCACTCGTCATTAATTACGTCGCTCTTTTGACTGCTTTTGTGACACTCGTAAAGTGTAGTTGAATATCTTGCGGTGATGCTCGCTGGGAAGTGTTGTTAATCTCGTAGAGAAGTATTTTAGCGATATTCTGGTCCTACATTTTTCCTCTTCTCATGTATTTTCTGCGAAGAAGAGAATATCATGAGAACTTTTAAAATGCCGCAACTACTTATCTCTTCATTAATCTCTGTTCTGACACGTTTATGTATCTTTCGCCAGCTGTTTTCACGCATTCTCTATTCTAATGAATTTGCGACATGTCCTCTCTAACCGATGCGATCTGACCATTCATGTCTTTTCTTAGAATTTATTATGTTCACCTTCTTTGAGAAATTTCTTCTTCTATAAATACTTCTTTCATTCTTTTCTTTTCCTCTTTTACTTTCTTCTCCCTTCTCTCCGTAACTTCTCTGCAAGTTTACTGTTCTTCCGTAAATTGCGCGTCTGTTATCGATGTGATTCTTTTCTTATTTTCCAACCTTCTCTTTCATTCCCATACTTAAAAATGGTTGCCGATGGTGCTAAAAATTTGATTGCTTTTAGTGAGATGTAAGAAAAACTCAAAAACAAAGGTTTTACCTTGTCTACAATTCCAGGTCAAAGCCCTAAATCTGAACTTTCTCTCAGATTATTCACTAATTATCAATGTTATCGCGAGAAAATTATAGTATAGCTAGGTCAAATTGAAGCTGGTCTTCCCATTCCTCTTTATGATCCAGAACTTCCACTATTCTATGAAATAATTTCTGACGAGAGATTCTCGCAAGCGATATATCAATTGGGTGGAGATTGTATTCAATTGCTTCTCGCGGTGCTGATAACGGATCTCGCTACCCTAAAGATGCGAAGAATCCTCAATTTAAAGATGTTCCCATTGTCTCTGCAGATTATACTGTGGATAACTTCTTTGAAAAATATAAAATAGTCTCTATGAAGAGGGATAACACTTGTTGGGGTGTTCGCTTGAAGAAAGAATAGATCGCTGATGATAAAGCTCTTATGATGGACATTGATTGGAATACATATACCAACCAAGGCCCTCACCATTCTAGCGATGACAAGTGGTTCATTTTTCCATTATGTCTTGAGGGTCCTTATATTTTTGGTTCTCGCGAATTACCCGCGAATCTTTCAGAATATCAACCTTGGGTTTTCAACTGTCCTGAAAGAACTAAAGAGGTATATTCTTTTCGATCTTTGGTATAATCATTATTCACTATCTTCCCCACACTTTTATATTTTCGCTAATTACTTCAATCTTTTCCAGATTAACAGAATGAAACTCAGCTACCAGGCTTTGAGGAAACCCAACACTTTCTTAGCTCTTAAATCCTTCATAGATGAAGTAAGAAATATCTCCTCATAAATTTTAACAATATATTGTTGCCCCTATATCTTATCTTCATCTGTGCTCGCAGGAAATCGAAGAACTAGAACCAATAAAACTCGTGAGAACTAAGGAGAAATCTTTAAAGGATAAATCTATTGTTCCTCCCAAAGGAAAGTCTTCTGCCCCTCGCGGTGAAGAATCTGGAGATCAGGATAAATCTACTGTTCCTCCCAAAGGGAAGTCTTCTTCCCCTCGCGGTGAAGAATCTGGTGATCCTCCTTTGAAGAAAAGGAAAAACCGACCTTCTTTTTCTTCAACTCCTCAAACCATTCCAGAAAATCCAAGTGTTGATTTGGATAAGGACAATAATGATGAGGATTTCAATGATAATAGCTTCCCTTCTATAAAGAATTCTTCTTCTTCTGATTATTCGATGGCTCATTTATCCAAAAAAATTGGCAAGAATATGTTTGGTATCCCAAATGAGTATGGAGATGAAGCTATTAATGAAATATCCCAGTCCCTTGCCAAAGTATGCGATGCTCCCATACTAGGTGACAGTGATTCCCTTCGCGGGGTTTCAAGATCGCTGACTCCAAGTCTCTTAAATTCACTTGGCAGCCTGGTATGTTTCTACTTGTTCATCCTTTTTATGTATCTACTGATATTTTTGTCAGATATTGATTCATATAGTTCTATCGCAGGTTGGAAGATCCGTTTTTGCTGTTGCTTCAGATTTAGACCATATGCGTATCATTTATGAAAAGAAAGCTGCTAATCTTCGCCAAGATAAAAAAAAACTAGAAGTTGAAGTTATTGAGCTTCGCAGAAAAAATAAGAAGCTGGAGACTGAAGCTTCAGTTGACAAGAAAAAAATCTCAGATCTTGATAAAGATAATCAAAAACTCTATGGTATAATTTATTTCTTTTCTCTTTTAATTCTTCCCACTCTATCGCAGCTTATTCAAGCAACCATTTTTGCAGATATTTATGGTCTTACTGACGAGGCTACATTCTTCCAATCCTTCCATGAACCTGTAGATGATAATACCCTTCTTGCTTGCCTTAATAGTTCTTTAAGTAACTTCTCAGACGATAGGATTAGATCTCTCTCTATTGATGAACTTAAATCCAAACTTAATCTCTTAAAAATTGAACATAGGTTCAATTTAAATTTAACCAACAAGTTTAAGAACCTTTATCTTAGTTCAAAGGAATAAGTGAATAGATTAAGAAAAAGGAATAGTGATCTTATTGATGAGAAGGATCTTGCTGTTAAAAACGGCTCCAAGACCCTAGCAAACTTTCATAAAACTCTTCTTAATTTTCAAACGGAAAGAGATAAACTTATCCGTGATAATGAAGATCTTCTTACGAGGGAAACTCAAGTTCGATCTCGTCTCCTTATTAATAGCGATGATGAGTTTGCTTGGGCTGCAAAGATTCTTGATAACGCCGTAACTAATTTAGGTGTAGATGTTAGTCATCATGCTGTTCAAGCGGCTTTAATTAAATACATGATTTCTGAAAGAGAAGGTTATCACTCTTATGATTTCCCTGAATTATTTCCTAATTGAATCATCCTTATATGTATTAACTTTGTTATCACTTGCTCGCAAAGATCCGAAAAAGAACTATCGTAAAAGATTTGATGAGTTAGAAGAAGAGAAAAGCCAACTCATTTGGAAATCTATCTTCTCGCAATGAAAAGTATTCTAGATTGAAGGAAAAATTGAAAATCTCATCTTCAAATTTTAGTAATGCCCTTCTCCGTGTTCGTAATGACGCTGTTAAACTAGTCTGTGATGATCATGGTATTCCTCATTCTACATACCCCGATCTTGCAAAGGAAATTCCAAATTTGATTCCCCAAATTTATTTATCTCTGATAGCGAAGCTGAGGAGTCTAGCGAAGATGATAATGATGAAGAATTATCTGGCGAGGAAGAGAAGTCTGGTAATGAAGAAAAATCTGAAAAAGAAAAGAGCTCTGATGAAGGTGGTGATGGGTCTACTTAGTCTTGTTTCTTCTCTTTTTCTTTGTTGTAAATTTTGTGCATTTATTTTTTGCTTCTCGTAACATCGCTGCGAGCTTCTCCAACTTGATGTGTAAATTTATCTTGCTTTTATCTGTATGAATTAGAAAACAATTCTTTTTCTGCAACATAATCAATCAGTCATAATTATTATCCTTTAATTATTTGTATAAATGTATCATCTATGCAATTTTATTATATGATGGATGAATACTAATTTTATCATTCTATGAATTCCCATACTTGCCTCTATTATTCATCTGCAATATGAAAAAATTGAGTAGAGATTATATATTAGTTGTGATCAAATTAAATTTGCCTCAATATCGGCGATGTTATTGCTAGCAATAATTGCATAACTTTTATGATTTCTGCGTAGAATCGCAAATCTCATAAATTCTGCGAGCATTATCTCAATAATCTTATGGTCTTATTATGCCTTCCTAATTAAAGGTCTTATTTCGCCACATCTTTTCTTTCTGCGACAAAATCGCAAGACGTCTTTAAATTTGCATGTATTGACCCATTGATCTTGTCTTATCAATTTTTTCAACATCTCTGCGACAATATGATAAGTATAAACTCTCTTGCAAGAATTAAACCTTATGGCATTGCCATCTTGCGATGAAATCGCAGGACGTCTTTACACTTGTTAAATGTAAAAACCCATTGATCTCATCTTAACTTTTCTCTTTTGCCTTGTTGCCTTTGTATAACTTTCGTCACGCGACAATATGACAGGCCTAAATGTTCTTGCAATCATAAAGCCCCATCACATTGCCGTCTTTAGACACTTATCATCTCCCTAATGGATGGTTCCGCCCTTATCTTCCCCCTAGTTGCCCCTTCAAGGAGGGAACATCGGCCATACAAGACTAGCTCCTCCCATCCAGATTTTCCAACAACCAGCTGTTTTCGCAGCCTCTTGTCCTTTATGCCTATATGGCTTATAGTTACAAGACTGCACCCTAAGTGGGGTTTTCTTCAGGCCGAGTGCATCATAGCCAAGACTTGCCAAGGATGGTCAGGGTAGTTTCATACGCCCCGGGCACCCTTGACTCAACCGTGTACCTCGGCGCCTTGGTCATACTTTGCACTCCTTAGAAGAGGTCCTTAGTCATCCAATCAGGGTATAACCTTATATAGTTGGAAATCCAAGATCCGTCTCCTGGATAGGTTTTATTTAACCCCAACATCTGCATAACTCAGGTTCCAGCAGCGGTATAACCTTATCACTGAGTCATGTCAAGAGATACCCCCTTATATGACGCACTATTAGGTCTTATATTTGCCTCTTGCGAAATTGTATTCGCGAACTAAGGTGCACGCCATAAAGGCTCGTCCCATTCTATTAATCTTTGATAAATGTTATTCGCGTTTCTCAGGAACATTGTAACTCTGATAAAATTTCATTTTTTTTTTGATTTTCTTATAAAATTTTGCAATTCTTTCAAACAGAGTACTCTTTTCAATTGCATTTTCCTTAAACAAATTCTGCGTAATCTTCTTTAAATTTCATCATTTTACCTTTCTACTTACTATCTTCTGGTTCTGCTTTTCTGCAATGTTGCTGTTTTTTCTTTATCTGCGAGTTGCTGGCCATTATCTTCCTCTCGCTGCTCTATTTAATCAATCATTAATATTTCATATCTCTGTCGTTGCTTGATGTTGTACTTCCAATTTCTCTTCTTCTCGGCTCTTTCCTCGCAAGATTTTATATCAATCTCATAACATTTCTTGCTTTCTTCCCAATCTCCCTTAATAACTCCAACACCATTAGGATGAGGAAATTTAACACATTGGTGGAAAGTAGATGCTACACATAATATCCCATGTAGCCAAGGTCGACCAATCAGGGAATTGTATGGTGATTCAATGTCGACAACACATAACAAGATCTTGGAAGTTATCCCTTTCAATGGAATCCACATTTCAATTTCCCCTTTGGGTTTATTGGAAGTACCATTAAAAACATAGATTTTATATGTTGATAGAATTAGATCTTCGTCTCTTCCACCCATGGTCTTATAGGTATGATAAAATAATATGTCAATTGAGCTGCATGTGTCTATTAGAACTCTATTGATAGCCCAAGAATCTTCATTTTCATCATCATTTTATTCATCTTCTTCTTCTATTTGATTTGGATTTATCTTTAATCTTACCACCAATGGATTATCATGCTTCTCTCCAGGTTCTGGTACTTCTTGTGAAGTGAAAGATATAATTTGCTTCTGCCATTCTTCTAGTGGCGAGGCTCTCGCGATATTCATTATATCTCTTCCATCTGTGTCTCTCGCGAAGACTCTTCTTAGAACATTATCATGGAAATCCTCTATTGTTTTGTGTAAATGTACAATGGAATTACAAAACAAATTCTTTGCTTTAGCCCCAACTTCTATTACGAATGATTCTTCTCCTTTTACAGTATTTACCCTGCGAATTTATGGTGTTGGAGGCAATCGATGAGATTGTGGATGTACTACTAAAAAGTGGTTTAGCTTTCCTTGGTCGATCATCCTTAAAATTATTCTTTTGACATTCCTGCAATCATTTACTGTGTAACCATGAAAGTGATGGTAAGGACAAAATTCTTGACTACGATTATTAGGATGTGGTACCTTTCCCATATTCCATGGAGATGGTATATTTTCCATCAAAATGATAGCTTCCCAGATTTTTTCTATACTAGCATTTAGAGGAGGAATCTTAATTTCTTCCCATATGATCTTCTGATTTCCTTGGCTTCTGAAATTGTTTTGCCTCTGTCCACCATAAGTTTCTTGCGGATGATTAAGCCTTTGAATCTTATTATTCCCATCGCGATTGTAATAATTCTTCTCCCTTTTATATTCTTCTTGATCTCGACTGCCCAACTTCTGCTGGTTATCAGTCTCCACTTTCTCTTGTTGTGCTTGCGAGCTGCTCGCCACATTGTTAATCATTTTAGGAAGTAAACTCCCATTTTCTGCTACTGAACTAGTATTCGCGATTGGATATGATTTCATCTCATTTTGTTTCTCATCCAAAGCAATGTACTCTTCTTGTAGTTCTCGTAGTTCAGTCAGAGTGATTGTATTCTTGACTCTAAAAATTTGTATGTACTGCAGATTGGTCGCGAACATTGCATTGATATAAGACAAGATAAGATATCTCTCGTCTATTCTTCCTGCCATCTCACTGCACATTGTCTTCCATCTTATGGTTAAATGTTTCAGACTCTCGCCAACACTCTGTTTTAATCCAAACACATCTTCAATACCTGGCCGCGATGAATTGTTGCTTATATATGCTCCCAGAAATGTAGCTTGTAAATGATCAAAAGAAGTGATAGTGTTTTTTGGCAATCCCTCAAACCATTTTAGTGCCTCGCCAGTTAAGCTAGATTCAAAATACTTGCATAATACAACATCATGATTCTCCCATTGCAGCATACACCTAACATAAGCCTTAACATGTTGTACAACACAGGTAGTTCCATAAAAAATGCTGTTAAATTGCACTTTGGAGGTATTCCTATCAACTGTACTTCTTGGGTGAATGGAGTTCTCGCATCTTCTTTAATAGCTTCATCAAGTTGCCTTCTACCTCTTTCTCTTCTGTTATTTATTATTCCCCTCATCTCTGCTAATTCTCTTAAAATTTGCTCATTCGCCGTTGAATTTGGTTCCATCGGTATTTTTAATGCAGCTTCCCTTCTCCTGCGTTCATGTACCTCTTGTATTGCGAGATTTTGTGTGTCTTCATCTACACCCACATTCCTTCTTCTGCGATCTTCTGCTTCACTTTTTTCTTGCAATCGCAGCTGTACTTCTCTGCGAATTTCTTCATTTCTCATCATTTCTCTTTGTTGTCTTTCTATTCTCCTTTGTATTCTATCATACTCTTCCTGGATATTATTATTATAATGATTTTTTGTACGTCTCCTTTCTCTATTTTCATGGTTATTTTGTCGTACTGCCTCTTGGAATTCTTGTTCTTCTACCTCTGCCCTTAATCTTTCTCTCTCGCGAGCTAGTCGTGCTTGTTTAGCAAAATGTCTCTCAATTTATTCTTCAATTATTCTTCGATTTCTTTGGATCTCTCGCCCATGTAATATCCTCCTACCCTCTTCTGGATTATCTACATCATTTTGATTGTCTCTTCCCTCTTGATTTCTATTGTTAAATCTATTATCCAAATTTTCTCCACGCGGATCATGGCGATCTTCTATTACCTCTTCTTCTCCATGACGTTGTTCTTCATTTGGATTTTGCGTTTCCTCCTGGATATTTCCTCTAGCATTTCTTATTGGAGAATTTTTCCTTAATGATCTTGAATTCGATCTACCAGTACTTCTTAATCTTCCATTTTGTAACCTCAAATTCTCCATTCTTAACTCGTGATTTTGTCTTGTTAAATTTGCACGCTCTTCCGCCTCTAATCTTCTTTCCTCTTGTATTCTTTGTCTTGGATCATATGCTGTTTCATTTTTGCCTTCTCCATGAATTAATCCTTCAATCACTCCTTGATTTCTTTCTTCTCTTCTTACGTCTCTTAATTGTTGATCTTCTACACCTTCCATCGAATCCGATCTCCAAGTATGCACACTCACTCTATCATAATCCACATTTCTATTTTGTATCGGTGTTTGTTGATTAGGTTGTGGAATTTGATCTTCTCCTTCAATCCTTGTTCTATTTCTTCTTGTTCTTATCCTTGAAGATTCTCCTAATTCATTTGTTTCTTCTCCTGCAAGTCTTTTACTCCTCCTTACAGTTGTTGGTGGTTCTGATGTATTTCTTCTTCTTCTAGCCATTTCTTCAACTCTAACAATTTCTTCAAATCCTTAAATTGTAATTAGATATTTTTTAGCTTGATTCTCCTGTTTCAGGCGCCAAAATATAGTTGTAGGATTTCCCACACTACACCCTTGTTAAGATTTTGCTATAATCAACTCATAATTGAAGATGAAAAACGACACTTTATTATTTTGGATTCAGAAATGTTTACAAAAATGGAAGAATTCAAGATTACAACTATTCACTTGAAGTTTCTCTCTCCTCAAGACTTTCTTAACTCTCAAAAATACATCATCCTTTTCTGGACACATTGGGTCTATATTTATAGGGTAGTTACATAGTGGATGACAGCTAAGTTTTCCTCTTATTTCGGGTTAATTCTGCGATTATACTGCGATTAGTTACAATGTTCACTCTCGCAAGTTTTGTAACCATCGCAGGACAAATATTCTTTTCTCAAGTTTCCCTCACTCGTCATTTATTACGTCGCTCTTTTGACTGCTTTTGTGACACTCGTAAAGTGTAGTTGAAGATCTTGCGGTGATGCTAGCTGGGAAGTGTTGTTAATCTCGCAGAGAGGTATTGTAGCGATATTCTGGTCCTACATTCACAATCTCAACACCTTATATCCCTAGTATCAACCCCATCTCTTTCACTTTGTGACCGAAACAAGTCTGGAACGACCATTTCTTGGTTTAGGCAAGAATTGTATAAATTGATCTCTCAAATCAAAAGCACTCACCGCGCAGTGCATTTGTTTAGGGTTTAGATTCATTCCTCATCCACACACCCCAAATTACCAAATCCGGCAGGAATAGTTTTCACCCATAAACAATTGGCGACCACAGTGGGAGGTTAATCTCTCGGTTGCAAAATCAATTTTCAATTTCATTTCAGTCCGTTCAAATTTCAAGATGGTAGAACTTAGGTCAGGGTCCGCGATCAATTCCGATGGAACCAACGCCGATAACATTCTTGGTACTGGTGTCCCTGTTAGTGGAGCTGTCGTGCAGAACGTTGTTGATACATCTCGTGGAGATGTCTCCTCTACCACTAACACCAATGGAGAAGGAGATATTCCAATAGGCGTGACGCCTCCCATCACCAGAGCCAGAGCAGCCGCAAATCCCGGCATTTCTTCAAGTGTAACGCCTCCGGTCGTCACCAGGGAAGCCGCTACTCCTCCATCAGGACGAGGGACTGGAGGAACAAGAGGAGGACAACCCCCTATCACCATGATAGATTTGGTGGAAAGGCAAGAAGTTCTTACTAGAGCTCAAACAGATATGGCTGCTACTCAGAAAGATGTACTTACCTTTCTCAAAACTCTAACCGAACGATTGCCGCAGGGGCCACGGCAGCCCCTATAACCAACAAGGAACTTATTCGATGCACCCGGCGCAGGCACTTCAATGGCGCATACCCGCATGGATGAGGAAAATCGTGACACTCCTGAACGCCTATGAGAAACAGGCCAACCATCCAACTTCATTACGTATGAGGACCTGGAGCGACTCCTCCGAAGCCGGGGTAAATGAATTATTGCGGATATGCACCAACACCAGCCTCCATACCCTCAAAATGTGCAACAAATTCATGTCCCAAGGGGCTATATCTCTCCTCAATTCTCCCTTTATGATGGTACTGGTAACGCTCGTGAACATGTATCTCAATTTTTGGAATGTTTAGGAGAACACGAATACAATCATGTTCTCCGCCTTAAAGAATTCTCGAAGACACTTATCGTAAGAGCATACACTTGGTACAACAGTCTCGCACCTAACAGTATATCCAATTGGAGTGAGATGGTCGACGCCTTCTACAGGAAGTATTTCTTTGTGTCAGAGCAAGTCACCTTTTCAGATTTGGGAAGAATCTTTCAACGGAGCAACGAACATCCGAACGACTTCGTCAAGAGGTTCAGAACTCAAGCATTGGACTATTATGATCCTAATGTCACCGAATGCCAGTTAGTGGAGCTATGCATCAATGGAATAATTCCCATATATCGTTCTTTATTAGAAAACCTAGGCTTTCAAACTTTTTCTGAACTACATGAAGCATCTAAGCGATCTGCCACAACAGCCCCAGCGTTATTGGAGAGAACTAAGATCGTCTGGAATGAATATGCCCGCGAAATCCGAGGAAGCAGGAGTCTCATCAACAAGAAATACAACATCGGCCCTTCTGTGAGTGTGGTAGGCGAAGGAGGGAAGAGTAAAGCGTCAGCAACAGAACAACCTCCCAAGCGTACAACACCCGCACATACGACTTTGTCTCGAAAGAAAGCGGACAAAACTCATGTGCAAGAGTCTGAAGACGCGGTTCTAAATTTACCCATTCCCATGAATGAAGTCATAGAACTCCTAGAAGCATGGATTCAAGATGATGCGATCAAGCTACCACCTATCAGATTCCACCGACCGAGGACGAGATGACAAATCCCAGATACTGCTGCTACCATAGGTTCGTCCATCATCCCACCAAATATTGTAACAAGTTGAAGCAAATCTTCAGAGAAAAGGTGGAATCAGGAGAAATCCAGCTAGGAAACGAGGGCGTTCACAGGGATCCTCTTTCTATTAGAAGCTACATGATCTCATGGGATTGTGTATGCAAGACTGTACAGACTATGATGGAGCGTTTGTGTGAAATCTTGTATCTCTCAAAGGGACAACATCAATACATGTTCACAGCCCTCAACCATGTTGTGTCAGGCAGGCGTTTGTGTCCAGAAAAGGAAGCAGTCTCAAATCCACAGTCTCTTTTTGAAGACACGACCAGGAAATAGGACTAGGGACTCTTGGCCATCACTCGTTTGAAGGATGTCGAGTTCGGAAGCACATTGATTGATGTAGCCTCCGAGTTCAACATCATCACTGTCAAGACTCTGAGAGCCGCAAGGATTTAAAAACAAGAAGCTACTCGCAGCCCAACCGTGATTAGGAGCTCAGAAGGAGAATTCAGAGACGCCTATGGATACATTAATCTCGCAGTAAAAATCAGTAATACTCTAACGCATGCTAAATTTTACATAGTGAAAGAATATCTGAATAACGACATGATCTTGGGACGCACATGGATACACAAAAACAAGGCAGCACTAGGAGTGAGTCCTTTGCCGATTTCAGTACCTGAAAGAATCTCCAACAAGCCGTCGAATCCTGAAGACTATTTATTGCCGTATCAACACCTTGCAAATGTGACGCATCTTCTTGAAGAAGGCCCGAATTCGTACCTTAAAATTTTCCGAGCCCATGTAAGTCTCATCGAACAACTTTTTTACAAAGATAATGCATATTCCTGTTGAGGCTCGGGGACTCGTTTCAACCAACAACCTAACCGCCAATAAGAGATGTGAGTGGGGTGTTGGTCCTTTCAAACGTTTTGCTAAGAGCTTGGATGCAGTCAGAGACAATGTGTCCCAGAAACAAGATAATGTGCCAAGTCCAAATCCGTTTCAAATTGGAGATATGGTAGCAAAGAGGACCACATTTCAAGTTGGAAACGTGGCGGTGAGAATGACTGACCAATCTGATTTTTCGGTGACAAAGGAAGATGAACCATATTTGATAGCAGATGTCATCCTAGGCGTCTACTGCAAGATCATCAATTCTGACAAGCTTGAGGGTGTGACGATCCACTCACGGTGGCTTAAACCCTACAGTACCTAGAGACGATGTGCTGCTCCACCTCTCCAGCGTTACTCAAGTGTTCCTCCAACAATTTCCCTTTCCTTGCTATTTTGTAATTCCTCCAAAAAATGATCGCAATACTTGCATTCATAATTATTAGGGTTCCAATTTCTCAATTAAAGTATTATTTTCTTTAGAAAAATTTTACCCCTGGGCATGACACAAAGACCCAGGTTTGACCTGAGTCATCATTATCCACCAGATTAAACCATTATTACCCACCAGATTAAACCATAGAACCCTAAAAGGAAAACACTTCACACCTTTCGAGAAAGTTGGAGGGATAGAATGCATGCAAAGGAAAAGGAAAGCATCTTAAACAGTTTTTCCCAGACTACGTCAAAAGGGTGTAGACGAGCTTACCTCAGGAGGGTACGGACCTGTGTGTGGTATTTCATTATGGAATTACTTCTCTTCTCACAAGGATCACGAACAATCATATGAAGAGCTTATAATAAGAAACTTGTCCAAACAAGTAAACAAAAATAAGATAAACCTTGAACTAAGCCTGTAGTTGCAGGAAATCCTATACTACACCCTTAGTAATAATTCACAAAGATTATGACATAATTTGAAGATAAAAAACAATATTTTTATTAATTTTATCCAGAAAGAATTACAGGAAATATAAGAAATCAAGAATACAACCGCCTTCTCTAAGTTTTTCTCTCTCTTCAAGACTTTCTCCTCACTCAAAATTTATCTCTCTCTCCTCAAATCTACTGGTCCTCTATATATAGGGTAGTTACATAGTGGATGACATCTAAACTATCCTTTAATTTCGGATCTGGCCCGCAAAACATTCGCAACGGCTATAATATCGATTCTCGCAGGTACTTTAAACCTCGCAGAATCATCACGCTCTTCTCGTGTTTGGCTGTCATCATTCATTACGTCACTTATTAGATCATCCTTCAACACTTTCAGTGTGTTTTTATAGAATCTCGTAGAATAAGTCGCAGGAATGTCGTATATCCTCGCAAGAATAATATAGTAGCGACATTCTGGTCCTACATATTGCCTTTTCTCATGTCTTTTCCGTGAAGAAGGAAAGGTCATGAGAATAAAAATGCCTCAACTATTCATCTTTCCATTTTATTTTCTCTCTGGCACGTTTCTACATCCTTCGCTAGATTTATCACACGTATTTTTTCTTCTATTCAATTTCTGACACGTCTTTTTCAATCGTTGCGTTTCAGCCGTTCACGTCTTCTCTTCGCACTAAATACATCTATCTTCTCGAGATTCTTCTTCTTCTATAAATACTCCCTTTATTGTTTTCTTTTTTCTTCTTTTTACCTTCTTCTTTCTTCGCTCTACAAATTTACTGCTCTTCCATAAATTCCGGATCTGCTACTATAGTTTTTTTTCCTCTTTTGATCTTCGATTCTTTTTCAACTCTTTTTCCATTCCCATACTAAAAAATGGCCTCTGTTAGTCGTATAAATCAAGATACTTTTGAACTTCATCAACAGAAACTTTGAGGTCTAGGTTTTAAATTATCTACCATCCCCAATCAATCTCCCAGATCTGAACTTTCTATCAATTTATTTTCTGATCATCCTTCTTCCAGCGAGAAAATTATGGTCTCGCTAGGTCAGTTAGAAGCTGGTCTTCCCATTCCCCTTTTCAATCCGTAACTTCCCTTATTTTATGAAATTCTCTCGCATAAATTTTTTCGCAAGCAATATATCAATTGAGTGGAGATTGTATCCGTCTGTTACTTGAGTATGCTACTCGCGGTGCCGGTAAAAAATCCCTATATCCTGAGACCGCGAAGAATCCCAAATTTAAAGACATTCCAATCATTCCTGAAAATTATACTGTGGAGAACTTTTTCATATATTATGAAGTGATCCCCATGAAGAAGGATAGAACTTGTTGGGGTGTCCATCTACAAACGAAATATGGCATTGCTGACGACAAGGTTTTCATGTTGGACATTGACTGGCATCCAGGCAACAATTCATCCCCTCGCTATTCTAAAGATGATAAATGGTGCAAATTCCCTTTGATGTTAGAGGTTTCTGACATCTCTGGTACTCATAATTTACCTGCGAGTCTCGCAGAGTATCAACCATGGATATTTAATTGGTCTGAAAAAGATTCTAAGGTGTGTTCCCAAATTTATTTATTTTTTATTGTTTTCATATCCTGATATTTATTCTCGCTGATCATTCCAATTTTTCCAGATTAAAAGAATGAAACTTAGCTACCAGAGCACTGGGAATCCCAACATTTTCTTGGCTCTTAAGTCCTTCACGGATGAAGTAAGAAATACTCTTTACTTATTCTGAACAATATATTATTGCCTCTATTTCTTACCTTCATCTGTGTTTTTTGAAGGTTATTGAAGAAATTGAACCCATAAAGCTTGCGAAGACTAAAGGGAAAGACAAAAGCAAAGACGGTCCTCGCAAAGAAAAATATGTTATTCCTCGCGGAGAAAAATCTACTGTTCCTCCTAAGGGTAAACCCATTGTTCCTCACAAGGAAAAGTCTATTGCTCCCCCTTCAAAAAAGAGAAGAATTTCAATTCCTACACCTTCTTATTCTCAATCTAATGAGAGTTCCGGCGAGAATACTAATGATAATGACAATGATGATGATGCTGGTACTTTCACCGTGAGGGAAAATTTTCAACCTGAGTCTTTTATGACTCAATTATCTCATATATTTGGTAACCCTCGCGGCATTCCCCATGACTTTGGAGATGAAGCTGTTAATGAAACGTGCTTAGCTCTCGCAAAGATTTGCGACACTACCCTGTTAGTTGACAATGTATCTCTTAAAGGAATTTCCAGATCAATGTCTCCCAGTCTTCTGAATTCTCTCAGTATTTTGGTATATTTTTATTCCTTCACTTCTTTCTTTTATTCCGAAATTCTGATTAAATTTGTTTTGACAAACCTAACCATTTCTTCGTAGACTGGTAGAGCTTCTTTTGTCGTTGCCTCAGACTTGGAGAGGAGGTGTGCATATTTTCGCGAGAAGAATGTTGTTCTTCGCAAGAAGAATGTGGATTTGGAATCTGAGTCCGCTAGTCTTCGAGGGCAATTGGAATCTGGGTTAACTGACCTTTAAGAAAAAATCAAGCAGTTGGAAACTGATCTAACGTTCTCGCGAGAAAAGGTCGCAAGCCTCCAAGCTACGAATGATCATCTTTATGGTAAGAAATCTTTCTATTTCTTTTTACCCTTGTATTCCTTTGTATTTTTTTCTTATTATTCTTCCTCGCAGATGTTTATGGCCTTTCTGACGAAGCTGTATTCCTTCTTTCTTTTCCAAACCCAATATATGATGATACACTTCTCAATCGCCTTAATGAATCCTTAGTTAGTTATTCAAATGAACAGATTAACTCTCTTTCCGTAGATGATCTTAGATCCAAATTTCATCTTTTAGCAATTGATCATAGATCTAGCTTGAAAGCAGCCAATGCATCCAAGCGTCAATATCTTAATTCTAAAGAAGAAATCAAGATTCTAAGAGCCTAAAAAGGTGATCTTATAGATGAAAGGGATCGCATATCTAGACAGGGAGCACAAACCTTAGCGGATTCATAAAACCCTTCTTGAAGTCCAAATTCACAGAGATAAACTTATCCGCGAGAGAGATGATCTTGTTAAAAGACAAAACCAAATTCGTTCACGTCTTCTTATTAATGATGATGATGAATTTTCTTGAGCTGCGAAAGTTCTTGATAATGCCAGGAATAATTTAGGTGTAGATGTTAGTCTTCATGCTGAACAAGTAGGCTTGATTAAAGATATGATCACTGAAGGAGAAGGTTGTTTATTATTCCTTCTTAATATCTTCTTGTCTCTTATATATTTCTATCAAATCTCTGATCTGTTACTATATACTCGCAGAATCTGGGAGAGATATTCTACAAGAGTTAAATAACTTGATGCTGAAAAAGAAAAGCTCGCGAAAGATCTTGCTTCTCGCAATTAAAAATGTTCAAGGTTGAAAGAGCAACTAAAAATTTCTACTTTGAATTTTAACAATGCTCTTGTTGTCGTTCGCAATGATTCCGTCAAGAAGGTCTACGATGCTCATAATATTTCTTATTCTTTGTATCCTTTCCTCACGGAATAAATCCCAGCGAACACTCCCAACCTAATTATCTCTGATAGTGAAGCTGAAGAATTTAGTGAAGATGATAATGAAGATGAAGAACAAGAAAAATATGGTGAAGACGACGATGAATCGAAGTAGTCTTGTTTTCTTCTTTTTGGTCTTTTTTATAAAATTTGTAAACTTATCTCTTTTTTCTTACGGATTTTTCCATTTTTAAATACTCCTTGGTGTATAAATTTCCCTTGCTTCTATCTGTGTACATTAGAAAACAATTTCTTTTTGCAATATGGTTAATATAATCATCAATCTTTAACTATCTACACAGATTTATCATATAATGATGAATTACAATGTTATTATTTTATGCATTCCCATACTTGCCTCTGTTATTCATCTGCAATATGATGAATTCAGTAAAATAACATCCAGAATTATTGCCATAATCTCGCGGCTATTCTGTGATTTCTGATAATCTTTAGTGTGGTCTTATTTTGCCTTCCTAATTAAAGGTCTTATCTCTCCACGTTTGATCTTTGCGACAAAATCCCAGGACGTCTTTACATTTACATGTAACAACCCATTGATCTTGCCTTAACTTGATTTTTTGAATATTCTGCGAAAATATGACAAGTCTATGTTCCCTTGCGAGAACAAAGTCTCATGACATTGCCGTCTTGCGATGAAAACGCAGGACGTCTTTACATTTTCATGTAAAAACCCATTGATCTCATCTTAACTTTTTCTCATGGCTTATTGCCTCTGTAGAATATTTGTCACGCGACAATATGACAGGCCTAAATGTTCTTTCGAATCATAAATCCCCATGACATTGCCTTCTTAAGACACTTATCAGCTCCCTAATGGAGGTTTCCGCCCTTATATTCCCCCTGTTTGCCCCTTTAAGGAGACGTACTTCTGCCATACAAGACTAGCTCCTCCCATCCATTCCTACCAACAACCAGTTGTTTTCGCAGCCGCTTATCCTTTATTCCTATATGTCTTATAGTTACGAGACTGCACCCTAAGTTGGGTTTTCTTCAGGCCGAGTGCATCATATCCAAGACTTTCCAAGAATGGCCAGGGTAGTTTCATACGCCCCGGGCACTCTTGGCTCAACCGTGTACCTCGGCGCCTTGGTCATACTCTGCACTCCTTAGGAGAGACTCTCGGTCGTCCAACCAGGGTATAACCTTATATAGTTGGAAATCCAAGTTACCTCTCCTGGATAGGTTTTCTATAACCCCAATCTCCATGACTCGGGTTCCAGCAGCGGTATAACCTTTCACTAAATCATGCAATGAGATGCCCCACTAATATGACGTACTTTAGGTCTTACATTTGCCTCTTGCGAAATTGTATTCGCGAACTAGGGTGTACACCATAAAGGTTCGTCCCATTCTTGTGTCTCTTTTGCGAATATCGCAATGTCTTATGCTTTTGCATTTAAATTCTTATATGATCTTTCAATGTCATCTTTTTATTTCAACAAGAAGTACATATCTTGAAAATGAATAAAATTTTCTTCAACAAACTATCCATATGTTTTCTAAAATTCTCAAACTGAGATTTTTACCTTTTCTACTTACTACTCTCTGCTTCATTTGCGAGGCGATCGCCAGTTAGTTCATTTCTGCATACACAAATCTTTCAGCATTTCATCTTCTCGCCTTTCTATCGCATCCACCATTAACCTTTCACTTCTTTGATGTTGTTTAACGTTGTTTCTCCAGTTTCTGTTTCTCGTAATTCTTTGCTCGCAGGATTCAACGTCCATTTTGTATCATTTCTTCCCTTTAGTCCAATCTGCTTGTATCATTCCAACACCATGGGGATGGGGAAATATAATTCACTAGTGAAAGTTCGATGCCACACCTAGTATCCCATGTAACCAGGGTCGTCCAATCAAAGCATTGTATGGAGATTCTATATCAACCACGCATAATTGAGTTTTAGAAGATATCCCTTTTAATGGAATTTTCATGGTAATCTCCCCTTTGGGTTTGTTTTTTGTTCCATTAAAACCATAAATTTTATATGTTGATGGGATCAAATCTTCATCTCTTTATCCCATTGTACGATAAGTGTGATAAAACAAAATGTTCACTGAGCTACCAGTGTCAATCAAAATCCTATCAATAGCCCATGAATCATTTGCTTCATCATCTTTATCTTCTTCTTCATCCTCTTCTTCTTCTTTGTAACTTGGATTTATTTCTAATCTCACTACTAATGGATTATCATGCGTTTTTCCTGGCTCAGGTGCTTCTTGTGCAGTGAAAGAAATAATCAGCTTTTGCCACTCCTCTAATGGCGAGACTCTCGCAATGTTCATTATCTCTCTTCCATCCATGTCTCTCGCAAAGAATCTTCTTAGAACATTGTCATGGAAATCCTCTATTGTTTTATAAGAATGTACAATGGAATTACATAATAGATTCTTTGCTTTAGCTCCCACTTCGATGACAAATGATTCTGCTCCCTTTGCGATATTTACTCTGCGAGTTTCTGGTGCTGGTGGTAATTGCTAAGGTTGTGGATGTCCTGTCAGAAAATGATTCAACTTTCCCTGCTCAATCATCCTCAAAATTATTCTCTTTACATTCCTGCAATCATTTATTGAATGGCCATGGAAATGATGATAAGGGCAAAATTCTTGATTTCGGTTATTTGGATGTGGCTCTTTTCCCATATTCCAGGGTGATGGTATATTTTCCATTAAAATAATTGCCTCCCAAATTTTATCATTACTAGCATTTAGAGGTGGCATTTTAATTTCTTCCCATATTATCCTCTGGCTTCCTTGCCCTCTAGAATAATTTTGCCTTTGTCTTCCATAAGTTTCCTGAGGCTGATCAAGTATTTGGATTTTATTACTTCCACCACGATTGTAATAACTCCTTTCTCTTTCAAATTCTTGTTGGTCTCGACTTCCCATAGCTACTAATTTCTGCTTATTATCAGTCAACATATTTTCTTGTTGTGGCTGCGAGGTACTCGCCACATTGTTGATTATTTTAGGAAGTAAACTCCCGATCGCTGCTATTGAGCTGGTGTTTGTGACTGGATATGATTCCATCTCATTTTGTTTTTCTTCCAAAGCAATGTATTCTTCTTGTAGTTCTCGTAGCTCAGTCATTGTGATGGTATTTTTGATTATGAAGATTTGTATGTATAGCAGATTAGTTGCGAACATTGCATTAATGAAAGATAAAATGAGGTATCTCTCATCCACTGTTCCTGCCATTTCACTGCACATTGTCTTCCATATTATAGTCAGGTGTTTAAGACTCTCACCAATCCTCTGTTTTAACCCAAATACATCTTCAATACCGGGTCGTGAAGAATTGTTGCTTATATATGCTCCTAGAAATGTTGCTTGCAAATGGTCGAAAAAAGTTATTGTATTTTTAGGTAAGCCTTCGAACCATTTTAACGCCTCGCCAGTTAAACTAGATGCAAAGTACTTGCATAATACATCATCATGGTTTTCCCATTATAGCATACACCTAACATAAGCTTTAACATGTTGAACAACACAGGTAGTCCCATCAAAGGTACTGGTTAATGCTGGTAAATTGCATTTTGGTGGAATTCCTCTTAATTGTACTTCTTGAGTGAATGGAGTTCTCGCAGATTCTTCAGTGGAATCATCGAGTTGTCTCCTGCATCCTTCTCTTCTATTATTCAACATTCCCCTCATTTCTGCTAATTCTCTTAGAATTTGTTCATTTCCAACTGAATTTTGCTCCATCGGTCTTTTCAGTGCAGCTTCTCTTCTTCTACGTTCATGTCTTTCTTGTCTTGCGAGATTTTGTGTACCTTCATCTGCATCTTCATTCTGCCTTCTTCTGTGATTTTCCTCCTCAACTCCTTCTAGATTTCGAAACTGATTATGCCTCCCAATTTCTTCTCTGCGAGTTTCTTCATTTCTCATCGCTGTCTTTTAATTCTTTGTATTCTATCTAATTCTTCATTGATATTATGGTTATGGCAATTTTGTGTGCGTCTTCTTTTTCAATTGTCATGATTATTCTGCCGTATTGCTTCTTGAAACTCTTCTTCTTCAATTTCTTCTCTTAATCTTTCTCTTTCGCAAGCCAGATGTGCTTGTTCAGCATAATGTCTCTCAATTTCCTCCTCAATGATTCTTTGATTTCTTTGGATTTCTCGCTCATGTAATATTCTTCTTCCTTTTTCTCGATTTTCTTCACCATCTTGGTTATTTCCTCCCTCTTGATTTCTATTATCACGTCTACCATTCCAAGTTTTTTCGTGTGGAATGTAGCGATCACGAATCATCTCTTCTTCTCTATGATGTCGCTCTTCACTTGGATTTTGCATTTCCTCTCGGATATTTGCTCCAGCATTTCTCATAGGGGAATTTTGCCTTAGTTCTTCTCTGAATGATCTTGAACTTGATCTAGCAGTACTTCTTGATCTCCTACCTTGCAACCTCAAATTTTCCATTCTTAACTCATGATTCTGTCTTGTTAAATTTGCACGTTCTTCTGCTTATAATCTCCTTTCTTCTTGTATTCCTTGTCTCGAATCATCTGTTGTTTCATTTTTGCCTTCTCCATGAATTAATCTTTCAACCACTCCTTGATCATTTTCTTATCTTATCGCATTTCTTAACTGTCGGTCTTCTGCTTCCTCCATCGAATATGATCTCCAAGTATGCACGCTAACTCTATCATAATCCAAAATTCTATCTTGTATTGGTGTTCGCTGATTTGGTTGTTGAATTCGATTTTCTCCTTCATTCCTTGTTCTATTTCTTCTTGTTATTACCCTTGAAGATTCTCCCATTTCATTTGTTTCTCCACCTGCAAGTCTTTTACTCCTCCTTACGGTTGTTGGTGGTTCTGATGTGTTTCTTCTTCTTCTAGCCATTAATCTTAGTAATCTGTTGAATGTTACATAAAATATTTCACTAATTATTCCAAATTCCTTCCAATCACAATGTCAATTTTTTTATGTTTTTTTTCAAATAATCATCAATTCCTCCCTGTTTCTAGCACCAAAATGTAGTTGCAGGAAATCCTACACTACACCCTTAGTAAGAATTCACAAATATTATGACATAATTTGAAGATAAAGATCAGTATTTTTATTAATTTGATCCAAAAATAATTACAGGAAATATAAGAAATCAAGAATACAACCGCCTTCTCTAAGTTTTACTCTCTCTTCAAGACTTTCTCCTCACTCAAAATTTATCTCTCTCTCCTCAAATCTACTGGTCCTCTATATATAGGGTAGTTACATAGTGGATGACAACTAAGTTGTCCTTTAATTTCGGATCTGCCCCGCGAAACGTTCTCAACAACTATAATATCAACTCTCGCAAGTACTTTAACCCTCGCAGAATCATCACGCTCTTCTCGTGTTTTGGCTGTCATCATTCATTACGTCACTTATTAGATCATCCTTCAACACTTTCAGTGTGTTGTTATAGAATCTCGCAGAATAAGTCGTAGGAATGTCGTTTATCCTCGCAAGAACAATATAGTAACGATATTCTGGTCCTACACAGCTGCCACTGAGTACAAGGAGAAAAGTGTTCACAAGGTCACGGGGAAATACTAAGATGAAAAGAGAATTAACAGGAAGATTCAGTCATCAAGAAGGTCAACTGTTTCCTCTCCACCATTGAAATACGCCTCCACGTCATCAGGTTCCGCTACTGCATATTCCTCCGGGTCTTCCTCAGCCTCCACTTCAGGTATTTCTGCAACCATGTTCTCCACGATGTCCCCAGTATGGGAAGCTTCCATATCTACTTCAAGAGTCGCTGAAACATTGGAGATCGTGCTGACGACTTTCGGGAGCTCGGGTTCGTCCATATCAGAATCAAGAATGATCACACCATCGCGGACCGGATAATCACTCATGTCTTCCCGTGGAGGATGTTCATGTTCAACTCTTCGCCTTTTCAACCGTGTAGCAAATCTCTCAGCTCTTGCGCTTACCGGTGGTTGCGACGCTTCCTCAAGCCTCCATTTTTCTTCCATGTCCATTAAAGTCAGGAGATCACGAACGCGTTCTCGAGCAACACAAAGGTACAGAATTGGCATGCCCTGTATGGCGCGATCATCTTCGAGAAGCGGAACATAAATTTTAGCCATCACCTCCTCGAACGGACCATCAGTGTCGGGTTTATTCGCTTCAAAGCTTCTTTCAGGAGAGATACCAGAGTAGCCCTTTCCAGCCGCCTCCATTTTGCAAAAAGGATCTATGATTATGTTAACAAAAGTCATCACCAAGAAGATCAAGTTATACAATGGATGTGGAGCAATACATGCACAAAGAAAGAAACAATTCTGCAATGAGAGAAGACTCGGCGTCTTCTTTATATTTCACGAGTTAACAAGATCCCGGAGAAAAGAGGAGTCTTAACCTACTGTCTGTAAAGGCTACAAACACGGGATAACAATTAGTGGATATTTATCGGATATTTTAAGGCAATCGTCGTGCAATGAGAAGAAACACATTCAGTCCAAGTAACAGGCCAAATTCTATCATGGGACTTAATCCTGACCAACTACGAGCGGGCCCATATTCGAACAAAGTGGGAAAGGCTGGTATTAGATTCAAGCAAAGCCAATATTAAGTCACGTCACCAAATCACGACAGCCATGCAGGCATTGGGCCGCCTCAGCAAGCGGGACCATTCAAGACCATGAAGCCGGTATTGGTCAAAGCCACAAGACGGATATAAGGTCGATGATTGAGCAGGATGGGACCCCCATTTAATCAAACATGCATAACGATACCGTATTCATTCACACGTATCATAACACGATCTTTCTATACTCATGAGAATCGTGTCTCCGAAATTCAAGCCAAGAATGACTTCCTCAAGGAATAATAGGGGTTTACCTAAAACTAGGTTTAACGTCAAAAAAAAAGACGATGGAGCACTTACCTGACGAGCGAACAATGGCGGAGGAAGTCTGGCTACGTACGGAAGTGGCAGCAACGCGTCCAGCGACAGTAACACGTCCGGCAGCAAGACATCCAGCAATGGAGGATCGTGAGCAGGAGGAGCAAGGCCGAGCACACAAAAAAAAATCGTGAAAAAAGAAAAGGGGTCTTCCCCTTTTATAAACAAGAATTGGAAGAATCCCAATAAGATAAGGATTCCTTTTTTGATTGGATTCTTCTTTTAATTCAAGCACCCAAAGAAGGAAACCGGTCCCACTCAGGATTCCATGCTTGCAACAACATGCTCACATGCGCGATTAATAGCGGACGAGCAAGGCTTTCCTGGTAAGCTCCCTTCATCTCGTTTTCTCCCGTATATTTGTCACCATCTCATGCCTACCCCACAATAGTGTAACCATTATATGCTAGGAAGGGGACTTAATGTTGATGGTGGATTTTAGTTCAGGGCTAAAGTTGTATATCCAATATTTGTGTAATCATCCTGCAGAGGATGAGACTATTTTATAAGTGATGAATACCTCTTCGCTTTATTAATTCACCTAGAATGGAACATGTAGCAACAATCCCCTGAATATTCTGTGAATTTTAGCATTATTGATTAATGTATAGAACGCCTTGTATTTCCTATGTTGTTCCTGGAAGAACTCTCATTGTTGGTGTGGCATGATGACTGATTGCTACTCGCAGCAGAGTAGCATGAATATCCAAGTGTTATACTAGCCCGATTGAGCATGTAACTCTCGATATGTTATACTATCCCGATTGAGTATGTAACTCTCGGTGTGTTATACTAGCCCGATTGAGCATGTAACTGTCGGTGTGTTATACTATCCCGATTGAGTATGTAACTCTCGGTGTGTTATACTAGCCCGATTGAGCGCCTAGACTGTCCATAGCAGTATAGAAATGATCACGATCATCCAACTTCACTAGCATGATTGGGTGGTCCAGATCAAATCCAATACCCCCAAGCAGGTATTGAAACATTCACTACCGAACGCGGACCCCACATGGACGGCCTCCCAAAAGGGGTGGTATAGCTTGTCAAACCGTCCAAACCAAGAAGAATGGACAAGAAACCCTAAATTAGGGTTTGCGGCACATTACATGTGTCGCAAAATGATCTCAACTATCCATCTTCGCAGGCATAGATGGAAGGTGTAGATGTAGATTCAAAGGGCCCAGAGCATGTCAATATGATCACCATGGGCCCTCCTACACACATGAATAAATGGTCAGGACCAACCATGTTTGGTTGTCCCAATTCGTGTGCGCAGAAAAATGCATGAACCATGGCCGGCCAAAACCCTAATTAAGGTTTGTATCGATCACGAGCGTCCATTTTCTCCTGATCGAATGAAGAGCTTAGGAGACAACTGATCAAATCCAGTGAGCATAAATAGGATCACCGTGGAACCACCTATCTCCTCACCCAACCGACCAAGGCATATCATGCCTAGTTTCTCCAAAACGCACTCCCAAACTAGTGTGGTCGCGCTTCCCAAATCACAAACTGACCTCGAACACTCAACTTCGCCAGAAAAATTGAGTGGCTTAGATCACGTTTCCATGGGACAGTCATGTATATGCGTGAATACCAGCCTTCCACCTACACGCCAGACCAAACAGCCGAGACCGACCAAGCTTCGTTGTCTCAAAACACGTGCCTTGAAGATGGCATACTGCGCCCTTTAGGACTCCTTTGCGGCATAGGATTTCTGTCGCAAATCGATCTCAGCCACTCAACTTCACCGGTAAATTCGAGTGGGCTAGATCAATCCTTCGTGGGACAGTGAAGCATGGACATGGACATCAGCATGTCGTCTACACGCATGCCTCATCGGTCCTCCATGAAACGCCTCCCATGCTTGGATTCGACCAAGCTGAAGGAGTACACTCACGCACCTCCTAAACCATAATTCGAGAGTCGTATATGTGGGTCGCAAGTCATCTCGTCCATCCAACTTCGCCATCTCGGACGGAAGGCCTAAGATAAGAGTTAGGCGACCAGTGATGTATCACTGTGATCACCGTCTGCCACTCTACCACACCATGTGGTCGGCTAAGGGAGGATTTGCTAGAGCAGCCTCCAAACCCTTACATGAAGTAGGAAAGGCATAATTCTTAACAACGATGCTTCATATATGTCGAATACATTCGATGCATAACATGCATAGAATACACACGATGTTTTACAAGTATCGACTTCCTAAATAACTTAGTTATTTAGCCTAGCATTACATGCTACCTTCCGTGGGTCCCATGACTCTCATATACTCGAGACATCAATCATGTCACAAACTGGGGGATACATACTGGGGTATTGGTATGGAGGTTTACAGCGTGGAACGCGCCATCACAAGAACGTGTCAGGAAGACATGGACGGTTAGTGATGATAGGAAAAGTGGGCAAGATTGATCGTGTGACACTAACACATAGCTCCGCTACTCCACTACTCCATCACTCCACTTCCTCCACTTCCCTTGAGAGACGTGAATAAGGCTCAAATGACTTGTATAAATAGGTTCTCTTCCCTATTTCCAAAACAGAGAGAAGACAACACAGAAACCAAGTGTTAATACGAGACGTATTCAAACACCCAGGGCCTGCTTCCATTAATCGTAAGCCTGATCACCTTTCTGTTACAAGTCATAAACAAGCCTACACCTTCACAATCTCAACACCTTCTTCGCTTCCCTCCCTAAGATCAACCACATCTCCTTCACTTTGTGACCGAAACAAGTCTGGAACGGCCATTTCTTGGTTTAGGCCAGAATTGTATATATTGATCTCTCTAATAAAAAGCACTCACTGCGCAGTGCATTTGTTTAGGGTTTATATTCATTCCTCATCCACACACACCAAATTAACAAATTCGGCAGGAATAGTTTTCACCCATAAACAATGGGTTTTGAGAAACCCATAATTATGTGTTGCTAAACTTTTTGTAACTAGGGTTTATGGTAGAAACCACTTTGAGCATAAGAACAATTTGATTTAAAATATATATGTTTTGGAGTCTATTATGAATTGATTTATTGATTCTATAATTTTGTTTGTTAACAAATAGTGATATTAGTTGTTGCTTCATCGGGTTCAAAACCTTATGTACGAAATTGGTAGTTTTGCAATTATATTTGTCTCTTTGTTTGATAGTCCATGCTTGGATTCAATTATTTGATGGGTTATGCTTAGGATAGCCAAATAATATTTGTGAAATAAAATTTGTTTCGTATAATTTTCTTGCTAATATATTTTGATGGTACATGCTTGGATTTGATCTTTTGATGTGCTATGCTTCTCGTATACTAGTGATATTTACGACTCTATGCATATAATAGGTGATGTCAATAGAACATCGAATGAATAAATATTTTAGAATTATCTCTTTTCAGTAATTGAATAGAAATAGTGTTGGACACCGTAAAACCCTGGTTACCGTCTTTCCCATTGATTTTATTTTGTTATCTTGATTTTATTATTTCATTTCAATTCTAAAAATCGAAAATTATTGTTTCCTGGTTAATTTATTAAATATTGATTATTGTATTTCCACCGCTCCTCGTGGGAATGACCCGTACTTTCCTATGTCTACAAGTTAGACACCGTGTGATTGTGGTTATCACATATGGGGTATATCCAGATCCCATCACTAGTCAGCCGAGTTATGGTAAGCTAGTGTAACTATGCACAGTACTCACATGGAGGTAGAACCGAAACTTGTTTTGGTAGAAGCGTTACACCCATGGTTTGTGATTGAGTGTTACTTGATCAATCACATAGTTCTTGAAAGTCATATGAACCAATTCTAAACTTGTTTGGAAGTGTGGTAAATCGGTTTCAAGTGAGTAAGTATGAAAAAGGACTTGCAAGAGAAAGATGTCGACACACTTTGAACACACGCATTAATGTGTATTCTTTTATTGTTCAAAGATATTCCTTAACGTCTAAGAAGGAAGTAAATCCCAAGATCGAATTTAAATAAGTTAAGAATCTTTTAATTAAGGTTTTTCATTATATATGGAAAATAAGAATTAGTAATGTGCATTTGCTAGTTAAAGATTTTCCAAGGAGATTTCGATCATTATATTTGGACAGTGCATTCACAGGAATTATGAAAACCGAATTTGGGTAAATATGGAAAAATATCTTGAGAATATTTTCGGTTTTGGAAATTCCTTGGTGTCCAAATTTCCTTGTCTATAAATACTTTGAGTTTGCATTTCTAGCAAACTAATCCTTCGTGACAGTAAACTTCCTATATTGTATTGTTACTGGTGAAGCCGCCCATCAGAGAGGAGAGTAATTGAATAGAAATAGTGGTGGACACCGTAAAACCTTGGTTACCATCTTTCCCATTGATTTGATTTTATTAGCTTGATTTTATTATTTCGTTTCAATTCTAAAAATGGAAAATTAATGTTTCCTGATTAATTTATTAGATATTGATTATTGTATTTCATTTTTGGAGATCACGCTGCATTGTGCTAAGGATATTGGTTATAAGTTTCGTCATGATGTTGGGAATGAGCTACAAAGCCAACGTGCACACAAGGAAGTTCCTCTCCTTTGCTCGATGATGGTAAAGACCTTAGTTAGACTTAACTGGGAAAATGGGAAAGATGTTTGTATGGATGTTATCACTGGTGATACAAGGCTATTTCGTGCTGTTTCGCGTAAACATACCAAGTATATGGATCCCATCAATTTTTACTACCTTAGGCGAACTCGGTGAGGATACTTTAGCCTTTTTTTCAGCGTCTAAAGAGTTTCTTTAGTAATGACGTTGATTAGGTAAGTTTATTTTTTATAATTTAGTATTTTTGATTTGTAAATAGTTTGGTTTTTATTTTTATTTTTGTACAACATTTTATTTTATTTTAGGATTTCTTTTTCCTTTTGACTTGTTTCGTATTTTAGAATTTTATTTCAGGTACCTTTTTGAGAACGATGAATGCTTTGCACGAGACGCCGTCTATGACGCTTGGTGAATACATGTATGGGTCACGGTATAAGGAAGTTCTTGCCTATAATCGTCTCAGGTATGGAACTTGGAATCCATGTAATTTCGCTATGGGTGGTTATTCAGTTGAGTATCAACACCAATACCATGAGGGTGAAAATGAAATTGACACTAGAAGTGATTTTAGGAATTATGATACCGATATAATATCTGAATCTATTGTAACTTACCCAAATCATGATCATTTGACTGATTATATGTCTATTCAAAAGGACGAGAGTTGTGTTAGAGACGCCATTTATTCAGATAATGATGATTTAAAAGAACATATTTATACACAAGATACTATTGTTGAGTCTGATGACTTAGAGATAGTAGACGTGCATAATGAGATATTTTCTAATCATTTGAATAACGAGATTCCTATAAGTCACTTAGTTGCAGATAATAATGAGGCGATTATTCATAATATTGTTGTTCCTTTGATCTCATGTTTTGCTGACCCATCTTGTGATTTTCTGATTGCTGATGTCGATGTGGAGGAAATTGGTACTAGTCAGGTAACAACTGATTTTGAACCAATCTCAGTCTGTTTAGCACACTTTGCAGATTCTGATAATCCAATGCTTATTGACATTGTCAATGTATTGTGCCCTCCAATGGTTAATCCAGGTAACTCAACTATGGAAGTTATTTTCGCGGACTTAGAACCAGATTTGAGAGTTACTGATTTTCATAAACTTGAACCATTAGATATAGGTTTAAACAATTGTGATGAGTTTGATAGTCAGTGTAATGACCCTCAAGATCGTCAACGCTATTAGACCAATCACGAGACAACTAAGCCGTTATTGACCCGATTAATTAGAGACGAACGTTAATTAATAGAAATTAATCTAACAATGATTTATATTCAAAACTAGTACTAGTAGTTTTAATTTAAGTTGATTTCGTGATGTTTAAGAATAATTGAGAACTGGGTTTAGTTGACGGAGGTTTAATTGAAGTTTTGAAGCTTTTCTGGTGATGAATCGAATTCAAGACTCAACAGAAAATGTAAATTAGGGTTTTAAATTGGGGTTCTGATTTATTGAATTTCTTTATGAAATTGAGATTGTTTTGGTGTTATATTTTATGGGTTTGTTCTTGATTGAAGTATAGATGATTCTATAGGGTTTGATTTCAGTTTCTTAGTTAATTGAATTAGAAATTAGGGTTTAGAGAATTGAGTTGTTAATATAGAATTAAAGATGAAGATGGTGTTTTGGGTAGGAGAGATATGACTGTGATTATAGGTTAGGGTAATACTGAATCACATGGTTCTTAGAATTGGTGGTGGTGGTGGTTTAGTAAAGCACAGAAATGATGTTAATACTAGTTGGGTAACTGATGCAGGACATGGAAGGATAGTTGTGTTGAACAGGTGGTGATGTATTAGCTAAATGATCTGAGTTAGGTTGGAATTCCAATTCATGAAGTCAGTTAATGAAGATGAAATTGTTATTGCAGACATTTTGTTGATGTGTTGGTTCAGTTGAACTTAACTGAGTTGTTGGTGGTTGTTAATTGTAGTTGTAGGTTGAATTTCAAGGGATGGAAGAATGAAAATAAGGTCTGAGATGAAGAATTGTGTTGAAATTTGGATTACAAATGTAACTAATGGTGATAGTGGAGAACTGAAATGAGTTGGGGGATTAATATTTTATTGGGAGTTGAAGTTTATAAAGTATTGTTAGGTTAGTTACAGATGATAATGAAGATGTATTGAGTTTTGGTGGTATTTAGATGAATGACAATGGTGGCCTCAACTGAGGTGTTGTGTTGAGTTACAATTGATGAAGTTAGGGGTGGTAGTGTCTTCTTAGTGATGCTGAGTTGTTGATTACATGATGATGGGGTTGTGGTTTATAAAACTGGTGGTTAGTAAGAAGAGAAGGACTTGCAAGTGTTAATGGCATATGTGAAGTTGAGTTGGTGGTGAGACACACGGGTTATAACTGAAGTGGATATTCCAGGGGTGCTATGAATGTGGAAATAAGTTGATGTGAAACTGATACTGAAGCTTAGTGGAAGAATTTATGTCAGTGTTGTAAGGGGAGTTGTAATTGTTGAATGAAATGGTAATGAATTTAGATAGTGACAGAACTAGGATTGTTTGAGAATCAAGAATTAGAGATGGGGGTTGTATTTTGGTTAAGCTATAGAGTTGTAAATGAGAATTAGAAATGTATCTTTTGGTCTTGACATGTTTTGTGTTACACCATGTTTATGAAATAGAGGTTTGGCATATGCATTTAACCTGTTAGTCATTCCAGTCAGATGTATGACTAGTATGCTTAGCTGACTCAGTTAATCTGACTGAGTTATTTCCTTGACCCGAATCAGTCTTGTTGACTGAGTTGACCCACCGATTTACTGTTTGACCAATGGACCTTTACCGAGTTAAACTGTTAACCTTTAACCATTGACTTGACCTTTGACTTGGACTTGACCTTTGACTGACGTTTACCATTAGTTGACTCTGTTGACCGTTATCGTTGACTGTTAGTTGACCAGAATAGACTTTAATTTCCTATATTGATATTTTGGACCCCTTATGGTCCGAATTAACCTTTGATTCCTTCTACAAAGTTGTAGATATTAATAAGACATATTTAATGGACTATAGAACCAATCTAATTGGATTAGTAAACCTTTGTATTCTAAAGATAGATAATGAAATGTGTAGAACCATTAGATAGTTCACTTAGCTTATAATTAGAGGATTGTATGAGTTTGTATAATTCTTGTATGAGCCTTTTGGCTAGATTCTTAGACTTCTTGTGTGATTAACAGTTAGTCTTCCTTAACAACGATCGATTCAAGAATGAACCAGTGGATCATGGATCTCAGGGTATGCGAGGCTTGTCATCAAAACAGGTGGGAATGTATTTAACAGTTTTGTAATCATTGTTATTTCTTTTACGAAAGTCTTTGTTTAATAAACTCATGCATTGTCTATTCGTTTATTCCATGCTTTGTTTATCTTTATGATTGTCTTTGGGAAATGAGAATTTCCATTTATGGTATATTGGATACGCTCCTTTATATTTTATGGCTATGGCGATACACCGCAATATTAATAATAGGTGTGGAATTGGCATCAATATTACGGGTGTGTAACTTTCACCCACAGTTTACTTTACGTCTTCAGTATTAGGGTGTGTAAATGTCACCACAGAAATTATAAGGTGTGTAAATGTCACCGCAGAAACTAAAGGAGGAGTTTAGGTCCATATACATGATTGTTTATTTCAGTGGTTTTGTTGTCTTCTAATGTTTGGGAAAACATATAATGTTTTCCAAATTTGTTTTCCAAATCTGCATATGATTACTTAGAAGTTAAATGTTAATTATTCCCCATTTTCAGTTTCAGTGACAGAGCAGAGTTGCGCAGCGAAAGTTCCGAGAAGTTAACTTCGTTAGTTAATTATATTCTGATATGTTGATTGTGTTGTATATTCTTTTGAAAACCAAATGATTATTGTATATGTATTTCTGAGCGGGGTTAGCTTTGAGTTAAATTTTTGTAGTAGATTTCTTAATTGAAAGTTCAATTGTATAATTTGGATTCGTTAGTGCCTCTTTATTTAGTTAAAATTCTTGGTTTAGTCAGCTGTTAGCTTAGGGGGCGCTACAAAGTTGGTATCAGAGCTCACTATTAGATCTTATATGGGAAGCAATAAGATTATCCAGTGACAGATAGTGAACTAGATTAGTTTAGAACTGGGTTGGGTTTGTGAGATAAATCTTAATCACTAAAAGAAATAAAAAACTAAAATAATTTTTGAATTGATTGATTAATTTGTTCAATATGTTGATTGTTTGCTTTTTGTGTTGTGTGTATGTATCTATGAAATAAAAATTGTAGGCTGAAACCAATTATGGTATAAGTTAAAAATTTCAATAGATAACTAGAAATTAGTTAGTCTCAATTGAATGATACTTAAATAATCTAGCACTGGAAAATAGTGAGGTTTGAAATTCTGGTGTGTTTGTGTTGTCTTTGTTCGTAGGAAACCATCGTCGGGTCTTGCTAACCTGGACAGGCCAACTACAAGCATGGATTACCGTTCATATTAGGAAGACTTGCTTCTATTAGTGAATTAATAGATCCCAATTTTTATTTGGAAACTAATAGAGTACCTTTTCTTCTAATTAGAACCATTAATCTATTAAATTAGAAATGAATTTAAATTGTAAAAGTAATTAAGATAATAGTTCGACCATTAGTGTTAATAATAATAAATGATAATAGGATCACTAATAATCATAACAAAAGCAATATTAACACTTATCAGAAAGTATTGTAATGAACTTTATCTAATTAAAATCTCATTAGCAAATATTTAATGATTAAAATAATAATTAGGATCAAGTAGCTACGCAAAATTATTAATAATTATCTATGGCCATATTCTGTAAATTAAATAAAATTAGAAATACATTATCAGATAGATAATATACGATTTATTAAATTAAACATAAGAATGTACAGATATATTGTGTAAAATAAAAAGACTAAATTTCTTAGTAATCCTATACCCAAATTATTTTTTTGTTTGATAACTGATTTAGTAAATCATTAGAAATTAAACAAATGTACGTGAAGAAACAATAATAGTATTTGAATGCTTAGTACACAAATGGACTTGAAAGGAAATAAATAAAAATTCATATATTAATGAGATATTTTACACTAAATATTATTAGAATATATTATAATTTTATACAGATTCGATATGATTAGGTAAAATCAATTATAGTCATACTTAAAAATTTAAGACTCAGTGTACTAACGAGACTATGAATAAATGTTTAAAAAATATAGAACTACATCAAATTAATAAATTACTTAATATTAAATTATAAATTTTAGCGCGAAGAGCTTAGACATACCTATTTGTTAGAGATTAATTCAACATAGTGAGCCTAGAGACAATCATACTATGAAATAGAAATTATTGTAGTTGAACCTAGAGCTACAAATTATAGATCTTAATTGTATAAAACCATATAGGTTTGTGTTTTATTTCTTGTTGTTGTGAACTCATTCAAAATGAGTTGAGTTTTCGTACGTTTGTAAGTATGAGCAGTACTTGCATTTTTCGAGAGATAGTATTTCTCTATAAGGTGGGGAGTTTTTGAAGACCAGAAGAATGGTTCGATTTTCGAGGACGAAAATGATATAAGGTGGGGAGAATGTAATGACCCTCAAGCTCGTCAACGCTATTAGACCAGTCACGAGACAACTAAGTCGTTATTGAACCGATTAATTAGAGATGAACGTTAATTAATAGAAATTAATCTAACAACGATTTAGATTCGAAACTAGTACTGTTGGATAGATCTCGAAAAGTTACGCAGAATGGACTACTCGAACGTGTCGTTCGGATACTGGACGAAGAAGATAACATCAGAATTGTGCATGGGGAGAAAATAACCATTTTACATCTAAAAATTGCCTTGGCTGCCCCTTAACCGTTTCGAGGGCCCGGCAGTAAAACCATTTGGTTTTATCACCCTTTACGTGTCGAAGAGAACCATTTCTCTTATCTTGTTTCTCTTTATTTATTCTTATTCTCTATTTTCTTCTTCTCCTCTCTGTTGATTTCAATCTCAGAGATTATAGATTCTTCTGTTCGTGAAATTATCGTAGACCTAGTTAGCTTGTTTGATTGGAGATGAAGGTGATGGTGCTGTGGTTGTTGATAACGGGAAGATAAGAATATGGTTGCTGCTGTAATTTGAAGCTAGGGTTTCTAGTAGTTTTAATTCAAGTTTATTTCGTGATGTTTAAGAAGAATTGAGAACTGGGTTTAGTTGACGGAGGTTTAATTGAAGTTTTGAAGCTGTTCTGGTGATGAATCAAATTCAAGACTCAACGGAAAAGGTAAATCAGGGTTTTAAATTGGGGTTCTGATTTATTGAATTTCTTTATGAAATTGAGATTGTTTTGGTGTTATATTTTATGGATTTGTTCTTGATTTAAGTATAGATGATTCTATAGGGTTTGATTTCAGTTTCTTAGTTAATTGAATTAGAAATTAGGGTTTATAGAATTGATCTATTAATATAGAATTGAAGATGAAGATGGTGTTTTGGGTAGGAGAGATATGACTGTGATTATAGGTTAGGGTAATACTGAATCACATGGTTCTTAGAATTGGTGGTGGTGGTGGTTTAGTAAAGCACAGAAATGATGTTAATACTAGTTGGGTAACTGATGCAGGACATGGAAGGATAGTTGTGTTGAACAGGTGGTGATGTATTAGCTAAATGATCTGAGTTGGGTTGGAATTGCAATTCATGAAGTCAGTTAATGAAGATGAAATTGTTATTGCAGACATTTTGTTGATGTGTTGGTTCAGTTGAACTTAACTGAGCTGTTGGTGGTTGCTAATTGTAGTTGTAGGTTGAATTTCAAGGGATGGAAGAATGAAAATAAGGTCTGAGATGAAGAATTGTGTTGAGATTTGGATTACAAATGTAACTAATGGTGATAGTGGAGAACTGAAATGAGTTGGGGGATTAATATTTTGTTGGGAGTTGAAGTTTATAAAGTATTGTTAGGTTAGTTACAGATGATAATGAAGATGTATTGAGTTTTGGTGGTATTTAGATGAATGCCAGTGGTGGCCTCAACTGAGGTGTTGTGTTGAGTTACAATTGATGAAGTTAGGGGTGGTAGTGTTTTCTTAGTGATGCTGAGTTGTTGATTACATGATGCTGGGGTTATGGTTTATAAAACTGGTGGTTAGTAAGAAGAGAAGGACTTGCAGGTGTTAATGGAATATGTGAAGTTGAGTTGGTGGTGAGACACAAGGGTTATAACTGAAGTGGATATTTCAGGGGTGCTATGAATGTGGAAATAAGTTGATGTGAAACTGGTACTGAAGCTTAGTGGAAGAATTTATGTTAGTGTTGTAAGGGGAGTTGTAATTATTGAATGAAATGGTAATGAATTTAGATAGTGACAGAACTAGGATTGTTTGAGAATCAAGAATTAGAGATGGGGGTTGTATTTTGGTTAAGCTGTAGAGTTGTAAATGAGAATTAGAAATGTATGTTTTGGTCTTGACATGTTTTGTGTTACACCATGTTTATGAAATAGAGGTTTGGCATATGCATTTAACCTGTTAGTCATTCCAGTCAGATGTCTGACTAGTATGCTTAGCTGACTCAGTTAATCTGACTGAGTTATTTCCTTGACCCGAATCAGTCTTGTTGACTGAGTTGACCCACCGATTTACTGTTTGACCAGTGGACCTTGACCGAGTTAAACCGTTAACCTTTGACCATTGACTTGACCACTTGACCTTTGACTTGGACCGTTGACCTGACCTTGGACCTATTGACTTACCTTGGCCTTGGACTTGACCTTTGACTGACGTTTACCATTAGTTGACTCTGTTGACCGTTATCGTTGACTGTTAGTTGACCAGAATAGACTTTAATTTCCTATATTGATATTTTGGACCCCTTATGGTCCGAATTAACCTTTGATTCCTTCTACAAAGTTGTAGATATTAATAAGACATATCTAATGGACTATAGAACCAATCTAATTGGATTAGTAAACCTTTGTATTCTAAAGATAGATAATGGAAATGTGTAGAACCATTAGATAGTTCACTTAGCTTATAATTAGAGTATTGTATGAGTTTGTATAATTCTTGTATGATCCTTTTGGCTAGATTCTTAGACTTCTTGTGTGATTAACAGTTAGTCTTCCTTAACAATGATCGATTCAAGAATGAACCAGTGGATCATGGATCTCAGGGTATGCGAGGCTTGTCATCAAAACAGGTGGGAATGCATTTAATCGTTTTGTAATCATTTTTATTTCTTTTACGAAAGTCTTTGTTTAATAAACTCATGCATTGTCTATTCGTTTATTCCATGCTTTGTTTATCTTTATGATTGTCTTTTGGAAATGAGAATTTCCATCTATGGTAATATTGGATACACTCCTTAATATTTTATGGCTAGGGCGATACACCGCAATATTAATAATAGGTGTGGAATTGGCATCAATATTACGGGTGTGTAACTTTCACCCACAGATTACTTTATGTCTTCAGTATTACGGTGTGTAAATGTCACCACAGAAATTATAAGGTGTGTAAATGTCACCGCAGAAACTAAAGGAGGAGTTTAGGTCCATATACATGATTGTTTATTTCAGTGGTTTTGTTGTCTTCTAATGTTTGGGAAAACATATAATGTTTTCCAAATCTGCATATGATTACTTAGAAGTTAAATGTTAATTATTCCCCATTTTCAGTTTTCAAAGTGATGAGAGAGTTGCGCAATAAAGTTCCGAGAAGTTAACTTCGTTAGTTAATTATATTCTGATATGTTGATTGTGTTGTATATTCTTTTGCAAACCAAATGATTATTGTATATGTATTTATGAGCGGGGTTAGCTTTGAGTTAAATTTTTGTAGTAGATTTCTTAATTGAAAGTTCAAGTGTATAATTTGGATTCGTTAGTGCCTCTTTATTTAGTTAAAATTCTTGGTTCAGTCAGCTGTTAGCTTAGGGGGCGCTACAGTCAGGTACCTTTTTGCATTGTCAATACATTGATTCCTTTGATTTCTAGTGAAGTTAATGTGCCGACCGAATGTATTTTAGTTGATTTAGAGTGTGCTTCCCGAATAGAAAATAATGGACATTCTATGTTTTTCGTCCATGTGAGTGATTTATTTATCTCGACTAAGGATTGTTTTCTTTTGGGAATGGATTTACACATCTTTTTCGAGGTTTATAGTGTTTGCAGGTTCACCTTTGCAGCTGACCTGATTTGTTGGATCGATCCCCAACTTTTCAGACTTTATATATATGTTTTGCTGCTTACTTTGGTGCAACCTCACCTTGTTTGAGGTTATTTATGTGCGGGGTACAAAGATCATGCTTTATGGGAGTCAACCCATACGATTTCGTTTCATGGGAGTCAACCCATCAGATTTGTTTTCTTTCCTCTATCTTTTATTTCTTTGCATGAATTTCCCATCTTAATTTCTACGCTGAATGACTCAATTACATTGAGGACAATGTAATGTTTAAGTGTGGGAGAAATGCATTTTCGTTAGGCTTTAAAAAAAATATTGTATATTATGACCAGCTGTGTAGAGGGTCTCTTCAAATAAAAATAAAAATGATCAGCTGTGTAGCGGGTCTTTAAAAAAAATATTATCATTATGATTTTTAGGGTTATGACCAGCTGTGTAGCGGGTCTTTTCTTTTTCCTTGCATGCTATGACCAGCTGTATAGCGGGTCTAAAAAATAAATAAATGGCATTTGTCATGACCAGCTGTGTAGCGGGTCTAACTCTCTCTTATTATATGACCTGTTGTATAGCGGGTCTTCTTCTGTTTTTCTCGAGGACTAGCAAAATAAAGTGTGGGGGTGTTGATAAGCACGTAAGTGCTATATTTTATACACATATGTATATTAGCTAGTACTCGATATTTTGGCTAACAACACTGTTTTCAGCTATTTGAAGGAGATACGAGTGAATTCGATCACCCGGAAAATAAATGGCTAAATGGAAGCCAAACAACGCTCGCGACTAATGAACTTCAACAGTGCAGTCAACGGCAAAAGAGAAAGAGGGAGCTGCGTCAAGTCAAGGCTTCACCTTGCATTCATTGTTTTTGGCCAGAGAACAAAATAATTAATGTCTCATGATGAAAAGAAACTGCTGGTGTTAGTGATCGATGGACGTGTATATTCCTTGTTTGTGGAGATATTCGGTTTGCTAGAGCTCATTATTTGTGGCCGGATTTGGTGACGAGATTCAATTTGACAGAGAAGAACTAGTGCAGCGAAGATGGAGAGTCGACGATTGATGAGAAAGTTCAGGGTACATGGCTGAACTAGTTTGCCTGAACGGATTGGCAGCAAAGCAAAGCACAGGGAGATGGGTGATGTAGCCGGACTGAAACTGATGGTGCTGTGACCGGGGTTATATGGCCTGAAATTAGTTGGTTTTGGAAAAGAGTTGGAGTGAGCTTCTCGGCACTTCTTTGCTCGGTTCTAACAAGTCCCGACAGCATATATATGTACTTCTTTTTGAGACAAACTGGAGGAGCTCTGGCGGAGTCTTCTTTGGCTGCTGTTACATAAGAGTAGAGAGAAGAGATAAGAGATATGAACGGACAGAATATGGAAGAGGAATTTGCTGTGATTTGATGATCGGAGGAGCTGAAATTTAGTAGTTACCTGAAGTGAGAAATGATTGCACTGGTGGTTGATTTTCGTTTTTATGCAATGGGCTGGATTCAGTGAATTCGTTATGGAGGTGATGCTGGAAACGATTGATGGGAATGAAGGCAGACCAACTCGAGAATGGAAGTTGATCGATCTGTCGCAACCGGCTGGAGTTGGATATTTAAATGTGTTCGGTGATTGGTTGAGCTAGTTGCAACAGAGATTAAACACCGGTGTTCATGTTGGAATTGGGGAGTGAGTCTTAGCACTTGCTGATGGTTTATGACAAAAATATCAAAGTGATTCTCACTCTAAAGTGTTGGTCTCGAATAAGAATGTATTGCAGATTTAGGGTCATCTCATTTGGATAACTTGAATCAACGGTGACTGATTAACGAGGAGGTTAATGGCCAGTGAATTACAATCGATGGTGATGATTTTAGTTCAAGTGTCATAACAGATTTGAGTATGCTATACTGGTGACTTGGAGGAATGAAGTGGAGATAGGTGCTTTGGACCTGGGTGTCTTGATTGGATCGGTGGATTGGGCCCATTATCCATGTGGCAGAATTCCGTTAGGTCTTGGACCTACTCTTGGTTTGGTCTCTCGCAGCACTATAAGAGAGAACTGAACACAAACAGAAGGGGGGGTTCGGTTGGTGATTTGGAGGCCGGCTACTTGGATTCTTGGGAGAGGCAGACGTCCAGAGAGCTTGAAGAGAAAATCTTGAGAAAGAAAAGGGAGCCGCGGAGGTGTTTGAGAGGTTAAGAACACGGGACAACGACCAACACGATATTGGATTGATCGTTCCTCATTTGTTAATATTTTTGATGGGAAACCCATAATTATGTGTTTCTAAACTTTTTGTAACTAGGGTTTATGGTACAAACAACTTTGAGCATGAGAACAATTTGATTTGAAATCTATATGTCTTGGAGGCTATTATGAATTGATTTGTTGATTCTATAATTTTGTTTGTTAACAAATGGTGATATTAGTTGTTGCTTCATCGGGTTCAAAACCTTATGCGCGAAATTGGCAGTTTTGCAATTATATTTGTCTCATTGTTTGATAGTCCATGCTTGGATTCAATTCTTTGATGGGTTATGCTTAGGATAGCCAAATAATATTTGTGAAATAAAATTATTTTCGTATAATTTTCTCGCTAATACATTTTGATGGTACATGCTTGGATTTGATCTTTTGATGTACTATGATTCTCGTATACTAGTGATATTTACGACTCTATGCATATAATAGGTGATGTCAATAGAACAGTGAATGAATAAATATTTTAGAATTATCTCTTTTCAGTAATTGAATAGAAATAGTGGTGGACACCGTAAAACCCTGGTTACCGTCTTTCCAATTGATTTGATTTTATTAGCTTGATTTTATTATTTCAATTCTAAAAATCCAAAATTATTGTTTCCTGGTTAATTTATTAGATATTGATTACTATATTTCCACCGCTCCTCGTGGGAACGACCCGTACTTTCCTATGTCTACTAGTTAGACACCGTGCGATTGTGGTTATCACATATATGGTATCTCCGGATCCCATCACTAGTCAGCTGAGTTATGGTAAGCTAGTGTAACTATGCACGGTACTCACATGGAGGTAGAACCGAATCTTGTTTTGGTAGAACCGTTACACCCATGGTTTGTGATTGAGTGTTACTTGATCAATCACATAGTTCTTGAAAGTCATATGAACCAATTCTAAACTTGTTTGGAAGTGTGGTATATCGATTTCAAGTGAGTAAGTATGAAAAAGGAATTGCAAGAGAAAGATGTCGACACACTTTGAACACGCGCATTAATGTGTATTCTTTTATTGTTCAAAGATATTCCTTAACGGCTAAGAAGGAAGTAAATCCCAAGATCGAATTTAAATAAGTTAAGAATATTTTAATTAAGGTTTTTAATTATATATGGAAAATAAGAATTTTTCTAGTTAAAGATTTTCCAAGGAGATTTCGATCATTATATTTGGACAGTGCATTCACAGGAATTATGAAAACTGAATTTGGGTAAATTTGGAAAAATATCTTGAGAATATTTTTGGTTTTGGAAATTCCTTGGTGTCCAAACTTCCTTGTCTATAAATACTTTGAGTTTGCATTTCTAGCAAACTAATCCTTCGTGACAGTAAACTTCCTATGTTGTACTGTTACTGGTGAAGCCGCCTATCGGAGACGAGAGTAATCCAATTAGGTGAAATCTTTTATGGCCGCTCAATTTAAAGTCGTCTTTGGGATTGAGAAGCTAGCGCGACCCGTTGGTTGGAAACTAGATATTGCGATTTATCTTTAGTTTTCATATTGATTTGATTGACTAACGGTGGTTGAACTTTGATTGCACCTAGTTTGTTTATGCTTGAGAATCTTCTCTTCTGATATAAGATTCACTCAAACTAGTTCAAGGTTTCGACAGGGATGTTTAGAATGTTGTTAGATTTAAAGTTGATCTTGTGATAATCCATTGTTAACAGACTCCGTTCTGTGTGTGATTGATCACAAGAGATTCAAGTAGTTGTGTGCATGTGTTTATTGAATATCTAAGAAGATTTGAATACAAAGAATAGATATAATATTTCTGACTTGGTGTTTATAATCTTTGGTGTGCACAATACTTATTTTGGTAAAAGAGGATCCAATTAATAATCGGTTTATCCTTGTGGTAGATTGGATTGATTAATTGAGAAGATCGGCATCAACACGGTTCTTTGGATTAAGAGTGTTGTTTGGCTTAATCTTAACGATTACCTTTTGGTGATTGAACATAAGATAGATCTTGGAACCTGGAAAAGGAGTTTATGTTAAGATAAACAGAAGAGCCTTTGTGCAACTCATATCACTTGGTTGAAGAGAGTTGATACCAAACATATTTGTTGTTCCTTTACTGTTTGGAATACAAACCAAAGGAATTGGTCCAAGTACGTGACTTGTTTACAGGTTGGAGGCATGGGAATACAAATAGAACTAGGTGAACTATAGGTTTAATTGCTTGGTCTCAACTATACGAAGTTGGTTTATTTTATATAGAGGCTTAATCCTGAGAGTATTCAATTATGGACAAGGTCCCGGGGTTTTTCTGCATTTGCGGTTTCCTCGTTAACAAAATCTTGCTGTGTCATTTACTTTATATTTCCGTATTATAATTGTTTTGTTATAATTAAAGTAAATTGCACAAACGTTCATTCTTATTTACTTGATACGTGAATCCTATTGAGTTTGGTTAAGTCCGAACCTTTGTATCAATCAAACATACTTTGTTGTTGTATTGTTTCGATCTCGTATCCATAGAAGATCACACGAAGTGTGAACCGATAAGTTGCATTATCTCGACTCATTCTATAGACAATCACTTTCGGAGAAATGATTTATAGGAAGGAAAAGTTTTAGCTTGAGGTATATTTGGTACCCTCGCCTTTTCAGCATGAATCTTCCATGCATGCCTCCTTGTATTAATTCTGCATGAAACTTCCCTGCATGCCTCCTCCCTGTATTAATTCGCTTTGCTGGAAGACTAGATTGACTGGCTGACATATATAATGGATTGGCTATATGGATGGAGGATTCTTCATGTGGACAGTGTTGAGCAACCTTCCCGGGGAGATGGCCAGGGACATGCCCAGAAAACTGGCTAGAAGTGCGACTGGCAATTTGACTTCAAAAGTTGACCGATGTTTGACTTTTACCATTTCCTTTGACGTCGTTAACTTTGACCACTAATCGGTCATTAACTTTGACCATTGACCGGTCGTTGACTTTAACCATTGACCGGTCATTAAATTTATGTAATACTGGGCAGGCTAGTGGGCTTCGTCGGTTGACTAGTTAAGAGGCTTGGATGACATCTGAACAGTGGCCCAGGTAACATTCTGGCCCAATATGTGGCAATTTTACTCATGGTACAAACACTAGTATGTCATCGAAGAAAACAAGAATGAATTTTCTCAAATAAGGTTTGAAATGTCGTTCATGAGGGACCGAAAGGTTTCCGGGGCATTAGTCATCCCAAACAACATGATTCTAAATTCAAAGTGACCATGGTGTGTGCAGAAAACCATTTTCTGCACATCTGTAGGGTGTACTCGAATCTGGCGATACCAGGATCGAAGGTCTAACTTAGAAAAATACGTAGAGCCTCAGCAATAATCAATTCATCAATTATTGGAATGGGGTACTTATCTTTTACAGTTATAGAGTTGAGCTTGTGGTAGTCCACGCAAAAACGTCAATCTCCATCTTTCTTCTTGACTAACAGCACTTGGGAAGAGAACGGGTTGTGGCTAGGCTGAATTACCCCAGCTGTGAGCATCTCTTGTACTAGTTTCTCAATGACATCTTTCTGCACATGTGGGACTCGGTAAGGCCATTGGTTTGGTAGAGACGAGTTTGGCACCAAGCGAATATGATAATCATGAGCCCTCTCTGGTGGAAGTGAATTAGGCATTTGAAAGATCGAAGAGAACTGGTCCAAGACTTCAGTAATAGGAGCGATTACATCAGTTAAAGTAGTTGTATCTTCCATGGAAGATAACTGGCCAAACAAAACTGGTTCTCCACTATGAAGCAGTTTCTTAAATGTTGTGGTTGACATCATAGAAACATGAGCTTCCTCCACCCTGTGACATGCCAATGTTATATCCTTGCCTTTGTGTTGAAATTTAATTGCCAGCTGCTTGAAATCAAACAACATTGGGCTCAATTTTCACATCCAATCTACCCCGAGAACTATATCATAGCCTCCTAAGTCAAGAAGGTGTAGGTCATGAGAGAATATGTGACCTTGCATAACCCATGTAAACCATGAGCATTTGGCTTGACTCAGCAATTTATTTCCATCTGCTACAATGACCTGTAAAGTCTGAGTTGGCATGTTAGTGTAACCACACCTTGTTGCAGCTGAGGGGTTAAGAAAACTGTGGGTGCTACCACTATCCACTAGAATAGTCAGCCCTAGTGTTTTAACCTGTCCTCGAAGCTTAATAGCCGTGTGAGAAATGTTACCAGCTAATGCATGGACTGATATTTCCATCTCTTCCTCCAATTCCATAATAGTTGGACTAGAGCCATCTGCTATATCACCACCTTTTAGTCCTTCCTCTTCATCAGCCACAATCATGTATAATCACTACACCATTTCCTGGATTTTGTCACAGGCTATAACCGTTACTGATGAGATTTGTAACGGTTACAACCTGTTGAAAATAGGCCATCATAAATAATTGTGATGTCATTTGTAATGGTTATATATGTGATAATCGCCATATTCAGTCATATTTAGAAAGCGTTACAATATTTAGAAGTCACAATTGACCTAATTTTATGATTGCGACACGTGTCATATTTGTCATATTTGTCACATTTATCTTAACGGTTTTAACCGTTACTCTAAATTTACCACAAATCATTATGTGACACGTGTCTGTTTTTGTCACTATTAAAGTAACATATATTACTGTTTCCATTGTATTGTTACGGTTCTTTTGTCACGACTTTTGTAACGTTTAAATTGTTACTCTCATTTATAACAACAGTAAGATGATGACACGTGTTTTTATAATTACAATTGTTGTTACAGTTAAACCTGTGACAATTCTATAATTACAATTAAAAAAAATGGATAGCCCGGATCATTTTCATGGACCCGGGATTCCAGTTTACAGGCTTGCAATACAGGTCATCATCATGATCTTAGATTTCCATCTTTACAAGCCATCAACACAATTGCGGTTTTTCCCTTCTTAATATTCAATTCATGCAGATGGTAGGAGCAAGCTCTTTGGGGATTCCATCACCCTATCAAAAACTATCACCCACAAAACAGAGCATTCAAACACTCTTCCTCGGATAGTATCCTACATGAAATATCACATATAGTTCGATATAAGATTCAGTTTAAGACCACAGGATTCTGAGTGGAACCATTCTTATGTACTGCTGAGTTACTAGCTCACATTAAATCAAACAAGAAACTAAAATAGAAAGGCACATTTGAAAAATCGACTGCAATGAAATACACAGCAGAAATAAAGAGAAGTTTAACAATTCAAAGTACCTTGCATGCATTAGCAGCCTTGTCTTGCCAACACCCACAGTTATTCTCTACGCGAGTGCCATTCCTGAGGAGATCTCCATTCCTGGCCACATTAATTTTAAATGAACTTGTCAGGAAAGAGTGCACATAAGAATCTAAGAAAAAGCTTGACAATCCCAAAACTTTTATGCTGCTGTAAAAATACGAATAGACTAATGTAAAGTGAAGAATCTTACATTTCCACTTGATGTCTACGAGAGATGACGAGTCCATATATTGGGTAGATTGACTTAGCCATCTCTCAAGGAAACAACAATACCATCAAAGATTCATTTTAAAAGTATTTATTACACTTACTCTACACTGGAAACATAAACACAAATTGCACACAATGTCCCTTATAGTCCTAATCTTCAGTACTAGTAATCTTGATCTTCTTTGAAATATCTTGGACACTACCGACCTGCAAAAACAAGGTCACGTGTAAGCAAACACGTACTACTGAAATGGAAAACTAGAAACACTGGATCAACCTAAACATTTAAAGCTAGGTAATATTGAACTTTGAATTGCATTTTTGCAAAATGAAGTTGTGATATACTAATCAAGGATAGTAGGTTGCATGACTTAAGGTTACAGAACTAGGAAATCCCAAAAACAATGTTTCCATAACAATTTTGACATAAGTTGTTAAGATTGGGTGTCAAGATTTTGAGACAAAAAATGATGTCAGGAAATCAAAACGTGCTAAACAAGGTCACTCGGAAAGTCTAATATTTATCAATTCACCACGCGGAAAAAGATAGTACTACATTATTGAAGTAACATCTTGATCTATTAACCCTAATGAGAAGTAAAAAAAAGCGAAAAAAAATAGTAAAGCAAATAATGTCTCTTACAATTTTCGGGCACTCATAATCAATACCAACAGCCTCTATCTTCACTCTTCGCTTCTTGTCTTGCTTCACCATTCCCTCAACCAATTTTCTATGTTCTTCCGATGTTCTTTCCTGTAAAAATATCATGATGGATTGTTAAGAGCGACAAATGACGTCAATTCATACTTAATATATATTTGTACTGAAATGAACTAAGATATATGATTTTCCTAGATAATTGGACAACCATTCAGACAAGAATGAAGATGCATAAAAGATCCATCTCAAAAGTTAAAAAAAATTAACACTCACCTTGAGATTGGCGTTGCACAAATAAATGTCGGTTGTAGTCACTTATGAATGTCTCTAAACTGACTTGACTTTGAACTTTGTGCTTTAACCAACAAACTGTCAAAGCAGAAAAACTTGAGTTATATTCAGGGACAAGAAGATTTCCGCAGTTATGTACAACTTACATTGGAGTCTAACGAGAACTCATTTGATCAATACAGTTTTCTACCGACAAAATGCCTGAATGTAGAGGCATAATAAAGACCATCATAAGAATTATAAACTGCATTTATTGACATAGAGCTCGAGTAAGTTCTTGCCTTATTTATAACAGGGGAAGTAGTCATTCCAAATATTTTGTGCTTGTTTGCAGACATGTGATAGAAGTAGAACTCCTACAACAATGAAAGCAATAATGATTATTGAATTCCAATAGTACATAGATGGCAATGTACTTCTTATAATCTAAAATGAGACTTTTACCTTGATTATTACTATATAAGCATGGTTTCTGGTTGTACAATAACACTCGCCAAACACCATTAAACACAAGTATCTAGGCTAAGGAATGTTTTCCTAAGTGCCTCTATAAAATATGAGGGGTCATAACCATTACCTGCAATAGGTTGAAAGTAAAATTATAAGAGTTTTGCAGAAGGCATTAAGACTAAATGCACCGTTTAAAAGGCCAACCAAAGTTGGAAACAAAATAAAGACACAAAGTAAGAAAATCATATAAGGTCTTCAAAACTCATCAATTATATTTGAGATGTATGTTTATACAAGGTTGTAAAGAAAGTTCACACAAATCAGTAGCAAAATTTCAAAAACCTAAATGGGTCTTTCATTTATACTACCAGTTAGAAGTTCTGATGATGATTTGCGGAGTTTTAAGGTCGTCTATTTTGTATCATCTTTTTAAAAAGCTTCTCCTGGATCATAAATGACTTAGGGAAGACTGCAAAAGATAAAAATCAAATTAGTAACTTAAATTGAATCAAAATACAAAGATGGATACAGAGACAAGCAAAAGGAAGAGTAAAGAGACGCAGTCACCATTATCGCTTGTAGTTCAGAATTATTCAGAACATATCGTGTTGAGATAAAGCGGTCTTGTTTGAAATTTCACTGAATACACAGGTTCTTCCATCCATTCAAGAGACCATTAGACATCCTTATGCAAGAGGGTGTACTCTCGCTCAATTCCATACATGTTACATAACACAAATCTGATCAATAATACTCACCAGAAAAATTCCATATTCAAAGTATTCAACTAAAAATCTTCCCAGTTTTAAAGATTAAAATAGAATTAGAATAATATTAGTTAAGATATGACCCAAGTAATGAGCTTATTTTCATTGAATCAATATCCATCTGAGTTTCCTACTTGGATGTTTTATCACTACCTCTCATGACTTTTTTTCTTTATAGAGGAATCACATAATAAATTACAATAAGTTAATAATCTCATAACAAATTGTTGTTATGCTTCAAAACATTTAACTAATCAAGACTACCTAAGATCCAAATGTTTCCTATTGAATCAACCATGTGCCTGCAACAAATAGCATACCTTTTTCCCTGTATCAGTTTGTGCATTCACGTATCATTATAAATAGATGTTTTACAAAAAAATAACAAACAAATAAGCAAGGCAAAATTCGTGCTAAGAACTCCTGCATTGCACTTATAATTGTTAACTCTACTTCATTCTTACATGCTCAGAATTCTCCTAATCTCATATAACAGAATATCAAGGTCATATTCACTCCTCTAGATATGTGATTTCAAAAAAAAAAATTGTATCATACATGTTAAGATGTTGGCAACAACAAAATAAACATTTGAAGAAAAAAATTACTTAAGAACCCTAAAGATATGCAAAGCTTTTTCTAGTGATATAAGAAACAAACCCAAATTTTTAGAAAACATATCAAACCCCTAATTTGAAATAGCCAAATATCAACACACAAATTCTCAAACCCCTAAATCTAAACAGCAGAACAAACCTAATTAAAAACTTAGAAACGAAAAGTAAGAAACCTAATTTTTAGACAACAAATCAAACCCCTAATTTGAAATGGCAGAGAAAACCAAGTTAAAATATTTGAATCGAAAATTAATAACACCAATTTTTAGACAACGGATCAAAAAGAACAAGAAAATAAACACAAATCTGAGGTTGTAAGAAAGAACTTACATTTTTTTTCTCAGATCGGAGTTAGGTTCAGAGAAATTAGGTCTGAGAATAACAAAGAAATTAGGTAGAGATGCAGTTAGGTTTTTACTTTTCGTTATGAGAGAACGGAGACGAGGTGAGAAAGAGAAAGCAAAAGGAAAGTAAAAGAAAGTGATAAGGGATAGAGAGAAGCATATGGACGGTTAGGTCAAAGAAAGTAAGATACACAAAACTTCTACTTCGAACAGATCTTGTTTCGCTTGTTCTTACAGAGAAAATTGAGTGGGTGAGAAGCAGAGGAGAATAAAAAAGAGATAAAGTTGAGTGATATTCTCTTTCTTCTAGCGATAAACGGAGTATAAGAAAACCTACCTCGGGTAACTAATCACGAAGATGTAGGGATGCGATTTGTTATTTGTGCGTTTCGCACAAGTACCTTAACTCAGTTATTGTGTGGTAGAGATAGATGATAATTCCCTATGACGCCGATGTAATTGGTCCACGAATATCTAATGGTTACCTTCTTGCCATGTGTCAAAAGCAAAATTTATTGAACGGTTCTCATGGTTTCAATAATAGGTGGAGCACCATGTGATATCGTTTAAAGGTTTGAGAAGTATGAGAAATGAGTAGGAAAAATGATAAATATATTTAGAATCATTAAGACAAAAATGAGTTTAGGAACATACAAAAATATATTTATAAATCAACGAGACACCGATAGATACAGACTTCAGTCCCTCATTCTGAGGAACTGAAGATGTGAATAATATATTTATCATCTTAGGTTCAAAGATTACTAGAGTTCGACCAGAGTTTCTAGTTCGGATGAACAGACTACGAAATATATCAGAATTGAACATGACAGGTTCAAATATTACTAGAGTTAGACCTTAGTTTCTCGTACGGATGAACTGAAGACGAAATATATCAGAATTGAACATCACAGGTTCAAAGATAACCAGATTTGGACCTGAGTATGTCGTACGGGTGAACTGAGGACGAAAGATATCAGAATTGAACATCACCGGTTCAAAAATTACTAGAGTTAGACCTTAGTTTCCCGTTCGGATGAACTGAAGACGAAATATATCAGAATTGAACATCACAGGTTCAAAGATAACCAGATTTAGACCTAAGTTTCTCGTACGGTTGAACTGAGGATGAAATATATCAGAATTGAACATCACAGGTTCAAAGATTACTAGAGTTAGACCTTAGTTTCTCGTTCGGATGAACTGAAGACGAAATATATCAGAATTGAACATCACAGGTTCAAAGATAACCAGATTTAGACTTGAGTTTCTCGTATGAGTGAACTGAGGACGAAATATAACAGAATTGAACATCACAGGTTCAAAGATTACTAGAAATCGACCAGAGTTTCTAGTTGGGATGAACTGACTACGAAATATATTAGAATTGAACATGACAGGTTCAAAGATTACTAAAGTTAGACCTTAGTTTCTCGTTCGGGTGAAATGGAAACGAAATATATCAGAATTTAACATCACAATTTCAAAGATTACTAGAGTTAGACCAGAGTTTCTCGTTCGGATGAAATGGAGAAGAAAATATATCAGGATTGAACATCATAGGTTCAAAGATTACTAGAGTTAGACATGAGTTTCTCGTTCGGATGACCTGAAGAAGAAAATATATCAGAATTGAACATCACCGGTTCAAAGATTACTAAAGTTAGGCCAGAGTTTCTCTTTCGGATGAACTAAGGACGAAATATATCAGAATTGAACATCAGAATTTCAAAGATAACCAGATTTAGACCGGAGTTTATCATACGGGTGAACTGAGGACGAAATATGTCAGAATTGAACATCACAGGTTCAAAGATTACTAGAGTTAGACCTTAGTTTCTCATTCGGATGAAATAAAGACGAAATATATTTGAATTGAACATCACAGGTTAAAAGATAACCATATTTAGGCCTAAGTTTCTTGTATGGGTGAACTAAGGACGAAATATATCAGAATTAAACATCACCGGTTCAAAGATAACTAGAGTTAGACCTTAGTTTCTCGTATGGATGAACTGAAGACGAAATATATCAGAATTGAACATCACATGTTCAAAGATAACCATATTTAGACTTGTGTTTCTCGTACCGGTGAATTGAGGACGAAATATATCAGAATTGAACATCACAGGTTCAAAGACTACTAGAGTTAGACCTTAGTTTCTTGTTCGGATGAACTGAAGACGAAATATATCAGAATTGAACATCAAATGTTCAAAGATAACCAGATTTAGACCTGAGTTTCTCGTATTGGTGAACTAAGGATGAAATATATCAGAATTGAACATCACAGTTTCAAAGATTACTAGAATTCGACCAGAGTTTCTAGTTGGGATGAACTGACTACGAAATATATTAGAATTGAACATGACAGGTTCAAAGATTACTAGAGTTAGACATGAGTTTCTCGTTCGGAAGAACTGGAGACGAAATATATCAGAATTAAACATCACAAGTTCAAAGATTACTAGAGTTAGACCAGAGTTTCTCGTTCGGATGAAATGGAGAAGAAAATATATCATAATTGAACATCATAGCTTCAAAGATTACTAGAGTTAGCCCTGAGTTTCTCGTTTGGATGACCTGGAGAAGAAAATATATCAGAATTGAACATCACCGGTTCAAATATTACTAGAGTTAGACCAGAGTTTCTCTTTTGGATGAACTAAGAACGAAATATATCAGAATTTAAAATCACAGATTCAAAGATAACCAGATTTAGACATGAGTTTCTCGTACTGGTGAACTGAGGACGAAATATATCAGAATTGAACATCACAGGTTCAAAGATTACTAGAGTTAGACCTTAGTTTCTCATTCGGATGAAATGAAGACGAAATATATTTGAATTGAACATCACAGGTTTAAAGATAACCAGATTTATACCTAAGTTTCTCGTATGGGTGAACTAAGGACGAAATATTTCAGAATTGGACATCACCGGTTCAAAGATTGCTAGAGTTAGACCTTAGTTTCTCGTACGGATGACCTGAAGACGAAATATATCAGAATTCAACATCACAGGTTCAAAGATAACCATATTTAGACCTGAGTTACTCGTACGGGTGAACTGATGACGAAATATATCAGAATTGAACATCACAGGTTCAAAGACTACTAGAGTTAGACCTTAGTTTTTCGTTCGGATGAATTGAAGACGAAATATATCAGAATTGAACATCACAGGTTCAGAGATAACCAGATTTAGACCTGAATTTCTCGTATGGGTGAATTGAGGAAGAAATATATCAGAATTGAACATCACAGTTTCAAAGATTAATTGAATTCAACCAGAGTTTCTAGTTGGGATGAACTGACTACGAAATATATTAGAATTGAACATGACAGGTTCACAGATTACTAGAGTTAGACCTTAGTTTCTTGTTCGGATGAACTAGAGACGAAATATATCAGAATTGAACATCACAAGTTCAATGATTACTAGAGTTAGACCAGAGTTTCTCGTTCGGATGAAATGGAGAATAAAATATATCAGAATTGAACATCATAGCCTCAAAGATTACTAGAGTTAGCCCTGAGTTTTTCGTTTGGATGACCTGGAGAAGAAAATATATCAGAATTGAACATCACCGGTTCAAAGATTACTAGAGTTAGACCAGAGTTTCTCTTTTGGAAGAACTAAGGACGAAATATATCAGAATTGAAAATCACAGGTTCAAAGATAACCAGATTTAGACCTGAGTTTCTCGTACGGGTGAACTGAGGACGAAATATGTCAGAATTGAACATCACAGGTTCAAAGATTACTAGAGTTAGACCTGAGTTTCTCTTTCGGATGAACTAAGGACGAAATATATCAGAATTGAACATCACCGGTTCAAAGATTACTAGAGTTAGACCTAAGTTTCTCTTTCAGATGAACTGAAGAGGAAATATATCTGAATTGAACATCATTGGTTCAAAGATTACTAAAGTTAGACCTTAGTTTCTCGTTCGGATGAACTAAAGACGAAATATATCAGAATTGAACATCACATGTTCATATATAACCAGATTTAGACCTGAGTTTCACGTACGGGTGAACTGAGGAGGAAATATATCAGAATTGAACATCAACGGTTCAAATATTATCAGAGTTAGACCGGAGTTTCTCTTTCGGATGAACTAAGGACGAAATATATCAGAATTGAACATCAACAGTTCAAATATTACTAGAGTTAGACCGGAGTTTCTCTTTTGGATGAATTGAAGATGAAATATATCAGGATTGAACATCACAGGTACAAAGATTACTAGAGTTAGACTCGAGTTTCTTGCCCGGATGAACTGGAGACGTAACATATCAGAATTGAACATCACAGGTACAAAGATTACTAGAGTTAGACCCGAGTTTCTCGTCCGGATGAACTGGAGACGAAATATATCAGAATTAAACATCACAGGTTCAAAGATTACTAGAGTTAGACCCGAGTTTCTCTTTCGGATGAACTGGAGACGAAATATATCATAATTAAACATCATAGGCACAAAGATGACTAGAGTTAGACCAGAGTTTCTCGTTCGGATGAAATGGAGAAGAAAATATGTCAAAATTGAACATCATAGGTTCAAATATTACTAAAGTTAGACCTGAGTTTCTCGTTCGATGACCTGGAGAAGAAAATATATCAGAATTGAACATCATCGGTTCAAAGATTACTAGAGTTAGACCAGAGTTTCTCATTCGGATGAATTGAGGACGAAATATATCAATATTGAACATCACCGGTTCAAAGCTTATTAGAGTTAGACCAGAGTTTCTCGTTCGGATGAACTGAAGACGAAATATATCAGAATTGAATATCATAGGATCAGAGATAACCAGATTTAGACCTGAGTTTCACGTACGGGTGAACTGAGGACGATATATTTCAGAATTGAACATCACCGGTTCAAATATTACCAGAGTTAGACTGGAGTTTCTCTTTCAGATGAACTGAGTACGAAATATATCAGAATTGAACATCATCGGTTCAAATATTACTAGAGTTACACCGGAGTTTCACTTTTGGATGAACTGGAGACGAAATATATCAGAATTGAACATCACCGGTTCCAAGATTACTAGAGTTAGACCTTAGTTTCTCGTCAGATGAACTAGAGACGAAATATATCATAATTGAACATCACAGGTACAAAGATGACTAGAGTTAGACCTTAGTTTCTCGTCCAGATGAACTGGAGACGAAATATATCAGAATTGAGCATCACAGGTACCAAGATTACTAGAGTTAGACCTTAGTTTCTCATCCGGATGAACTGAAGACGAAATATATCAGAATTGAACATCACAGGTACAAAGATTACTAGAGTTAGACCCGAGTTTCTCGCCAGGATGAACTGGAGACGAAATATATTAGAACTGAAAATCATAGGTTCAAAGATTACTAGAGGTATACCTGAGTTTATAGTTCGGATGAACTGAACATGAAATATATCAAAATTGAATATCACAGGTTCAATTCTGATGAGTAAAGTACTCTTATCAGAAATAAGTAAAGTAATTCTTACTGACTGTGAAAATGACCATATTACCCTTATTGGAAAAAGTGCAACATATTATGGAGACTGTGAAAATGACCATATTACCCTTACCGGAAATAAGTATTGTAATTCTTACAGACTGTGAAAATGACCATATTAACCTTATTAGAAAAAAGTGCAATAAATATTACGAAGACTGTGAAAATGACCATACTACCCTTATCGGAAATAAGTAAAGTAATTTTTACATACTGTGAAAATGACCATACTACCCTTATCAGAAATAAGTAAAGTAATTCTTACAGATTGTGAAAATGACCATATTACCCTTATTGGAAAAAAGTGCAATAAATATTACGGAGACTGTGAAAATGACCATACTACCCTTATCGGAAATAAGTAAAATAAATGTTACAGACTATGAAAATGACCATATTACCCTTATTGGAAAAAATGCAATAAATATTACGGAGATTATGAAAATGACCATACTACCCTTATCGGAAATAAGTAAAGTAATTCCTACAAACTATGAAAATGACCATATTACCCTTATTGGAAAAAGTGCAATAAATATTACGGAGACTGTGAAAATGACCATACTACCCTTATCGGAAACAAGTAAAGTAATTCTTACAGACTGTGAAAATGACCATATTACCCTTATTGGAAAAATGTGCAATAAATATTACGGAGACTGTGAAAATGACCATACTACCCTTATCGGAAATAAGTAAAGTAATTCCTACATACTGTGAAAATAACCATATTACCCTTATTGGAAAAAAGTGTAATAAATATTACGGAGACTGTGAAAATGACCATACTACCCTTATCAGAAATAAGTAAAGCAAATGTTACAGACTGTGAATATGACCACATTACACTTATTGCAAAAAAGTGCAATAAATATTATGGAGACTGTGAAAATGACCATACTACCCTTATCGGAAAAAAGTACAATAATTCTTATAGACTGTGATATTTACTTTACTTATTTCTGATAAGGGTAGTATGGTCATTTTCACAGTCTCCATAATATTTATTGCATTGATCATATTCACAGTCTGTAAGAATTACTCTACTTATTTCCGATAAGGGTAGTATGATCATTTTCACAGTCTCCTTAATATTTATTGCACTTTTTTCCAATAAGGGTAATATGGTCATTTTCATAGTCTGTAACATTTATTTTACTTATTTTCGATAAGGGTAGTATGGTCATTTTCACAGTCTCCATAATATTTATTGCAGTTTTTTCCAATAAGGGTAATATGTTCATTTTCACAGTCTGTAAGAATTACTTTACTTATTTTCGATAAGGGTAGTATGGTCATTTTCACAGTCTCCATAATATTTATTGCACTTTTTTCCAATAAGGGTAATATGGTCATTTCACAGTATGTAATATTTACTTTATTTATTTTCAATAAGGGTAGTTGGTCATTTTCACAGTCTCCATCATATTTATTGCACTATTTCTAATAACGGTAATATGGTAATTTTCTCAGTCTGTAATATTTACTTTACTTATTACACTTAATTGAGTAGTCTGGTCATTTTCACAGTCTCCATAATATTTATTGCAATTATTTCCAGTAAGGGTAATATGGTCTTTTTCAAAGTGTGTAATATTTAATTTACTTATTTTCGATAAGGGTAGTATGGTCATTTACACAGTCTCCATAAAAATTATTGTTGTTATTTCCAATAAGGGTAATATGGTCATTTTCACAATCCATAATATTTACTTTATTTTTTTTCAATAAGGGTATTCTGGTCATTTTCGCAGGCTCCATAATATTTGTTGCACTTATTTCCAGTAAGGGTAATATGGTCATTTTCATGGTCTTCTGAATTTTTATTGCACATATTCCGATAAGGTCATTTTCACAGCGTTCGGAAGAAGCAGAAATTTTTGTTGTGGTTTTGTCGAGAAAATCGAGAGAAAAGGTTGGTATTTGTCCAAGTCAAAAGTCTTACAAAGTCGTGACTTGTTGACTTGGTCTTGATCCTTTTTTCCATGGTTTTTAAAATCGTCCGATTTACAATTCAAATCGTCCGACTCGAGTCAAAAAAATTAAAAACGATCCAAATCTACTTATGATGCGATTTACGATTTTGAATATTTCCATTTTTTATTAAGTTTTATTAAGTTTAAAGGTCAAAAAAAGGGTCCAAGAGGATACAGTCTATTTTGTCTCCCTTCCTCCCTGAGTCCCTTCCAAACCCCATTTCTAGGGTTCCAAAAAAATCCACTCTAGTAACGAAACCAAAGAAATCTCCCAAAATAATCCATCAAAGATGCAAGTTAGTGGAGTTATTTGAGTGGGTTATGATGAAATCAACGAATTGAATCATCGAAATCGTGTAAGTCAGGTGGAAGTGGAATCATTATTGCTTAGTTTAGGTTGTACAGTGATTGAAATCATATCATATTATCATGTATTTAGTGATCTTTGTTTTCATGGAATTGCGTAGGAGATATGTTTTTCAAATTTTCTCATTAATTTTTTGATTCAATTCCTGTGTAATTCATTGAATTTATGCATATGTTGTTGATGTTGTGTTAATTGTTTTTTTTTCCTTTAACCGTAGGTTCAGTTGTGAGCTTCCAAGCTTGCACAATATGAGTACCAAGCAAAAACAATCCAAGATTTCTTTTGGTGGTTCGAAGCAACCAGTTGATCCAACTTGGGAACACTGTAAGGTAGTAATCCCCTATAATAAAAAACTTTTAACTTGCAATTATTATGGTAACAAATATCATGGAGGTATTTATAGAATTAAACACCATCTTGCACTAACTAAGAATAATGTGGCTATTTGTAAGGAGGTTATCCAGAACTAAAATTAAATAATAAAGTAAAAATAAATATTGATATTTAGAAATTAAATAAAATTGTTATTTTGTATAACTGTTGCGAAAGTAGTGACAACCAAAATTCTAAGAGTGATAAATTCGGGGTTGTTTTAGATGTGGTGAAATTTTTGGGTGGAAACATCATTTTAGATTATAATTGTGATAGTCTGGATAATTATCAACAAATATAATTGTTACTAGTAAAAAAGTTAAATATTCAGATTCATTATCACGATTACAAAATTTAGCAACAGTTATAATTGTTGCAAGACTTATCACAGGTGTATCAGTGACTGGAAAATAAACTGTGACAGGTTAAACCCTAGTTAGTAATTCGACGAATGATTCGCGAACCGATCCGAATCAACCGAATTCGAATCATACAGACGAATTATTGAAACACCGTACATGGTTCACGTACTATATGGGTATTTGAAATATTCGCGAATAATTCGGACTCGCGTATAATTCGTCTGGATAATTCGGACAATGACTAGGTATTGACTCGCCATGACTCGGCGAATTATTGAAACACCGTACATGGTTCACGTATTATATGGGTATTTCGAAATATTCGCGAATAATTCGGACTCGCGTATAATTCGTCTGGATAATTCGGACAATGACTAGGTATTGACTCGCCATGACTCGGCGATTCGAACTGTGTTGGGTCATTGAATCGGGATCCAACAACATTTCCTTCTATTTTTATGACTAACAAAAAAGATGTTGGCCAAGAGAATTGAACCCATGACCCTATGTTTGCTTAGTAAGTCTCCAACCATTGAGCTATGTTGCTTGTTGTTGTATATTTTCAATGTATTATCTATATAACACACAAAACTTGATTAAAATCATGTTTCCCCTTCAATGAAATCTTAAAAATATATTTTCTATTAATTAAATGTCTCCGAATTTTCATTTCCGAACTCATATCTCAAAAACGAATTATACACGTGCGTATGCCGTTCCGAACTACTACTGAATAACGAACCGTTGACCGGATTTTTGACCGAATCCGATCTCCCCGAATCCATATGATTCCCATACGTATGCCGTCCCGAACTCCCCTCCATATCCCGAATTGCTAACTAGGGGTTACACTGTGAGAAAATCCTGGAAATGGTGTAGTGAATTGTTGCTTATTACATTTATGCCCTTTGGTGTATAATTCATCGCAGTTGTAGCAGAGCCCTTTCTCCCGTTTTTCTCTCATATCAGCCTATGTAAGTTTATGTACAAGTGGTAGCTTATGACTGGTAGTGGGGCTAGTAATAGTTGGTGTAGTGACCAATGGAGTTATAATAGATTCCCTGGTGGAAGTAGACTGAGTTTTATCCTGATAAGCAAACTTATTGGTAAACCTTGGTTGATTCTTAACAGCCCTATCCATGACACATTCTTGTCTCCTAGCTAGAAAAATAACTCGATGTAATGTAGTAGGAGTAAACATATGAACTACCATCCTTATATCTTCCTTTAGGCCACTAATAAAACTATGAATGAAATAATCTTCAGCCAGAGATGGATTCTTAGCTAACATCAAGGCTTTTAATTCTTCAAAGTGTTCTTGATATTCTAAAACTGTATTAGTTTGATCTAGTTTGTTAAATTCCCCTATAACATTATCATGACCCAATTCTTGAAATCTAGTACATACATCTATAATGAAATCTTGCCAATAAAGAGTGCCTTTACCTGCCTGATTGTCTTGAAATTAGACATCTTCCTTGCCATCCAAGTAGAGAGTATCCATATGTACCTTTTGTTCATCATTCATCTGATAGAGGAAGAAATATTTATTGCATTTCCTAACCCAAGCTCTAGGGTTAGTTCCATCAAAACGAGGAAAATCAACCTTAGGTCTGTAATTGGAGAACTTACCTTCACCTAGATGATGATTTGGAATAAATTGATGAGAATGAAAATATTTGCACCCATGTGATTTGTTTCCTGCACAAAAATCAGATCCTTCAGCATACGCCTCTCCTTCGTGGTGGTTATCTATGAACATAACAGATCTGGATAAACAATTGTAATTTCTTATCGATCGAAGATTGATCAGTACAAAGAAGTTGCAATTGACTATCGATATCCTCTTTTATCGATTTCATATCACCCTTAACAGACTTCAACGATTTAACTTCAATACCTAAATCTCTCAATTCCAGACTTAATTTCTTTGTTAATTTATCTAATTATTTCAATTTGGTGCCATCCACCATTATTGTAAGGAGCCTCAAGCTCGTCAACGCTATTAGACAAATCAAGAGATGACTTAACTGTTAATGACTCGATTAATTAGACATGAACTTTAAGTAATAGAAACTAATCTAACAATGATCTAGATACAAAACTAGTATCGCTAGATACATCTCGAAAAGTTATGCGGAATGGACTACTCGAACATGTCATTCGGATATCAGACGAAGAAAATTTCATATAATTAGTATGAAGGGAAAATTTGTCATTTTTCCCTAAACCGCCTGGCTTCTCTTATCCGTTTCGTGGGTGTCTTTATCATTTCATCTTTGGCCTTATCTCCCAAACGTGTCGAAGATAAACTCATTTCTCTTTTCTTCTTCTCTTTCGTTCTTCTTTCTTCTTCTTCTTCTTCTTCTTCTTCTTCCCTGCTCTTTCTCTTCTCCTTTCTGTCGAGCTCAGTCCAGAAGATTTGAGTTATTTTGTATGGGAGCTTCATAAAAACCTTGTTAGCTTGATGAAGTGAGCGAGGTGGTGATGTTACTAAAGCTGAATAGTTTTGGAAAAGCAGAGAATTGGTAAGCGGATTTAGGGTTTTGTAATTTAATGATTTTGGTATGAAATCGTTTTAAATTGAATTGTTGATGGGTTTAGTCTTTATTGAAGTAGAGATAGGTGTATGAGTTTTAATTTGAGTTTCTTAAAGACTTAGAGTCTCAAATTAGGGTTTTGATAAATTGAAGATGAAGATTGGGGTTTTTTGTTGATTTGAGTTGGAGGAAGAGGATTTAAATGTCGTGGATGATTAGGCTTAGAAAAGGAGTTGTTGATACTTTCTGGGAATTGAATTGGTAACACATATGAAGTTATTAGTGGATTGAATGAAAAGGTTCTAAATAGAAAAGCAAGAAAAGGATGAACTAGGTCTTTGAAGATTTGGTTTAGATATTGAGCTAAAGGTGCAGGTGATAATAGGAATGAGATGGTGGTTCTAAAGTTGAGATATGGAGGTCCTGAGATGAATTGAGGTTGTTGTGATTCAAGTGCAGGTAAAGAACATGAATGTTCTGTGGTGGAGGCAATGAACATATGGAAGGGATGATTGTGTTGATGCTGAAATAGTTAAGATGAAGTTGTAGATGTTAGTGGTGTGATTTATGTATGATTTAGTGATAGGAAGGGAACTAAAATATGTATGAAGTATGCTAGTGATGAATTAGTTTTTGTGGTGATGCTGCTCAGTTGGTTGTGGTGATGTTGTTTTGATTAGTTGTGTTGACATGTGTTGCGGATGTAGTTGGTGGTGCTGATGAAGAGGTTTTTAGCTGTAATGAATTGAATTGAGTTGAATTAGTGGTGAGGATGACATGGTCATGGAACTGGATTGGTACACAGTTCATGAATTGGTTGATGATGATGTGAATGAAGGTGTCTGTATGTTGATCAAGATAAGATGTTGAATCACAAATGTGGAAGGTGAGTTAAATGGCGGTGGCTTGAGAGTTGTTTGTGGATGAGCTTAAACGCAAGTTGGAATGAATGTGCATGGTTTATAGTGATGCCACTGGTACTACAACTCAAGACAAGTTTTAAGGCTCAAGTTGTTAGACTTAGTCATATCAAAGATGGTGAAGTTGTGAAACTGGAATTAGTTGTAATGTCGAGAATAGTGATTATAGTGATGTAGGTAGTGATTCTGTTATGTTGCAATGGGAGTTGTAGATTTTGTTTAGATTGAACTGATTTGTTAAAGAAGTATGTTTGTTTGGTGTGTTTTACATCATCATCTTAGTCTTGGCAGGTTAGATGTCGCACCTTGTTTGTGCATTAGTATTCTTTGGCCTGAATAATGGCTCTAGCCTGTGCAAGGCTTTGGCCTTGAGCTTTTTTAAAATTAGTCGAACTTTGATTGATCCGCTTACTACGACTTAGACATCATCTGAGTTAACCCTTTGACATGAATCAATATTGTTGACTGAGTTGACTCACCGATTACTATTTGAATCGTTGTCTATTTGACATTGACCAGGGTTTGACCCTTTGACTTGACCTTTGACTATGTACTTGACTTAACTCTAGATGTTGACTGTTAGTTGACTTTTTGGACCGTTAGTGACTATGAGTTGACCCAGTTGGGCCAAACCTTGTTTAATTTCGGATTAGTGGACTTTGGCTTAGGCTTAGGTTTCCTTATTTTGTTGAATTTGACCACTTGTGGTCCGAATTGATATTTGATTCTTTCTACAAAGTGGTATATACTCATTAGACTTATCAAATGGGATATAGATTCAACCTAATTGGATTAGTAAACCTTTGTATGATAAAGATAGATAATGCAAATGTGTAGAATCATAAATGGGTTTAGAACTATTAGATAAACTTGTTATGAACCTTGTATGAGCCTTTTGGCTAATTTCTTATAATGGTTGTGTAATTAACAGTTAGCCTATATTAACAACGATCGATTCAAAGGATGAACCAGTGGATCGTAGATCTCGAGGTAGGCATGGAATGTCATCAAATCAGGTGGGAACTCTGTAACCTTCTTGTAATCATTAAGTTCCATTTCATTTGCGAGCATGATGTGCCATTACTTCTTATGAGCATATTTGTGTGTAAATGATTGGGTATGTTGTGTAATATGCATTGTGTGGATTCTACAAATGTTATATCTATTTTTATGTTTATTATAGCCCAGATGAGGCAATATCATTATATAGGGGAATATTACCTTTTACAATTTCTTGCGAGAATCCATTCGTTTGCATATTATGCTTGATTGCAAAACCTTCGGGACTTATGATGGTAGTTCTTGAATCATGGTTTGTACGGGCACTCTATGTGGATGGCACTATCATTCGAGTATGGAGTTATTCTTATTTTGCTTTCTCCAATGAGTTTGGCGAGGTCTGGATGACATATTTTAGTTGTTCTAGTTTCACTTTTGTAGATTCATCTGGTGGTGGTCTTTCACGGATATTGTTATTATGGTACGCAATACCCGAGGAAATGGAATTAAAATAACATTCTTTCATGAATGATATATTATGATGCTTGCTGATTGCTGAGTGAATAATTTGATGTGTGTTTGAGTGAAATCCCCGCGAGGAGTGACTGTGGTCTCCCCAAAGCTCCTTGCTAAGTCTTATAGCCCAGATGAGGCAATACATAGCATGAGAAGTGCATATAATAGCTATCTAGTGCGTAAAGAGAAATAGTATTACTTTTAATTTTATAACCTAATTTATGTCGTTAAGACCTAGATGAGGAAATATTATATCAAGGTATTTGGGGAAATTACTCTTATGCATATTATGCACGATGACATGTTTAAATTACTACTTCTTTAGAACTGTGAAGCATATTAGTGATTACTTGAGAGTTTCATGTTTTCATTGAGCCCCCATTTTGGGATAATGTGCTCACTCGTTCCCACTTCAGTTTTCAGTAATTAGAAGAAAAGGTGAGCTCGAAGATAACCGTTTTGTGGCTTAAAGATTTTATCGTATTAGAGATGTTGCGTAGCTTTTGTATATGTATTTTTTTTTGTTAACCCATAAACAACATATTATTATATTCATATCATGATAGACACATTTTTGTGTCCGAATTGTCCTCAATGTCTCTATTGTTAGTGCTCGATTTTTGTACTAATTTTGGTGTTTTTGGAGAAATACACTTGTGGGGAAAAAGTTGCTCAAAAAGTGTTATTTGGACCTCCGGAGAAAATTACTAAAGGCACCCTCATTTTGGATAAGGGGCACCTCAGGGCACCCCAGCTGTTAAAGGCGCCCGTATTTTGGATCAGGTCACTTCATCCTCTACATTTTGAATTTCACTTTTGGCGGGAATTTAACATGGTATTCATCTGGAAGAATTTCGATCAAACTTTTGACGTGATTTAGGGAAACTCAAGAGCTGGAATTGATTGGGTTATCTTGATTGCATATATCAAGCCTAGCATGGTCCTTAGAATCAGATTAACTGGGCTACATCGATGGATTTTTGAAGCACACAGATGACGTTTGATAATCACGAATATTCCCGAGTTCTGCATGAGAATTAGAGGTCAGCACGAGCTAAAGTGTATGAAGCGTGAATGGAGAATAAATCCACCAGAAGACGCATGGAGAAGATAAAACAGGAAGCAAATCCTGTAATATGGAAAGAAAATATACAAAATATTTTCTCTTTACTGCGTGAAAATTGGAGGCGATTTGAGGAGATTAAATGCACTTGTAGTGTATATATAAGGTTATAGCATGTTATGAAGAGGTGACGGAGAGTTGGGGGAAGAGTTACAGAGCCGAAGAGTCAAGTTACAGAGAAACTCCATTGCTGATGCTGTGAAGAACACCAAGAACTTAAGACGCACACCCGTCTGTCGTTCATGCTACAGTTATTGCGACAGTCAAGAACAATCTTATATGTTACAGTTATAGCGACACTTTATTTATATCGATCTCTGTAACAGTGGACTTGCAACACCGCAAAAGTGTTGTAGTTTTCTAGTTTATTTAATTTTTCTCCTTTTTATCATTTGTATACACTTTTGAGCAATGAAATCAACTTTTGAGTGTGTTTTCATGATGAAGAGTTAAACCCATCCTATGGGGCGACGAAGGAAGCTATCTTTCCAATGAAAAAGTGGTAATCCTTAATTATTTAATTTGTGCAATTTTTAATTATGATTAATTGCCTAGATAGAAAATAGATTTTATGATTTTTGTTAAACAATTGTATTTTCTATTGATGGAATATGCTTGGCCTAGGGTTTTTGAATCCCATGCTTTGGATTAACATTTGTTGTTTCTAAAAAATCTACTTTTGCAATAGTTGAGAATCAAATTGAACGTGTGAATTTGCATGATTGTAATTAGTATCACTTTGGAATTAGTAAATAGAGGAATCCTAGCCCTAGTCACTCCATAATTCTCACAACACATTTTATTTTGAGTTTGTTATATTTTTGCTTTAAAAATTAAGTCTAAGAATCTTCTTTCACAAGTCTCAAAGAACCTTTTTACTACAACATCATTGATAAATACCATCATATCACTCGAGAGATCTTCATTTATATAATACAAGAGTGTATAGGTTTTCCTTTGGGATTATCTCATGAAATTATGACTTTTAGAATCGGTAATCTTGGTTTGATGCTTCATTTGTCAATTAGGTCTTAATCTTTTTAGCTAAGCAGGTTTAGTATTTGGGGTGTCATAATAATCACGCCAAGGATCGACTTAATCTGATACCACTTTTAGTGCTCTATACTACAAAGAAGAATCAAACACCCACTTACAGGCTCTACACTGTAAGATTAAGAAAAATCTAACCTCAAAGAGGCAGAGAAGATAACCAAAAATAAATAATTATATTTCGATAAGGATTCAGAAAGAGAGTCTCAATACATAAGTTAGGGCATCAGTATGGCACACGTGCCAGATGCATACTATATTACTAACTACACCCAATAAAAAAGGGCACCCCACGGATATGGGACATGACAAGCGGTGTTGGAGAACACGAAGAAAAAGAGGAGGAAAGTCATTCCGAACATGTACTCTCAAGGTGAATCGAGCAGCGCCCACCAATATGCATTTTTTTCAGCAAATTAAGAAATACCTGTTAAATAAGGATGAGGTGGTCGTGGTACTGGACGTGGAAGTGGTTGTGGTGGGGATGTTGATGAATGAATGGTTTCTTTGTTTTCCAAACTTATCTTTTTGACTATGGATAATTACAGAGTCAAAAATTATGTCTTAAAATTATTGTCGAATTATGTTTGGTTATATTCTCTAGTTTATGAATGACTGAATCTGGTTTTCTTTTTTGTTGTTGTGTTTTCCTAAGACACGGCAAAAGAACGAACTACAATGTGTATGCAAAAAAGGCAGGGTTCTGGCAGTTTTTCAGCCAGAATCAGTTTACATTTACCTACATAAAAATCGATTCTGCCATTTCTCCAAGGGTACAATTTCATAATTGGGTTTTGAGGGGTGCACCACATAGACCGATTCTGGGAATTTCATGCACTGGTTTTGTAAGTGTTCAAAATCGGTTTATATGAATATTGTTAAAGACCGATTCTAGAGAAAGAAAAAACCCAGAGTTTTGATAACCTTCAGAATAGGCTGAGTGGGAATTCCATGCATGTTGAAAAAGTGGAGGTCTAACAACCACACCCAATATCTCGATTGGCAATATGTATAGACAAACTCCAATGTACTTTCAAGAGAATCAACTAGACATTCAGACTCAATCTAGAGAAAAGTATATCAAAGAGTTTTATATCTCTATCTCTCAATTCAAATCTACAATCAGCAATAGGAATTTGTGATCCCGCTTGAATATAAGAGAAATAAGTTGAACGGTACCAAAGACCATGTTCAAGGATCAATCAAATTCAATCAATAACCAAAGGTTGGATTTACCAATTGATCGATTCAACACACAATTTATTTGAAGCCAAATCCAATCATTTCCCATGAAAAACTCATCTCAATCCCTAAGTAACTTCCTTTTATATCTCACAAACTCCCGTATCTTCTTTGTTATTCTGTTTTAGAAATGTTACGTGAAAAGTCCATTCTCATTCGAACTAATGCCCATCACCATTTTTGTTTTATCCAAACAGGTTAATCCAAGTCCAAAATAGAGTGAAAACTCCGACAAAATTCATCAAAATCTGGTCTAGAAACTTTGCAGAAGAGGACATGTTTTCCTGCCATTTTTCTCTTTAAAACGTGAAGAAGGTAGAGTTCCACTAACCACTTTTGGGTGCAGATAACAGTTGGGGTACCCCTTAGCAAATGAGGTTCCCCTTATCAATTCTTCGGGCGCCTTTAGTATTTTCTCTTGGGTGCCAATAACACTTTTCTTCGGGGTGTTTCCAACATATTGTATAATACTTTAGTGTGATATTTCTATTATATAAAAAAATATAATGCGGAAAATAAATAACACAGACACCAGAATTTTGTTAACGAGGAAAACCGCAAATACATAAAAAACCCGGGACCTAGTCCAGCTTCGAACACCAGATTGTATTAAGCCGCTACAGACACTAGCCTACTACCAATGAACTTCAGACTGGAATGTATTTGAGCCCTAATCAATTTCACATTGATGAAGGTACATCTGCTCTTCTTACATCTCTGAACCTCAGCAGGACTTAATTTACGCACTTGATTCCCTTAGATGATCTCACCCACAACCAAGAGTTGCTATGACCCAAAGTCGAAGACTTGACAAACAAATTTGTCTCACACAAAAAAGTCTATTGGAATAGATAAATCTATCTCCCACAGAATTACCTATGACTTATGTTCCGTATTTTGATAAATCTAGGTGCACATGAACCAATTGATAAACCAGACTTATATTCCCGAAGAACATACTACTATTATCAATCACCTCACAATAATATTAATCGTATGGTAGCGAAATAAGATATTTTGGAATCACAAATGATGAGACGAAGATGTTTGTGACTATTTTTTATCTTGCCTATCGGAGAATCAATCTCGAGCAAATCTTAGAGAAGATAGTAATCAATACGATAAAACAAGGCAAGATCAGAACATACAACTACATAGAAGATAGTTCGGTCTGGCTTCACAATACTAATGAAGTCTTTAAGTCGTTAACCTACATGGTTTCATGAAAAATCTAAGGTTAAAGGAGAATCGACTCTAATCGCAACTAGTGTCACTCAGGAGGTGCGCGGATTAGGTTTCCCAGTTGCTAGAGTTCTTCCTTATATAATTTTCAAATTAGGGTTTGCAATCTAAGTTACCTTGGTAACAAAGCATTCAATATTCAACGTTAAATGAAAACCTGATTAGACTCAAGATAATATCTTTCAACCGTTAGATCGAACTTAGCTTGTTATACACAAATGAAATTTACCCTCATTTAGGTTTAAGTAACTATACTTAAACGTGTACACCATGTTGGCTCAACAGTAGTTAACCGAGGTTAGCTATATGAACACTCTCATATCAACCTTATTCATCTTAACCATAACTAGTTCAAATGACTCAAATGAAACTAGTTAAAGAGTTATTCAATTGATATATTCTCATAGAAGTATACAAGAACACAATTGAAGAAAAATCTGTTTGATTCACTCAAATCAATTCATGAACATTATAGCCACGGTTAGCTAAGAATGCATTGCTTAATATATAAATGTGGTAGTTCATGACCCAACCGATTTTATAACTTTAACCACTCAAGTATGCATACGGGTACGCATATCTAAGTAGCCGGTCTGAGTTTGGGTTCGCAAGTATGCAAAATGGTAGGCATATATACCTTAGTATACTTCCAAAACCCAGCAGAAATTCCCGGACCTATACCTTACGCAAGTACGCGTACCGGTATGTGTACTTGGTACCCGAAATTCAACAACTATAAGTACTCATACGGGTATGCATACTATAGTTCCGGTCATGGATCTCACACATGCAAGAATGCATATTATGTTCATAATCCAATAGTTCTAAACTCTATTTAAATTATTGAAACTTTATTAGATGATGACAATAGCCGTTTTCACATGCTATTAGCATTAAATAAATTTTCAAGATATTGAAATAATCATAATGAAACATTCCAAGTCTACCCCAAATGATTGTATCACACAAACCATGTAAGATGTTGCTCGGGGATTTTCACATGATCTTCTTTTGACTTTTGTCAAGAATATAAGATGATCTTGGTCGAAGCGAAAGCTTACCAACACATATTTCGAAAAATATGTAAGTGAGTTAAACTCATCTCGAAATCTCAAATGTACATAATCATATACTATATAGTAATACGACTTTTGTATCAATATAGGAGATATAGTAGAAATAGACTTTTCCAAGTGATATATGAGTTTTAGTCTCCACATACCTTTTATTGATGAAGTTCCACAAGCTCTCCTTAGTAGTTCTTCGTCTTGAATTGATGAACGTCGTCAAGTATAATGCTCAACTACACAATCTGTCCTAGTCCGAGACATTACTATAATTAGACTAGAAATCAAGACTTATAGTTTTGGTCACTAAAATTGACAAACAATCTTGAGATAGAAACGCTTGCGAGTTCGACCGAGCAGTGATCTAACACATGTATTCCTATTCCTATTCTCATAAATAAAAGTGGCACTTTTTCAGTATCTTTTTATTTGCCAAGAATCAGATTACATGTGCAATATTAAAAACCGATTGTGAAGAGGCATATTTTATATGATTATGCAAGGACAAAATCGGTATATGTGGATATTCATAAAAACCGATTGTGTGAATTGATTTCATAAAAAATAGTCGTTGAGTCTTTATCTTTATCAAGACAACCTATTTGAGCCACTCGCACGTCATACACTGAGCCTAGAAACTGGAATGGGATCCGCAAGAAGATATGCATCTCGTGATGTCGTTCATTCCCTCATTCCATGAACGTCCTAACGAACTATATTCAATATTTTGGAAGAGGGTGGAAGAGTTCTATTATGAGCGCACCACGAGTCCAAAAACCCTAAATGGAGAGACTTGGGTTTTCAATTCCAATACATAGAAAGTGCAATGCGAGAGTATGTTAAAATTAGAAGAATGGTGTACGAACATCATCCAGAACCTCATCTAAGTTAGAAAGTGAGTAATCTGATATTTTTATACCCATGTCGTCGTTAATGTTTGCATACTAACATTTAATTTATTTTACTGCAGCTGGAACGATACAACGGCCTATGGAGAATTTGTAATGAGGAAAAGAAGTTCATTCACCACAAGGAATATATGGTGTTGTACCGTGGTGCTCGGAGATTTATTGACGACGTATTGCTATGCGAGATTTAAGAATTCTCATACTGAATGGTCTTGTTGTTTGAGGGTGAAAAATGTTTCTATTGATTTTGGTAATTTCGGGTGTGTGGGTGAGAAACAAATTTAAACCCTAAACAATGTACTGCAAGGGAGTACTTTAGATTCGAGAGATCAATCTGTACAAATCTAGCCTAAACCAAGAAATGGCCATTCCAGACTTGCTTCGGTAACAAAGTGAATGAGAAGGATTGGTTTTGGGAAGGGAAACGAAGAGAGTGTTGATACCAGAATAGTTGATTCTGGAAGAGTAGTAGTTTTACGACTTGTATCAGGAAGTGGGAATCTAACAGATAGGAAAGCTAGCAAAAAAAATTTAAGTGTTGTATTATCCTGATGAGAACTTGTTGTTCTGATGAAATAGGTAAGACCTATTTATACAAGTCGTAACCCAAACGTACTCTGGTCTCGTAAGAAATAGAAAAAACTGAGTAAAGTGGAAGGATGTGGTAACGAGTAATGTCTGGAATTGATGTTCCATAATGAAATAAAAGTTTTACCATTATTCCTTGCTTTTACTGACCGACTCATTCTTATGACACTTTCTTGTAATGGGCGTAGTGTACGCCGCATGATGTAAACCGCCAAACCAAAACCCTAATGAGCATCCCAGATTTTGTGACATGTGTGGATGTCTCGAGTGTTTTTCATGGGAAAGAGTATAAGATAGCGTTATGTGTAGCATGGTGGCATGCCAGTGTCCATGGTAGAGTCGGCGTGTCTTTTCCATAGAATAGGCGTGGCCAAATTAGGTTTCAGATGCAAACCGTGGTGTTTGGCCTTGGGCCGGAAGTTTTCCATGCGTTTTGGTGGAAAACTTGGAGGGTCGAGATCCTTATCTCAGGTGAAAGGGTGGACGTTGATCTTTGCAACCCTTCTGGTAGAAAACAACATATTTTAGGCTGGCATGGCTTTGCCATAGAGTGAGCGCGGCCAAATTAGGGTTTAAGTGCAAACCGTGTTATTTTGGCCTTGGGCCGGAAGTTTGCCATGAATTTTTGGTGGCAAACTTGGAGGGCCGAGATCTGCATCTCAGGTGGAAGGGTGTCCATTGATCGTTGCAACCATTCTGGTAGCCAGCGGCATAGTTTAGGACGACATGGCTTGGTATTGGCACGATGGTGCGGCTGGCATGCCTTGGCGCCGAGACGTGGCTTGCATGGTTTTGCCATTGGCACGGTGGTGTGGCTGGTATGGTTGGAATTCCTTGGCGCTGGGACGTGGCTGTCATGGTTTTCCATTGGCACGGTAGTGCGGCTGGCATGGTTGGCATGCCTTGGCGCGGATACGTAGCTGGCATGGTTTGTCATTGGCACGGTGGTGCGGCTGGCATGGTTGGCATGCCTTGGCGCGGAGACGTGGCTGGAAAGGTGTTGCGGCTGGCATGGTTGGCATGCCTTGGCGCAGGGATGTGGATGGCATGGTTTTCCATTGGCACAGTGAGAGAATTAGGGTTAAGCATATACAGAGGTGATGTCAGTTAATACCAAGGGTTCTGCCGTGGAACATGACACATGTATATATATATATATAAAATGTACCCTGGTAATTCTTACGTAAGCACGTTGATTGGTTCAATAAATGCGCCATTGTTCATAGTGACGTCATGTCATATATGCGGTTTTACGATTTTATCCCTAAGCTAAAAACCACCATCAACACCTGTATATGTAATGCGCTAATTTCCTAAACTATGTGATGAATATTTTGTTTGTGAAATATGGCATAGTCTGTTTATGTTGACATTTATAAACTCTGTTTCTTACAATCGATTTATGTCTACATTGACAAAAACCGATTCTGAGCTTTCTTCGTCAATTTAAAAAACTAAATCCGGAACCGGTTTACTACTGCACTAACATCAACCGATTCCGGGTTTACTTTTTTCAATTTTTTTTAAGGAATTTTTTTAAGTTTTGATAATGAATTAACAGTAGTTTATTTCATGGTTAATTTGATTAACATCACTTAATCATCCAAATTAACACTAATTAATCAGGGGTAATTTAGCCATTTAGGAAAATATTTGAATAAGGGGTTATCCACTTTACATCAAAAAATATTTTTTTTTGTCTTGTAGACCTCAAATAATATGCCTAATCCCAAAACTAGGCAGGTTTTCTAAGGGAAATTCCTATGGGAATCACTAAACCCAAAAATCTGTTGAGCCAGGTGGATGGTCAAAGTGCATTTTGCACCATGGGAAAAGTAGTGGGTCGTTGACCACCAATAGCTCAAGTGAACTTAATCCGCTGGTGGTTTAGCCAAAGCCTGGCAGACGAAGATAACCCGCTGGCGGGTGACCCTAAACCGCCAACGACTAATTTTTCAAAAATAAAAATGGTCATATTTTTACCACTATAAATTATCACCATCTTCAAACAACCCACTCACTTCAAAATTCTTTCTTGAATTTCCTCTTCTAAATCTATTTCAAATTTTTAGTTTTATTGTTAAGTGAAATGTCCCAAAAGGCGATAACACTTTTTTGTGATGCAAAACTTGAAACTGATGTTTCTAAGATATGTGGAAGTTTTAAAAAAATTGGAAGTAAAAGTAAATGAAAGTTCTAGAAGTGGCTCCAAGTGAGTTAAGCGCGCGCGGTTAATGACCGTCCTCGCTCAACAAACCAACAAATTTGTTGGTTTGCATATCCATTTTTCATGTTTGTTGAGTCTGTAATGGGAGCAAAATGAACAAATCACATATTTGTTCATTCCATAGGAACTGCTCTCAGGCGTGTCGGAAAAAAATGTTCATAGTTGTGAAAACTATAGCCACACCCAGTTTCCAGATTTTGGACATTGTGAAACCCACGCTCAAAAAAACACAGGCAGGCACCCATCTTCTACAACAAAATATCTCCCAAACCCATAGTTTCTGAAATTATGTTTCGGTCTTTCTTCTTTTTCTTCTCCGATTCGTATCTCCCTACTGCTTTCGTCTCAGTTCTTCATTGGAGCTTCAATTCACAGGTAAATCTCAACATCTTCGTATTTTGATTAACCCAGGGTTTCCGTATATAAACACTCTTATAAGACTTTTCGTCTCTCCCAAACTTTGATCTTCAGTCACAACCAGTTATGCTTCCAAGTTCCTATGCTACTGCACCACTATTGTTGTTGACCTAGCCATGGTTCATGTGGCTGTGGTTAAGGGTTAAGGTCAGGTTCAGTTCAGAAAGTACAACATAAGTTTGAGTTTGGTGGTGGTTTTGAGAATGAAAACATGGAAGAATACCTTCTGCTACTTCCGTTAATTTAATGGCTATGATTGACGATTAAATGAAGTGTTAGAAGATCGAAGAAACAAAGAAAGTTTGGTTTCTATTGCATTCCAGTTTACACTAAGAAAAACTCACGATTTGATGCCAAGAAGTCAGGGAAGAAAGAGTAACTGCTGCCATAGATTTGTGATGATAAATGTGTGTTTTTGAGTTTTGAATACACTAGAAGATATGGGTTTGTTCTGGAATTGTATGAATTGTGCAGGGAAGGAGATGTGAAAGGTTATAAATTCAGGAGAGTCCTATCCATTTCAAAAATGCAGGTCGTATACAAAACTGTTTGATAGAATGCCAGAACGGCCAGTTCTCACTGTCAGGTCTTGTTGTGGCTAAACCATCGGTGCATTTGTTGTTTGCGTTTACATTCCAAAGTTATGAATGGGAAATGGAATGAAGAAAAAAGAAAGAAATGTTGGTACCTTTAACTTTATTCACTAACCATTTAGCTCCTCCTTCTATGGTGTTTTGCATTGACTATTGCAAATGAAGAAAATTATGTATTAACAAAATATTGTTTGGGAAGTTACATATCTATTAGTATTGGTGTTGGTCATAATGGTTGAATAATATTTTATGCAGCTACGAAAATGGTTGCATAACCGGTTATGCATCTACAAAATTTGTTGCATAACTTGTTACACAGTCCAGAAAACGGTTGCATAACACGTTATGCAACTACTTTTTTCTTAGTATGGAAACCAACAAAAAATAGGGCTGCATAACTGATTGTCATGCACCTACAATAATATATACATAACATGTTATGCAGTCGTGAAAATGGATACATAACCTGTTATGCATCCGAAAATATGACTGCATAATGCATTATGCATCGAGAAAATTGTTGCACATTCTTTTATGCATCGAGAAAATAGATGCATAACCTGATATGCATCCGTAAATATGGATGCATAGTGCATTATATGCATCAATTTTTTTTTTTATGTACGCACTAAAATCAACCAAAACAATAATTACATAACTTGTTATAAATGCATAACTTTGTTATGCAGTCGAGAAAATGGTTGCATAATTTGTTATGCGTCTGCAGAATGTGTTATGCATCTTTTTTGGTGGCTGCATAATGGTTATGTAGTCAGTTTTCGAAATTTTTTCCTAAAATGATGATCACCTCTGATTTTTTCGTGAAAAACAAAAATTTGATATTCTTGATTGCACTCGTTGTATAGCTCTCTTAAAAAGATCTCCAACGATATAAAATTTGTAAAATTCCAAGACGCGGATTTTTAGATATGTTATATCCAAGTTGCGTTGCCAATTATACCCCTTATGAATAACTCGTCATGTGGATGCATAATCCGTCATGCATACATTTTTAATAATTTCATATAATTATGAGTGTCACGGAAATAATTATGGATGTCACGGTACCTAAAATTAATTGTGGGCATGACAATGAGAATATTTGTTTTTTTAGGGTCTGCGCCTAATTTTCCTTTCATAGTTTAACCTTAAGCCCGGTGTGAAAAACTGGCAAGGCCCGTTCATAAGGAGAAACATGACGAGACACCTGCTAGTAGTATTAGAAGGATCAATTTAACCCCTCCATTTCCACCTTTTAATTTTGATGATTATATGATTCTTGGATCTTTTAACGGTTTAGTCTGTCTTTATGGACGGGGAGAACATGATTATTGTATTTGTAACCCCGTGACTAAAGAATATATTATGCTACCGAAATTTGAGAGAGATTATCATGTAGACGATTATTATGATCATTGTTCAAGCGGATTTGGTTACCTTCCTTTCACTAACGAGTATAAAGTTGTTCAATTGATGGTAAGGAAAGAGTGGAGGTTTCCAGAAGTTGTTGTATTTACAAAAGCTTTTGTATACACTCTTGGCAGTGGCAAGGTTGGGAGGTTGGATTATGAAGGTCGTCACTTGTATGAAGGAGGTCGTTTTTATGCTGAATGTGGTGTCTTTCTGAATGGAGTGCTGCACTGGGCTCATGTAAAAGGAGGAAAACTGTTCACCTTGGATTTGGCTGTGGAGAAGTTTGGATATCTTTCACCACCTCATTTGCCACCAAACCCTACGTGGTCTAATTATACTGTAGGGGTTTTGGGTGGAGTTTTATATTATGCTGTCAGATATTATAGTGAAACCCTCAAAAACACATGTTATGACATATGGCTACTGGAAAAGAAGAAAAATGTTTCTGACATGAGAGAGCAGGTGGAACAAGAGCCGTTGGGTTGGCGCAAAGAGTTTATTTCTCTCGAAGGTCTACCATTAGCCTTTACCAAGTGTGGTGGTGTTCTATGTTTTAGTTATACATCTCTTAGCATATATGACACAGTAGCTTCGGCCTTGAAAACACTTGTGAGCTTTTATGCATTCAAACAAGTAATCCGTTACAAGACCACCTTTGTTTCATTGAGCGGATTAGCAGCAGCAGACGAAGATATAAGATTTATGAAGTCGGGACACCCATTTGATATGATCAGCAAGCCCGTGATTTGCTGACAATCCAGCTGTCAAGTTGAGATCCCTGGATATATGGTAATCTCCGTTGAGCTTCTTAAGTAATACACATATCATTGGATATCCTTAATGGCTTTAACTTGAGATCACATAAAGCTTTTCACATTATCTTGAATCCTTGACAGTTAGCTATTTCATAAAACTTATTGTTAATCTTTTTTTATGTTATCAGTCTCAACTTTATGGCTGTATTTTCTTGCTGTAGTTAAGCTATTTTTCTCCGATAATATGCAATTTGTTGCCCTCTTGATGTGATTGCAATTTCAGAATGTGATGCATATTTTAGTTACTTGTTTTGTTCTTATACATTGGAGTCGAATAAGCATATGGAAGCATAAACGTGGAAATGAGAGTTTTCCCATCCGTATGAGGGAGGCTGTGCTCTTACTTCTTAGCGTAATTGATAGATAATTTGGGGGATCCAAATTTGCACACCCACATGTTATTCTAAGACATTCACTTTCATATTATAGAATTGGAAATCTGAATAAGAAACTGTTGGGTTAGTAATAATAATAAAGAAAATAAATTGAATAAACACAAGTGATACTTAGCTTGATTTTACGGTACGTAGAATCTTGGTGGATGCAAGAATAAGAAATAAGAAAGAAAAAATCAATTAACAAAAAAAAATCAAATGAAATTGAATACAAAAATTTCATTTGTAGCATCGAACCAAAGTCATCAGTGATGCATGAAAAATTGATAGAGGCACGTCAAAATCCATAATAAATGATACGCTTTGGACTAAAGAAAATACTGAATTGCTTTATCCTTTCCATCCAAATTAGGACTGAAAAATAGAGTGTGGAAAACAAAACTAATCCTCTAAATAAAGAGATGCTATAGCTTCATTAGCGAGTTGCCTCCGTTAGACGCAAACAACTTCTTTATCCGAACATTCAACATCATCCTTTTCTAGAATACAACACATATACTAAAAAGTGTATAGTCATACTTCATTCCATGAATCAAAAAACACAAAAGAATCAAAATCATCAATCTTGTAGCATACAAGAGAACGAACCCATTAAACACTTAAACAAAAAAGAATCAAAACTAAATCTTCAATCGAAAAATAATTCCTTCTATTTTTTGGGGAAGAAGAACTAGAGAAGACAGTGGTAGAAGAAAGCGCAGGAGAAGAAAGAGAAGATAATAAGGGTTTCAGGAGAAGGAGAAAATAGTGTTGGAGAAGTAGAACACGGTTAGAAAAACGTTATATTCACGTAAGAAGAAAAGTGCAATGGAGAATTTCTAAGGGGCGGTGATGCTCACCCAAGGGTGGGTATTCTCACCTCGCGACGCATGGCCTCGCATGGCTTAGAGTTTAAAGGAGTAGATGAAACCATCTTGTTTCACTCAAAACTCAGTTGCCTCGAGAATACAACTATCGTTATCACTAGAGAAATAATGGAAGTATAAAACTTGTTTTCTCTCTTACTCTATTTTTCTACTAGAAAACAGAGGAGATAATATTGAGTTGTTTTTCTTCTTAAAACATGAAAACCAAAAAATGAAGGAATTCATTTTTGTTTTTCTCTTTTTTCTCTACTTGCTCTCTACTACTCAAAAATCCAGAACATTATTTTTCTCTGTCTGGAAACAACAAGAAGAGTTTTTTGGTTTTTCTCAAATACTCTCTCTTTCTACTACCACTACTCTTATCACGATCTACCCTTTTATTAGTTGCAGTTGTTGGAAAATTAATTTAAAACAACATGATACATTTTTTAATCTTATCTATTGACAAATCAATACCTCACCGACAAGCCTGCCCATCCTTTAACAACTTAAATCATTCAATTCATTCGTTATCCTTCATTTTAAATTAAAAAGATAGGATCTTATTTTAAAGCTAACAACTCAACTAGCTTCATTTTCTTTGTTAGTCACCGACATAATTTGGTAAAGATTCTTAAATAGATATTCACTAAACGCACGCCTCCACTTTAAATTCTTTAAAACGTTCTTAAAGATAGAAGATTCTTTATTAAAAAAAAAACATGGCTTTTTTGTTCCTTCTAGCTACAGCTACACTAGTGCTCGAGTGCTAATTATATAGAGACTTGGAATTTTATTTCTCCGTGTGACTCATCATCACAAGATGTAATTATGTTTTGTCGGTCATAAAGAACGGTTGGATGTCATGCATAATTAGTAAGATGCTTATGATGTTTGAAGTTCAAAATTGCTTCAATTTTCTTTATAATGATGATGTTTGTTTTCTTTTCTATTAGCAAAGAAAAAACACAGAGGTAAGATTCTTCCTTGAGAACACACGGTCCAATGAACCCGCGACCGAGCCCGACCGAACGGCGGTGGCGTGCGTGCTTCAGTGCGAAGCACCGCCCGTACGGGAAATGGCAACCTTGCCATAGTCTAGGTCTTCCCCACACACAAAAGTGTAGAGACCCAAAGGGCCATGCCCTTTAGTCTATGTGAGATTATTGTTTTATCTATTCAAATGAAAAAACAACTAGAAGGCAATAGGTCTAGGGATCAAAACATTGTCCAAGTTTTTCCAAAATCTCGTTTTTTCTAACAATCCCCCACATGAATGATAAAACATATCGATAAAACGCGAGAAAACAAGAGGCATCAAAATAGGCTAAGGTGTCCCAAACATTGAACCTTAGCTTAGTGAGAGGTTACCGGAAATGCTTGTTGTAATGGTGAACACAATGTCTTGAACCGCCAACAGTGAATGCAATTCAGAAATAACAACCACACTTGATGTCTCCTCCGAAAGCTTCCAAGCTCTTGCGGTTGTGCCCGTTTTGGCCGTGGGCAAAAATTCTGGACTTAATGAATGTCTCTAGAGAATCAGCTCAAATTCTCATAGGAAACGGCCCCACTTCCAACATCCACAAAGGTGAGTCCATAAAGAGTGTCCTGCCACACCCCGCTTTAATCAAAGCCATGGAACCCATTAAGATCTCAAAAGATCATCCGAAATTCTGCAGCAAAGACTATCAAACGGTTACACCATAGGGAGGGACAAAGATAGTGCTTTCACGATATCACCATAAATTAGTTGTCTCATTGAACCTTGATCTTGGAAAACCAGTCATAAGGTTGAGTATCCTTCATGGTGATTTATTCTATGAGCTTAAGTCTCATCCCCCTCGATGTATATATAACTACCTTTCTTTATAAACCTTTCGTCAAAGGAACTGCAATATTATCCTTGGACCTTACAAAGTCAAGAGAGATAATACCAGTATAAAGTAGTTGTTTCATTATTTCGTGCTTTCTCTGAAGCTATAGACTCTGACTCCATTGTGGATCGAGCTATACTTGTCTGTTTGTCTTCCATGACACAGACGCATCTTCAAGCATGAAGATGTACCCACTTGTGGATTTTAACTCATCTGAGTCCTATATCAAGTTGGCATCACAGCACCCTTATGTCGCAGCAGGAATCTTCCCAAAACTTAAGCAAAAGTCTGAAGTGCCTCTCAAGTAGTGCAAAACTCTGTTGAGAGAATTCATGTGATCCTGCCCAGGGATGCAAGTGTACCTGCTCAACTTACTCACAATGTAAGCAATACCAGTTCTTATACAATTAATCAACTTACATAAGATTGCTAATTACTCAAGAATTCTCAAAATTCGAGAAACACTGTCACCCTTGAGTGTGTTCACAAGGAGTAGAAGCAGATTCAGCCACATCGTGATTAAATTTCTTTAATATGGTTTTAGCATAATGAGATTGACTAAGAATATATTCATCAGACGTCTCTCTGATTTTCATCCCTAAGACTACATCGATAGGGCTTAAGTCTTTCATGTCAATATTCTCATTTAGTATGCTTTTAGTGGTATTAATAAAATCAATGTTACTGCCTAATATGAGCATATCATCAACATACATGCACACAGTAACATAAACATCATCCTCATATTTAATGTAAACACATTAATTAGATTTATTAATCTTAAGCCACTAGATATCATTACATGATCAAATTCTCATTCCTTCGTTTCGGTTCTTGTTTCAAACCATACAGAAATTTAATCAATTCGCATACTTTGTTCTTACAACAAAAAACCTTTTAGTTGGTACGTTTAAATTTCTACATATAATTCACCATTTAAAATTGCGTCTTTAACATCCATCTGATGTATATATTCAAATCATGAATAAAAGCAATATTAATCATCATCTTAACAGAAGTGATTTTAGTGACAGGTGAAAATATGTCAAAGAAATTTATTCCTTAATTTTTGGTTATAACCCATAACCATACTAGGTATTTCTCTACAGTTTCATTTGTACCAAGGTTTCCTTTTGAACACTATTCAGAAGAACATATAACTTCCCTGTGGGTTCAGTGTCCAAACTCTACCATAAAGGTCACATAGACGAGGCTAAAACTTATCTAAGTTCTAACTCTCTTACTTATACTATGTCCAGTCTCAACATCTTGAGACGAGGTTGACTAGTCGAAGGAACATATGCGAAATTGCCATGGATCCTTTTTTCGAGGTCCAATCCTCAAAAGAATTATATGATCAAAAACCAAAGCATCTCTTGATTGCGCTACCGTGTTCATACCAATGTTATCGATGTCAAATCTTATGACCATTAACATATATGCACTAGCATGCTTAGGATAGGTTAGGAATACAAAATCCATAATCTTAGGTCAAAATTTTGACTTGCTTGGGAGACGAAATAGCCAATACACCCCCCACATTTTAGGTATACAGGTCAAGAACACAAAAATAGGTTATGCACCTTGCACAATATTTTTGAGAGATTAAAAAAAATATTTTTATTTTACACCCTTACAATTAACAGGATTTCTCAACATGCTGCGATTTTGTGTCATTTAATACACGCCGCATACTCAAATTATGATTTAACATGTTCACGTGTTCATTACCAATTAATAGTATATAAGTTTCACTTTATCTATTAATTCCTCATGTTCTCTTATGTTAACAATTCAAAGCATTATATGAACTAATTTCCAAATATCATATCTCATAGTAATGTAGATATCCATTGGAAATTATATTTAAAGTATAACGAACATGTGGAGAACGATAGTTTCCATACCTGAAATCTTTTTTACCTATTTTCCTTCAACTGTTTTGATAGTTGAATTTCTCAAAGAAATGCATTCATACCTTGGTGCTTTTGGTAGAAGACTCACACAATTCTTCTGGAGCACGCATTTTAGCACTCCCAGCATTTAACAAATCTTCTTGTTGGAACAAGTAATTGTACCTCAACATTAGATACGAGCAATCATTAGTATCTCACAAAAGATTGGTAATTACACCATATGATGTGTATTCTCAAATCGATTTTAAACACACAATTTACTTGTTGTATCACATTTATTAACCAACATGTGATTTATGCAAATTGATGTTACACAAAACATATATGATCCAAATGATTTTGAACATAAACAAAGTTGATATACAACATATCAAAATCATATTATTCCTTGACAAAGTAATACAATTTTAACTCTACAAAAGAATATTGCTCTTGTCATAGGAATCAGTTGCTAGCTACATGCTTAAAATATCATGAGAATTAAATTTCAACTAAATATCCTCTAAGTAATTATTACTACAGGTTCCCATGATATTCCCAAAGTGATAACACATCACTAATCAAATGTTGCTAGACATAATCAAGAGATTACACACGTTTCACATTTTCTGGACAGACATGCACAGTAATTTTCCAAAAATCTTATCCCTCAAACCGCATATCCAAATTAGATGAATCAAAAAAGGGTTTAAAGATAAGATCCAGAACTAAATATCTTATTTAGATCAACATTTCCAAAAACTCATAGACATTACAGAAAAATTAATTTTTCAAGAGTGTTTTTCCTGCCCGTCAAAAATTTCCAGAAACGTATAACAGTTTTGTAAAATATCTAATAAATACTTTTACAACTCCAAAAAATCACGAAATTTGGTGGGGTTAACAACTGAAAGTCAATTGTCTACATCTCCATTTCCATACAGACCCTATCCTCGGTTTGCATGTTTTCCAATTCTCGCTTCAAAATCAGCAGGACTTGAACTCTCAGTCCGGAGTGTAAAATTAGAAATGACACAGTTTTTTGAAGTTCCAGTAGTTCATTTATTGGGACTCAATTCCATTAATATTTATTTATTAATGTAAGTGATAAAGACAACGGATTCCATTCCATTAATTTCCATGATTGTCCCATTAATATTTCTTTATTTCTCTAGTAAAAATAATCTAACATGCGCGGCAATCAATTTCCATTGACACTATTAACTTACTTTTTCTAGTCAAAGTAAACTACTTTCGTGGGACTCAATTCCACTGACACCATGCCCGACAAGAATCAAACTTATCACATTAACGATTTTAGTGGGACTCAATTCCCATTCAATTAATTTTTGATTATGTATATGTCTTATGACACTTTCCATTAAAGTTAGTAGTTTGATTTTTCAACAATATTTTCCTTTATTATTGTTACAAAATTAAACTAGCAGTTATTGTCTTTAGATTGTTGGGTTAGTAACAATAATAAAGAAAATAAATTGAATAAACACAAGTGATACTTAGCTTGATTTGCAGTAACTTGGTGGATGCATCACGTCGAGTAGCATGCAGAGCAAAAATTGATAGAGGCACGTATATGATACGCTGGACTAAAGACAATATCGCCTGCTACTCCTCTAAATAGAGAGATGCTATAGCTTCATTAGCGAGTTGCCTCCAGAATACAACTATCGTTAGCATTCCTTCTTGTAGCATACAAGAGAACACCCTTAGAACTTGACAGTGAAAAACGACTTAGTGAAACCATCTTGTTTCACTCAAAAAACTCACTAGAGAAATAATGGAAGTATAAAACTTGTTTTCTCTCCTACTCTATTTTTCTACTAGAAAACAGAGGAGATAATATTGAGTTGTTTTTCTTCTTAAAACATGAAAACCAAAAAATGAAGGAATTCATTTTTGTTTTTCTCATTTTCTCTACTGCTCTCTACTACTCAAAAATCCAGAACATTATTTTTTCTCGTGTCTGGAAACAACAAGAAGAGTTTTTTGGTTTTTCTCAAATACTGTCTCTTTCTACTACCACTACTCTTATCACGATCTACCCTTTTATTAGTTGCAGTTGTTGGAAAATTAATTTAAAACAACATGATACATTTTTTAATCTTATATATTGACAAATCAATACCTCACCGACAGCTGCCCATCCTTTAACAACTTAAATCATTCAATTCATTCGTTATCCTTCATTTTAAATTAAAAAGATAGGATCTTATTTTAAAGCTAACAACTCAACTAGCTTCATTTTCTTTTTTTAGTCACCGACATAATTTGGTAAAGATTCTTAAATAGATATTCACTAAACGCACGCCTCCACTTTAAATTCTTTAAAACGTTCTTAAAGATAGAAGATTCTTTATTAAAAAAAAACATGGCTTTTTTGTTCCTTCTAGCTACAGCTACACTAGTGCTCGAGTGCTAAGTATATAGAGACTTGGAATTTTATATCTCCGTGTGACTCATCATCACAAGATGTAATTATGCTGTGTCGGTCATAAATAACGGTTGGATGTCATGCATAATTAGTAAGATGCTTGTGATGTTTGAAGTTCAAAATTGCTTCAATTTTCTTTATAATGATGATGTTTGTTTTCTTTTCTATTAGCAAAGAAAAAACATAGAGGTAAGATTCTTCCTCGCGAACACACGGTCCAATGAACCCGCGACCGAGCCCGGCCGAACGGCGGTGGCGTGCGTGCTTCAGTGCGAAGCACCGCCCGTACGGGAAATGGAAACCTTGTCATAGTCTAGGTCTTCCCCACACACAAAAGTGTAGAGACCCAAAGGGCCATGCCCTTTAGTCTATGTGAGATTATTGTTTTATCTATTCAAATGAAAAAATAACTAGAAGGCAATAGGTCTAGGGATCAAAACATTGTCCAAGTTTTTCCAAAATCTCGTTTTTTCTAACAGAAACAACACTAGAATTTGTCATCATTCATCAGTAACTTTCAGTTTCTCCATCTGGTACTAATGTGATAGGTATCTGGCCAGAATTTAGCCTTTGGAAGACAAATAATTAGCTTGGTTGTATTTAACGGCAGAGTTGAAAGGTAAATCATGTTAGCTGTCATGTAGAACGTTTCCTACTTGACTCAAGGACTCGAGAGAGATTGACACAGAGCATAACATAGGAGATACTATTATCACAATGGATAGTTCTGAATGCTACCCTGAACTCAACTTCATCTAAATATAGGGGGGCTTGCTTGCCATTCACTTAATTAACTATTAGGTGGTCTAAAAGCAAGAGAAAATATCCAGCAATGAAGCAGCTAGGTAGAAAGCATTGTGCCTGAGCTTATTTTTCGAGTAAGGGTTGTTCGAAGACAATCATTAGCTTAGCTTGTTTTAGTTAACGCCAGAACAATGAAACAGCTAGCTAGAGAGCATCATGCCTGAGCTTAAATTTCAGAAGAGGTCAGAAGATGAAAAACACGACTGATTAGGCAGAATAAGAATTCAACAGATAGGTATCTTGTAATCTTAAATTTCGGGTGTGTTAGTATTGGTAAATTTCGTTATCAACCTTGAGAAACTTTTATGTTTCGCTTCCATGGATTTGTACACAGTGATTGATTTTTTTTTTTCTTACGAGAGATGGCCATCTGATGATTCGTAATGCATGTGTTGAGTAGAAATAGGATTGGTTTGCATTTGTTGAGTAGAAATGGGATGCATTTTGGTTTTATTGGACCCTATTGATTCTAGCTGTGTGGAATTATTAGACCCTAGTGTTAAATGTGATCTTAGTTATATGCGATGTTACATCTTAAGCATAGGTACTGAAATGATTTACTGGAGAAGATTTGGATTGTCTAAACTAAATTGGGTTTAGTAAAGGAAAGACTGCTATCACCATTTATAACGTCAAAAGCTCGGGTACAGTGTACAGGAAAGTTATCTAAATTTGTTTTTTCCCAGTTGTCTAGCAAGCACCAATGAAAATTTAGCATGGGCATGTTTGTAGTATAAGAAAGGATGTGGCTCTGTATATAGTTTTTCTGTTAATTCCGATTAATGTTTGTATAATTGTGTTCCTAATTAAGATTGTAGAAGTAAAATCTAAAAAGAGTTCCATGGTCAACCTGGATCTGGCTGACCATCGTGTAATAGCATCAAACAGTGATGAACTAGGCGAAAACCAGGCGCGAATTAATTGTAATTGATGAAACAGTGGCTAATAAAACAGACTTCTTGGGCTTTATGGCCTCGATGGAATCAAATTTGCAGATCATTAGAAAAGATTCATTTTCGTCATGGTTGTCTATCTTAGCAGGAACCAAACTGTCAGATACTTAACCAAGCCTATCTAGGTTCATTACTAGAATGGAATTTCCAGACTTAGCCTATTTTCGATTTGTGTAAGAGTTTTTTGAACAATCTTCTTTGAGTACTTGGGGTGTGCTCTGGTTGTAGCAACCCCTCTCTATTCTTTGTCGTCTGTTGTTATAGTTGTGAGTCTTATGCTTTTGATTAATGTTGGTGACTAATAAAGTGGCAGACCTTCAAGAGCTTCATCATTTCTTGTCCTCGTGAAACTTGCCTTGTTGCTGAATCACTTGAACCAACAAATTGCTAGTGGCAGTAATTGTCTGACCAATATTATATATAGACCAACACTGACAATTTTGAGTCCCTCTTTTATCAATTCAGGAAATGTTTTGGAGTCCAGATAATTAAAATCTGCTAGGACAAGAGATGCATTCCAGGTGGAAGTATACGTGTTACTGTCACAGTGGTCATGCATAGGCTTCGTAATGTGTATGTCTTGCTGTGATCCTGCAAATGTAAGCTAAAGACTTGAAAATTCTTCACAGAGTTTCAACATCCATTAGTTTTATGTAACTGTGAAGTTTATGGAGTCAGGCTACGTTGAGAAAAAGTCAGCTGAAATTGAGGGTAACAGTCGAGCTGTACAGGATACATGGTAAGTCTCGCTGAGTCATGTCACTTTATTTTCTACTTTGTTTGAACTTGAGATTGCATAAACCTTTCACATTGTCTTGATGGTTAGCTATTACATAAAGCTTATTATTATTCTGTTCTTTATGTTGTCAATCCCCAACTTTATGGCAGTATTTTTCTGCTTTAGTTAAGCTATATTGCTTTGTTAATATGCATTTTGTTTCCTTCTTGATCTAATTGCATTTGGAAAACATGATGCATGGTTTAGTTACTTGTTTCGTTCTTATGCATATGGAAGCATAATTGTGAAGTGGGGGATACTGTTTTTACTTCTTATCGTAGTAATATATTCATTGGGCTCTAAATTTGCACATCCACATGTTATGCTAAGGTGCCTTCAGTTTCACATCGTAGAATTAGAAGTCTGAATAGGAAACAACACAAGTGTTTGCTTTCATTCATCAGTAAATTTCAGTTCCTGATCACTAATGTCTTAGCTAGGTACATAGCCAGAATTGAGATTTCCATTGGAGATGGAAACGTAGGATATATTACTCGAAGACAAATAATTAGCTTGTTTTTGTTAATGTCAGAGTTATCACGCAGAACTTTGCCTACTTGACTCAAAGACTCAGAGCATAGCATAGGATAGCAGTATCACAATGGTTGGTTCTGAATGCTACTCTTTGTTAGAAAAAACAATGTTTTATTAAAAAAAAAAAAAATGCATGGACCATGTTTTGATCCCAAGACCTATTGCTCCCTAGATGTTTTTTCATGTGAATGAATAAAACATTAGTCCCATATAGACTAAAACACTTAGAGTTTTAGACTTAAATACCATGGGTTTAGCCTTAAGGGCATAGCCCTTTGGGTCTTTAGACCTTTGTGTATGGGGAAATCCCTAGACTATGGCAAGGTTGCCTAAACCTTATTGCACTTCTTATTGCCTTTCCCGTTCGCGCGATGCTTCGCACAGAAGCACGCACGCCGCCGCCGTCCGGTCGGGTCGGGTCGGGTCGGGTCGGGCGTGGGTTTATCCGATAGCCTTGAGAAGCATCTTCATTCACGCGTGTCACACGGTGCTTTTGACACCTGTGCCTCGAGAAGAATCTCGTGATTTTTAAATGTCCGACAAAAGAATTTTTAACGTCTGCTTTTACCTAACCTTTTGCAACGTTCGAAAAATTGCTCACTGTCACGCGTGTTTTCTGGATCTTGTCTCGCATGTTCTCTAACGTTCGAGTTGTTTTTTCCACCTATAAATACGAGAAGAATTTCATTTGAAAACCATACCTTTTCGTAACTCTTCTCTTCGAAATTCTTCTTCTTCTCTTATGCTTTCAGAAACAATTTTTTAAGTTTACAGAAACATAAAATCGAGTTCTTATCTGAAACAAGTTGTAGTTTACAGAAACATAATTTTGTATAACTACTTCTTTGTTTACAGAAACATCATACTTTACAGAAACATAAATTAGTTTTACATTTCTCTGAAACTGGTTGTAGTTTCGATTTGTGTTTTTTGTTTTCATTTCTGCTGCCAAGTTTTAAGGGTTCTCTCTGTGTATGCTACACATAGAGGAGAACTAACAGTAGTTGTATCCTGGAGGTGATTTGATAATTGCTATAGCATCTCATAGGAGTAGCATGCAATATTACCTTTAGCTCAGCGTATTTATACGTGCCTCTATTAAGTTTTTTGATACTATCATCAGTGCATCTCCGGTACAACAATAACACATCAGTGCAAGCTAAGTATTTTTCCTCAGTTGCTTAAGAATATTGTAATTTAATTCCAACAATCTAAAGGTAATATTCGTTGCTATATAATTGTTGTTGTAAGAACATGGGAAAAAATACTGTAGAAAGACCACCAAAGTTCAGTGGTAAGGACTTTAAGAGATGGCAGTCTAAAATGTTATTCTTCCTAAACGACCTAAGGTTAGATGGACTTGCTTTAAATAGACCCTCGAGAAGACTTCATCACCATGGTAATGAAGATAAATTGGATAGATGGAATAGGAAGAACTACTTGTGCAAGAATCATATTCTTAACTGTCTGGATGACTCTTTGTATGACTTCTATATCAAAAGAAAATTTTACTGCTTTTGATTTATGGGAAGCTCTAGAAGAAAAATATCATGCTGAAGCTGCTGGAAGTAAGAAGTTCTTGATGGCTAAGTTCTTGGAATACAATATGAGTGATTTAAAAGCTCGTGGTAGAACAGTTCATCGAACTTCAACTCCTCATCAGCGAGATTCTTGATGAAGGCCAGCACTTTGATGAATCTCTACAAGTATCGGCTGTGATTGAAAAGCTTCCACCCTCATGGAGCGAATACAAGAGGAGGTGCGACACAAAACTCGTGAAATAACCATGGTGGAGCTTGGAAAAAAGATCCAGGTTGAGGAGCTTATGTGCAGCAAGGACAAGAGCCTGATGCTGAGTAAAAACATGTCCAACAAAGCACATGTTCTGGATGATAAAGCTGCTTCAAAGAAAAGTCCGGAGAATCCAAACCAAAATGGGTAATAGACGTAACAAACGTCGAAAACCCAGAGGTAACAATTTTAAGCCTAGGGGTGGTGTCACTAAGCACACCATCAAAGGCGACTGTTTTAATTGTGGTAAACCTGGACATATGGCTAAAGACTGTAAAGCCCATAAAAAGATCAAATATGATCCAAAACATAAAAATAAGGCAAAAATAGTAGAGGATTCTGGATATTTTACTGGCATGGTGTCTGAAGTCGACCTTGTCTCTAGTATGACCAATGTGAGAGACTGGTGGCTTGATTCTGGAGCCACCAAGCATGTCTATAAGTTCATAAATGCTTTCTCCTCCTATGCCATAGTAGGAGATGATGAGAAATTGTTCATGGGAAACTCTTCCACCGCGAAAGTGGTGGGGAAAGGCAAGGTCGAACTGAAGCTAACTTCAGGAAAAACTCTCGCATTGAATGACGTATTTTACGTCCCAGACATATGCAAAAATCTTATCTCAGAAACCATCTTACTAGGAAAAGGTTTTAAAATTGTTGCTGAGTCTAATATTGTTGTAATTTCCAAGCATGGTGAATTCGTAGGAAAAGGTTATGTTACCGATAACATGATTAAGCTTAGTGTATCTGATTTGAAATTGAATGTTAATGCATCTTCTTCTGTTTATGTTTGTGACTCCTCACATGTTTGGCATGATAGACTTGGGCATGTTAATTTCAAATCTCTAGAAAGACTTGCTAATTTAGGTTGCATACCTAAAATAAAATTTGATAAAAATCAAAGATGTGAAATTTGTGTTGAATCTAAATATGCAAGAAAACCGTTTAATAAAAGGATTGAACGTAAAACAGTTCCTTTGGAACTAATACACTCGGATTTAGGAGATTTGAAATCAACACCAACAAGAGGTGGTAAAAAATGGTACATCACTTTTATAGATGATTCCTCATGCTATTGTCAGGTTCATCTTCTTAGAAGTAAAGATGAAGCCTTAGAGGCCTTCAAATTTTATAAAATTGAAGTAGAAAACCAAAAAGGAGTTAAAATTAAAACTCTTAAGTCAGACCATGGCGGTGAGTTTGTGATACCCATAGGAGAGTTTTGTAAAAATAATGGAATAATTAATGAAACAACTGCACCATATTCACCTGAATCGAATGGTGTAGCTGAAAGGAAAAATAGAACGCTCATAGATATGGTAAATGCTATGTTGACAAGTTCAGGGTTATCTTTGAACTTGTGGGGGGAAGCTATCCTCTCGGCATGCTATATTTTGAACCGAGTTCCATTTAAAAAATCAGATAAAACTCCCTATGAATTGTGGAATGATAAACAACCTTCCTATGCATACTTTAAAGTGTGGGGGTGTTTGGCCAAGGTGGCCATTCCTCATCCCAAGAAAACTAAATTAGGTCCTAAAACAATTGACTGTGTTTTCTTAGGATATCCTGAGCATACAAATGCACACAGGTTTATGGTCATCAGCTCTGACCATAATAACAATGGTCAGAACACCATATTGGAATCTAGAGATGATGTGTTTTATGAACACATATTTCCTTTAAGGTCTGGATCTCGGAAAAGGGTCCATGATGACCTCTCGGATGTTCCATCGACTAGTCAAACCCCAACTTTAGAGTATGAGACTGAACCAAGAAGAAGTAAGAGGGTTAGAACTGAAACAAGTTTTGGCCCAGATTTTTTGACTCTTACGGTAGAGTCTGAACCCCAAACCTACAAGGAAGCTATCACTTCTCCAGAAGATCCTTTCTGGGAAGAAGATTCATTAAATGAATGGGAGTCCATTCAGCAAAACGAAACTTGGGAGCTTGTAGACTTGCCTCCTGGAAGTAAATCCATAGGTTGCAAATGGGTGTTCAAAAGGAAACTTAGAACAGATGGAACTATAGATAAATATAAAGCTAGGTTGGTAGCTAAAGGATATAAACAACAGGAAGGATTAGATTTCTTTGATACTTATTCACCAGTCTCTAGAATCACCTCGATTAGGATGTTGATTGCTATAGATTCTATTTATGATTTGCACATACATCAGATGGATGTGAAAACTGCATTTTTATATGGTGAATTGAATGGAGAAATTTATATGGACCAACCTGAAGGATTTATTGTAAAAGGTTGTGAAAACAAAGTATGCAAGTTGAACAAATATATGTACGATTTAAAACAAGCACCTAAACAGTGGCATGAAAAATTTGATCATGTTATGATAACTAATGGCTTCAAGGTTAATGAATCTGATAAATGTGTTTACATTAAATCTGTGGATGATTCTCATGTTATTGTATGCCTATATGTTGATGATATGCTCATATTAGCGCAAGAACCTTGATATTATTAATACCATTAAAAGCATGCTTAGAGATAATTTTGACATGAAAGACTTAGGCCCTACTGATGTAATCTTAGGGATGAAAATCAGAAAGACGTCTGATGGATATAGTCTTAGTCAATATCATTATGCTGAAACCGTACTAAAGATATTTAATTATGAAAATGCTAAACCTGCATCTACTCCATTTGATCCCACTTGTAAGTTGAAACATAACAAGGGTAAGGGAATTGATCAACTTGAGTATTCTCGCATTATTGGTAGTCTTATGTATCTGATGAACTGTACAAGACCTGATATTGATTACTCTGTGAGTAGATTAAGAAGGTATACTTGCAACCCAGGGCAGGATCACAGGAATGCTCTCTTCAGAGTTTTACGTTACCTGAGAGGGACCTCAAACTATTGCTTAAGTTTTGGGAAGTATCTTGCTGTACTGGAAGGGTATTGTGATGCCAACTGGATATCAGACTCGGAAGAGTGAAAATCTACTAGTGGGTACATCTTCTTGCTTGGAGGTGCATCTGTCTCATGGAAGTCTACCAAACAGACATGTATAGCTAAATCCACTATGGAGTCTGAATTTATAGCCTTGGAAAAAGCTGGAGAGGAAGCTGAATGGATACGATGTTTCCTGGGAGGAATTCAACTCTGGCCCAAGCCTGTGTCTTCAATCGCAATCCACTGTGACAGTAAAGATGCTCTTGGTTGCGCAAAGAATAATGTATACAAGGGGAAGTCTATACATATACGAAGAAGACATAAGACGGTGAAACAACTACTCTCTACTGGTATTATCTCGATAGACTTTGTAAAGTCCAAAGATAATCTTGCAGATCCTTTGACGAAAGGCTTAACCAGAGAGAGGAAGTTAAATTTACATCGAGGGGGATGGGACTTAAGCTCATAGAATAAATCACCATGAAGGATACTCAACCTTGTGATTGGATTTCCAAGATCAAGGTTCAATGAGACAACTAATTTATGGTGATATTGGGAAAGCACTATCTTTGTCCCTCCCTATGGTGTAACCGTGCGATAGTGTTGCCTGCAGAATTTTAGGATGATCTTTTGCGATCTTAATGGGAACCATGGCTTTGATTAAAGCGGGGTGTGGCAGGACACTCTTTATGGACTCACCTTTGTGGATGTTGGAAGTGGGGTCGCTTCCTATGAGAATTTGAGCTGATTCTCTAGAGACATTCATTAAGTCCGGGATTTTAGCCCACGGCCAAAATGGGCACAACCGCAAGAGCTTGGAAACTGTTTTCTTCGGTTGAGGCATCAAGTGTGGTCATTATTTTCGAATTGCATTCATTGTTGGCGGTTCAAGACATTGCGTTCACCGTATCAACAAGCGGATTCAGTAACCTCTCACTAAGTTAAGGTTCAATCTTTGGGACACCTTAGCTTATATTGTTGCCTTATGTTTTCTCGTGTTTTATCGACATGTTTTATTATTCATGTGGGGGATTGTTAGAAAAAACAATGTTTTATTAAAATTAAAAAAAATGCATGGACCATGTTTTGATCCCAAGAACTATTGCTCCCTAGATGTTTTTTCATGTGAATGAATAAAACATTAGTCCCATATAGACTAAAACACTTAGAGTTTTAGACTTAAATACCATGGGTTTAGCCTTAAGGGCATGGCCCTTTGGGTCTTTAGACCTTTGTGTATGGGGAAAGCCCTAGACTATGGCAAGGTTGCCTAAACCTTATTGCCTTTCCCGTTCGCGCGGTGCTTCGCACAGAAGCACGCACGCCGCCGCCGTCCGTCCGATCGGGTCGGGCGAGGGCGAGGGCGAGGGAGTGGGCGTGGGAGTGGGCGTGGGAGTGGGCGTGGGTTTGGGTTTGGGTTTGGGTTTATCCGACTCCTTATTTTTTATTGAAATATTCCACACGTTTCTCCCACACATGTAAAGAATTTTAATTCTTTGCCTTCTCGTTTTTGGATATCCGACAGCCTTGAGAAGCATCTTCATTCACGCGTGTCACGGTGCTTTTGACACTTTGTGCCTCGAGAAGAATCTCGAGATTTTTAAATGTCCGACAAAAGAATTTTTTACCGTATTTTTAACGTCTCGCTTTTACCTAACCTTTTGCAACGTTCGAAAAAGTGCATCATGTCGCGTGTTTTACGGATCTTGTCTCGCATGTTGTCTAACGTTCGAGTTGTTTTTTCCACCTATAAATACGAGAGAAGAATTTCATTTGAAAACCATACCTTTCTAACTCTTCTCTTCCGAAATTCTTCTTCTTCTCTTATGCTTACTGTAAACAATTTTTTAAGTTTACATAAACATAAAATCGATTTCTTATCTCGAAACAAGTTGTAGTTTGATGAAACATAATTTTGTATAACTACTTCTTTGTTTACGTAATATTAGTTCTGAAACTTTGTTTCTGTAAACATCATACTTTACAGAAACATAAATTAGTTTTACATTTCTATGAAACTGGTTGTAGTTTCGATTTGTGTTTTTGTTTTCATTTTCGCTGCCAAGTTCTAAGGGTTCTCTCTCGTGTATGCTACACATAGAGGAGAATTAGTGTAGTTGTATCCTGGAGGTGATTTTCTAATTGCTATAGCATCTCGGAGGAGTAGCGAGGCAATATTACCTTTAGCTCGGGCGTATTTATACGTGCCTCTACTAAGTTTTTTGATACTATCATCAGTGCATCTCCGGTACAACAATAACACATCAGTGCAAGCTAAGTATTTTTCCTCAGTTGCTTACGAATATTGTAATTTAATTCCAACACTCTTCACCAATTTCAGCTGGCAATAGGGGCTTGCTTGTTACTCACTTAACTATCAGGTGGTTTAAAAGAAAGAGAAAATATCTAACAATGAAACAGAGCATTGTGCCTGAGCTTAATTTTAGATGAACTCCGAAGATGAAAAACACGACTGATTAGGCAGAATAGAAATTCAACTGATGTTTAAATCTTGGGGGTGTAAGAAGGGGTAAATCTATGAGTAGTTCTATCCAAACTTTACCGTTACTTTGAACCCGTTGGTTATCATCCTTGAGAATTTGATGTTTCACTTCTATGGATTTTTTTATTTTTGTTTACCAGGAAACACTTCCATGGATTTGCACATTGGAATTGGAAGAAAATTAAGAGAGATGGCCTTATCGACTCTAGATGTTGGAATTTGTTCACCGAGTCAAGAAGCAAACCCAAGAGCTTCATCATTTCTTGCCAGAATGAAACTTTCCTTGTTGCTTAATCACTTAATTCACGTCAGCAGTTTCATCTTTAATCTACATGAACCAACTAATCTTTTTCGGCAATGAAGGCTTTAAAACATGTGCCTTGAATACACCTTCTAGATGGTCTAATTTCTAGAAAGTCTAAGTATTCTTGATGGTCTAATTTCTTAGTTTTCAAAAAGGGAAGGAAGACTAATTCCCTTGCTAGTATTCAAAAAGGGGAGGTAGACTAACTCTCTTGCTAGTAGTCAAAAAGGGTTAACCCATTTGTTTTTGTGCAAGGGAAGGTGGGCATGAGAACCTATATATACCTTCATTAGTTAGCATTTAAAATCATCCCAAAATCAATCACAAACCAAAGAGAGAAACACTACTAAGTGTTCTCAAGAGTAGTGTAAATTAAGAGAGAGTAAGGTCTTGTTCTTGAGAGGAGTTTATACTCTTGTAACCTTGTTCCAATCATAGTGCAACGTTATCGTCGTCTTCCAAAGTGGATGTAGATCATCTTGATCGAACCACTATAAATCCTTGTGTTGTGTGTGTGCCTATTTTACATTTGTTTTCATTTCTATTTCAATTCTATATTGATTGTGCTTAGAAGAGCCATTGGTCATAACAAATTGGTATCAGAGCTCCGGTTAAAAACGATCTACGATGGCGGTAAAGTATGAGATTGAGAAATTTGATGGAAGAAATGATTTCAATTTATGGAGGCTAAAGATGAAGGCTGTTTTGGTGCAACAAGGTTTGGTGAAAACTTTGAAGGGGAAAATGGCTCTAGCAGAAACATTGAAGGATGAAGAAAAGGAAGATCACCTGGAGAAAGCACATGGATTAATTCTATTGTGTTTGAGCAATGAGGTCTTGAGAGAAGTGGCGACGGAAACGACACCGGACGGGCTATGGAACAAGTTGTAGAAAAGGTATATGACTAAATCCGTAACTAATCGTTTATATCTTAAGAAGAAATTACATACTCTTAAAATGCATGAAGGAACGGCTATTATAAATCATATTGATGATTATAATAAAATTCTCTTGGATTTGGCAAATATTGAGGTCAAAATTGAAGATGAAGACCAAGCTTTGGGTTTGCTTTGTTCCTTACCACCATCTTATGAAAATTTTGTTGATACCGTAATGTATGGAAAAAAATACAATTTCCATGGAAGACGTTAAAGCGGCCTTGAACTCTAAGGAGTTAAAGAAGACGGGTATCGACGGTAAAGATAATTCGGGAGATGGGTTGTTTGCTAGAGGAAGAGGAAACCAAAAGGGCGGATTTGATAGGAGTAGATCAAAGTCAAGGTCTAAATCAAAATCCGGTAAATTCTATTGCTTTCATTGTAAGGAAAAGGGGCATTTCAGGAAGGATTGTCCAAAATTGAAGAATATCGAGAAGAATACTAACCAAGGCACCGCAGCAAATGTTGAAGCAGAAAGTGATGATGGAGTGGTTCTCACGGTTCATACCGAAAGCTCGGAGAACGGGTGGATTCTTGATTCGGGGTGTACTTTTCACATGTGTCCTCATAAAGAGTGGTTTACTACTTATCAAGCTAGAGAAGGTGGTAAAGTTCTTATGGGAAACAATGTCACTTGTAAAGTGGTGGGTGTAGGTACAATTCAAATTAAGATGTATGACGGTATGGTGAGGACTTTAACTAAAGTTAGGCATGTTAGGACCCCGAGAAGAAATCTTATTTCTTTGGGTACGCTTGATTCAAATGGCTGCAAGTATCAAGGTGAAGGTGGAGTTATTCGTGTCTCAAGAGGAAGTCTTACAATAATGAAGGGCGAGAGAATTAATGGTCTTTATACGCTGCAAGGTACTACTGTGACGGGTGATGCGGCTTTATGTTCTTCAAGTTCTGATGATGATACTACCAAGTTGTGGCATATGCGGCTAGGGCATATGAGCGAGAGGGGTTGGCTGTTTTGAGCAAGCGAGGATTGCTTTGTGGTCATAAAATAGGCAAGCTTGATTTCGTGAACATTGTGTCTTTGGAAAGCGGTGTAGAGTCAAGTTTAGTACAGCTATTCATAACACCAAAGGTATTCGGGATTATATTCATTCTGATCTTTGGGGTCCTTCTAAAAGGTTGATTCACATGGTGGTGGTAGATATATCTTGACGTTCATTGATGATTTCTCAAGGAAAGTATGGGTATTCATACTTAAACACAAAGATGAAACTTTTGTCAAGTTCAAGCAATGGAAGAATATGGTTGAGAAGCAAACCTAAGACAAATCAAGTGCTTGAGGAGAAGACAATGGTTTGGAATTTTGTGGGGGTGAGTTCAACGAGTTACGCAAGGAGCAAGGGATTGTGAGACACCGTAAGACAATCGGAAAAACACCACAAACAAAATGGTGTTGCGAGAAAGGATGAACAGAACCATAATGGAGAAGGCACGGTGCATGCTCTCCAATGCCAGGTTACCAAAGAAGTTTTGGGGTGAAGCAAACACTTGACTTATTTAGTGAACAGATCTCCATCGATTTGCCATTGAGTGCAAGACTCCAAATGAAGTTTGGACAGGTTCGCATGCTAACTATGAAGACTTGAAGATATTCGGATGTCCAGCCTATGCTCATGTGAATGAGGGGAAGCTAGAGCCTAGAGCAAAGAAGTGTATATTTCTTTGGTATGCAAAGGGCATGAAAGGCTACAAGGTTATGGTGTCCAAAGTAAAGATCAAACAAGTTTCTTATCAAGCAGAGATGTGAAATTTGATGAGCAATCGATGTTGAAGCCAAAGAATGAATAACTAGATGGAGAAGTCAAGAGGGTGTTAGTGATAAGGTGGAGCTTGGTGACAAGGTGGAACTTGAGGTGCAAGTTCAAGGAAGCAATGAGACCGTTGTTTCTGATGATGATCAAGATATTGTGCAAGAACCTGCCCAGGAAGAAGAAGCACAAGGTCATCAAGTACAATCTTGCAAGAGACAGAGAGAGGAGGGAAGTTAGAGTACCTCAAAGGTGCGGACATGCTGATTTGGTTGCATATGCATTTGCAGTAGGTGAGAGCATAGATAGGGATGATCCAACAACCTATGAAGAAGCAATCGGTGGTGAAGAATCAGCAGAATGGGGAGCATCCGCAATTGATGAAATTGAGTCTCTTGAAAAGAATGGCACTTGGGAGATAGTAGCTAGACCTAAAGGGCAGAAGATTATTGGAAGAAAATGGGTCTTCAAGAAGAAACAAGGTACTTCAGATGGTGAAGGAACAAGGTACAAGGCAAGGCTTGTGGCAAAGGGGTTTACCCAAAGAGAAGGCATTGATTACAATGAGGTATTCTATCCTGTTGTTAAACATAGTTCTATTAGAACATTGCTTGCTATAGTTGCTTTGAAAGATCTAGAGTTAGAACAACTAGATGTTAAGACGGCTTTCCTTCACGGTGATTTGGAAGAGCGTATTTATATGCAACAACCAAAGGGGTTTGAAGTTCCTGCAAAGAAGATCATGTATGTTTGTTGAAGAAATCTTTGTATGGTTTGAAGCAATCTCCAAGGCATGGTATAAACGTTTTGATACGTTTATGGTGGCAAATGGCTATGGGAGTAAGTATGATAGTTGTGTATATCACAGAAACTCCAAGATGGTTCATTTGTGTATTTACTCTTGTATGTTGATGATATGTTGATTGCTTGCAAAGACATGTCGTAGATACGTAAGTCAAGGAGCAATTGAGTAGTGAGTTTGAGATGAAGGATTTGGGCACAAAGAAAGAAGATATTGGGCATGGAGATTCATAGAAACCGAGTGAAGGCAAATTGCATTTGTTGCAAGCTTTACATCGAGAAGGTGTTGGAGCGGTTTGGTATGAAAGATGCAAAACCAGTAAGTACTCCTTTGGCATCTCATTTTAAACTTTCTAGAAAGCAATCACCTCAAACCGCAGATGAGGCAGAGTATATGTCTCGATTTCCATACGCTAGTGGTGATTGGTAGCATCATGTATGCTATGGTTTGTACAAGGCCGGATATCTCGCACAAGTCTGTGAGTGTGGTAAGCGATACATGGGAAGTCCCGGAAGGCTCATTGGCAAGTCAGAAAGTGGATTTTGAGGTATCTAAGGGGCAAGACAAATGTTGGTTTAGTGTTTGATAAACACTATGGTGATTCGACAAATGTTGTGGGTTATGTTGATTCGATTATGCGGGTGATCTTGATAGAAGAAGGTCATTGACGAGGTTATACTTTTACATTGTGTGGTAGTACTATCGGTTGGAGGTCGGTTTTGAAAAGCACAGTATCATTGTCTACAACTCGAGGTAGAGTACATGGCAGCCATGAGAAAGGTGAAGGAAGGTATATGGTTGATGGGTTTGGTTGGTGATTTGGGTTTCAAGCAAGAGAATGCAACTTTGTTCTGTGACAGTCAAAGTGCCATTCACTTGACCAAGAACCAGATGTATCATGAGAGAATGAAGCACATCGATGTCAGGTATCATTTTATCAAGGATGCAGTTGAGGAAGGTAGGATAGCGATGCTAAAGGTTCCTACAGTGGATAACCCTGCAGACATGTTGACAAAGCCGGTTCCAAGTATCAAGTTCAAGCATTGCTTGGACTTGGTTGGTGTCAACAGGTGTTGAGAGCCCTTGAGGGGCTGAGCGAAGACGATGATGATGAATGGTTATGGTATTCAAGTCAAGGTGGAGATTTGTAAAACATGTGCCTTGAATACACCTTCTAGATGGTCTAATTTCTAGAAAGTCTAAGTATTCTAGATGGTCTAATTTCTTAGTTTTCAAAAAGGGAAGGAAGACTAATTCCCTTGCTAGTATTCAAAAAGGGGAGGTAGACTAACTCTCTTGCTAGTAGTCAAAAAGGGTTAACCCATTTGTTTTTGTGCAAGGGAAGGTGGGCATGATAACCTATATATACCTTCATTAGTTAGCATTTAAAATCATCCCAAAATCAGTCACAAACCAAAGAGAGAAACACTACTAAGTGTTCTCAAGAGTAGTGTAAATTAAGAGAGAGTAAGGTCTTGTTCTTGAGAGGAGTTTATACTCTTGTAACCTTGTTCCAATCATAGTGCAACGTTATCGTCGTCTTCCAAAGTGGATGTAGATCATCTTGATCGAACCACTATAAATCCTTGTGTTGTGTGTGTGCCTATTTTACATTTGTTTTCATTTCTATTTCAATTCTCTATTGATTGTGCTTAGAAGAGCCATTGGTCATAACAAAGGCCATAGATTCTTAGCTAGGGGATCCTGACTTTTAATAACTGAGTATATAATTTTGTTACTCTGTGTATTTTGAAGCCTATTGGTTAATTTTGTTATCATCCTTGAGGTTTTTACATTTCGCTTCCATGGATTTGTACATAGTGGTTAATTTTTTCTTACCAGAGATTGCCATCTTGTGATTCATAATGCATGTGTTGAGTAGAAAAGGGATGCCTTTCCGTTTTATTGGACCTTACTGATTATAGCTGTGTGAAATTATTTACGAGTGGCAGACCTTCAAGAGCTTCATCATTTCTCGCCCTAATGAAACTTGCCGTGTTGCTTAATCACTTGATTCACGTCAGCAGTTTCATCTTTAAAAATGAGAACGCTTCGGCACCTCATTAAGAGCCAACAAAATATATTGCTTTGTTAATATGCATTTTGTTGTCCTCTTGATCTAATTTCAATTGGAGAACATGATGCATAGTTTAGTTGTTCCGTTCTTATGCATTGGAGTCAAATAAGTATATACAATCGTGGAAGTGAGAGCTTTCCTCGCAGTATTAGGTAGACTGTGTTCTTACTTCTTAGCATAGTGATATGTTCTCTGGGCTCTAAATTTGCACATCCACATGTTATTCCAAGGTACATTCAGTTTCACATCGTAGAATTGGAAGTCTGAATAGGAAACAGCACTCAAGTTTGTCATCATTCATCAGTAAATTTCAGTTCCTGCATCTGGTACTAATGTCTTAGCTAGGTACATAGCTAGAATTGAGCTTTCCTGTGGAGATGGAAACCTAGGATTATTCGAAGACATATAATTTGCTTAGCGTGTTTTAGTTAGCGTCTGAGTGAAACGTAAATCATGTTAGTTGTCACACAGAACTTTGCCTACTTGACTCAAGGACTCGAGAGAGATAGAAACAGAGCATAGCATAGGATACTATTATCACAATGGAAAGTTTTGAATGCTACCCTGAACTCAACTTCAGCTAAATATAGGGGGGCTTGCTTGTTATTCACTTAACTAATTAGGTGTTCTAAAAGCAAGAGAAATGTAGGAGCGGAATATCACAGCAAATGATAACTTACGAAATTGTGGAGAGAAAAGATATCTTGCGAGCAAAGAACATTTTGCGAGCAAAAGAAATCACGAGGAAAGCAAAAGAAGTTCGTGAAGTGAAGTTACGAAGCTTCGCAAGATAATTCTAAAATCCAAAATGGCGGGACAACACAACCGTCATATTTTGTAAGATCATATAAATAACCATTTAGGCATGAGAGGAAAGAGAGAGACACATTTTGAGAGAGAGGATAATTTTAGGAGGAGAGAGAAAATTTTAGAGAGGGATTTATTTTCTTTATCATCTTCTTCCCCAAAATTCTAGAGCTCCAAATATTCATTAACGGAGTCTCAATTGTAAAATCATGTAATCACATACAATCACTAGTGAAGCACCGTGGATGTAGATCACATTGATCGAACCACGTAAAAATCTTTGTGTCTCTTTATAATTTTAGTACCTTAATTCTTAGTTTCATATCAAATTAATTAGGTTTAGGAATCATTTTAATGGAATCTAATGAGGGTGTAGTTGTGAGATAATCCCCAACTACATAATTGGCGCTAAAAACAGGGAGAGAGTAATGGATTTATCCTCCCTGTAACTTGAGGGTTCAAAAATGTAAGAATGAAGATAAATCAAAAATGTAATTCAACACTTTCAGAAATGGAAGATAGATGGGATGGTTAGAGGTGAAGATAACAAGTTTAACATCGCAAGATCGAATTTCATTATACGCGAGTATTTTTAATTCTTACGAATGAATTGGCTGCTGCAACTCAACTTCTATGTGAACTTTTCCTTCGCAAATTTTTGGATTTCCAAAAGAGATGGACGATTTTTACCTCCTCATCAGCACTAGCAATGGCCACGAAAATAACTGATTCTATGAAGTTAAGATAATTGAATGGAAAGGATATCTCCCAGACCATGAGTTTGCCGAGAGCACATATTCTTTTTATGATATCATCACCAGTGAACTCAATAACTTCAGAAGCTGATCAATGACCACAAGAAAATAAACTGGCAGGGAAGTACTCTTAATTTTACTTGTGGGTTCGTTAGAATAGTTGCGAATAATAGTATGCTTGACTAATTGGCAGTTGTATTTCAGTCAGCTATATTTCTAGTATTACTAACTATATTTCAGAACAAATTATTGACAACGAATAAACTAGAGTACATACAATCATCCTTACCAAGAAAGTAACACTTCCGTCAACAGATCCAGAAGATACTCTATCGTGAAAGATAAATTAACTTGGCGAAGATAGTTCAGCAATAAGGTGGAGCCCATGAGTTATATAATGATTCTCAGAAAGATATTTCATCAAACTAGACATGAATATGAAATTTCAACAAGGACATAAGTTATCTCTTTGCAAAGTCACCATTTGCGAACAACCAGCATATAATCACCAGTTGCGAATACTGAAGAATTTTAGTTCGCAAGAGTAAAAATGCAAAACCAAATGGTGATCGCAGGCCGACAATGGGGAAAGGGAGAAAGCTTAAAGTAGTGATAATAATTTTGAAAGGAAATCACCAAAAGCAAAAGAATCTGCAGAAATCTCACACATAAACGATGCATTTGCAGCAAAATTGCCTTGATTTCCATTTTCATTTTTATTAAAGATAACAGTGGTGTATAATTGAACGTTTTCATTTTCCAACCATGTAGGTAGTAAGCAAGAAGTCTGTTTATTTTTGTGATGTATCAGTTGGTGGCAAGGAGAAATTCGTAGAAGAAGAATTACTCTCATAGGATTCATCACCGGAAACCTGAGTAATCATTATCTCGCAACCCAGCTAAAGATTCGCAGAAAATTCATCATCTCGCAAGTATGATACTGCGGGAGAAGTCAATAATCCATCAACTTCGTGGAAACAAGTCCGCAGCTTAAAGGCTATAGTTGATTGTATTTTGTTGCTAGCCTGGTATATCATGAAATGACGAAGAACTTCTATCATGATACATCAACCATTTAGTCAACTTAGCTCAACCAACGGATCAACTCGCCATCCCCAACTCAGCAAAGAACGGATCAACCACCTCAGACAAGAAAAGAAAGGAAACTAGCTAAATGCAATTCAGGGAGAAGAAGTTATGAAATATTTAACAAATATTTAACTTCGTAAAATATTTCTCTTCGGAAATATTTCCTTCGCAAACATTTTAATTCGCAAATATTTATTTTAGAAACTACTTCCTTCGCAAATATTTTTACTTCGCAAACATTTTTACTTCACAAATATTTCTTTTTCCAGCTGGTCAACCATTGGGTATAAGCTTTCTCCCAACATAGCACTAGCTAAGGAACCAATTGGGATAGGTTGTGAAACAGCATCTCTCATTGGGATTCCAGCCATGTCATATGGAACTGATAACATACTTCCAAAGAACTCTAAGCATTGGATCTTTAGGCATGATACGACCAGGAGGATGATTGTTTACTTCGTGCAAATTATTACTTCGCAAGATTTTTGGATATTTCACAAGAAGAAAGTGGGAGATTATTTCGCAAGAAATGGCAAGTCTTATACTTCGCAAGAGACAATAACAAGCCGTAAAAAGGTAAGTACCATTTCCTTGAATATTTATTTTACAGAAGACAAAAGAGTTTTGATGATTATCTACCAAAAGCGATATAATCGAAAGATTTCTACAATTTCTAAGATTTCAAAACATTTCAAAGATTTTTTAGATTGGTGAAAAACTAAAAAATCTAAAAAATCTTATTTTTGAATATTATTTTTTAGGTTAATCTTTTATTTTTTATAAGATTTTTTAGATTGGAAAAAAGCGATACAATCGCAAGATTCAAAAATGACTTAAATCGCAAAAATTTAACGATCTCAAAAATTTACAAAGACTTCAAAATTACAAAAAATAGAGAAAATTAAATTCCTATATTTCTATAGAACAATTTTGATTAATACTTCTCATACTTTTCATACTTCTTATACTAAACATTTCATAAAAACATTCGACATTTTATGTACATGAAAAATTTACGATGAATTTTTAAAAGGCGAAAAAATACCGCCATTTACGATTAACTTGCGAATAAAAGACCGCAATCTGTGATCAGCCTCCAAAAAAAGAAAGAGAGCCGCAGAAAATTGTATACATGCAAACCTTTGTGGCGTACACCCTAGTTCGCGAAGCTATATTTCGTAAGAGGCAAAGTCCTAAAGTGCGTCATTTAAGGGGGTACCTATAACGTGGCTAAGGGTAACCTGAACACCACCAAGGGCCCTTAGTACATGGTAAAAATTTAGGGGTACAACCCAATAATGGGGTACCTATCCGGGTTAGACACCTTGGATTCTCACCTAATCTAGCGACATTACGCAATATAAAATGCGGTGTAAGAGGATTTAGGTTGGGCGACTAAGGCATACCTGTCTTTCCCAAGAAGTGCGTAAAACGATCAAGGCGCCGAGGTACACGGTTGAGTCAAGAGTGCCGGTGAGGTTGAACCACATCTGCCATTTTTGACAAGTCTTGGCAAATGATGCACTTGGCCCAAAGATACCCCATAGGGTGCAACCTCGTAACTATAAGCCCTATAGGCAAAAAGGATAAGAGGTTGCGATCAAAAGCTAGTTGTTGGCAGAACCGGATGGGAAGAGCTAACCTTGTATGGTCGATGTACGCTTCCTTGAAGGGTAAATCAGGGGGAAGATAAAGGGCAGCACCCTCCATTAGGGAGCTGATACGTTCTATAAGACGCAAATGTCACGAGGCTTCTTGTTTGCGAAAACATAAAGGCTTGTCATATTTGTGCAACAAATGAAGTTCTGCGAGCCTTCTAAAAAAAATAAAAAAAAAAAAAAAGAAAGAAAAAGAAAAGAATAAAGAACTCAGTAGAACATAATAAAGAAGTTAAGATGAGATCAATGGGTCACTACATGAAAGTGTAGAGGACGTCCCGCGATTTCATCGCAGGACGGCAATGTCATGGGGCTTTATGTTCGCAAGAATATTTAGGCCTGTCATATTGTCGCAACAATTCCTGAAGAGGCTAAAATACTATTCAAAGAAGTTAAGATGAGATCAATGGGTTTTTGCATGAAGTGAAAGTGTAAGAACATCCTGCGATTTCATCGCAAGACGATAATGTCACGAGGTTGTATGTTCGCAAGAATGTTCAGACTTGTCATATTATCGCAAATACAAAATATTATCACAAAAGAGGTGGCAAAATAAGACCTTTACTTAGGAAGGCATGATAAGACCACAGGAATTCATGAAATTAATTCCATCAAGATCATTGAAGAATTTTGAAGACAATATATATCAAAGAAGACAATTCCATCAAGATCATTGAAGAATTTTGAAGACAATATATATCAAAGAAGACAATATCATTGAAGAATTCTTACAAGAATATATATCACTTAAGTCATACCTAAGAAGAGGCGATTTCATTCGCGAAAATACACAAGTAAATTTGCGAAGATGATTATATGAATAGAGACAACTCAAAGATATATCAATTTTACTGCAGCAAAATGAGCTAAGTAACACAAACATTAACTTTGCATTATAATAGATACATATTCACATCATACAAGCATCATACTTGCATCATACAAGCATCATACAAGCATCATATTTGCATCATACAAGCATCATACTCGCATCATTCAAGCATCATATTTGCATCATAAATGCATTGCATAAACATTTCATGGCATAAGAATCGCATACGCATTTCATAACATAATCATTACATAAATATTATATTCGCACAAGTATTGTACAAAATTTTACAGGAAAATACCACGAAACTTTGAAAAAAATTCATAATTCACAGGACTATTCAAAGTTCGTAACACTATATTCGCAACATTATATTCGCAACACTATGTTCGTAACACTATATTCGCAACATTACATTCGCAACAGTATGATTCGCAACAGTATGTTCGCAATAGTACATTCGCAATAAAAGAAGTTCTAAAGACTATTCGAAGTTCGAAATTCGGAAAATCACAGAAAAATTCAGAAATTTGCGTAGAAAAATTCAGAAGTTAGCAGGGGTTACCACTTGAGGCAAAGGCAAGATAAGAATAGAGATGCAATTTAATTATTCAACATTTTCTCAAGGATTCTCCTTCATAGATAAAGAACAGAGGCAACTATGGATACCCAAGAAAATATTTGATGTTCTTTATCTTCTCAAAGAAGAATCCTCACCAAAAGTGGAATAATAATTTGACATGAACAGAGGCAATATTTATCACTCTCATCAAGGATATTTTATACTTCATATATAATTCGAGGATTAAATACTTCTTATACTTCTTAAGGATACTTCATACTTCTTATATATATCTCGAGGATTAAGTGCTTCTTATACTTCTTCAAGGATATTTTATATTTCTTATACTTCATACTTCTTCAAGATACTTCGCATACTTCATACTTCGCAAGATGATACTTCTAATTACTTCTTAAAGCTTCAGAACTTCGCAAAAGAATAGAGGCAAGTATATACTTTTCAAGACTAGTATTCTTTGCTCGTTCCTTCATCAACAAAGATCAAAGACTACTACAATAACAGATTTTTCTTAAAGATCGCTCTTCAAGCAATATTCAAGAAAAAAGAGGCAAGATGTAGGAGCGGAATATCCAGACAAATGATAACTTACGAAATTGTGGAGAGAAAAGATATCTTGCGAGCAAAGAACATTTTGCGAGCAAAAGAAATCACGAGGAAAGCAAAAGAAGTTCGTGAAGTGAAGTTACGAAGCTTCGCAAGATAATTCTAAAATCAAAAATGGCGGGACAACACAACCGTCATATTTTGTAAGATCATATAAATAGCCATTTAGGCATGAGAGGAAAGAGAGAGACACATTTTGAGAGAGAGGATAATTTTAGGAGGAGAGAGAAAATTTTAGAGAGGGATTTATTTTCTTTATCATCTTCTTCCCCAAAATTTAGAGCTCCAAATATTCATTAACGGAGTCTCAATTGTAAAATCATGTAATCACATACAATCACTAGTGAAGCACCGTGGATGTAGATCACATTGATCGTACCACGTAAAAATCTTTGTGTCTCTTTATAATTTTAGTACCTTAATTCTTAGTTTCATATCAAATTAATTAGGTTTAGGAATCATTTTAATGGAATCTAATGAGGGTGTAGTTGTGAGATAATCCCCAACTACAAGAAAATATCCAGCAATGAAGCAGCTAGCTAGAAAGCATTGTGCCTGAGCTTAATTTTAGAAGAGGTAAGAAGATGAAAGACACGACTCATTAGGCAGAATATGATTTAAACAAATGTTTAATCCACTCCAGCAGATGAGTTTTTCTTGTAATCTTAAATCTGAGGGTGTAAGAATGGGTAATTCTGTCCAAACTTTATTGTGCACTTTGAAGCTGATACTACTGGTTAATTTCGTGATCATCCTTGAGAATTTTATGTTTTGCTTCCATGGACTTTTTTTGATCAGATGTTTTGCTTCCATGGACTTGCACGCACTGATGGGAAGAAAATTAGGAGACAGGTCACAATGCATTTGTTGAATAGAAAAGGGATGCTTTTTGTTTTATTGGGCCTTGTTGATTCTAGCTGTTGGAAATTGTTCACTGAACCAAGAAGCAAGCTCTTCAAGAGCTTCATCATTTCTTGCCAGAATGAAACTTTCCTTGTTGCTTAATTCACGTCAGCAGTTTCATCTTTAAAAATGAGCCTGTTTCGGCACCTCTACATGAACCAACTAATCGTTGTCGCCAATGAAGGCCGAAGATTCTTTGCTAGAGGATCCTGACTTTTAGTAATTGAGTATATTCCTTCCCTTATATGGCAGGATTGGGAGAGTCGAGACCCTTAAAGCAAATGGTACGTTTTTCATTTCCTAGGATTTTAGAATCTTGAATCTCCAGACTTTTGAATAAGTAACTTTGACAATATTTTGGGCCTTGGATGTCGCCTTTGCACCAAGTGAGGAATTCTGCTGTATCAACCATATCATTCTTCCCAGTTGAATCAAACAGTTAAAAGTCGTCGACCCGACAGTACAGACGGACACTGACGATTTAGAGTCACTATTTTATCAGTTCAGGTTCTTAACATTTTCATTTTTATTTATAAGGCGCAACTGGGTCTAAATCTTCTGATCAGACCCAGTCAGCAGGATTAACCTCATTGCAGAACGAACCGGCCTCTATCATTTTTGTTTTTTTTCAAGCGAATCGGCCTTTTTCACAATACAACAGTTGTGTTGTCAATTCACGATACAACATTTGTTTTGTCCATGGAGGACAGGAGGAGAGATGAGAAAATAAAAGATCCAATTTCTCCTGCTATGTTGTTGAAATATTACACGTACATGTTGCCATAGGATTGAGGTGCTAATGACGTGAAGCCACCAAGACCACGGATTCCAATCAAGATAAGTGAAGTGCAAGTCAACTACTAGAAAATAGGATCAAGTAGGTTGTAAATCCTCTATTCTAGATAGACTAGTTATATCCATTGCAATGATTATTCCAGGATCGTGTTCATCGATGAAGCAGTCTTTATCTAACTCATTGAGGCATATCAATTTTCGGGTTTTACAGCTACTGTCACAGGTTAGATAAAACCATGAGTACGCCTCTCAATATCTCATCACATCATCACTTAACCTAGTTTTCTATGGTTTTGTGTTTTTATGCAATCATTTGCATTCATACCCTTGTCCTTAACAAGGTTAGTTCATCTATGATAATGTACCATCTCGATGCGGTTCTATCCATTATCATCTATTTTTTTATATTTTGCTGATAACAAAATATAAATTCTCCTACCATTAATTTTGGTAGTCTATTTTACATCAATATTTTCTTTTCCCGGTCTCATTTCCAAGTTCCAACAGTAGTTTTCCTTCTTCAAAAGTCTCTTGAGACAGTTGGATACAATTAGACCATCTGTGTTCTCAATATGGATCATGGAGAGCACTCTAGTACAAACTCTTTAATTGTCTTGTCTTTGTTATTATACTAACAAAGATTAGCACAATCCTTTTGTTTTCTGCCAATTTTGGTTCAATATTATTTTGTTGGCTTATCTTAGTTTTGCGCCAACAACTATATTTTTTAAATCATCTTTGTTTTCTTTCAGAAAAGCAAAATCAATTACATCTGATGACCTACTATGTGGATATGGTGTCATTTTAAATCCTCACTTTTGTGAAGAGATCTTACCTGTCGAGTATCAACAACAATTTTCGCTATTGAAAACTTTCTGAAATTGTAGTTTTCATTTGTGAAAGCTTTCTTTAAGAACCATCATCTGTTAGAAGTTCTGGGTTTGTCTATAATGTCTTGTCTTGGTTACAAAAAATCAATAAACCAAGCCCATTAAAGTCGTTTCACTCATCTGTGCCTTGTGAAGATCATTTTGCTGCTCTGTTATGGTCGAAGGAGGATGTGACTGAAGATCAAGTGCCCGTGGTTGATAATCGAAGTTCGAATTACAAGATTCTAGCAAGAGTTTATGTTACAAGATTCATTTCAAAAGATTGTTCAAGTCGCACACTTCAATTCTCTCCGTGTCCAACTTGAGGGGGGTGTTGAAATATTACACGGTACATGTTGCCATGGGATTGAGGTGCTAATGACGTGAAGCCACCAAGACCACGGATTCCAATCAAGATAAGTGAAGTGCAAGTCAACTACTAGAAAATAGGATCAAGTAGGTTGTAAATCCTCTATTCTAGATAGACTAGTTTTACATGGTCAGAGATATAGTTTCTTACTTTATCTTCTAGGTTTAGTATCCTATCATCTATAAATAGGAAGAACTAAAGCCAATTGGTTTTGAGTTGGATGCCCGTATTCTAATATATGTGTCAAACCTACTTCTCGCCTGCACTATAGGCGAAACAGGATGGATTTGTTGTTTTTTTTGTTTTTTTTAGAGCTCAAGTGCTCGATTGATTGAGAATTTGAGAGTACAATTGTCTCACTCCCTCGCATTTTCAAAAGGGCGCCTATAGGTGACTCCGTGTCTAGTTTTGGTACTTTAGAAAAATAGCAATATTGGACATGAGTATAACCTTTAGCAATCGTAATCTCTTAGAGCAACCACAGTCATCGACCAAGCCCAAATATTTCGACTAAAACCCGTACACTACGGAGAGAGTAAAGAGCAAATACCAGAGTAAAGAGCAAAAACCAAACTAAATTTGGTCTTTGGTTTAGTCTTTTATCGGGCGTAGATTAAAGTTGCGCCTGATGGGGCGTAGATTAAAGTTACGTCCGAAGACAAAATAAAAATGGGGCGCAAAATACATTTACGCCTGATTGGGGCGTAACTCAAAATTACGCCCCAAATAAAAAAAGAAAAAAAAAAGAAGGGGCGGAACTGTTAAGTTCTGCCTGATTAAAACAAAAAATGGGGCGGAATTGTTAAGTTTTGCCTGAAGTTGCGCCTGACCAAATTTTAGTCTCCCCCACTGCGTTGCAACACGGACTAAACCCAAATTTTCAAATCTTTTTTACTCTTTGGTCTTTGGTTATGATCGCACCACTGCAGTTGCTCTAGATGCTCCAATGCGAATAGGACTCGTCAAACGTGCAAAAGGAAGGATGAAGTGTAGAGGCCGACCGAAACGGACCTGGGATGAACTGGTCAAATGAGACCTGGTCCGGTGGACCTTAACGGAAGACCGAGTGTTCGACGAAGTGCATGCGGAACAGCGTAGCATGTGAAAGTGGTATGTAAAAGAGGTATATGAACTGATTTGCTTAATTTCTGTTTCCTTTTTAGTAGGATTTTGTACCATGAACATGTAAACCTCCATGGAAGAAATGTGAAGGGGGACTCCCCCGTAGCTCTATAGCTAGTAGGATTGTGAAGGGCACCGTAGCCATGTAGTTGTGACATGGATTAAGTAGGTATACCACTTTAATGGTCGTGAACTACTTCACCCTCTGTACCAAAACAAAGGCGATGCGAAATGTGCCAAGGATTTGCTCCTGACTCTATGCAGGTTGTGTCTAGGCAGACAAGTAGGTGTAAAAATATTTACCACGCTTTTTATGAAGTCTCTAGCCTATCCGAGACTTTTTCCTGGACAAAAGGCTTCAGTTATCGGTTATCGAGTATATCTAAACCGTCAAAGGTAAAAAAATAAATATTACTCCCATATTCGATAGCTTTAATCTCTATTCATTTTTGGAACGCACAATTGGCGTAGAAGCAAAATTATTGGGAGATATGAATTAATATTTCCATCTTTAGAATCCTGCTAATGGGTGTTTTTTTGGAGGAGAAAAAAACCTACCCTTTAAGTTAATTGAAAACTTATGGCTTCGTTGAGAAGGTAGCTGCAATTTTATTTAAAGTGTTAGTGTTGTTTTTTTTGAAGGTAACGCTTAAAAAAATTGAACTGACAGTTTTCGGTTTCACTTACTACCGACAATGTGTTCATGATGAATACCCTGTCACCAACTCCTACCGGCACTGCTTTGAATATTTTGTAGTTTACAAAATTTTGTGTATACGTAAACCGGTGTGGATACATGTTTGATGACCATGTTGGTACTTGGTGCCTGTATTGTGTCTGTTTATTTAGTTTATGACGGCACAGACTTTCCGTCATGCTCAATATGAAAACAACAAGGCCGAAAGCTAAATGAAAAAAGCTTAAGTTTCTGGCCAACTTGAAATATGTGCAGGCATGCTCGATCACTACACCAAATTTCTGGATTAGTAACATACTTGAGCCGTTACGAATTTGGTTGTAACGGCTTTGTAGCCGTTACGAATTTGGTTGTAACGGCCTTGGCCTGTTACTACCCTGCCACGTAGTAACATGCCAGACCCGTTACGGAAAAATTCGTAACAGGTTAGTCGTAATATCCCCGAGCCGTTACTACGTGGCAATTTAGTAACAGGCCAGAGCCGTTACTACGTGGCAGGTTGAAACGGTTCATAGCCGTTTCTAATTTTTTCAGAAACAAAAAATTACCGCCAAATCAACTTTGACCAGTCAAGCTTGATCGCGATTCATTCTTCATTAGGAAAATCGCCGAATTCCTAATTCAACACCTGCATACATTCATCATCCACACTCAACACTTCAATCTATTCATATCACATTCATTCAACTCATATGAGATTTATATTACAAAAGAACTAAAATTTGTTTAAGGACCAAACTTTTTGAAATTTCACTAAGTACCCAACATTTTTTTTTCTTCTAAGTATAAAAATTTCTAAGGAAATACATGGAAGGGTTCCAAACTTTTAAGGGAACACAGAAACTTACTAACTGCCTACAAAACAAAACTTGAATAACCGTAACTTACAAATCTTGAAGCTGCTTTGTTCTCCACCCTTGCAGCTAAGCTTTATATCCTTTGCATGCTTGCTTTTGTTGGAATATTGGGTCAGTGAGAAAGAGAAGAATCCAGACCTGCATAGTTTAGAGTTGAATATATGAGGTCAGTTAAGTCAGCGTGCCAGACAATATTTATCTACTTTCTTTTGAAAATACAAGTCCTAAAACCTGTCTGAAGTTTTCAAAGGTGTGTATTGTACGCTGATTCAGTTAACCACTATCCCAGAGAAAAATGGCATATTAATGATATTTTGAACACCATGCAAACATACTCTTTTCTACAAAGTGCATACATTATTTAACATATCAAAATAGTTCACCTCGCAATATATAGTAGACCAACCAAAGCTGCCAATTTCCATGTACTGATTCACCGCCTGACCAAAGCATGAAGTTGCATCTACAAAATCCGCCAAAAAAAAAAAATCAGAAATCCATAAGACTAAAAGCAAATGAAAATATGAATTTATTTTCATATTCAAATATCAAATTAAAAAAAATGCCATCTCAGGAATTTGGACCATTAAACTCGACTATTCAAGATGACACAGAATCAAGGAACTCGTGAGTATAAATGTGAAAAAATATAACAAGTAAATACCAAAACATTGATCTGTATCAGTGACTCAGGGGCGTTACTACATTAAAATCATTCGATAACAAATCATAATATATCTATTGGGATCATGCCCATTACACTAGTTACAGGGAAACGAAGAGAACCCTTTAATTTTGCACCATAAACAGCTAGGTAGCCAACTCAAAATGTTTTCATGTGACTGCATTCCCAAATATGCAATCATTAAAGTGTATATATATATGTTACCCTAGTTTTGGTTTACACAAGACAATGTCCCTTATGATGGAAACTCCCATGGGGGAACTCTCAATTGCAAGACTATAAAAGTACAAATTTAGTCACTGAATCGAAAATTAAGCATCCAAATTCTAGCCAGAAAACAACTAAGAATGCAAACATTAAAGTATATATCGTGACAATAACTTACAATAACTCGTCCCTCGTCCCTCGATCCTTATATCCTTTTGCTCAAACAACTAGATTTGAATCTTAGGTTTCTCCAAACACAAACATTAGGAAGACACTGAAAAACAAAAATCTACCAATTGCATGCAAAGTCAGTTCTCAGGACCACCTGCAATTGCAGACTTAGTGAGTTACTTTGTAAGTGCACGCCTTGAGAGCATCATCCAACCGCTGCAGTTCACTTCCCACCAGCGCAATACCTTGCAAGTATAAACTGAGTGTCAAATCCACAAATTTAAGCTTAATAATACAAGAATAACCTAGTGAAGTACTTACCAGGGATTGATATTTCCCCGGCTGGCTACTACTACTTCAACTGACTTTGTCTGAATTCCCTGTGCATTCACATATAACATAAAAACAACCAGGTACATATATATACACAAAAAATCATGAACTGAAAGAAAATATCCATTCATAAGCCGCTTTGTGTTCACATATATACCAAAAAGTTACATTTGACCAAAAATGTTGCTTCAGGTAAAGCTATTCTTATGCACAACTGCATAAAATTATCCATATCAGTCACCACACACAAAAGTGTGAACCTCCAAAAGAGATCAAAATGGATCCTAAATACTTTTTATGCACGGCTGCATAAGAGTATGTGCATCAGTCAGCATACACACAAAAGTGTGAACTACCAAAAAAATCAAAAAAAAAACCTAAATACTTTTTATGCACAACTGCACAAGAGTATGCGATCGGTCAAGATACGTACAAAAGTTTAAACTGCACAAGTATAACAAAAAATCTGTGTAAGTCAAGGCAGATATTATGTGATGCTCAAAAAAGATGAGATCTATTAGCTCAAAAAGTAAGAGATATCGAGTCTTTGTTTGAGAGGCACATCTTTGGATGAAGCACATATCCTCCAATTCCAACTTCTCTGAAGGTTGCTGCATACTTGTTAGATTTCGCAGTGATTTCATCTGGCATGAGAATATCATCGATACATACCTTGGCAAGATGTATAGGTATTGGATCTCCATGAAACTTATACGATAAAGCACCAGAGACAGAGCTCACCAGTTGCAATTACTTCATTCTCGAAGTTCAGTAGTGAACAAAGTGGTCCACCGGGTGCTCTTGATGAAGTGGTGATGCAAAGTATTTCAGTGCTCTTGATGAAGCTGGTGATGTAGTATTCTCGCAGGTGCTCTTGATGAAGCTGGTGATGCATTATTCCCCAGGAGGAGATGAACTTGTCGCAGCATGTGAACCTGTTTGAGGTGAAGCGAAACACCGCATGGAGGATGCGAGGCTACATCTCTTGAGATCTTGGGTAACGTTCGAGCCAACCGATCTTGGAAGTGCAGATTTAATTCCATCCACTACGTGACACAATTTCACAAAGCCATCAATCAGAACACCCACCTTGCCACCTATTTCTTCCACCATCACACCAATACCACCATCCTTCGCCTTCAGTTCATTTACCTTGTGACGAGCTGGAGTAGAAATATTGACTTGCATACGAGATATAGGACCAACCGAACGAACCCGTCCTCTAGAATCCCGCCCAAAAGCTTTAGTCATTGCACAAGGTTCTTCTACTGGTAGACCTGCATCCTGTTTTTATTTGATCTCATCTTGGGCTTTCTTGAGCTTCTCCTGCGGTGTTGAGCATAACAACCGATTAAATTCTAATATCTTAATTACCTAGTACATAGTGTTAAAAGAGTTGAAATAACTGTAAAGTAAACTGACTCACAGCGAATGGCACCGCGCTAGGTAAAATAGAACCACCTTCTTGGGTATGAGCTCTAACCCACACATCCTCAGGAGTGATCACTGCATCAGGATTTGCGGCCTCCTAATTTAGAAATATAATGTGAATCACATAGTTGTCCATAAGAGGTTGAGGTAAGTTGTGAATATACTCGAGTTACAGGTAAGTAGTGAATATAACAAATTTTGAGGAAGTTGCGAATATACGTACCAGTTCAGCTCTCACCAAAGCATGAGTTTTGCGACCAGTACAATGTGTGTACTCTAATTGTTCTCTTTTCCTCTTATGGTCAATTCTACTGAACTTTGCCTTTTCTTCTCTTTCATTTTCGCAAAATTTAATCCAATCCTCTGATTTGACACTTGGTGGAACATTTAAAATCCTTTCTTCATGAGTAGGGATCAAATCATAGTATGCACAGCGTAACTCAGACTTGAATCTCCTCCATGGACCAGCACCGGCCTTCAGAATATTTTCCTTTGATGTCTCAGGTACATCAAATTCCTCCTGGAAAGACAGAAAAAATTAATGGCTTGTTGATTTGCAACAATGATAAAAGAATTTAAATGACGAGTGAACAAAAATCATGTCTCGGGTAAGTATTGTACCTTAAGGGTTTTCCAAATATCCTCCTTATACTTTGGAGCCACAACATCCCAGCTTTTGTATGAAATAGGCACATGTGTACGAGCCAAGGCGCCTCTCCGGTGACCTAATGTTGTTGCGTTCCTGGAAATTGGTTGTCCATATTCATTGACCTCTCTTTGCTGCCATACCACAGTGAAATTCAAACATCAAAATAGGGAAAACCTAACATAGCTAAAATAGAGCATCCACGTTAACATAATAAACCAATTCAAAATGTCCAACCATAGTGCTCGGCCTTAAAATAAGTGATCAAACAAATAAAACCAAACAATTCACGAAAAGGTAGCGGTCATGGTATATATTGACGGGTAAGGTAAAACAAATTGCAACTATTTCAGTTCAAACTATAATATCAATAATGAGTAGCTTTTTCAAATTCTCATTGTCGATGAAGAACTGATGAAAAGATGTAGGAACTTCAAATTTATTTACTCAAGACGTTAACCGTTGTCGTGAGTGCAACACCACGGACCATCCCTCTTGCAATAAGATCCTTCGAGTAGAACACTTGAGTAGCTTCAGGATGCAAGGATAAACGGCTCATCCACCCTTTGTATTTTTGCTTCTCATTTTCGACAAGTTGACCTTTACAACCTTTGAAACTGCATCAACTTTGCAAGCATTCTTATCTCCAACACTAACCCAATCACAATAAAAAATAGTTTCTTCAAAGTCAGTATAGTTCAGGTTGATGATCTCTTTAATTACGCCATAATATGTTATTTCTGCTTCCTCAGTCGACTTCGCTTGAAGCCTTGTAACAGCTTTCATTGACACACCACAGTTTTTTGATACATTCTTCACCCCATAACTGAGTTTGCTAAAAGTAAACCCATTGACTTGGTATTTCTTATATGATTGTGCCTTGAATAGTGGTCCTTGCACGAGTCTCCAAATTATTGAATCAGTTTCTTTGGCCTTTAACAACTGTAATAGAGCATGGCAGGGTCAGTATCACAACCAAAACCATAAAAAGTTGTACTCAAACCACTACTGAAAGCTTTACAGTATCATCTCACCTCATCGCGCAACCATAGATGAAAACTCTTTAAGTTTTGACCGTTAGACCTGACACCGTTAACATAAACATTATACTTCCTATAGATAAATACCAATTCAAAGACTATTAGATGAAGCAAACATGATAAACCAATTAAAAATGGAAAACCATAGTGCTCGGCCTTAAAAGAATTGTTCTATAAATGAGTTTTGGCCTAGGTTGAACAACTACATTTTGCAGTTTTATTAGAAAAATAAATAAATATCCAATGTCATCCAGTGCTTATCCTTTTAAGCAAAATATCTTGCATTTGAAAGACTGATTAAAGTTTGAACAACTACATACAACTATATATTGATAACATAACGACTAGTGAATGGAGACAGTTTCACAGTCATCATCCAAAAAGTATTGAGTGGTACTTGAGGAAGACTAAACAAAATTCAGAATTGAATGACACAAAAGAGAGTTAAGTAAAAGTTACCTTTGCCAGTAATCTATTCCAACATACTTAGAGAGGATCCGTTGCGACATTGTTCAAATTGTGCTTGAGTAAGAGTAATCGGGGTTAATAAAGATTTAGAGGCATATCATCGGCATCATCACGGTCATCATCCAAAAAAGCTGCGAGTATGTTTATGAGTACCATCACCATCATCTGATATGTCCTCCATAAGGTATAAGCTAGCTTCTCGCAATGCATATCCTCTTGCAATGCACCCCTCAATGTACTCTTTATTGCGCACCAATCCTTTAAATCTTTTCATTAACCTACACAGAAAAGTTAACAGATCAGCAATAAAGATTAATAGTTTAGTAATACCATTTCTCAACTTAAAAATTAAACAAGAACATAAGGGGTTGTATTTACCTCTCAAAGGGGTACATCCATCTAAATCTCACTGGACACAGATTAAAGATTCATCGGCCGGATGAATCATCAGGTGGATACTAATAACAAAAAAAGATGGTGGAAAATATTTTTCCATAACACACATTGCTTCCACCAGACTAGCTTTTTCTTGTACAAGTTCATCTCTGTTGATAACCTTTGCGCACAAAATGTTGAAAAATATACTAATACGGAGAAGAGAAACTCATGAGATCTTTAGGTAACGAAGTTCAGTATGAACTAGCAATGGAAACAGAGATTGCATCATCACATGGTAGTCGTGAGACTTGAAATTCTTCAACTCCGGTGGACTAATGCTCACGCAGTTGCGAAGATTAGAACAGAAGCTAGAAGGCACCCTTATATTCTTCAGGACTGTACAAAAATATACTTTTTCCTCTTTTGTTAAGGCAAAAGATCCACATTCCATTGTTGTCTTACCAGTTGCACTATCCTCTTTCAACCATAACCTCTTCTTAATACCCATAGCTTCCATATCTTTACGTGCATTTACACCATCTTTTGACTTCTCATTACCCATGAGAGTGTTAACGATATGCTCAGTTATGTTCTTCTCTGTATGCATAACATCTGTACAATGACGGACTATGTTCGACCCCCAATTCGGCAAATCATGAAGAATGGACCTTCGAGAAAAGAGCGAGTTGTCAGAAACATCTTCATCGGCACCCTGTTGCAAACTATCCCCTTCGGCCCCTTTTTTTACGTTTCTTTGTTGCTTGTTTACCCTTACCATGTTTGCTTTTCATATCCTTCACCATTTCTTGAACTTGCAATCCTGTTAGTGGCCATGGAGCTTTACCATGTTCTACCCCTCCACTGAAGTTTGTCTTGTCATCTCTGTACTTGTGTTTGGATGGAAGCCATCTTCGATGTCCCATATAACATATTTTCTTACTATAGGGCAGCCACTCAGAAACTGTTTCTTCACCACAGGTAGGACACGCATAATATCCATGAGTCACACATCCAGACAGAGTCCCTAATCTTTGGAAAATCATGAATGGCCCATAACAACCTTGCCTTCAACAGAAATTCAGTATTTGTGAAGTTGTAGAATGTCTTAACACCATCATTCCATAACTCTTTCAACTCCTCTATCAATGGCTGTAAGTACACGTCAATATCTTTACCTGGTGCTCTCGGGCCTGATATCAATAAACATAACATGGAGAATTCGCGCTTCATACACATCGAAGGTGGAAGGTTGTACGGACACAGAATCACCGGCCAACAGCTGTAATTGAGACCAAAACATCCATTTGGGTTGAAGCCATCAGTTGCTATCCCAAGAGTAACATTCCGTGCTTCCTTAGCAAATTCTGGACAAAATTTATCCGCACACCGCCAAGCTATAGAATCAACCGGATGACGCATTATATTCACATCCTTCTGTGCTCTAGAATGCCAAAGCATCACCTCTGCTATCCATGGTATGCTGTAAAGTCTTTTCAGCCTTGCAATTATTGGAAAATGCCTTAACGTCTTCTGCGCAACTTGTGTAAGTTTTCTCTCATCATTAAAAACTCTTACATACCAAGGTTCTTGACATATTGGACACTTCACCAATGAACTATTCTCCTTCCAATAAAGTACACAGTCATTTACACAAGCATCATAAGTTACATAATCCATCTCAAGCTCTTTAATAATCTTCTTGATATCTTGAAACTTGGATGGCAGGGTATTACCTTCGGGAAGCAACTCTTTCATAAATCCTAACATTGCGGTAACACCACCTATTCGAAATTCCATCCGAGTCTTTATGTTGTTCACCATAATCGCAGCGTACATTGCTGAAATGCCTTTAGGGCATGAAGGATACAATGGTTCTCTAGCCTGCTCAGCCGCTGATTTCTTTTTCTGATAACACCTACTGGTTCCAACATTCTCATCAACACCGCTTTCGCATTCTCATCCATCCCTGCCCTAATATTTTCATCCACATCTGCGGTAATACTCTCATCCAGACCTGCTGTAACATCATTATTGGCTACATATTGAGTTGTAGTGTTACGTGCTGATTCTGAACTTTCCCCATGATAGAGCCATGTTATGTACACCTCTTGCACACCATATTTCAGCAAATGAAATGAGATCTCACCCAGTGTAAGTAAGCCTTTAGAATTCATACAACGTCGACAGGGGCATGAAAACAAAGTACTCCCACCACCATTAATCCTGGCAAACTCTATGAATGACTTCACACCTTGTCTGTATTCTATAGACTTACGGGGACACTTCATCCATCTCTTGTCCACATAATTTGACATATTACCCTTCAAAATAGATATTTTACACTATCAAACAAAAATCACTTAGTCCTAGTGGTACAGGGTTGCCGAAGCCCTGCAAGTTAGCGACAGAAACATCCACTCAAAGAAGAGAGAATGAGCTACAAGTAGCTTTTGTAAATCTCCACTAGGACTGTTACCATCATGCTCACAGAGTACATAAAACCAGACTTATTTATACACAACTTAACATACAGACTATTATAATCATGCTAATACCAACTTCTATTATAATCAACCAAATAAAATAACTTAGTCCAAGTGGTACAGGGTTTCCGAAGCCCTGCAAGTTAGCGATAGAAACATCCACTCAAAGAAGAGAGAATGAGATACAAGTAGCTTTTGTAAATCGCCACTAGGACTGTTACCATCATGCTCACAGAGTACATAAAACCAGACTTATTTATACACAACTTAACATACAGACTATTATAATCATGCTAAGACCAACTTCTATTATAATCAACCAAATAAAATAACTTAGTCTAAGTGGTACAGGGTTGCCGAAGCCCTGCAAGTTAGCGATAGAAACATCCCCTCAAAGAAGAGAGAATGAGCTACAAGTATCTTTTGTAAATCGCCACTAGGACTGTTACCATCATGCTCACAGAGTACATAAAACCATACTTATTTATACACAACTTAACATACAGACTATTATAATCATGCTAAGACCAACTTCTATTATAATCAACCAAATAAAATAACTTAGTACAAGTGGTACAAGGTTGCCGAAGCCCTGCAAGTTAACGACAGAAACATCCCCTCAAAGAAGAGAGAATGAGCTACAAGTAGCTTTTGTGAATAACCACTAGGACTGTTATCATGTTGCTTACTGAGAATCAGTTAATATCAAAACAAAACTTCCTAACTTAGGTCATCTAAACTTGAAATACTACCTTAACATGAAACTAAAGTTCAATCCATTCATAATAGTAAAACAGAGCAACGTAAAGAATATAATCAAAGATGTTTCCTAGTCGGAAACTCAAACAAAACTACAATAAGCAATATAAGTCATCTAAGCCCATACAAACTGGAATTTAGGTGCTCAAAAAAGAAGGATTTCTAAATGAGCTGGTGCACTCGTTATCCTATGAGAGAAGCAATTTCTTTGTTCTTAAGCAATTGACTTACTCATATGATAAAGAGTGCTCCATATCTCATCAAACCTTCAAAGAATATACAAGACTTTAGAAGTGAATATTACAATTCAATGGGGACATTCATCAGTGTACCTTTATCAGCCAGCACTCTGCCTACTCAACTTAGTATGCTTCTAAGGCAAAAAAATACAACATGTCTAACATCAGTATGCATCTTTACACCCTAAGCACAACACAAAATGAAGTGAAGCTAATGATGTCAATCAGCACTAACTGCTTATAAACTAGAACTTATTGAAATTAGCTTAGCTTACAAACTATAAATTAGGTTACAGAGTATAAAGAAAAAAAAAATCTTAGAAATTAACATAAAACCATAAAATCAGTTCAATATTTCGAAACTTATACCTTTTAAGTCTTCAAAATTCTTCAATCTTCAAGTCTTCAAAATTCTTCAAACCCTAACAGTAAATTAGAAAGAAAAATCGAATTAGATTTATATGAAGAACATTAACAAAAAATAACTCATATCAAACAAATCGTTTTAGATTCACGGATTAAAAAATGGAAAAACTAAAACTAAAAATGAAATAAAGCACTAAACAACAGATCGATTAAAAAAATAAAACCCTAAAAATCGAAAAACTTATAACGATTAACACTTACACAGATCGATGATAGAAAGGTATTGAAAAGATTAAACAGATTTGTGTGATGTTTCTAAGCTAATACGATCAATGATTCAAAGGTATCTAAACCTAGTTTCATCGCTCTTTGAAAGACTTGAGAGAAAGAAGAGAAAAAAAGTTCGATGAAAAGTGAAATCAATTTCACTTCTTTGCTACCTTATCCGCACACTCGTGGGAGGAAATATCCTCACGATAACTAATCATGGGTGGGAATATAGTGTTAGTCGTGTGAGTCGCGACACGACAAATTCAAGGTGTGACGAACCCAGTGTGACCAAGCGTGTGAGTGGCACGCCTATACAAAATTAGTAACTGACTTAAAAATTTAGTAACGGCTTCGTCATGTTACGAATTCTTAAAAATTTAGTAACGGTTCCGGCTTGTTACGAAAATTTTGTAACACCATTTTGTAACGGGAAATTTGTAACGGCTCCATAGCCGTTACGAATTCCTGTTACTAATCTTGGAATTTGGTGTAGTGGATAAAAAAAAATTCAATGATGGCAATATAGTTTGTAAGTACTTATGTTTTCTGTACATTTTTTCGAATTGCTGTTGTGCATGGTTAGTTTTATATATACAATGCCGACAAAATATTTAAATTCAGGGGATCTTGTTTGTCGGCATGGTGAGAGTATGAATATCATGCTCATTAGATACCTGCCGACAAGGTATTCATAATCTCACCATGCCGGCACTGAGTTTTGTGAGGAATAACAATGGCATTCAATGAAAAACAATAATCAAATTTCATGACATTAATACCTATATCTGAGTATTTTGAAATTGTGTTATGAAAAAAAAACTCAAATTTCATGATTTAAGGGTGTTTGATCCACAAAAAATTGAAAGCGTGAGTTGTAATTATGAATTGTTATCTAATTTATTAACTTGATTAAACATAATTAATTACTAAATATAATTAGTGAGAGTAAATTAGAAATTACATAAATTATATGGATATTAGGCACCTGAGAATTACTATTTAAATCCCAATTTCGTCTTATTGGCAATCCCAATAATTTTTCCTATACCCCAATTGTCCATTCTTTCATAGCCTGTTTCAGTAGGGGCGGAACCATAAATTCTATAAAGGGGAAGCAAGATATTGCAAGGGGGTGCAAGATAACATAAGTAGGCTTGGGAGTCGAAAGAGAAGCGGATACAAACCTGTAAATGAAAACCAGCAGTTCTTGATGTTATCTTATTTTTAATACAAAACTCTGAAATCTTACATTTGGATTCATAAATCTTGATTTTCGATCATAGCATTGTCTATGAAAACAAAATTGTTTATTTCTTGGTCGTTTCCTCAAAAAGTTTTGTCGGCCTCCCATATCTTTTGCAGAAATTTTATCTTGACTATTTTAATTTGAAGTCTATTACAGGGCTCCAAACATTTGATTTTGAGGGATCCTATGGATTCACATGCCATAAATGTGGATGATGGGGGACCTAATCAACAACAAAAATACCCTTTGACAACTAACCTAATCACCTAACCTAAACCTAATTAAAATAAAAAAATAAAACAAAATCTAACTAAAACCTAAAACCTAAAGACCAAAAACTCGTCTCTCTTCTTCTTCTTTTCTTCCCCTCCTTTTCTCCTTCATCGCTTCTTATTCCAATTCTTCTTCTTTAACGACGACTATCTTAGCCCATAATGGTTTCAATTATGTAATAATTGCAAACCCATTTATTTTTTTGATGGCATGATTAGGTTAGATTTGATGAAACAAGGGATTTAGAAATTAATTTAGAACTTAATACAGTTAGATTTCCCAACCGTAAACTCCTCCTACGGTGTGGAATATATGGAATTCCAAACCGTAAGAAATTCGTACGATTGAGAAAACATGAACTCCCAACAGTATTTGTTAGAGCACTGCTCGGTCGGAATCACAAGTGTTTCTATATCAAGCTTGTTGTCACATTTAGTTGTCAATACTATATCTTGATTTCTAGTCTACAATTAGTTAAGTCTCGGTCTAGGATAGAAGCAGTTGAGAAATGAGTCATTCATCATTTGCGTTTTACCGTTTGAAGGCGAAGATCAACCGGAGCTGGAGAACTTCATCAACAAAAGGTAAGTGAAGACTGAACCACATATTTCTCAAGTTATATTCACTTTTTATCTTTGAGACGATTGTCGCATAACTAATTAAACTAGCTTGCATAGACAAGAATTTCGAGTCGAGAACTATTTAATTATTTTACGAATTTCTCGGAATATAATGACTAAGATTAATGAACATTTGTTCATACTTGATCAAATTTGGTGGAGAACAATTTATTGTTCGGAACCAAATTATGATTCGATTTTATCAATTCAAAATAGCATGGAACAGTGATATGTGTCATTGATATTTTTCATGAATATTTCGAATTGATTTAGAGAAATATATAACCACTATATTCTGAATACAAGATAGTGTTATCAGTCTTACAAACTGGGAAAACTGTTATATGTCTGAAGCTGTATTACATGTATTCGTACACGTAGCGGAGTAGTTATATACCGACTTTCAGATTCGTGTGATATGCATATTCGTATGCAAATCATGGGAAAATCTGTTTGTTTCGTGATCCGGATAGGTATGTATTTTTATACAAACCATTTTGGAACTGTGGTTAGGGAACCGGGTTAAAATAATCAAACCAGTATGCGATCCAAAATAGTTTTATGTTCTAGAACCAGTTAAGTACCCAAACCGGTACGTGAATTGAAAATGTTCAGTGAACTCCGGAACCGAGTGGAAAAGTTTTAAGTTTGCAAACCGGTACGTGAACTTGAAAAGTTCTGTCGACTCCGAAACTTTGAGTTCATTCAAAGTTTGCAAACCGGTACGTGATCTTGAAAAGTTCTGTAAACTTCAGAACTGGTTATTGCATATAAAATTTGCAAACTGGTTCACACACTGTGACTCCGCCGATTCATGAACCATCATGTATTTGTACTCTGTGGATTTACAATTTCATGTCGATTATGATCCAAATATAATTAAATTATTGCTATGAAGTTATTTGAATTTGATCAATTCTCTAATTATTAATAGACTCATTTGATCACGTAATTGTGACTCAATATTAATGTCTTAGTGAATATGAAAATGAGAGTTGAGCTTTCACTACAACAAAAACATACATGGATCATTCTTAAAAAGTGTGATCTAAGTATTGGTTATTTGTGATCTTTGCCAGTATAATCTAAAGGGTGATCTATAGATAACAACTCTCCTGTAATGAAAAGTGTGATCCTACCCTATGCAAAGAACATAAATTTTTGAAAAGTTGAGATCTAAAGGCAATGTTTTAAAAGTTGTGATCTTTCCTCTAAGTTTTCAACCCAAATTTACCCTACAAATAGTAACCCAAGTGTGATCCCATACCATTTCTGCACCTGTATCTCAAATCCAAAAACTGATAAAAAAAGGAAACAATATCTGAATTAAATTCATTCCATGTCTGAATCAAATTCATCCAATGGCTGAACCAAATTCATTTTAATGTTTGCACCAAATTCATTTCTAAATTAACCACTTGTAAAAATAACACACTTCTACTGTAATAGTTCTACTGTAATAGTTCTACTGTAAATGCAATTTTAAGTTGCAAATTCCCTTGACCATATATTGTATAGCTACTGAAATAGAAACCATACTCTAAAGACCCTCGAGCTCGTCAACGCTATTAGACTATTCAAGTGACAAATTAGCCGATAATAACTCGATTAGTTTAACACGAACATTAATTAATAGAAACTAATCTAACAACTATATATATACAAAACTAGTATCGTTAGATAAATCTCGAAAAGTTACGCGGAATGGACTACTCGAACGTGTCAGTCAAATACCAGACGAAGAAGTAATCATCAGATTGGTTTAAAGGGCAAAATAGTCTTTTCACAAATATACTGACCTGGAGTTCCCTTAGCTAATAGAGTATGTGCAATAGTATTATCCTTGATCTTATCTTCACCATATAGAGAAGTTGGTTGAATCCAAAATCTGTTTGATGAATTGCTAAGTTAGCTGCAGTTGATGATTGTGAAGAGACTAAGTTTAGAGTTGGAATTGAACAGTTGTTTAGATGATGATGTTGTATTGAGAGGCAGTTGAACTTAATTTAGATGGTAGAAACTTAGTTTGGTTATACATGGTTTTGTTGTGAATCATTTGGAAGAGGGAAAAAAGTATTATTATTAAGTTATGATGATTTGAAGTGTTAAATGAATGTTAGGAGATTACAGGTGTGTAGTTATGTTGGTGGTGTTGAACTGGTGGTGCAAAATTGTTAAGATGAGTATGTTTTTTGTATGAAATTGAGATTGCTCTAGAGAGTTGAATATGAGAATCTTAGGTAGTAATGGGAGTTTACTGATATGAAGAAGGTGTGTTGAATGTTTGGATATGGGTATGATTGCAGGTGCACTACTGATACAGAGTGATCTAGTCTCTAGTAGTGTTGTTACTGGTTTTGCAATTTGCGTTAATTCTATTTAGAAGAAGTCATAATGATGATGACTGAAAGAAGTGAAAGTATTGATTTACAGTGGCAGTTTAGTAGTGATGTGTGGCTATAATGAATTTTGGAAATAGTAGATATAGGATTAATTAGTGAATCAGTTAAAGCTTGCGAATGTAGCTACATTCCAGGTAAACTGAACTTGTAATCTCATATGAATTCTTAAGTTTGATTGAAGTGATTATATGAAAGTTTGATAGAAATAAAATATTAATGAAGTGGAGTTGAATTGAAGCCATGGAAGGGTGTTTGGCTTGTGCAGCGGCTCAGGATAGTCTTCTTTTGTTCAGTCAGATGTCTGACTGATTTAGCTTTCTTGACTCATCCATCTGACTGAGTTGAATCGTGGTGACTCACTGAGTTCCCTATCTTGACTTGAGTCGGACTGTTGACCGATTGTAGTTTGACTCATTGACCACTTGACCTTTGACCCTGGACTTTGACTGGAAGTGGACCGTTAATTGACTTCTTTGACCGTTGCTGACCGTTAGTTGACTCAGATGGATTGGATCTTAGTTTAATGGGCTGGAGTAGTGGACTTGGGCTTTAGGCCAGTTTTATTAATTAGACATTTTGGACCTCTTGTGGTCCGAATTAGCATCTGGTTCCTTCTACAAGGTTGTAGATATTCATAAGACTTAGATAATGGACTATAGAATAAACCTAATTTATTTAGTAAAACTTAGATGTGCTAAAGATAGATAATAAAAGGAGTAGAACCATAAATGGGTTTAGAATCATCAGATAGACTTGTATGATTCTTATATGAGATTTTGGCTAGATTCTTAGAGTTCTTGTGTGATTAACAGTTAGTCTATATTAACAACGATCGATTCAAAGGACGAACCAGCGGATCGTGGATCTCGAGGTAGGCTTGGCTTGTCATCAAAAGAGGTGGGAATACTTTTAACTCTTCTGAAATTGTTTCTTTTACGAAAGTTTATGTTTAACAAACTCATGCATTGCCTGTTTGTGCATTTCATATATTGTTTGGTTTGTATTATGATTGTTCTATTGGTTCTTTGAATCTTTCCATGAATTGGAAAGGACTTGTAATGTTTGTTATTATGAATTGTTATGGGAAATGAGAATTTTCACATGTGGTATATAGGATACGCTCCTTCGCATTTATACCTATTTACTTTCATATTTTATGCTTATTAGGTGTGGAACAAACCGACATCAATATAGCTATGTAGGTGTGGAAAAAGCCTGCATCACTAATAGTAAATACTTTGAAGAATGATTTTGTCCATATACATGTTTGTTTATGTCAACTTACTTGGTCACTTGTTGATGTTTGGGAAAACATGAATTGTTTTCCAAATCTTGCTCATGATTTCTTTAAAGTTAAATGTTATTCCTACTGGGCACCCCTTCTAGGGATGATGTTCTCCCACTTTCCCATTTTCAGTTTCAGAAACAGACCAGAGTTGCGCAGCGAAAGCTTCGAGGGGTTTACTCCGTTAATTAGTTAACTTCTGCTATGTTTATTATGTTGTTCATTCTATTTGCAAACCAAATGACAATTGTATATGTATCATTTGAGAGGAATTATTGTATATATTTCGGAGAGGGGTTAGTTTTTGGGTTAAGTTTTTGTAGTAGATTTCTTAATTGCATGTTTAAGTAAATGTTTTAGATCCTTAGTGCCTCTTTATTTTAGTTAATCTCTTGGATCAGTCAGCTGTTAGTTTTTGGGGCGCTACACATACACTAGTACGCATCTAAAAGGGGAAATCTCAGTCATCCAAAAGAACATGAAAGGAAACTTCGTCCATGTGCTATCCACTCCAACTTTTATGAAATGTTATTATTCGGAGTATTTAACTCATTCTCCGCCTGTTAATAAAAAACAAATGCATTGGTTAGAAGACCTGACAATGGAATTTGATCTAAGAAGAATATCATGACTTGTATTTCTCTACATATATGCACCTGACGAATGATGCATAGTATCTTCCCATATCTACATATTTCCCAAGGGTCCCCAAATCCTTACATATATCTCTCTCCTTCTATAACCATATGATTTTATTCATGCATTATCTGCAAGTCTCATGTGCAGTGAACCTGTAAGACTGCACATGCCACACTTGGGTTGCTACCTAATCTTCCAAGTTACTAAGGTTCTTCTCTCACCATTATTACAGAAAATGCAATATAAATAATTTTCTTAGTAACATGGAAAATTTCTGAAGGATTTTATCTAGCCGAAACATCAACTGTCTATTTAAAACTGGAGAGAAAAGAAGCTACACATTCTTCACAAACGCAACCAGTACAAACACTAAATTTAGACCAGACACATCGCAGCCTCAACGATAAACATCAATAAAACAATCATGAGAAATCACAATTGATTTTTTTATTTTTCCCAGATGATGATGTTCATGATGAACAAGTTATATTCTATACCATAGTGTCTTTTTCAACAGTTACACAGGAAGACATAGAACTAGTAAATAACAACCCCGCATTGATGATGCATTTTTCAATCAAGTTATGGCATTGCCGCGAACGCGGAAACAAATGCCATATATGCTGTACATGTTGAATATGGTCCTTGCCTAGCAGCAACTCGTATGGATTACATAGTTTATTGCGACAATGCCAATACTGAGTCTTACTAGACAAGGTGATACCTTACCTAACGGGGACGGTGCAGTTCATGTTTATTGTGTTGAAACACAGGCTATGCAATAATGTGTTTTGTAGCTGTCCCAATGCTTACCCCTACGGAAAGAGAATATGGGATCAGAGAAGACAGGCAACAATGTTACTCGAACATTTGAAGCTTCTAATTTAGACTGACTACCTAGTTTTGGGGCACCAGCAACAGATCATGCTATTCTTGAAAATATACCAGCAGCTAGATATCCAATAACTTCTGGAAATTCCGATGTTTCTAGTAGGTTGCACGAATTTAACTTCTGGAAATTTTAAAGTTCAAATCAGCTAATTTTGGCTAACCATGTTGCACATAATCTTTATACACGGTTCAGTTACGAATATACCTGACCCTAGTGTATATCTTGTATATGTGATTAAGATTCAAAGCTTTCATCTAACGGTGAATATTGATTGCTTGGTTCCAAAGCTCTCTTAGCTTAAACCTAAAGCAACCTAGGATTTGAAGTCTATAAAAAGGGAACTCTTGGAAACTGGGATCCTTGAATCCCGACACTACTTTTTGGTGTGTCCTAGTTGTATCTAGATTCTTCCTCACTAGGAACCCTTTTAGGGTTTAGCGACTACAAAGACTTCATTGGGATTCGTGAAGCAAGGTCCAGTTATCTTTTATCTTGATAACTCGAATATGCTGATCTTGATTATTTGTAGAGCCTTGCTCTATCAATCAAGAAAGATATTAATCGACAAAGCCTCTTCGTCTCATGCTTTGTTGATTCCGCAAGTTTTATACTTTTGAGGTGAATAATAATCTATGTTGCAATTGGGGTTGTATAAGTTCGGATTTTGAGGATAACCATACTTTTTTCAAGTTGCTATAGATTTCCATCACCTAGATATTTCGTTTGATTTGATCATCCGTGTAGATCGTAAATAAAAAAATTCAATTATAGGCTTAATCTGTGGGAGGCGGATTTGGTTTAAAGTCTTCAATTAAGATTGAAGCAACTCTTAGTTGTGGGTGAGATCAGCTAAGGAAATCAATTGCGCAGAGTCTTGTGAGATTCAAGAGGCGTAAGGAGCGCGATTATACCTTAATCGGTGGACTTCCTTTTAGAGCTCAATTATATTCCAGACATAAGTTAATTGGTAGTAGGCTAGTGTCTGCAGAGATTTAATACAGTTTGGTGTTCAATCTGGACTAGGGTCCGGGGTTTTTCTGCGTTTGCGATTTCCTCGTTAACAAAACTTCTGGTGTCTGTGTTATTTATTTTTCCACATTATATTGTTAATCTTTATAATTGAAATATCACAGGTTGTGGGTTGATCAATCACAGTACCTAGGTCCAACCTTGTTAGTTGGATAAGACTTGATTGATCCTTAAATATTGGTCTTCGGTACCGTCCAAGAACTCTCATTGTAGTTAGGTTCATGGATTCAGTTCTGCAAACGTTCTAACGAGAGAGAAAGAGAGAGAGAGAGAGAGAGACTTTCCTTGATTGAGTTTTTACTCTTGGAGATGTGCTGAGTTTGTCCATACAAATTGCCTATAAAAAAGTTGGTGGTGTATTTTGGTACCCCCAGTGTTTCCAGTATTTGTGGTTTACGGTTAGGAAATCCAACCGTATTTTCAAAAAAAATATTCAAAAGTTTCCCTGACGGTTGGGTAAACATGAACTTCCAATCATATTTATGGTTTACAGTTTGGAAACCCCTCCGTTTTTTAATTTTTTTCCCCCAAATTTTCCAACCAAAAGTTACCCTGAATTTGTTTACGGTTGGGAAAATATGAACTTCCAACCGTAAGTTCAATTTCCAGGAAAAAATAAAACCGAACTTTTTGATCTTTTTCTTTTTATGTTTAAATCTTGATATCAAAATAACTCTTTGATTTAGTTAATCAATAATTAGTTAGTTAATCAATCATTAACACTAACTAATTGATGGTATTCTAGGCTTTAAGAAAAATAGTAGGATAAGAGATTTTATTGGTTGCTATATATCATCTTGTGAGCCATCAAAACTAAATGTTTGGAAACTTTTTTTTTTTTTTGAAAAAAGAAGGAACGCGCAATTGGGGGATACTTTTATTAATTGGGGGATATGAATTACTTCCCCCAACCATGGGTGGATGATAAGGGGTAACTTTTGATTATGAAAATACCAAAATACCCTTTCCCTAATTAAAAACCTTTATGAAAAGACTATTATGCCCTTTCCCCTAAAACAATAAAATCAAAAACCAAAACAGTTTATCCCCCCATTTCAATTATGTACCGGCATAGTTAAGTTAGGGTTCTGTTTTTTTTTTCTTTATCTTCTTCATCGTTCTTCATCGACGATTAATCGTTAAATCAAAAGTTTCTTCGTCGATTAACCTACCTACCCGAATCATAACCATGGATCCAGGAAAGAAAGTAAAAGCCAAACCTAAAACCAAATCGATTGCTCAACATAAACACGAACAAAGAATTAGTTCGATTGCTGAAGAATAAGAAGAGGTCCAGCCGGCGAACTCGGACGATCAACCACTCACAGTCATGGCTTCTTTGAGAAGGTTAGTGATTTTGAACTCATTTATGATTGTTTTAATCGATTTATAGCAATGGGTTTAGGTTAGAATCACCAAATAAAGATGAAACAATCGAGGTACACAGAGTACCGACATTCAATCTTGGATGAATACCACGACGGTTTCCAGTACCGGCATTCAATCTGGGATGAATACCACGCCGGTTTCAATTCCTGAATGTGAAATTGCAGTACCGGCATACAAATTGGGTTGAATACCATACCGGTTTAATGTACTGACATTGTGTAATAGTAATTCGTGTATGCCGGTAGTATATTTAAAACACACAGGAACATTATGAGGTTTGTCACAGACCGGCATTGAATTTAGGTTTCTTGTATGCGGTATAGAAGAAACGGCATAGATTTGATTGAATTCGTGTATGCCGCGATAAACTTTAAACATACAGGAACATATATGATTTGTTGATCAGTACCGGCACTATCTTTCGCTTCCATTCCTTGCCAGTTCACTGTTACCGGCACTGCATTGATTAACTTTTAAAGTTCTGGTAGTTGTCTTTTATTTACCGGCGTTCTCGATAGCTAAGTTTGAATGCCGGTATAACTCAACCGGCTTCGTCTGTTTAAGAGTATTAATGCCGGTACTTAAACTTGCAATATGACTTGTCTTAACATCTTGGTGACCGTAACCACGTTTCCTTGCCCGGACTGGATGAGATCTTTAAATCTCCCATGAGAGGACTCCGCTATACTAGTTGCTTCATTCCCGTAACGTCTATAACGATTTTTCCACGCACGCACAAATTTTTCCTTGAACTTATCCAACCAATTATCCCGACAATATGAGAAGGCACTTGGATACACTTCGTTATATTTGGCAATAAACATATTCAATCTCTTTTCATACAGGTCCACGGTAAGAGACCAATAAACTTTCTCCCAATCCTTTATAAATTACGACCACCTTTTGTGATTTTCACTGTGTTCTTTGTCGACTCGCTCTTTAATCTTTCCTCTTTCATTTTCTTCTTCTTCGGGCGATAGTTTCTCATTGCGAACATCTTCCTCTAGTTGCGCAACCATTCTCTTCTTAATATCTACCTTAGAGGGTTCAAACAAAGCATGACAATGTTTTTTCACATTTTCACCTATATGATATGTACATATGAAATTTTGTGCATACGGATATACGTCGGATATGACATTAATTAATGCGTCAAATTGATCGGTTATGATGACCCTCGGAAATCAGTTTTCTGGGAACAATAATTTCAATTGTCGCAATGCCCAATGGTAATTGTAATCCCTCTCGTTTTCCATTAAACACCAAGCCAATGTGAATGTTACCTTGTCCGATGTTTTCCCCACGATGTTGAACAACAACATGTTGTATTTATTTGTCTTGTAGGTGCAGTCCATCATAAGAACATCACAACATGTATGAGCCAATTGTGAAAGCAAAGGATGTGAAATGAATATTTGAAAGGGCTTCTCGTCCGGACCTCTTTTAATGATTTGCGTGTAGTTGTGATCCCAAACTATCTTCTCAAATTCTTGCATAACGGTCCTCCCTTCCCATTCCAACCTTCTAATGGTTGCTTGTGCGCTATAAATTGTACTTAGGGAAGAAACGTTTGTCTCATATTTTTCCTTGAAGCCTCTAAGAATCACTCTTGGTTTGATACATGCTTTGGTCATTATCTTTACATCCTCAAATTGATGAGGTTTTAGCTTCGCAACTAGGGAGTGACCAACAAAATCTTTCGGATCCCGATGGTTTTGACGCCCAAAACAAACCCTACAATCCCATTCTTCTTCTTCTTTTCCTTTGTCTCTTAGATGGAATACAAGCTTAAAGGGGCACTCATCCTTTCTCGTTTTAGTCTTGTATACCCTATTAGTCTTCTTTTCATATACATAACCCTTTCTCTTATGGATATTCTCCTTTTATTTTCCGTGTCGTTCACAAACCATCTCAAAACGAACATCCGAACCTTGGATATTCCTCACTAAGACACACATGTTCTTAAGAGCCGTCTCTTTTTCCCAAGCAATTGCTTCATATGGAGATTTTATTCCCTATATAAGGACAAAAATGGAAGATTATAAGGTTAGTTACAAGCAATCCCAACATAAAATTGTAAAAACTAGGTGAAAATATTGTTTGGTAACATACCCGAGGCTTTTTATAGTATTCGGACGTATCCCAAAAGAGAGGTTTGGAATTTGGAGCAATGTATGTCACAACCTAAGGCATGAATGAAAAGAAAATTGAATTAGTTCCACATAATAATGTTCCGGCAATGTATGTTTTTGAACAGCAATGCCGGGATAAAGGATACCGGCATTGTAGAAAAGGTAAAATCCTCGCCGGTACCTAGTGCCGGCATGCACGATAATTTACACTAGACGCCGGTACTGAGGTTCAAAATATCATTTACTCATGTATGTTTTTCACGTAAAACCGGCATGGTATATATGTAAGGTTCCCTGCCGGTACATATTACCGGCATTCACGAAAAATTTCAAACTACGCCGGTACTAAGTGCCGGCGTTCACGAAAAATAAAATAGAAAGCCGGTACTTAAGATCGAAAAACAAAAACTCCTGTATGTTTTACTTGAGGTACCGGCATGGCCGGTATGGATATTCCATGGAATATTCGGTGGTAAGTAAAAAGTGTAAATGTATACCGGCATGGATATTTGGTATGAATACCACGCCGGCACTGTTTCAAAAATGGGGGATATACTGAACCGGCATGGAAAGTAGTATGAATACCACGCCGGTACCACTAGTTTCGGCGTAGTATTCATACTACGAGTGTGTCGGCACTTAGGTTTTTCAGAGAAAAAATTGCGGTTTGAAAAAGAATAATCAAATTTTCGACCTCTTTGAAGCATTACCTGTGTGTTGGGGTTGCTTGTATGCTGGACATGTTTACTCTCTTGGGTTGGTTCTTCACAAAACACTTCATGCTCACGAAAATCATGATCCAAGGATGTTGGTTCATCATATAACTCCAATTGTGAGTTGTTATCATTAGCCGAAGATTGATAATATGATTGTTGTTGTAGTTGAGCTAAAGATTATGCAGTTGCAAGTTTCTCATCACAATCATCTTCCATTTTCAAAAAAAAAATTCACTCAATTTTTTTTTCCCTCCTTCTACTCTCAACTAACCCACAAAAATAAAAATAAAACTAAAAACACACTAATTTATCCCCCAAATACTTAACATTTTACTAATTATAATTATCACTAATCCTAATTAGTGGAGGCTAAATTAGGAATTAAAAAAAAATTACATAGTGAGTCACCCAGAATTACTATTGGGACACCTATTTTGTCATGTAGCTATATTCCCAAATTAATAAAAGTATCCTCAAATGCGCGTTCAAAAGAAGGTTATATTAATGTTCGGAACCTTTTCCCTTTTCATTTACGGTTTATTTTTCTTATATTTTGGTCATCAATACTCGTATTATTATCGGCAGTGCTATTCCCCTCCCCTTTCTACTCCCTACTCTCCTCCTTGATGAGGTGTCCTTACATGTGGCGCCTAACTCTAACAAAACTAGTAAACACGTCATATACAAAACTCTGGCTTTTTTGACCAAAACTACAAGAGTCACGTGAATTTATGTTTTATATTCCATCCATTTTCTTCTTCTGATCTTTTTTAGGCTTCTGGTTATATTCTTTCTCAAACGATAAGGGTAGAAATTCAAAATGTTATTAATTAATCCATCTTTGTCTATGTGATCTTCAAAGCTCTACTTGATTTCAAAAAAAAAAAAAAAAAAGTAGATCTGAAAATCTAAATTGATTGATTTTGGAAAACAATGATTACTCAAAGGTTTGAAAACTGGAGATTTAAGTGAATCCGAGAAATCTGAGGAGGTTGAGGAGAAATTGGTGTTTCGAAGAATCATGAATGGGTTTTGAAGGAATTCAACATGGGTCTGTGAGAATTGAGAAGCTGATGCTATTTAATGATGATGGTATTGATTCGAGAATGATTTGGGAACTTTTTTTGAGCACATCAACAGGGAAGAACAAATAGCTACTGCCATTATACAATTGGGATTGATGGTCGAGACATGGTGTAATTCAAGTTTACAAAGGTTCTGTAGGAAGGGGTTTGAGTTAATTTTGATATTGGCAGCAAGATGGGTTCGATTTGTAAAGCAATTTGGTGGAGTTCTTGACATGAGGAGATAAACCAATGGTGATTTACCATTGTTAGGGTAATTTAAGCAATTTGGGAAATTAGATGGCAAGGTGGTGGTGGTAGCTTTTGAGGCAATGGAATATGTTGATTTTTTGTTGCTGGTGAGTTAAAAGAGGGATTAGATACTTGGGGAAGAACAAGATACAGATACAGAAGAAAGAAAAAAAATAAAAGAAGGAAGAGATAAATAGTTTGACGTGGCTTAGCTTTACGTACACATCATCTTGCCACATCAGACAGTGAGTAGAGTAGGGAGGAGATGGGGAGCCGAATAGCATTTCCGTATCATTATGCTTTAAAAAGGAAAGGGGAAAAGAACAACTATTATCGCTTGACAAAATTCCTAAATAACCCTTTTTTTTTTTTCTTTTTTTTTTTTAAAGCACACCTTTTTTGGGTTCCTTTGGTTTCTTTATTCCCAAGCCCCAACGTCTATGTCATCTTGCAAGGACACAGTCTTCTAGCTCTCTAGATAACTTCTCTTTTTGGTTCATTTCTGCTTATGAACAGCGTTTTGATTTCCCTGGAATAGTCATTTTCATAATTCATGTATAGTCTACATCTACAGATAAAGGTATGTCATGATTTTCTCTAACAATGGCTCGATTACTTTGATTACTTTATTCCCATTGTCTATATATTCTTGCAAGGACAGTCTTCTAGCTCTCTAGGCTATAGCTGTAACCAACTGTACTGGCACCGAGTAAATATTCAAATTCTCTTTACCACAGAATCACTTGGATGAGGATCTCCTTATCCACGTTGGTTCCCCGTTCGTCTTAACAAATGGGGTATTTAGTGAGTGCACCTAGGTGCAATTAGCAACTAGAAATTGCACTTAGAGCTAGCACTATGGGAGGGGATTTCCCTTCTCTATCCTTCATTTCTCTCAAAATCCTAAAAATGCAACCACTATGGTTTCCCATATCCTTACACGAGTAGGGATACACACCACCATCCCTACACGGGTGAGCAGTCTACATTCGACCTTGTAGGAAGGAAATCACACGGTACTCGGTGCCGTATGCTTTTTCACTTTACGGGTACTGAGTACGCGTAAAGCCGTTGATACTGGCGTATACGCGTACTCGGATCCCGTTTCGGCACATAATATTTGTTTGACTTTTTTCGCTGACACCTCTCTCACACCCGATCCTAACCATCCATCACTAATAACGGCTCTATTTTGTACGCCGTCGGATCCCAACGGCCATTTTTTCAAAATCCCCTATAAATATCAATCTAATTCTCTACTCAAACCACACCAAATCAATTTCTTCTTCCTACATCAATTGATTTCTTCACTAAAATCATTCCAATTTTATATTTGTTTAAGTAATATTTATATAAAAAAATTTCTTATCAATGGATGAGACTCAAAGCCAAAAAAGGAAACAAAGAACGAGATTTAGTGTTTTGGAAAATCATCACCTTATTACTCAGTACCTTGTTGTTGGTTATAGTAGTTATGAAGACACGGAACTGTTTTGGGAGGTGCTTTTTAATAAATTTGTCGAAGCTTGTGGTGGAAATCGATACGGTCATACTTTGAAAAGCGTTAAGTAATCGGTTTAGCAAAATCAAGAGTGAAGTGGATAACTTTTCCGGTTGTGTTGCAAGAGCTCTGATCGCTAATCCGGGCATTGACTCAATTAATCGGGTATGTTATTTAAATATTTTTATTATAGTTTCTGTATATGTTGTTTGTAAACATTATAATTTACTAATATATTAATTACGGTATCTTTACATTGATGTAGATCATAATTGCGAAAAGCTTATATGTTGATATATATAGAAAAGCTTTTGAACGAGATGTTGAGTATGATATGCTTAAAGATGTTCCAATTGTACCAGTCGGTGTAACTGAAGATATGGAACAAGATTTTAATCCTCCTTCATCTCAAATGAATGCAAATTTCTCTAATATGTTTAATTCCCACCCCATAGTCCCCAAAATCCACCCTCAAGCCAGTTCGTCGAAAATCCATTTGCAAATCCATTTCAAAATAATATCCCTAGCAGTATCCCTTTTGCATCAGGATCTACCCCTACTACGAGCCCAATGACTATACCTGGAACCTCGTCTGGTGGATTTATAGGAGAGAAACGCATTTCCAGAGCAGGGAAACAAGCTCAAATTCCTAAAAAACGGGTTGCGAATCTATGTTCAAGAAACGATTTAATTATAATATTCTTGATCCCGTTGCATCTATCCACAAGTTGTCGTCTCAAGGGGACTATTTCTTCATCTCTAATTACTTCTTTTACTCCATTAACGATAACGTGGTTTGCGCCTTTTTTCCTTTTAGTAGTAGGTCTCGCCTCAACATATGGGAGCAAACAGTCTATGGTCTGGGCAGCAATTTCATGTATTTGCTCCATACTAATTGACTCCAATAATATGGGATCTCCTCGACCGATTGGAATTCCGGTAATTTGAGTGAATTCTAATGGGGTAAACCCTATTTAAAAACTAGGGAAGTGAAATGTATTGGTGGTATGCCACTACCTTTCAAATATTCCGGTAGTATGGCAGTTGTCTGGTAGTTTTGGATATTGTACTTGAAAAACTAAACCGAACCCATAATTATCTACAATCACTTTAGCATTAGGAAACTTAGAAATTGAGGTATACACTTCATGAATTGTACTTATGGTACTGCGATGTCTCAACGAAGTCATCCTAACATTAGACGTATCAAGAATTTTCAATTTATGATCACTATGTTCCGTTGAAGAAACGGGCAATCTCTCTTCCATAATTCATCGAAAATCAATATTGTCCATCTACGACACACATATACACAAAAATCATCACAAAACAATCATAAATCATGTATTTTACATATTCAAACAACGATCATTAATCATGTATTTTACATATTAGCCACATTGTCTACATATTAGCCACATTTTCTACCAAAATCAAAATTCATCAAACATAATACCATATCCATATACATTTAATCATTCTTCAATACCAAAACATTCATCAATTTGCCACCAATGTGTCATATACATAATACATATGCTCTTAATCATTCTACAATCCCAAATCATAAATTACACTATCTTATACATATCAAAATTCATTCATACACAACACCCTATTTCAAAAAATCAACAAAAAATCATTCAATCAATCAACAATGTCCACAACTATGAAACAACATTCATTGAAGCATCAAAACAACCCAACATCTCAAATTCGATTAAAATCAAATTAAAAAAATATAAAACCCTAAATTTTAAATAACTCACCTTGGATGATTATGTTGATGAAACAAGAAATTGATAATGGAAAACGCTACACCGGATACTAATGAACAAACCCAATGATTTTTATCTCCAAAATCGTACGGGAAGGTCTTCAAATCGATAGGGAGAAGAGGAGGAGAAAAATAGAGAAGAAGAGGAAGAAAAGAAAAAATGGCAGTCTGGTGCGGTTCTGTGAACTTAAACCTATCAAACGGGTACTGAGTACGCGTATTGAGTCAAGTCAACGAGTTGACAAATACGCGTACTCAGTACCCGTTTGGGACTATTCATACGCGGGCTGAGTACGCGTATAGTGTAGGGAAGGGATAGCAACGCACCATAGCAGGATTGCCTTTCGTGTGCCATCCCTTCCCTTTATTTGAGGGATAGAGAAGGGATAGCTAGCACCATACTACTAGCTCTTATTGGGTAAAATAATTTTGAATTTATCCCTACTTCTCATTTCCCGTCCAAATTTCCATGATTGTTAAAGGCTAATGCCAAATCTTTTAGGGAATGCTATTTTATAAAATCTGCATATATTCTCCACCTTTTTAATGTATTTATCCCGCCACACCAAATCAAAAATACATCGCCACAGGACGGGGCGAAGCCCCACGGACACCAAATCAAAAATGCATCGCCACGAGCCTCGCACGCACTAAATCAAAACTGCATTGCCACGGGCGAGGAGAAGCCCCGCGCACACCAAGTTAGAAGAAAAAAATGCTCGGTACAAATCTAGTTACAATTAAATTTCAAAGACCGGATATAAGAATTTAACACACATTACTCTCTCTAACCCTAAAACAGACTAAAATTAAACATCTTTCGTGTGAACATGAAATTTTATACAAATAATCAATCAATAGGAGAGGACATCATTCGAGGAGAGAAGAATCATTTTTCGAACTGAAAAATTCTAGGATTTTAATATGATTATTAGGATTTTATAAGGGGCTAGAGTCAGGGTTAGTTAACCCTTGGCATCCCCCACAAACCTTGGATAGACTTTTGAACACAAATTAGCGCGACTTGTGTGCCTCTTTTTTTTTTTTAATTTCCTGGTTATATGTTTCGATTATAAGAAGAAAATAAAAATGGGACAAAAGGTTTTTCTTCTTTTTCTTGTTTAACAATAAAGTGTTGAAAAAATATTGATATGACCCATGTGCCACATCATCATATGAAATGGTTCTGTGTGACCAACATGTCTCTAAACCTAAGTTTGTGTCTCCTCCTTTGAAAATAGGTGTCTTTTGGAATTAGTTCTCATGTCTGCTAACTCTAGATGAAAGAGTTATTAAAGGAGATTAAGAACGGGTCCCTGCACTCGCTGAAAATATTCTCTATCAGACTATATAACCATCAAACAGAGAGATTTAAAATAGGCAAAAATTTAAATAGATAATAAGGCAAAATAGGAATTTAAATAGTAAATCAGAGTTACCCCTTATCCATGTATTTTTAACTAATTCATAATCTACTCCTCGCAATCATGTTTAGTGGTAAATTATAATTAGCTAAGTTAATAGATTAGTTTGATAATGATTAGTATAAATCATAATCACTTCACTTGGGGTGAGAGTATAAGGAATTTTTTTGAGGTAATAGGAATTTGGTTAAAATGAGTACTCCCAACATATAAAATGCCGACAAATGCTACAACATGTATAGAAAATGGGTACTCCCAACTTACAATGCCGACAATGTAAGTTATTTATCGAGCATATCGGCACCATTTTCCGGCATGATCTTCATCACTTCCGGCGTGGTATTCATTACTAATACAATGTCGGCGATGTAAAAAAAATCACTTACGGCATGGTATTCATCACTTCTAGCATGGTATTCATCACTTCCAGCATAGTCTTCATCACTAATACAATACCGACGATGTAACAAAAAATTTGTTTTCAAAGTGAGGAGCCGACAGCGAAGGAGAAGAGAATTTGAAATTGAGTGGAGAATATTTAGGTTTGATTTAGATTTTATACGTTTTAAAGGGTATTTTAGTATTTTCGCCCTAGAAAACACCCCTTAGCAAAAATTATTGGATGGGGATATTAATTCATATCCTCCAATCGCACATTCATTAATAAGAGTAGACAGATCTTGTAATGATTATTCTTACTTCATTGTGTTCAACTAATTAAGGAAGCGACTGGAATTCTGGCATTCTTTATTGGGTCTTCTTTATTGGTTTGTTTATTCATCAAAATCAAATCAACGATGACCAGAGGAATGTGATCCATCTTTTCCGCATAAAGATTCTAACATTTGGTATCAGAGCATAGGCTGCTCTGGTCTTTGTGTGGTTTGAGTTTCATTATGGTTTGAAAAATATACCAATTGGATTAATAACGAAATCATAACTCCCGAAACTGTGGGGTTTGATTTCATTTACATCTCATTTGGTTGGAATAATCGGATTCCTAGGAATTGAATTATGGGTAATCTAATTCTTGTAATTGAATTCAAATCCAAAAAATAAGCGCTTGGTTGAGGTAATTCAATTATTTTTGTTTTTACCATGGAATCCAATTCAATTGCACTATTAAACCAGTGCAATGGAAATCTATCATTTTAGGGAGGGGGGGGATTGGATTCCTAGGAATTAAAATTCTTTATTACATAGAGTTGATTTGTGTTGTTTGGTTCAAGGAATTGGCCACATTCCTCCGGAATTGGATTATTAAGAAATCAGTTCCTTGAACCAAACATGCTATGTAGTCTTTAAAAGTGTGAAGTCTGATATATTTACTGTCAAAATCCTAAGTGTTTGATTTTGTTATTGATCCAAATCATGAATATCTTTTTGAGATCTATTTTACAGTGTTTAAAATTTGCGTGTCATCTTGTTTGTTTCCTTAATTATCTGCATATTCATCTGTTTTAGGTAATTAAGATTATTTTATATATATTTTATCCTATAAATTAGGTTTGAAACTGTTATTGATTTAATTACGGATTTGAAATATTTACTTCACGAATAAATGCGTTTGTATGTGTTGTTTCCTTAATTATTATTTTTTCAAAAAAGAAAGGTATATATATTAACTAAAAATGGTATTTACAATAGTTCGGATTGAACTTGCTGAGAAAAGAAGAAAAGAGAAGATTACATAGTAATTATATCCTCCTCGTTATGTAAAATTTGGTTTATAAAGTAGCCTTTAAAGATGTCAGTATCCGAGCTCCATAAGAATATATTCAGCTTCACAGCATAGATTATTTCATTTTTATATCTTGGCCTTCCTTGATGAACCCTCCTATTACGTTCTAACCAGATTTCCCAACAAATCGAAAAAGAATCCTCTGCCAAAATATCTTGCGCCTTTTTGACGTTATTTGAATAAACCAGATCACAATTAAAGTCTTTAAATCTGAAGGAATTAACCAGATCACTTGTAAAGAATTGATAAAATAATCCCAAATGGCTTTAGCTACACTGCGGTTTAAGAACATATGATCCATCATGTCCACTTCATCGCTAGAAAAGGCAAGAAACCGAGTTTATAGTGACTCCACTTTGGTGCAACATATCTCTTGAAGGAATGGGATCATGCAAAGCTACCCATAAAATAAAATAAACTTTTGGCGGAACAAACTTCTACTTTCCAACGCATGAGGACTGTACCAATCTTCTTCTACAGTTTCATAAATCTTTTTAAAAATTGTTTTTGTCATGATATCACCTTCAATTCCATCATCTTCCTGAAGATTAAAAACCACATTCCGAACCTTAAATTTAAGCTCCAACAAGTCTATTCTCTCCGCAGGGTCTAACTCTCTTGAAAATAAGAAATTCCAATTTGGATTCATCATATCATCAAAATCCGACTTCTTTTGTTGACTTATTCTATAGATTCTAAGGTATTTATCCTTAAAAGAAAAGCTTCCCATCCACCAGTCCTGCCAAAATCGGATACTCTTTCCATTTTTAATCTTTGAGCTGTCATACTCATAAAAGTCTTTATTTTCTTTAAGTATTTCATACCACATACTCTTGCATATAGGTCCATTCACTTGTAACGATACAAGGCACTCTAAGTTTGCTTTAATATTCTCTCAAATAATCTGTCTCCACCAAGCTGGTTTTTCTTTACAGAATCTACCATGCCATTTTTCCAACAAAGACCTATTCACCAATCTGATATTTCTAATACCCAATCCCCTTTTATTTTTCGTCCTACGAATCTTCTCCCATGAAATCCAACTCATCTTTTTGTTGTTCTCATCCTATCCCCAAAAGAATCTTCTAATTATTGTATTATTTCTCTTTTCAACCGAAACTGGAAAGTAATACAAACAAAAGTAGTAAACTATAATTCTCTCTAATGAACTATTTATCAAAGTAATTCTGCCAGCCTTGTTGAGAAATTTTCTCTTCCAAGGGGCGAGTTTCTTCAACAGCTTCTGGATAACCTATTAACAAATGTTCACATTCCTCTTAGAAGCACCTCCCTAAGTAAGTAATGGTAAGTGAATCAACCTTACAACCCAACTCCGAGGCCAAATCATGCACCACATCTTCAACACCAATGCTAGTTAATGAACTCTTTTCTAAGTTTAATTTCATCCTCGTTAAAGCTTCTAACATCAACAAAATAATAAGCAATCTTATTACCTCCACCTTACATGCATCCAAGAAAATAATGGTATCGTCTGTAAACTGTAGATGAGAAACAATAGAACCACCTTCCACCATTTGAAACCTAGTTAACCTCCCTGATATCACTATATCATTAATCACGATAAAGAGCACTTATACTACCAAAATAAAAAGAAAAGGTGACAATGGGTCACCTTGTCTGATTCATTTTGAAGGTTGAATTCTAGAAGTAGTACCACCATTAACAAATATAGAGAATTGGCCACCTATAACGCACCAATGAATCCAAAAAATCCACTTATCACCGAAACTATTTTTTTCTCTAAATAGAGAAGAGAGAATGCCAATTGACATAATCAAATGCTTTTTCCATATCTATCTTGCATAAGATACCCGATTTCTTTTGTCTCAATCTACTATAAACGCACTCGTTTGTAATAAGAATACCATCTAAAATTTGTTTAATATTGATAAAATCCCCTTGTGCATTTGAAATCAGACTTGGCATCACAACCTTCAATCTTTCAACAAGTAGCTTCTAAATAATCTTGCAGAAACTTCTTATAAGAATTAGAGGCCCGAAGTCTTTTGGTATTCCAGAATCCTCCTTTTTTGGTATTAATTTCAAGAAAGACATATTAAGTCTCAAATCCAACTAATCTTTAGAGAAGAACTCATTAACAACAACCATGATATCAAACTTAAAAATACTCTAACACTCTTCGAAAGTACTGCTAAATCTCCATCTTTAATATAAAAACATCCCTCCCTACAATCTCTAACTTGGTAATCAAACTTCTTTTTCTCTTAGAATTTGTAATCCTGTGAAAATATTTTGTATTCTTATCACCCTCCTGAAAACCTCTAACTTTATCCCTTTGGTGCTCCATTCTAGCCCTATTAACCTTCACCCTATTTAACTTCAGCATCAAATCAACGCTTTCACACTACACCAAAACGGCCATTTAGGGACGTTTATAAACGTTGCGCATAACTTTTGCAACGGAAATAAATGTTGGCAAAACGGCGTTGCGCATTTGTGTGCAACACATATTATCCGTTCCACAAATTAATTTGCACAACGCTTATAAACGTTGCACAACCGTTGCACCTTTTCTAATTTGTGCAACGCATAAATAATTTGTGCAACGGATATTATTTATAGAATAACACTTTTGTGGGTCCCATTTTGATTTTGTTAACGTTTTATTTATTTGATTACAGTTACATCCGTTGCTTATTTCCGGTAATTTGTGCAACGTATAAGTGTGCAACGTATAATTGTACAACGTTTATATCCGTTGCAAATTAATTTTCAGGTAAAAAAAAGTTGCCGCCGGCACATTTTCCGGCACATTTCTGCTCCGAATTTCAATCGACCAAGAACAATTATTGATCATCACAATCCATCAAGAATGATTCATATATCAACAAATAAGTAGCGAGATAATATCCAAATAATTTTAGATACAGAATCCAGGATACTTAGAGATATTAAACCTGAACCGTAGAAACAAAGTTTCTGAAGGAAAACTGCACTTCCTTTGTATTATACAGAACGTGCAAGTTTTTACTTCCAACTCACAAGATTCCGAAGCTTTATGTTCCTCCATTTTTCCAAGTGTCATGACTTCCCGTTTATAAAATGAAGTTAGGTGATTATCCCTGTGAGATGGCGGAAAAGCATTTGAAGATCAACATTGTAAAAAAAAAAAATATATCTTGCAAGAAAATAGAGACCAGAAATATCTTTCAACTAACAGAGCAAAATCATGAATAAACGATTCAAAACCACCAAGAATAAAGCTAAGAAAACTCACATTTTCCAATTCCTTTTCAACAATGATACTAGAAAGTTGACACTGAGCTGAACATTCTGGAAGATCTGCTTCTCCTCCATACCAAAGTTACCAACAGCAACACCCATACAGAGCACTTTCTTCAATTGAAACTTAACCATAGCTTTGTTTTCATTTACCTTGGCCTCCAATGACTCTTGATGAGTCACAAGAGTTGGGAAGTTACCTGCATTTCATAGTACTAAAAGAACACAATTAGCAGTGACTATGTTGGCAAATTCCTAGTAAACAAGAGCATAATAACAAGATGCCTTCCTTATTAAGACCAGGTATAAGAAGACGGGGAATCTGCTTGATAACAGCTTCTGAGGCTAGAAAAGTACGGAACTTCTTTGCAAGCCTCTTGACCAACTTCTTGTTCTAGTTAAGCTTCTTAAGACCTTCAAAATCCATGTACTCAAGACCGATCTTTTGAGCCTGTAATCAAAAGTAACGAAGTATTATTACAACGGACAGAAACAATTTGATCAACTCTCACCAATGTGGCCCTAGTAACTAGAGAATTTGAGAACTCAAGCAAATAATTAACAAAATAACAATATGAAGATGTATCCATCATAGAGACATAAGATGATTAAGACAGAGCAATGGCTTTCTGAGATGTCAATTTATATAAGACCCTAAATCAGTTTCGAAAGAGACTCGCCCCCAAGGTATGCGTGATTGAACACTCAGAGATTGATGTCCCTTTCAGGGTCTATGAACATGTAACGGGGCTGTTATTATTCGTATTAGACACATTATCATATGATATCCTGACCAACAGAAACTCTTCTAAGACTAGTTACATTAATGAATTCAATATACTATATAAACAAGTAATGGATTCATAGAGCAAATCTCACCTCCTCAACATGTTGAGAATCTCCAAGCATGCAGACTTTCATCTTAGGGCGGGAATATGACTGAACCATTGAAATGCTTGTCCTGAAATCAAGTGCCATCACACAACAACGTTAGATAAAATCATAGTACATTATGGGTGTGAAAGACACTTTAGAGAATTTATCTCAAAAATATTTAAAAGTTGAGATCTACCTGTTTGGCTATACCAAACAACAAAAAGCCTCTCTACTGTGTATGCTATCCATCACACCAACCAGACCATCATGGCCCATTATTACCGAGGAAATTGGTATTAACAAAGTATAGCTTCAAACGATCCGAGATTTTCAGCATCAAGCTGCTACCTTCTTGCAGTTCTTCTCAAGACACTCCATGGTGACACTTTTTGACCTTTCCAGGGGCAAGCCGAGGGCACGGTCCCATATAAGCTATGCAAGACAAATATAATTTCAGAAATTGATATTTTGCTAATAGTATATAACAGAAAGGTAAAATGTTAACATGTAGGAGAGCAAAAGAACCTGAGAACAAATTCCAAAGCTTCTAGAGACCCCGAAAAGAACGGTGTAATATCTGCACAAAACAACATTTAACAAGATTAAAGTCAACAACTTATCTCTCACATCAAAGATCGCCCAGGAAGGAATTCAGTTCACTCAAGTCATTTGGAAGTAAAAAATCCAATACACCCAAATTAAAGAAAAATGTATGGCAGGTATATGGGACTAAGTTGATTAATGTCCTTGCATGTCCAGGGACAGAAAAAAAGGATAGAGATGTCACCTTGCTTCGGTTAAGACAAAATAGTTCAGTAACACTCCGCTGTGAGCATCGACATTTGGCCAAGAATTGGAGGTCAGTAAGGCCAGTGAAATATCTGCTGTTAACGTAATAATAATAATAATAGAATTTAAGTTAGAAATAACATTTTGGAAATGTGAAGGAGTTGATGTAAGAAAACCATGAAGAGGACCAGCTAACCCATTTAAGGATGCAGCAAAGGAAAGATAAGGATCTGAAAGGGCACTGGCAACCTGAGGATTGCACATTGAAATGTACATAATAATGTTAGAATTCAGTGGAGAAGGTGTACACTTCTGAGTATAGAAACATAAGAAAGCATGGTCCAGCAATACACATTGCATATATAATGGAATGAAACGTAGAACACCATTACAAGCAAAATTTTCGGTGTTAAACTATTATCATGGAGGTCCGAAGACATGAATTGAACGATAATCAGTTTAAGAATATGAGAAACACAAATAGATGTCCATACTGATGAGTTAGAAGATTCTAAAGGTAAGAACACTTACAAGATGAGTTGTATGAGCACTGCCATTTCCACCTTCATGATTACTGTAAGAAACCAGTAGCATGCAAATTTAATAAACATTTTACAGAATTAAGCTGTTCAGTTAAGCGTGCCCCCAATATTTTCAAAGGGAAGAAAAGATATGCTGTACTGATATTAGTTACTTGATACACTGAAATGACCTATACCCACCTATACTAAATGGGGTCATGAGATTAACATAAAAGACGACACTACAATGAAAGACAAACCCATCTATATACTTTGAGAGCATCAACCAATTACTTGATAATTGAAACACAAATAACATCAGCACTCCAAATTACAGGTGCTTTGACCTTATGATAGTAGCGAAACCTAACAAACCAACAAACGAAAGAACCGAAAACATTATGAGATTATGTAAACCTAGTTTTACTGGTTTACTTAACATTCTATTTCCATTGCCGTGCATTTATGAGGGTATTTTGTGGATCCAAGAAACTATCAATCCAAAAACATTATGGAAACATATGCCAAGGAATTAGCTGAGTGAAAAATCATAAGAACTAATAATAATTTCTTAACCTGCCAGTATTCGCGATCTTGAAGTTAGTAGCACAACAAATTTTTCTTTTCCTTTACCAGCTTATACAGTCTCGGTTTCAGTTAAGGTCCTTAAGAAGGGATATGAACGATATGAATCGTTCTGATGCACTGTGTATGCTCATGACCTAGCAGAATTTTTTAGTTTGTTAGAATCAGGTGATCACAATTGAAATATCTCGGATAAAGCACAGTTAAGAAACACTAGAATGCTGGTGAACCAACAAATTCAAACTATGATGAGGATAAGATATATGAATATATATGATTCTGAACCTGCATATACCAGAGTGTATTAACCTCCATAGGAAGATAATTTGTCCTCTGTTGATTTCCAACTTCCAAACACCGCCAATGTGTGTGCTGAATGAAAAACCCAGAAGTCTCGCCAAAATATTCAACAACAGACTTCGTGGTACCCTTTTCGTCATCAGGAAAACTTTGAAAACAAACCAAGAAATAGATCATCAGAAAAAAAGGTAAATGAGTATTCAAAAACAAAAAAAAAAAAAAAAAAGAAGCCCACAGTCAACCAACTCTCAAAGATATATAATTGACTTGCGTCAGCTCTCTAGTTGCCTGAGAGGTTAATACAAACATACAGTACTTTCTGCGCATACTTCCTCGATGAGTTACTTCAACCTTAATCAACATTTTGTCATCACAACACAGTGTAAGTTCACTGAGACACACAAAACAGTTGTTACCAAGAGAAGTTATTATCCTTGACTCAATCATCACCAGGAAAGGGTCGAGCAAGTATATCCATATTCAACAACTATGTAACAAATTCTATGACAGGTAATGGTTCATTGAAAACCGTGGAAGATATATTTACAAAAAGAAAAAAAAACAAAGAATACTTAACATAACACAGAACTATGTAGTAGTCATTTGCTCGAATAAGATGACCAAGTAATGACTCGTGCATGTAGGACATGGATAACTAAGAAGATGTTATAGAATGACCAGATCAAACATGTTGAAATCCCAGATTGGCAGATTAAATAGATTTTAACAATCAGCAACAGTCAAAATTAGAACACAACGATATTCAATGAGAGACCCATTTGAGTTGGGTAAATACTCTCGCAAAAACCTCGCCAACTTTCCAAACCTTCACCAAGTGACTGTCTTCTTCCCAAGTTGGGAGAATAGAATGAAAGACCAACAGGAGCATACCTATTATAACTAATAGAAGGCAATGGTCTAGCAGTATAAATACTATTCCTTTCATCGTAAGCAGGAAGGCATCTTCCAAGATGGAACTCTCTATAACAGCCCTGTTCACACCACTTGATGTACCTTTAGGAGTGATGCAAACCTGGCAACACAAGAGGATGGTCAACAAACCAAAAAGTATTAAGATGTGAGTAGAAAGCAAATAGATTAAAAGAGACCCTTACATCATATTAGTGTAGATCCTTGTCAGGTAACTCAGCAAAAAAATGGTTTGCTTTCACTACACATTTGATTCCATTAGTACCCTGCCCAGGTCGAAGAGTAAATTGCATAGATTTACTTGATGCAGGTGCGACAGGCTGGCTGGGTGCTAAGGACAGATCTTGAGCTTGCTTAGTTACTTCAGCCAAATTCAAACTGCAATCCTCGGGCCGAGACAAAGATCTAGATGGAATTATTGATCCAAGATGGGGAAATAAAATGAACAATTAAGAACAAACTTTGAACCTATCGATGCTTGATCATTTCTAAGTGAAAACTGGAAAATAAAAATAAAATCTGTATACCTATCTTGAAGTAAAGTCTTCTGGCTGTTGATGCCCACGAACTTCATTGCAAACTGAAATATTTTTCCACTGCCAACTGCTTCTGCAGACCAATTTGACATCGTCTCACGAGAGCCATGAGAAGTTTCACTCAATGTTTGCCTGCAATGACAACGTAAACAGAAATTAAACAATAGCATCGTACACAAATGTGAGCTGTAACGTGACTGGTATTACATGTTAGGATGAAAAAAAAAGTATGACAATCCCAACTGATAACAAATATAATTGGAAAGTCTATGTTAAGTACTAAAAACTAATTTATCATTAAAAATTGAGTTGATCAAACTTTTGGTTACAGCAGCTAACTTTTGGTATTAAAAGCTTCACTCCATCAGCTTGCACAAATTAAGACATGGCTGACGGCTCTTTCAGCAAGTTAGATAGGCGACTAATAACACTTGGGATACCATGAGAAGGATGGGAAGGATACTTCAGTTGCAATACAGTACAACTTATTAGAATATTACATTGAAATAATGGAGAGAAAAAAAAATCCCAAGATCTGGGAATCCTAGAACTACAATTTTACACGGGTTATGTTTATTTACAAACCTGAGCACAGATCCATTCTTATAACAGAGGTTTCATCACATACACCGAACAAATGATGCACCACCACCACCAACTAAACCCAAAAAATTGTATCACTAACCACACGACCAACACCTGCTAGCACCACCAACAGAACCACCCACATCATCAACACCACTCGCCAACACTTAAAACACCATAAAACTGAAATCATAGGAAACCCATGCTTTAAAACTATATCAAATATAGTAAACAAAAAGAAAATTTGCAAATCCTTACAGAATCAAGCAATAATAACAAAAACAAAACCAAGCAAAAAGATTGGGGTTTATACGTGAAGTCTTCTTCTTGTACCCTTCAGCTCTGTCAAATACGAGATGAAGGTTTTTCGATTTAAAGAGAAAAATTAACTAGATCAAGAGTTACAAAATTAGGGGATAATAAAGGAATATGGTTTTGTTTCTGAGATGGGTTTTGATTCTTAGATGAGGTTATGATTAGGTTTGAAATCAGGCGTGATTCAGATATGAGAGTTGTTTAGATATGCAGGATTTGTAATATCCCTCTCATACAGTAAACGGCCGAGCTTAAATAAGATGAGGATTGGATATTCATTTTGGGGAGCAAATAAACTAAATCTAGGGTTACAAAAGAGGGGTTCTCTTTTAGATATGATACATGGGATTTGATTTTGATATGGGGTTAGGATTCGTATTTGATTTGTGGAGTTTTCTGTTAAATCTGGGTTTTGATTTTTGATTCTCCAGTTGAAATCATACCAAATGGTTGTTCTTGGTTATGTTATGAAAAGAGGACCGAGAGAGAGAGAGAGACGATTTCGTTTTTTTGGAGAGAGAAGAAAACACGAGTTATGAGATTAAATGAAATACATTCAGAAAATTAAAATTAAAATAATTATTAAAAAGCCCATGAAAATATCCAATATTATAAAAATATCATGATGTACAACGTTTTTATATGATTCAAAACCATTGCTCCATCATAAAAATATCATAATAGGAAATAAACCAATATTAACTATTTTGTGCAACGTATTTATTGGTGTGCAACGGATATAGACGTTTCAAAGTGTGCAACGTCTATATACGTTGCACACCAGAGAAAATGAAGTGTTGCAAAATACAGGATATGGTGTAGTGTCATCTCTTCGTGTGCTAGATAAAGCAACCATTTATTCAACTAAATTAAAAGTTCTAATTTCATCAGTCAACTCATCCTCTTGTCTTTTAACATGCATGCCCAAAAACTTCCTTACTCCAAGTTTTAATGAAGAATTTTACATTTTATATTTTCCTAAATAGCACATAATTATAACCAGCAATACCTTCAAAATGCATAGCCTTCCACCATATATCTACCATATTCACAAAGTCTGGATGTTTCAGCTAGTGATTCTCAATTTTAAAGTTAACATGATGAAAAATACTTGAATCCAATAACATAGCATTATGCTCATAAAAAGTTCGAACCAATGCAGTTTGAGTTACATTAGAAAATTTAGAATCAAAATTAGTACATACCAAAAATCTATCTAGTCTGCCAAGAAGTGGATCGTCTTTCTTATTACTCTAAGTAAACGACTACCGATTAAAAAAAGATCAATCATTTCTTGCAGCTCAATGAAATCATTAAGGAAAGCCATATTTCATAAATATCCACCCGACCTGTTTCTCTTAGCATCACTTCTTAAAGCATTAAAATCTCTCATTAAGCACTAAGCTTCAGCAAGCCAATCTCTTACTTCCACCGAATCATTCCAGAAACTTTCTCTCATTGTATATTCACAAGGAGAGTACGCATTAGTGACAATAAATTTAAAATTATTGTTTCTGAAACGAAAAAGGAGAGATATAGAATTTACTCCCATTCTCTTATCCATCAACTCCAATGTTGTACAGTCCTAGATAGAAATAAGGCCTCCACTATTTCCATTAACACCTTGAGAAGGTATAAACTCAAATCCATATTCAGAATCATACCAAAGTTTTCTGAAAAACCACTGTGAGAAATTAATAATTTTTGTCCCTTGAATTGTGTTCACTAAGCATTTATGTGCAGCAATTATTTCTAAAAACAATCTATTTGTTGTAAGCATTAAGCCCTCTAATGTTCTAGTTAATGAACTTAGAACATATCAGAGACTAGATTCTCCCTTGAATTACCTCCTCCAAGTCATTATCCAACTCATTGGAATTGCCTGAATTATTCAATTCACAACTGTCACGGAACTTTTTTTTCTTCTTGAATAGCTCTGTATCTATCTCTGTACTTAAAGAGAATCTCATCAATGACTTCTTTGGCATCCTTTTCATCTTTGGATTTAATACCACATAATCTATAACATAGCTCAAAAACCATCTTCGAAGTTGAAAAAATAACCTCATTTGAGTCTATGTTGGATTTCTGGATATTTCCAAGACTAATTACAATTTGATCTTCCTCCACTATAAAGAGATTAGTAGAAAGTATTTGTAATGGTTGGAGTTCAGTAACCAAATCCAACCCGGTATTGTATTGCAAAGGTGATCCATGTAAAACCAATTGAAGGTTGTCAGGACATCCTGAGGAATCAAACCTTTTATTAGAGTCTGGACTCTTCTCCAAAGTGGTAGTAGGAACATCACCTTCACATCCACCAACAACATTCATAGGAGAGCTAGAGCATCTCAAATACAACTAAAAAACAGAATGTGAGGGTCCATCACCACCTCTACATTCATTCTGCAATCCAACTGACGTTGCTGCATATATTTAAGGACTTAAGATTGTACATATGCATGTAATGCATGTATCTGATTCATGTATTGAAAAAGCGGGGGTACAACAACCATACCCTATATTTCGTTTAGGCAATCTGTATGGACTAACTCCAATATAATTTCAAGAGAATCAACTAGACAGTCAGACTCAATCAAGGAAAATATATCCAAGAGTTATATCTATGTTTCTAAATGTAATCAGCAAATTAAACAGATATAACTCCGTGTGCCTGATTATTATGAGAAACAACTTGAACGGTACCAAAGATCAATGTTCAAGTGTCAATCAATTTCAATCAACAACCAAAGGTTGGATTTACCAATTGATTGAACTACGCACAACCTATGATATTTCAATTATATAAACAAATATAATGCGGAAAAGAAATAACACAGACACCAGAAGTTTTGTTAAAGAGGAAACCGCAAATGCAAAAAAAAACCCGGGACCTAGTCCAGATTTGAACACCACATTGTATTAAGCTGCTACAGACTCTAGCCTACTACAATTTAACTTCAGACTGGAATGTAGTTGACCCCTAACCAATCTCACGCTGATAAAGGTACAGTCTCGTTCCTTACGCCTCTGAATCCCAGCAGGACTCTACGCACTTGATTCCCTTAGCTGATCTCACCCACAACTAAGAGTTTCTACGACCCAAAGTCGACGACTTGATAAAAAAATCTGTTTCCCACAGAAAATTCTATTTGAATAGATATATTTGTCTCCCATAGAAATACCTACGAAGTTTTTGTTCCGTATTTTGATAAATCAAGGTAAACAGGAACCAATTGATAATCTGGTCTTATATTCCCGAAGAATAGCCTAGAAAATACCAATCACCTCACAATAACTTAACTATATGGTAGAAGAACAAGTTATCGTGGAATCACAAAAAATGAGACGAAGATCTTTTTGATTACTTTTTATATCTTACCTATCGGAGATAAATCTCGAGTAAATCTTAGAGAAGATAACACTCAATACGATAGAAAAAAGTAAGATCAGAACACGCAACTACATAGAAAATAGTTGGGTTTGGCTTTAGAATCCCAATGAAGTCTTTAAGTCGTTAACCTATAATGGTTTTAGGAAACACCTAGGTTAACAGAGAATCAACTCTAGTCGTAACTAGTATCACACAAGTGGTGTGGGAATTAGGTTACCCAGTTTCTAGAGTTCTCCCTTATATAGTCTTCAAATCAGGGTTTGATAACTTTGGAACAAAGCAATTAATATTCATCGTTAGATGAAACCTGATTTAAGATTCAATCTAATATCTTTCCACCGTTAGATGAACTTAGCTTGTTACACACAAATGAAATATACCTTCATTTGGATATGGGTAACCATACCTAAACGTGTATATTGAGTTGGATCAATAACAGTTAACCAAAGTTATCCATATGAACACTTTTGTCTTAACTCTGTTCATCTTAACACTTCTAGATCAATATATAATCAAATGAATGTAATTGTATTACTCATAGAGTTGTTCAATTGTTTATATTCTCATAGAAGTATACAAGACACAATTGAAGCAAAATCGGATTGATTCAAAAGAATCAGTTCATGAACTACTTAGCCACGGTTTGCAAAGATTACATTCCTTAATATATAAATGTATTTGTTCATGAGTGTGGAATCATACATAACCGATTTAAGAACTTGAACCACTTAAGTTTGCAAACTGGTACGCAAACTTAAGTTCAGGATATTAGTCACAAGCCGAAAATTTGTATAAGGGTATGAAAACATTAGATCCAGACCGAACTCAGATAAAAATGTTTGCGAACGGGTGCGCAAACTTGGTTCCCGGACTTCAGCAGTTAAATAAGTTTGCGAACGGGTATGAATACTTAAGTACCCTGACTTAAATAATTGAATAAGTTTGCGAACGGTTATGCAAACTTAAATTCCGGTCCTGAATTCCAACAAAACAATTTGTACACTAAGTACATAAACCGTAATGTATCCATACATGGGTTTTAGCTTTTAACTCCTATTCCAATCATTAAAACATTCTTAGAAGATGACAATAGCTTTCTCACACAGACTACTAGCTTATAAGCAATTTTCAAGTGATCAAATGATCAATACGAAAGATTCCGAGTTTATATCAAATGATTGTCTCACAAAAATCATGTAAGATGTTACCATGTGATTTTCACATGATCATCTTTGACTTTTCGTCAGGAATAACGATGTACATAGTTAAAGCAAAAAGCTTTCCTACACATATTTCGAGAAATATATAAGCGAGTTAAACTCAGCTCGAAATATCAAATGTGTATAATGTAAGGTCTATATAGTTATACGACTTTTATCTCAATATGAAATAAAATAGAATAGACTTCTGAGTGATAGATGAGTTCAAGTCTCCATATACCTTTTGTTGATGAAGTTCTACAAGCTCCCCTTAGTAGTTCTTTATCTGCAATCGATGAACGCCGTGAAGTCTAAAGCTCAACTACACATTCTATCCTACTCCGAGACATAGCTATAAGTAGACTATGTATAATGATTTGTAGAAACCTTATTGGTTTTATGAACTCAAGCATTGAAATAAGAATTGAAGTATTTGTATGAGATATTAATAGTGTTACGAATTCAATTGTTAAAACCTAAATTGGTAGATTTGTTGAAAATATCATTGGTGTTATGAACTCAATTGTGAAATCTAATTAGATGAATTATTGAAAATATTATTGATATTATGAACTCGTGATCGAAGAATGATTTGTTGATATAATATTAACATTGTGAAGTCTTGTTTTGAAATCTTAAGATGATTTGTTAGAAATAATATTTGTATTGTGAATCCATGATTAAACAAATGAATTGATGATTTTTTGAAAATAATACTTGTGTGGTAATCATGTTGGTTGAATATCTATATTAGTGATTTTCTCGAAATTATGTCGTATGCTCTTGTTATATGTTATTTGACTCATTGATATTATTATGCATGTTTTGAGATTGGGAATGCATTTTATTGAGCTATCATCTCACCCTAATTGACATTCCTTGCAGATTTATCAGAGTTGCGCAGCGGAAGCTAGGAATGAGTTGCTTAATGATTGAATTGTTTACTTGTATTTGCTTGAAATGTAAATCTGAACTAAAATGTTGTTAAAGATGTTTAGAAAATCCATATGAATCAATTCATGTATATAAAGTTTTAATTACATTTAGTGTAAAAATAAACTTGAAGTCTCTTTCCCGTAACACTTCGAGTTCGGATCTCCATATGGGTTTGACCCTGATCCTGAACTCGGGGTGTTACAAGTTGGTATCAGAGATCTAGGCTTTAGATCCTGAATGAGTCCATAAATAAATCATTTCATGTGTAACTATGCATGCTTGTCTGATTTGATTGTTCTATTGCTTGTTTTTACGTATTAGTTGCATTCTAGCTTTTGTGTGATTTAAGCGAATTGTGAATTGTATGCTAGAATGAATTGTATTTGGATTTTTGAGATTACAAGTATATTCTAAATTTCAGGAAGAAATTTCTTTTAAGGGTGGTAGAATGTAATACCCTGTATTTTTAGCTACGGTTTCGGATCGGGTTATACCCGGATTAGTTAACCTTGTGTCTTAGGTTGTTGTTCCTTATCCTTAGCCTAGGTGCGTGGATTGATTTATAAAGGTTACAGGTAGGGTGGAAATATAATAATTAATAATAAATAAAATTAAGGGAAAATGAAAAGATAAATAAAATAGTTAGGTTTCCTATTAATGTAAATGGAACTAATTTTAGAAGTTGGAAAAGAAAAGCTATGAGAAAAAGAAGGAGATGGAGGTACATATTTTTGGAGAAGAAGGATAAAGAAAATCAAGATGAGTTCGCAGCAATTGAGAGGTAGAATGTTATGTCCCCATTCTCTTTGTGTTTTGTTATACTTGATTTTAATTTAGTTAAATCTAATATCATTAGGTTTCTGAAATTTATTTGTAAACTTATATGCATATGATTGATGATCAGCCTTTGATTACTGGTAGATAATATAATTGGGTATCACTAATTAAAATTTGAAAATAATCCACCGTAAATTCAACGTTGAATGTTTGTTTTAATTTGAGTGGTAGTTTCTGAATTTCTGGACAGTTTTGTTGTGCTGTGATTTTGAAGTTCTTAGGCAGTCTTAATGATGTTAAAATGATCTGAGGTCTTAACAAAATTTATAGACAAATATCTTATATTCCATTTTATTTAGAATTGCTCGATTTAAGATTAATATGAATTTACTGTGAATATTTTGGTAACATGATGTTATTTGTCCAGTTTTTAGAATGATAATATAAAATCATTATCTTTTGATTAAGCCATTAGTTTAATGTGAAATTTGTATATGTTATACATGATGGTGTCAGGAATTTTCACTAAAAGTTTTAAATAGATCGGACAAAGTTATCACCTGAAACGCATGATGTGAATGGATGCAATTAACTTGTTTGCATAAATGCCTGAAAGAAATTCATGTTGTTAAGCCATGGTTGCTTGTGTTGTTTGTGAAAATGATTTATAAAAGGAAATGAGTTCATGTTTTACCGCTATATGGAACATGTTTCATGGTAACGACGGGTAATGATCCCCGAGAGTTAAACGGATAATAATCCTCATGGGAACTTGTGTTGACCGACCATCGATGATGGCTGTCTGTGCCAGTAAAAGATAGCTGGATGTACGAACCAAGGTTTTCATGCCATGAATGAAACGGTTAATGATCCCCGAGAGCAGATGGGTATGATCCCCATATGAGATTTTGTTCCTGACCATCGATGAAGGCTGTCCGTGCCGATAAATGATAGGTGGGTGTACGAGCCAATATATTTTCGTACTGTGAACTCATGGTTTCTATGTGACTATATTAATACGTGAATAGATGTGTTGAATCATTGATGGATGACTTGTTGACAATTATTTTGGTATTGTAAACTCATGGTTTCTCTGAGACTATATTAATACGTGAATAGATGTGTTGAATCATTGATGAATGACTTGTTGACAATTATTTTGGTATTGTAAACTCATGGTTTCTATGTGACTATATAATATGTGAATAGATGTGTTGAATCTTTGATGAATGACTTGTTGATAATTATTTTGGTATTGTAAACTCATTGTTTGTTGATGTCAATATTAATTTATGAATCATGTGTTAAAATCTATGTAGAGTGATTTGTAGAAACCTTATTGGTTTTATGAACTCAAGCATTGAAATATGAATTGAAGTATTTGTAGGAAATATACTTCAATTCATATTTCAATGCTTGAGTTCATAAAACCAATAAGGTTTCTACAAATCACTCTACATAGATTTTAACACATGATTCATAAATTTAAGAAAGTATAAAATGTTAGTCGAAGAATTATTTGCGAGAATTACAAAAATAAAATGGAGACACATATCAAGGAAAGATAATAGGCTCGCAGATGCATTTTCTTTCATATCTAGTATGATGACAAATCCATCTGCGAGATGCATAAAAATTCAAACACTTTTTACACCAGCGATAGACAAGGAAGAAAAGGAAGAAGAAGATGTGATGATGGTTGAAGTTGGCAAAGAGGAAGTAAAGAACAACATTACAGATTGGAGAGCATATCTTTATGCATATTTGGCAAGAGGAGAAATCCCAAGAAATCGATTGGAAGCACATAAATTAAAAAGTAGGGCAACCAATTATGAGCTAAGAGAAGGGGTACTATATCGCATATCTTTTAATGGACCATCTCTAAGATGTTTGACGAGGGAGGAAGGACAAAAAATATTAAAGATGTTACATAGTGATGATGCTGGGAATCATAGTGGAGGAAGATCTTTGGCATATAGAACAAAAATGCAAGGCTATTACTGGCCATATATGCATGAAGATGCAAAACAACTCTCAAGGCGTTGCGAAGATTGCCAGCGATATGGAAAGAAGATACATGCACCAGGAGCACCACTATCATCTTCAACAAGTGTATGGCCTTTTGGGAAATGGGGGTTAGATATTGTGGGACCATTTGTGCCTGGTTCTGGACAAAAAAGATACCTAATCGTTGCAACATATTATTTCACAAAATGGGGAGAAGTAAAGGCAGTACGACATATCCGTGATAAAGATATTTTTACATTCATATTTGAGAATATGATTTGAAGATTTGGGATTCCAGCACAGTTAGTATCTGATAATGGGAAAAAATTTGAAGGGCAGAATATATAATTGCTACTCAATGCATTTAAGATAAAGTGTGGAAAATCTACTCCTTTATATCCACAAGCAAATGGTCAATCTGAAGAAAACAATAATACAATCATAGACATCTTAAAAAAGAAGCTAGAAGGATACCACAGAGCATAGTGTAAACAGGTGCATAATGCAATATGGGCCTACAATACAACCAGACGAGAAGCTACTGGAATGTAACCTTTTTGTTTGACGTATGGATTTGATGTTGTATTACCAACAGAAGTAGCTATTCCTACAACAAAAAGAGAGGCTTGGGAAAGAAATTTAAGTGCTGGAATGATTTTAAATAAATTGGATGAATTAGAAGAAAAAAGAGAAAAAACTTTGCAACATATGGAAAATTACCAGCGAAGATTAGCTCGCGAGTACAACAAACGTGTTAAGAGACGTGAATTTCAACCTGGCGATTTAGTGCTGCGAGAATCACCAAGTTCTCAGCGAGAGAATGGTGGAAAATTGGCGAGAAAATGGGATGAACCATATATCATTAAAGAGATAGTTGGAACCGGGGAATACAAATTAATGGACCCTGAAGGGAGAGATGTTGGTCAAATACTTGACAGACCATGGAATAAACTATTTCTGAAAAGGTATTATCAATAACAACTTCTGCAAGATAAAAGATATAGGTACGTTGTAAAAAAAATAAATAATAATAATAATTCTTTGATTCCAATTGTGAGATTCTATTAGTAACAAAGCAAAGCAAGAACTGCGAGCATAATCGCAAGAATGGCGGATAAAATTTCGCAGAGATTAATAGAATGGGACGAACCTTTATGGCGTGCACCCTAGTTCTCGCAAGAGGCAAATGTAAGACCTAATAGTGCGTCATATAAGGGGGTATCTCTTGACATGACTCAGTGATAAGGTTATACCGCTGCTGGAACCTGAGTTATGCAGATGTTGGGGTTAAAGAAAACCTATCCAGGAGAGGGATCTTGGATTTCCAATTATATAAGGTTATACCATGATTGGACGACTAAGGACTTCTTCTAAGGAGTGCAAAGTATGACCAAGGCGCCGAGATACACGGTTGAGTCAAGGGTGCCCGGGGCGTACGAAACTACCCTGGCCATCCTTCGCAAGTCTTGGCTATGATGCACTCGGCCCGAAGAAAACCCCACTTAGGGTGCAGTCTTGTAACTATAAGCCATATAGGCATAAAGGACAAGAGGCTGCGAAAAACAACTGGTTGTTGGCAAATCTGGATGGGAGGATCTAGTCTTGTATGGCCGATGTGCCCTCCTTGAAGGGGCAACCAGGGGGAAAATAAGGGCGGCACCCTCCATTAGGGAGCTTATAAGTGTCTAAAGACGGCAATGTCATGGGGATTTATGATCGCAAGAACATTTAGGCCTGTCATATTGTCGCGTGACGAAATTTATACAAAGGCAAGAAGCCAAAAGAGAAAAGTTAAGAGGAGATCAATGGGTTTTTACATTTAACAAGTGTAAAGACGTCCTGCGATTTCATCGCAAGACGGCAATGTCATAAAGATTAATTCTTGCAAGAGAGTTTATACTTAACATATTGTCGCATAGATGTTGAAAAAATTGATAAGAAAAGATCAATGGGTCAATACATGCAAGTGTAAAGACATCCTGCGATTTTGTCGCAAAAAGAAAAAATGTGGCAAAATAAGACCTTTAACTAGGAAGGCAAAATAAGACCAACAGAATAATCTTAAAAATTAACTATTATATTTTAAGATACAGGAAAGATTTGTTCATCGCAGGAGAATATACAAGAAGGCAGATTCATAACATCGTAAACTCTTTCAAAAAAATTCGGAATATTGCAACTATATTCATTACATCGCAGATATCTTCATACTTTCACGAAAGAAGACACAAGAAATTGTTCACCATTTCAAGAAAGATAATGAAGGGCAAGTGCAAGTAGGGGAGTCGAAGAAATAAGATTTCATTATCTTCCTTGAGGATATTCAAAGTAAACAAAATCAAAAGTTGAATTCTAAAATTTCAAAAGTTACATTATTCGCAAGAAAGAAGAAGAAAAAGAAAGCAAAAATGAAATTCAAGTTTTGACGATTGTCTCGCTAGATCCACTATTCTTGCTCGCCATATTCGTTATTCTTGCCAGAATTGTCAGCTTCATCAGTATTCTTCTCACCGCTTGTAGTTACTTCTTTAGGAGGACTTCTCTTTTCTTCATTATCTTATTGAGTGGTATTTTCTTCTTCAGTGAATTCTAATTCCTTATCCATGGGAAGAGGAATTTCATCATCATCAACTTTTAAAGGAGGAACAGACACAGGAGGGAGAGAATGGGAGAGTACAATATCGTTCACGAGAACTTCAGAAATGAGGTGAACTTTGCGAAGGAAACCTCTGTCACGATTCCTAATCTCTATATTTTTGAAGTACTCGAGATAATCAAGCCTTCTTTCTGCTTTGTCGCGAGCTTCAATATAATTGGAAGTAAGAGTCTTGTTTTCTTTGCGAACTTTATCCAACTTATCAGTAAGATCAGCGATGGTAGAATGAAGACTTCTTTCAGATTCTGCGAGTAACAAAAGTGATAAAAGATCATTCAGTCAAAGATTTTGCAAGAAATATAACAAAAAATTTGTGTAAAGGTCAACAAGAGAGGCGAAGAAATTGACTACCTTCTTTTCTGCGAGGTTAAGTTTTGAATTAATGTAAAGAAACAGTTTTCCCATTGATTCATAGCGTTATCGAATTTATCGCCAACCACACCCTTCAGACGAGATTTCATGTTTTCTTCTCTCGTGCGTGAGACGAGTTTTCCTTTTCCGAAAGAATGAGATTTCTTCAATTGAGAATATTGGTCTTGAAGCTCGCTTGGCCTTCAAACTAAGAGTTAACCTACCCTTGATAAGTTTATCCTTCTCAAACAGTTAGATGATTGATTACCTCCTTGAGCTCATCTTTAAGGGAACGAAGAGATTGCTCTTGATTATCGCATATTCTTTGTAGATTACTCAATTGCTGTGAAGAAATCGCCATCAAGCTTGAAAATCTATGTTTCTATTGGGATAAAGTTCTATTTTCATCTGATAAATATTCTACCGCCAAGTTAGACTTGGTTAACGAATATGAGAGACGAGTAATCTCGTTACTTAATAAATTTTGACTTTGCGATAGTTGGTTATTCTCATTAGTAATATTATCTATTTGATCGATCGAATATGTGTAGAGATTATCTAGTCTATTATACTGGTCCATCAAAGAATCTCTTTCAACACGAGCTTCGTCAGAAATAGATTCAAATTTAAGTCTCTCCATGAAACGAGTCCGATTTGAAACTAATATATGAATCAAGAATTTAAGAAGGAGACTTGAGTACAGAGGATATAAAAGCAAAACAGAAAAACAAAAGGGTAGAGGCAGGAAAATTATACCTTTCAGCTTGTCATTTTTTCTGAGAAGGTTCTCGCAGTTAAGAGAAGAGTTGCGAAGCATATGGTTCAAAGTATCACATTCAGAAGTTTTGACTTGAAGGATTTTTCTCAGAGTTTCAACTTCATTCTCTAAAGATACTCGTGAAGCAGTGTTATCAAAGCCAAAATATTTAAGTAAGGTCTTGCAAGCTTCATATTGGAGAGAGTCAGTAGAAGATTTTATAGCATCGTCTAAAATATTAGATAAAATTTTAAAAGCAATATCAACTCCAGCTAAGATTACATTCGATGGAGGAAGAGATGCAGAGGGTGAAGTGGTAACGAGGACAAGTTGACGATTTGAGTCGGTTGCGATGGTTGTATTATCAGAAGGAGGAGTGTTGGGAAAAACAACAGTTGAAGGCAGTAAAGGGCTAGAAGGAACTTCAGTCACAGCAATTTCAGGAGCTTGATTTGTCAATGAATCAAAAGAAGAAGAGGTGTTGGCAGCGATTTTATCGCAGACAAAAAGAAGAGGACCCATTTGCGAGGGTGTGGGAGTAACTCTTGCAGATGCTAATGTGGGGATGGAGAAATCATCCTCAAGAGCTTTGAAATGACGAGATCTTTTGGGAGGATTAGCGATGTTCTGGACATTCTGCGAATAATAACTTAGATAATAAACAGAGGAAATAATATTGTTATTAAGAAATAGGATGTGTTTCTTACCACCTTATCATTCGCAGAACTTCTCTTCTTCTTCTCAGTTGGTCATTTGCGAGCATTAAGGTTTTGACCTGAAGATTGAGTGTTAGGGATAGTTCCACTGAAGAGAAAACATAATACGGAAGTTAATGAAGGATCAAATAGATAAGATCGAAGAATATGAGTAAAAATTGAATCAAATAAAGATTTTAATTAAAAAAAACATACCTTGATGATTCCATTAGAACAGTAGCAGGAGAATATGAAGAAGAAGAAAAATTGCAGACGGAAGATAAAATAAACAGATGAAGAAGATAGAGAAGTAGAAGAAGAAAATTAGTTTTGAAGTTTAACTCTTCCGTTTATTGGCAAAAGAGAATAACCTGTTGAGTAAAGACGTGTCCGTAAAAAGATGAATTTACAACACGTGTAGGCGGTTAAAGCTAAATTAACGGAGCCATGTCGAGAACAAAATATGGGAAGAAGAGAGGCTGCGAGCACTTTGAAGAATTGAAGATTCTCATATCCTCTCCACTTTGCGAAGAAGACATGGGAAGAGGCAAGATGTAGGACCAGAATATCGCTACAATACTTCTCTGCGAGATTAACAATACTTCCCAGCGAGCATCACCGCAAGATCATCAACTAAACTTTGCGAGTGTCACAAAATCAGTCAAAAGAGCGACGCAATAAATGACGAGTGAAGAAAACTTGAGAAAAGCATGTTTATCCTGTGATGGCTACAAAACTTGTGAGAGTGAATATTGTAACTAATCGCGGTATAACCGCAGAATCAACCCGAAATAAGAGGGAAACTTAGATGTCATCCATTATGTAGCTACCCTATAAATATAGACCCAATGTGTCCAGAAAAGGATGATGTATTTTTGAGAGTGAAGAAAGTCTTGAGGAGAGAGAAACTTCAAGAGAATAGTTGTAATCTTAAATTCTTTTATTTCTGTAAGCATTTATGAAAACAAAATAATAAAGTGTCGTTTTTCATCTTTAATTATGAGTTGATTATAACAAAATATTAACAAGGGTGTAGTGTGGGAAATCCTGCAACTACAGCTAGCATCACTATCAGAGATGACCAAATCAGGAGTGTTCTTTGGGACTTCATCTAAAACACAAGGATATGTGGAATGCGTAATGCTATTATCATCACAAACCATTTTAATAGTATGGTTGCGAAAAAGAGTAGCATCATTTTTAAAGTTCACAACAATAATTTTCAACAGGCTCTTCATCTTAGAACATTTATCATTGTGAGAAGAAAGATCCTTTGCGAGTTTCGCTTTTCAGTTTCAAGTTCTTCCATTCTTTTGCGAAACCTTTCCTCAGCCCCTACAAACATACAACAGCGAATTAGTGACTTGGTGGAAATTTATGAGAGACAAATAATTATAAAGGAAGAATAGTAAACAACCTTCTCTGTCAGAGATCACATCCCTAATCAAGGCCGTTTGCTCTGCTTGGAGACTAACATTTACACCTAAATTATTTATGGCGTTATCTAGAACTTTCGCATCCCAAGCGAATTCATCATCATCATGTATTAGAATACATGAGCGAACTTGACTCCCTCTTTCGCTAAGTATAGCGTTTTGGCGAATAGATTCATCTCGTTCAATTTTATCTCAAGAAGAGTTTCATGGAATTTCGCTAAAGTTTGAGCACCTTGGAGAACAATACGATCTTTTTCATCTATGAGACCACTATTCTTGGTCCTTAAACTATTAATTTCCTCTTTAGAGTTAAGATAGAAACGCTTAAATTTATTGGCTAAGCCCAAGCTGGAGCTATGGTCAATCTCTAAGAGGCGGAGTTTGGATATGAGTTCATTTACGGAAAGGGACTTAATCTTGTCGATTGAAAAACTATTTAAAGAATTATTAAGGATTTCAAGCAGGGTATCATTATCTATGGGTTCGGGAAAAGAACGAAGAATGGTAGCTTCATCAGAAAGACCATAAACATCTGCGAAAATGGTAAATCATATGAGGAAAAATAATGAGAAAACGAAATGAAGAAAAGGAAGAAAAGATCCATACCATAGAGTTGCTTATTGGCATCTGGAAGACTAGATATTTTGTTCTTCTGAGTGGAATTTTCAGAATCCAACTGCTTATTCTTTTCGCGAAGATCAGCAGCTTCAACCTCTAGTTCTTCGTTTCTCTGGCGAAATAAAAGATTATTCTTTTCAAGAGCCCCACGTCTTTTTTCCAAATCTGAGGCAACAACGAAATAATCTCTTCCAGTCTGCGAAAGAAAGCAAAAATTATCAAGATATAAATAATTTTGAATTATAAGTATGAAGAAGAAACAAAGAAATGAAAGCATACCAGAATACCAAGTGAGTTCAGAAAATCAGGAGTCATTGATCTAGAAACTCCGCGAAGAGAACTATCACTATCCAATAGAGTGGATTCACAGATATTCGCAAGAGCTTTGCATGTATTGGTGAGATCGTCATTACCAATCCCTTGCATGGAATCAGAAAATATGCTAGACAATTATGACATTGAAGACTCAGAAGAGGCACCTTCCTTTGCGAATAAAACATCATAATTTGTACTCTCATCCGAGTGGGAACTTGAGGGAGATGGAGAGCGAACTTTTCTTTTCTTTGAAGACGGGGCATCAGAGTTTTCCTTGCGAAGAACATTTTTACTCTTGCCTTTGGTATTCGCAGCATTACACCCTTCCTCTTCCGTAACTACAACGCCAATCTACGCACACAAATGAAGATAAGAAACAAAGGCAACAATATTGTTAAAAGTGGTAAAGGAAAGTATTTCTTACTTCATCCGTGATCGAGCGAAGTGCTGCTAGGGTGCTTGCCTTGCTAGTTCTCTTGTAGCTTCTTCTTAACTTGTTAATCTGAAGTTTTCACAAAGTTAACAAGTATAAATAGGAATGAAGATAATAGACTGAACGAAAGAAACATACCTCTTTCTCTTTCTCAGGCCAATTAAATACCTAAGGTTGGTAAGTAGTGAGCTTCGCAGGAAGCACGTTTGAACCAAAAACATAAGGGGCCCTCAAAATCAGTATAAAGACGCACCACTTTTCATCTTTGGATTGGCGTGGAGTTTTATTCTTTCCAGAATGCTAATTAATGTCATGCATAAGCTTTTTATCGTCATCGACATTTTCCTTCCTCTTCAAGTGAATACCCCAGCTAGTTTTGACGTTCTTCATAGGTATTAGTTCATAATTATCAAAGAAGCTTTTTGCGGTGTATTTTTCGGGAAGAATTTCTAATTCCTTAAATTCCGGATCCCTAACATCATTTGAATAGATAGACCCTTTGCCAGCACCACGGTTGACGAATTCAATCATTAAGCGAATGCAATCCCCACTTAATTGATATATTGCCCGCGAGAACTTCGTGTGAGAGAGTATTTCATAGAATAAAGGAAGGTTAGGATCATAAAGAGGTATAGGAAGGCCAGTGAGAATCTGAACCAGCGAAACTATGATCTCTTTATCATCACAATGATGATCAGAAAATAATTTAGCAGAAAGAATGGAGGTAGCTTATTGATTGAGAATGGTGGATAGTGCAAAACCTTTCTCTTTAAAAACTTTCTGAATTCCTTCAAGAGAAGTTTTAGCCTTATGACCACTTGGAGTAATTTTAAGTATGGGAATGAAGGAGAAGTTAAAGCTCGAAAAAGAAAGAAACAAGAAAAGTTATAGCAGCAGATACGGAATTTACGGAAGAATAGTAAAGTTGCAGAGAAGTTGAGAAAGAAGTAAAAAGAGAAGAGAAGAGAAGAATGAGAAGAACATATATATGGAAGAAAATTCTCAAGAAGATAAACACATTTAATGCGAAGAGTAGACGTGAACGGATGAGAAGTAACGGTTAGAAGAGATGTGTCAAGAAATGGATGGAAGAAGATATACGTGTAGCAAATTTTGTGGAAAATACAGAACCATGTCAGTACAGAAATACATAGGAAGATGAATAGATGCGGCATTGTGAAGTACAAATTCTCATGACATTCTCCCCTTTGCAGAGAAGACATGAGAAGAGGCAAGATGTAGTATTAGAATATCCCCACAGTAGTGACCTTGCGAAGTTACCATCAAAAGTACACTGCGAAACCGTCGCAGATTAACTACAGGGATGACGTAACAGATGACGACGACGTAAACATGAGAAAAGTGTGATGATCTAGCGAAATTTGGGATGTTTGCGAAATTAACATTTGTAAGCTTACGAAATACCGCAAATCAGATCCGAAAATAAAGGTCAACTTAGCCGTCATCCACTATGGAATACCCTATATAAATAGATGAATAGGCATAAGGTAGAAGGGAGATAATTTTTGGAGTGTTGACAAAGTTTTGAGGAGAGAGAAAGTCCAAAACAGTGTTGTATTTTTGATTTCACTTCCTTCTTGTAAAATTTCTAGATTCAATTAATAAAAAATGTCGTTATTAGTCTTAAAAAATGTGTTGATTGTGATGAAATCTTATGAGGGATGTATTGTAGGATTTCCTGCAACTACAAGTTGGACCATTGTAGTGACTCATGTATTTGTAATCTCTCTACATTCTTCGTGATATGTTTCGACTTGATTATATTTCTCAAAGAAATTATATAACAAAAAAAGGGGATTTTAATTTTGTGCCACACTTCCAATTAGGTGTTCAAGAAAATGCCACACTTTTTTCCAGAGTTTATTTAATGCCACAACCGTTAGCTTTTCCGTCAGGAGCTACACACTTGGTCATTTTCGTTGACTCGGTCAAAAGAATCTATGGCGATTTACATATTTACCCTTGAAAACCCGATTATACTAATCATGGGTTCACCATCTTTATCACCGGTAAACAAAAAAAGAAAAGAAAAACAACCCCAGAATTGGTAATGAAAGGGGTATTTGCCAGAGAATCCACCATTAATAAACCCAATTTTCTAATTTTCCACGGATCGAGTAGTTTCCAGTGATGGGTTGGAAGAGATTGGTACGAATGAGAAAGAGATGGACATGGTGAATTTGCTGACGTTCTGAACCAGAAAAGGGAAGAGATTGGGCTGAAATTCGGGTGGAAATGTGCTGCTTCCATGTCTGATTTTTTGGAGTCTACAGTGGGTATTTTCCAGGGTCCATCAAGAGCTTTTATAGCTCGACTTGCATGCTGAAATGAGTTCGAAATGTTGAGCAGTTGATGGAATTTGAAGACCAATTGAACCAGAGAAGTTAATGGTGTTGTTGGTTGATAATTGGGACTGAATTTGGAGATTTATGATTGTTGAATAGTTTCTGAATTTGGGTTTGTTGTGAATTGAATTTGCAGGTCTTTGGGTGAGTTTAGAAGCTATAGAAATTTCAATGTTGCAGCAAGATGAAAATGGCACATCAGGTGTTCGATAAAAAGCCTAAATGACTTTTTCTTCACCCTTCAAGCTCAGTTTCTATTAGTTGAGCCTGTGTACAAGGGATGTTGCTAAAAATTTCTTGTGGAGGTATTTTCCATGAGTTTTGGTGGCTGAGTTCATTTGAGTCTAAAGTGATTTTGTGAGATTGACGGGGGAAGAGAAATATGTGGTGATTCACGACAAGTTTTGGCAGTAAACTTAGTTAAGAAAACGACTTGGTGGTGATGTTATTCCCATGGGTTCCATTGGCTTGAATTGGTAATGAAATGGGTAATTGTTAGACTGATTTTGTGATGGGCACGACAAGGGTTTTGTTGCATCAAGAAGAGTAAGAAACAATGCAAGTCAAGAGAGTATATGGGTTTGGTTCTAGTATTAGCCGTGTCTCAATTGGGAAAAACAATCAGGCAAGGAATTGGTGTTGTTGCCATGGTTCAATGGCATTTTAAGACAACATCCGAGAATGGAGATGTTGCCGATAGTTTTGGATGGGTGAATGGCTTAGACTATTTGAGGGCGTATATGTCTTTTACTAAGATAGGTAACTGCCACCTATGCACTAACTGATGGCAATAGTTTTTTGGATGGAGATGGTCAAATGTGTGGCATTAAATAAACTCTGGAAAAAAGTGTGGCATTTTCTTGAACACCTAATTGGAAGTGTGGCACAAAATTAAAATCCATCAGAAAAGGAAAGAAATCATAAATTAACAGTAAAAGCTGTCGGAGTTTAGAGTGGAAGTATTCCCTGTCTGGGATTTAGGTGTCTGATTCTACCACTGACATGATAAATTCTTTATAACCACAACCACGATATAAATTCCTAGAAAACAATGACATCCATCAATGTTTAACAAAATGTTATTGATTTTGCTTTCCCTCTGACCGGACGAACTGTTGGTGTTATGAAAACTTCACTTTTTGAGATTTTACATTGGAATTTTGGTGTTTTGTATAAATAGAGATTCTTAAAAAGAATTGCTCTATGTATAACCCAATTCACAAATTAGTCGGACATAACTATGTTACCAAATTCGTGTAGATAAATTATAAATCGTTTTGTCAAGGCCTTCACTCCTAAACTTTCATCATTGAACATAGTACCCATTATTGATTAACATTCGAATATCAACAATAAATGACTCATCTAAGAACTCAGCATAGTACAGGTTATGACTTTGTTGATAATGTAAATAATGAAACCTTTTGGTGAATTTGTACAATGTAAATAACAAAACCTTTTTTGCCAATTCTTATGCTACTTATCTAGGCATCCAGCTAAACACAAGCTGATGTTGGTTGCAACACATCTAATATCCATGCAACTTCCCAAATTATAAAACAGTAAGGTACCCAGAGAAGTCACTGAAGTTACAATTCCAAGTAACCTACATTTAGCACCAATTTAAAGCTAGAAACCCTCGACATGTTAAGTTTTAAAACAAAATATATGTTTGGTAACCAAGACTGATGGATGATGACGTTGATGCTTATCGATCAACCGGGCCACCAAAAACGAATACTATCACGTGATAAGGCATGCGGCGCAAGAAGCTAGTAGATTATGCTCAGTGATTATGATCATCAATTCATATCCCAACTAATTAAAGGGATCCCCGCTAGGATACAACCGTGAATAAGTTGTTCTCCTTCCAGTAATTTCAGTTAATTCCTTTGTGGTCCATGACTCTGCAATCGTGATTATTATGTAGTAGAAAATAGAAAATACCTCATTTTCTAAATCTCATTTTGCAAATAAAAGATCAGCCATGGTATTTCGATGTTTTCTTTCCGATAGGTACTGGCGGCTATAGTAATGATGGTGCTGGTGAAAATTGGAAAGTCCTTGATATCCCCTTCCTTTGATACTGCAGATAATACGATAATTTATCAATCTACTCGTGTCCATTATGTAGTAATACCAACTTGATTGGTAAGTTAAATCATTGAATGTGTAACTCCAGTATAAATTTCTGAATAAAGGTCATACCTTGCATACTTGCTCTTTTGAGTGATTTTCTTTTAAGAAACGCATATCTGTACATAAAACATAAAAGGGACCAAATAAAGGCACGTCAAATCACGGAACCATATTATAGGGTAATCCAATATTTGAAAGGATCGTATAGACAGATTAAAAATGGGCGTTCTTCAGAATGGTCACTGTCCCCTAATTGGTTTCACAAAATCATCACACTTTTAATTAGTGTTGACAAAAGAGTCTTATTCCATCCGAGTTAACGGTTTTGAAAAAAACAGTCATGTTTTGGTTCTAAATACCCCTCCTCCATTGTTGATGGTGATGAAGTGGTGATGATGACGGTAGATATACCCAATAGAGGAAGCGGTTAACCCTTATAGGGAATGTGACGCAACGATCCTGAATGTGGGCTGAAGTTCTGGTGCCATATAACGATCTTGAACGCGTTCAATTTCAACAGCAGCAACAACAACCGCACCACCAGTAGCAGCAACAATATCAGCAACAACACCACCGAGATAAAGAAAAAAAAAGAACAACAGTAGCAACATCGCCACCAGTAGCAGCAGAAACATCACCAGCATCACCACCCTTTATCCCAATTTGTTGAGGGATAAGTAGGTAATTTCCATGCCTGACTTAACTCTGATGCATGACATAACGCTCCCGTTAGATGTCTAGTGACTGCTTTGCAAAAACTTTGTAACAATGTGACTTATATGTAAACCGTGATTAAGAAGTGTGACTGTTTTTATAAATACTCATTAAAAATCTCTAAATGAGGTTGGATCTTAAACAAATGAGTTTGGGATGGCTAACACAGTTATGTAGTTTGACTAATGTTCAACCAATGATTCATCTAATATCAAACCAAGGAAGAATTGGAATCGAGAACTACTACCCAAAACTTCATTTATAGGTGAGATTTTATCAGTAAACTAACCACCATAAACTTAGATTGAATGTGAAGCATGAACTTACATTAAGTATGTTTCCTTGCCACCTTGCTTTGGAACCTAATCCTTGACCAAACAAAATGTACTTAATTAAAATAAAAGTAACACTGATCTACACAGAATTGAAAGAATTTTTCTATTTCAAATAAAATTATCTAAAAACAAATTGCACGATTTACAAAATCCAAATAAATCTTCATACATGTAACAACCCGAGTTCCGGACCAGGGTCAAACCCATATGGAGATCTGAACTCGATGCATTACGGGTCGGAATGAGACTTAAAGTTTATACTAAATGTAATTAAAAAATTATATACATGAGTTGATTCATATGAATTTACCAAACATCTTTAACAACATTTTAGTTCAGATTTACATTTCAAGCAAATACAAGTAGACAATTCAATCACTAAGCTACTCATTCCTAGCTTCCGCTGCGCAACTCTAATAAATCTGCAAGGAATGTCGATTAGGGTGATATGACAGCTTAGTAGAATGCATTCCCTATCTCAAAACATGGATAACAATATCAATGAGTCAAATAACATACAACATGAGCATAAGACATAATTTCGAGAAAATCACTAATATTGATATTCAACCAACATGATTACCACACAAGTATTATTTTCAATAAATCATTCAATTCATTTGTTTAATCATGGATTCACAATACAAATATTATTTCTAACAAATCATCTTAAGATTTCAAAACAAGACTTCACAATGTTAATATTATATCAACAAATCGTTCTTCGATCACGAGTTCATAATACCAATAATACTTTCAATAATTCATCCAATTATTTTTCACAATTGAGTTCATAACACCAATAATATTTTCAAAAAATATACCAATTTAGGTTTTAACAATTGAATTCCTAACACTATTAATAGTGGTAATTGAATATTTGTCCCTACTTTTGATGGACTTTACAAATATCCTTATCACACAATAAATATGTCCTTCTTTATCTATAAGCCCATCAAGGGTCCACTAATGTTTTTTCTCCTTTCCATATTTATCCCTCCTTCTTTTAGATCGGATCAAGGTTTTATTTCTTCTTCTTTCTCTTCTTCTCTTCAACGTCTGCAACTACCATCACCACTAACTCCTCCGTCGCCGCACCAACACGTCCTACACTATAATCAGTTGATCTATTAATATGTTTATGTTCAATTTTTAACTTGTTAATTATTATTCTTCATTTTCTTAGATAAAAAATTGATTTTCTAGATTCAGGGATCGACAGATTTGTTTTTGTTTTTATTTCAGGACAACAACTGCTTCTAACTTGTCATTTCTCCTGCATTATCAAGTACAACTTGACCTAATTCGTATTGTTTGTTAAGTTCTCGTAAATTGTTTACAACTTTTGATAAATCCAAAGCCACGACATATTTTTATTTTTATCAATTTGTTTGTAATCTTCCATGTAGTGGAATCAAATGGAGAATCTTCTCCGTTGTTTGGTAGTATCTTTCGGAAGAAGAGGGTCTTCATTTGCACTGTTTACACTTGAAAGTGCTTTATGCTTTCGGTTTAATATGTATGGATATTTATGCATCATACTCCGTATTCTATTGTGTTGTTGTTGAAAATCAGTACCAATTAACACTCCCTTCTATTTTCTCTCTGTTCAGCAATTAACTTAATATATAATGTTTGTTTGAGTTCTGTTAAATCATCTGAAACTTCATGCTAAACTTATAAGCTTCATAGAAGACAATGGCGGTTGCTGCATGCTATGGATTATAAATGGTGGTTGATGGTTCTGTTGGTGGTTGTTGCAATGAAGGAGATGAAATTGTTGTTGTTTATGAAGCTACAAGTGATGATCAATTGGTGTTTTTTATGTGTGTTTATGGGATCAATTATTGTTGTTGACCCAATTTTTTATGGGATCAACTACGGTTGTTGATCCATTTATTGGATCAACTCTTATTGTTGACCCAATTTTTTATGGGATCAACTACGGTTGTGGATACATTTATTGGATCCACTCTTGTTGTTGACCCAATATTTTATTGGATCAACTATTGGTGTTAATCCTTTCAACTCCTATTGTTGACAATATTTCCTCGGATAATTATAATTATGCTAGTAGTTTAAATCGTGTAAATTTCTTCCAATGTTGAACTTGTGGTGCAATGGTAGCATGACTGACTCCATGTAAGATGATGCGTGTTCGACTCACGCCAAGTTCACTCCATTTACATGGATCAACTTTCATTGTTAATCATAATTGATCCCCTAAATTGGATCAACTTCTACTGTTGATCTTCTTTTTTTTTTGATCAACTACCATTGTTGATCCTCTAAATTGGATCAAGTTCTACTGTTGGTCCTATTTTTATTTGGACCAACTAATCGTTGATACAAAAATATGTGAACCAGTGGTGGCGGCAGCGGACTAGTGGTGGTGGAGCACTGTTGGTGGTGAAGGAGTGGTGGTGGAATATTAGTGGTGGTGGCGGTTGGTATTCCATAGTGGATGACAGCTAAGTTGACCTTTATTTTCGTAGTGGAGGACAACTAAGTTGACCTTTGGTATTCCAAAAATTATCTCCCTTCTACCGTATGCCTATTAATCTATTTATATAGGTTATTCCATAGTGGATGACAGCTAAGTTGACCTTTATTTTCGGATCTGATTTGCGGTATTTCGTAAGCTTACAAATGTTAATTTCGCAAACATCCCAAATTTCGCTAGATCATCACACTTTTCTCATGTTTACGCTGTCGTCATCTGTTACCTCATCCATGTAGTTAATCTGCGACGGTTTCACAGTGTACTTTTGATGGTAACTTCGCAAGGTCACTACTGTGGCGATATTCTAATCCTACATCTTGCCTCTTCTCATGTCTTCTCTGCGAAGGGGAGAATGTCATGAGAATTTGTACTTCAGAATGCCGCATCTATTCATCTTCCTATGTATTTCTGTATTGACATGGTTCTGTATTTTCCACAAAATTTGCTACACGTATCTCTTCTTCCATCTATTTCTTGACACATCTCTTCTAACCATTAATTTTCATCCGTTCACGTCTACTCTTCGCATTAAATGTGTTTATCTTCTTGAGAATTTTCTTCCCTATATATGTTCTTCTCATTCTTCTCTTCTCTTCTTTTTTTACTTCTTTCTCAACTTCTCTGCAACTTTACTATTCTTCCGTAAATTCCGTATCTGCTGCTATAACTTTTCTTGTTTCTTTATTTTTCGAGCTTTAACTTCTCCTTTATTCCCATACTTAAAATGCCTCCAAGTGGTCATAAGGATAAAACTTCTCTTGAAGGAATTCAGAAAGTTTTTAAAGAGAAAGGTGTTACACTATCCACCATTCTCAATCAATAAGATACCTCCATTCTTTCTGCTAAATTATTTTCTGATCATCACTGTGATGATAAAGAGATCATAGTTTCGCTGGTTCAGATTCTCACTGGCCTTCCTATACCTCTTTATGATCCTAACCTTCCTTTATTCTATGAAATACTCTCTCACACGAAGTTCTCACGGGAAATATATTAATTAAGTGGGGATTGTATTCGCTTAATGATTGAATTCGTCAACCGTGGTGCTGGCAAAGGGTTTATTTATTCAAATGATGTTAGGGATCCGGAATTTACGGAATTAGAAATTCTTCCCGAAAAATACACCGCAGAAAGCTTCTTTGATAATTATGAACTAATACCTATGAAGAACGTCAAAACTAGCTGGGGTATTCACTTGAAGAGGAAGGAAAATGTCGATGACGATAAAAAGCTTATGCATGACATTAATTAGCATTCTGGCAAGAATAAAACTCCACGCCAATCCAAAGATGAAAAGTGGTGCGTCTTTATACTGATTCTGAGGGCCCCTTGTGTTTTTGGTTCAAACGTGCTTCCTGCGAAGCTCACTACTTACCAACCTTAGGTATTTAATTGGCCTGAGAAAGAGAAAGAGGTATGTTTCTTTCGTTCAGTCTATTATCTTCATTCCTCTTTATACTTGTTAACTTTGCGAAAACTTCAGATTAACAAGTTAAGAAGAAGCTACAAGAGAACTAGCAAGGCAAGCACCCTAGCATCACTTCGCTCGATCACGGATGAAGTAAAAAATACTTTCCTTTACCACTTATAACAATATTGTTGCCTCTGTTTCTTATTTTCATTCGTGTGCGTAGATTGGCGTTGTAGTTACGGAAGAAGAAGGGTGTAATGCTGCGAAGACCAAAGGCAAGAGTAAAAATGTTCTTCGCAAGGAAAACTCCGATGCCCCGTCTTCAAAGAAAAGAAAAGTTCGCTCTCCCTCTCCCTCAAGTTCCCACTCGGATGAGAGTACAGATGATGATGTTTTATTCGCAAAGGAAGGTGCCTCTTCTGAGTCTTCAATGGCATAATTGTCTAGCATATTTTCAGATTCCATGCAAGGGATTGGTAATGACAATCTCACCAATACATGCAAATATCTTGCAAATATATGTGAATCCACTCTATTGGATGGTGATAGTTCTCTTCGCGGAGTTTCTAGATCAATGACTCCTGATTTTCTGAACTCACTTGGTATTCTAGTATGCTTTCATTTCTTTGTTTCTTCTTCATACTTATAATTCAAAATTATTTATATCTTGATAATTTTTGCTTTCTTTTGCAGACTGGAAGAGCTTCTTTCGCTGTAGCCTCAGATTTGGAAAAAAGACGTGGGGCTCTTGAAAAGAATAATCTTTTATTTCGCCAGAGAAACGAAGAACTAGAGGCTGAAGCTGCTGATCTTCTCGAAAAGAATAAGCAGTTGGATTCTGAAAATTCCACTTAGAAGAACAAAATATCTAGTCTTCAAGATGCCAATAAGCAACTCTATGGTATGGAGCTTTTCTTCCTTTTCTTCATTTCGTTTTCTCATTATTTTTCCTCATATGATTTACCATTTTCGCAGATGTTTATGGTCTTTCTGATGAAGCTACCATTCTTCGTTCTTTTCCCTAACACATAGATAATGATACCCTGCTTGAACTCCTTAATAATTCTTTAAATAATTTTTCAATCGACAAGATTAAGTCCCTTTCCGCAGATGAACTCATATCCAAACTCCACCTCTTAGAGATTGACCATAGCTCCAGCTTGGGCTTAGCCAATAAATTTAAGCATTTCTATCTTAACTCTAAAGAGGAAATTAATAGTTTAAGGACCAAGAATAGTGGTCTCATAGATGAAAAAGATCGTATTGTTCTCCAAGGTGCTCAAACTTTAGCGAAATTCCATGAAACTCTTCTTGAGATTCAAATTGAACGAGATGAAGCTATTCGACAAAACGTTATACTTAGCGAAAGAGGGAGTCAAGTTCGCTCATGTCTTCTAATACATGATGATGAAGAATTCGCTTGGGCTGCGAAAGTTCTAGATAACGCCATAAATAATTTAGGTGTAAATGTTAGTCTCCAAGCAGAGCAAATGGCCTTGATTAGGGATGTGATCTCTGAAAGAGAAGGTTGTTAACTATTCTTCCTTTATAATTATTTGTCTCTCATAAATTTCCACCAAGTCACTAATTCTCTGTTGTATGTTTGTAGGGGCTGAGGAAAGGTTTCGCAAAAGAATGGAAGAATTTGAAACTGATAAGCGAAACTCGCAAAGGATCTTTCTTCTCGCAATGATAAATGTTCTAAGCTGAAGAGCCAGTTGAAAATTACTGTTGTGAACTTTAAAAATGATGCTACTCTTTTTCGCAACCAGACTATTAAAATGGTTTGTGATGATAATAGCATTACGCATTCCACATATCCTTGTGTTTTAGATGAAGTCCCAAAGAACACTCCTGATTTGGTCATCTCTGATAGTGATGCTAGCTGTAGTTGCAGGATTTACCACACTACACCCTTGTTAAGATTTTGTTATAATCAACTCATAATTGAAGATGAAAAACGACACTTTATTATTTTGGTTTCAGAAATGCTTACAAAAATGAAAATATTCAAGATTACAACTATTCTCTTGAAGTTTCTCTCTCCTCAAGACTTTCTTAACTCTCAAAAATACATCATCCTTTTCTGGACACATTGGGTCTATATTTATAGGTTAGCTACATAATGGATGACAGCTAAGTTTCCCTTTTATTTCGGGTTGATTCTGCGGTTATACCGCGATTAGTTACAATATTCACTCTCGCAAGTTTTGTAGCCATCGCAGGATAAACATGCTTTTCTCAAGTTTTCTTCACTTGTCATTTATTGCGTCGCTCTTTTGACTGCTTTTGTGACACTCGCAAAGTGTAGTTGATGATCTTGCGGTGATGCTCGCTGGGAAGTGTTGTTAATCTCGCAGAGAAGTATTGTAGCGATATTCTGGTCCTACATCTTGCCTCTTCCCATGTCTTCTTCGCAAAGTGGAGAGGATATGAGAATCTTCAATTCTTCAAAGTGCTCGCAGCCTCTCTTCTTCCCATATTTTGTTCTCGACATGGCTCCGTTAATTTAGCTTTAACCGCCTACACGTGTTGTAAATTCATCTTTTTACGGACACGTCTTTACTCAACAGGTTATTCTCTTTTGCCTATAAAAGGCATAGTTAAACTTCAAAACTAATTTTCTTCTTCTACTTCTCTATCTTCTTCATCTGTTTATTTTATCTTCCGTCTGCAATTTTTCTTCTTCTTCATATTCTCCTGCTACTGTTCTAATGGAATCATCAAGGTATGTTTTTTTTTATTACAATCTTTATTTGATTCAATTTTTACTCATATTCTTCGATCTTCTATATTTGATCCTTCATTAACTTCCGTATTATGTTTTCTCTTCAGTGGAACTATCCCTAACACTCAATCTTCAGGTCAAAACCTTAATGCTCGCAAATGACCAACTGAGAAGAAGAAGAGAAGTTCTGTGAATGATAAGGTGGTAAGAAACACATCCAATTTCTTAATAACAATATTATTGCCTCTGTTTCTTATGTAAGTTATTATTCGCAGAATGTCCAGAACATCGATAATCCTCCCAAAAGATCTCGTCATTTCAAAGCTCTTGAGGCTAATTTCTCCATCCCCACATTAGCATCTGCAAGAGTTAATCCCACACCCTCGCAACTGGGTCCTCTTATTTTTGTCTGCGAGAAAATCTTTGCCAACACCTCTTCTTCTTTTGATTCATTGACAAATCAAGCTCCTGAAATTGCTGTGACTGAAGTTCCTTCTAGCCCTTTACTGCCTTTAACTGTTGTTTTTCCCGACACTCCTCCTTCTGATAATACAACCATCGCAAACGACTCAAATCGTAAACTTGTCCTCGTTACCACTTCACCCTCTGCATCTCTTCCTCCATCGAATGGAATCTTAGCTGGAGTTGATATTGCTTTTAAAATTTTATCTAATATTTTAGACGATATTAGAAAATCTTCTACTGACTCTCTCCAATATGAAGCTTGCAAGACATTACTTAAATATTTTGGCTCTGATAACACTGCTTCACGAGTATCTTTAGAGAATGAAGTTGAAACTCTGAGAAAAAGCCTTCAAGTCAAAACTTCTGAATGTGATACTTTGAACCATATGCTTCGCAAATCTTCTCTTAACTGCGAGAACCTTCGTAGAAAAAATGACGAGCTGAAAGGTATACTTTTCCTGCCTCTACCATTTTGTTTTTCTGTTTTGCTTTTATATCCTCTGTACTCAAGTCTCCTTCTTAAATTCTTGATTCATATATTAGTTTCAAATCGGTCTCGTTTCATGGAGAGACTTAAATTTGAATCTATTGCTGACGAAGCTCGTGTTGAAAGAGATTCTTGGATGGACCAGTATAATAGACTAGATAATATCTACACATATTCAATCGATCAAATAGATAATATTACTAATGAGAATAACCAACTATCGCAAAGTCAAAATTTATTAAGTAACGAGATTACTCGTCTCTCATATTCGTTAACCAAGTCTAACTTGGCGGTAGAATCTTTATCAGATGAAAATAGAACTTTATCCCAAGAGAAACATAGATTTTCAAGCTTGATGGCGATTTCTTCACAGCAATTGAGTAATCTACAAAGAATATGCGATAATCAAGAGCAATCTCTTTGTTCCCTTAAAGATGAGCTCAAGGAGGTAACTGAATCATCTGCTGCTGAGAAGGATAAAATTATCAAGGGTAGGTTAACTCTTAGTTTTAAGGCCAGTGAGCTTCAAGACCAATATTCTCAATTGAAGAAATCTCATTCTTTACTAGCAAAGGAAAACTCGTCTCTACGCACCAGAGAAGAAAACATGAAATCTCGTCTGAAGGGTGTGGTTGGAGATAAATTCGATGACGCTATGAATCAATGGGAAAACTGTTTCTTTACATTAATTCAAAACTTAACCTCGAAGAAAGAAGGTATTCAATTGAATGCCTCTCTTGTTGACCTTTCTGTCAAATTTTGTGTTATATTTCTTGCAAAATCTTTGACTGAATGATCTTTTATCACTTTTTTTACTCGCAGAATCTGAAAGAAGTCTTCATTCTACCATCGCTGATCTTACTGATAAATTGGATAAAGTTCGCAAAGAAAACAAGACTCTTACTTCCAATTATATTGAAGCTCGCGACAAAGCAGAAAGAAGGCTTGATTATCTCGAGTACTTCAAAAATATAGAGATTAGGAATCGTGATAGAGGTTTCCTTCGCAAATTTCACCTCAGTGCTGAAGTTCTCATGAACGATATTGTACTCTCCCATTCTCTCCCTCCTGTATCTGTTCCTCCTTTAAAAGTTGATGATGATGAAATTCCTCTTCCCATGGATAAGGAATTAGAATTCACTGAAGAAGAAAATACCACTCAAGAAGATAATGAAGAAGAGAGAAGTCCTCCTAAAGAAGTAACTACAAGCGGTGAGAAGAATACTGATGAAGCTGACAATTCTGGAAAGAATAACGAATATAGCGAGCAAGAATAGTGGATCTAGCGAGACAATCGTCAAAACTTGAATTTCATTTTTGATTTCTTTTTCTTCTTATTTCTTGCGAATAATGTAACTTTTGAAATTTTAGAATTCAACTTTTGATTTTGTTTACTTTGAATATCCTCAAGGAAGATAATGAAATCTTATTTATTCGACTCCCCTACTTGCACTTGCCCTTCATTATCTTTCTTGAAATGGTGAACAATTTCTTGTGTCTTCTTTCGTGAAAGTATGAAGATATCTGCGATGTAATGAATATAGTTGCAATATTCCGAATTTTTTTGAAAGAGTTTACGATGTTATGAATCTGCCTTCTTGTATATTCTCCTGCGATGAACAAATCTTTCTTGCATCTTAAAATAGAATAGTTAACTTTTAAGATTATTCTGTTGGTCTTATTTTGCCTTCCTAGTTAAAGGTCTTATTTTGCCACATTTTTTCATTTTGCGACAAAATCGCAGGATGTCTTTACATTTGCATGTATTGACCCATTGATCTTGTCTTATCAATTTTTTCAACATCTATGCGACAATATGATAAGTATAAACTCTCTTGCAAGAATTAATCTTTATGACATTGCCGTCTTGCGATGAAATCGTAGGACGTCTTTACACTTGTTAAATGTAAAAACCCATTGATCTCATCTTAACTTTTCTCTTTTGGATTCTTGCCTTTGTATAACTTTCGTCACGCGACAATATGACAGGCCTAAATGTTCTTGCGATCATAAAGCCCCATGACATTGCCGTCTTTAGACACTTATAAGCTCCATAATGGATGGTGCCGCACTAATTTTCCCCCTGGTTGCCCCTTCAAGGAGGGCACATCGGCCATACAAGACTAGCTCCTCCCATCCAGATTTTCCAACAACCAGTTGTTTTTCGCAGCCTCTTGTCCTTTATGCCTATATGTCTTATAGTTACAAGACTGCACCCTAAGTGGGGTTTTCTTCGGGACGAGTGCATCATAGCCAAGACTTGCGAAGGATGGCCATGGTAGTTTCGTACGCCCCGGGCACCCTTGACTCAACCGTGTATCTCGGCGCCTTGGTCATACTTTGCACTCCTTAGAAGAAGTCCTTAGTCGTCCAATCATGGTATAACCTTATATAATTGGAAATCCAAGATCCCTCTCCTGGATAGGTTTTCTTTAACCCCAACATCTGCATAACTCAGGTTCCAGCAGCGGTATAACCTTATCACTGAGTCATGTCAAGAGATACCCCCTTATATGACGCACTATTAGGTCTTACATTTGCCTCTTGCGAAATTTTATTTGCGAACTAGGGTGCACGCCATAAAGGTTCATCCCATTCTATTAATCTCTGCGAAATTTTATCCGCCATTCTTGCGATTATGCTCGCAGTTCTTGCTTTGTTTTGTTACTAATAGAATCTCACAATTGGAATCAAAGATTTTTTTTTTTTTTTACAACGTACCTGTATCTTTTATCTTGCAGAAGTTGTTATTGATAATACATTTTCAGAAATAGTCTATTCCATGGTCTGTCAAGTCTTTGACCAACATCTCTCCCTTCAGGGTCCATTAATTTGTATGCCCCGATTCCAACTATCTCTTTAATGATATATGGTCCATCCCATTTTCTCGCCAATTTTCCACCATTCTCTCGCTGATAACTTGGTGTTTCTCGCAGCACTAAATCGCCAGGTTGAAATTCACGTCTCTTAACATGTTTGTTGTACTCGCGAGCTAATCTTCGCTGGTAATTTTCCATATGTTGCAAAGTTTTTTCTATTTTTTCTTCTAATTCATCCAATTTATTTAAAATCATTCCAGCACTTAAATTTCTTTCCCAAGCCTCTCTTTTTGTTTTAGGAATAGCTACTTATGTTGGTAATACAACTTCAACTCCATACGTCAAACAAAAAGGTTACATTCCAGTAGCTTCTCGGCTGGTTGTATTGTAGGCCCATATTGCATTATGCACCTGTTCACACCATTCTCTGTGGTATCCTTCTAGCTTCTTTTTTAAGATGTCTGTGACTGTCTTATTTGGTTTCTTCAGATTGACCATTTGCTTGTGGATATAGAGGAGTAGATTTTCCACACTTTATCTTAAATGCATTGAGTAGAAATTCTATATTCTGCCCTTCAAATTGTTTCCCATTATCAGATACTAACTGTGTTGGAATCCCAAATCTACAAATTATATTCTCAAATATGAATGTAAAAATATCTTTGTCACGGATATGTTGTACTGCCTTTACTTCTCCCCATTTTGTGAAATAATATGTTGCAACGATTAGGTATCTTTTTTGTCCAGAACCAGGCACAAATGGTCCCACAATATCTAACCCCCATTTCCCAAAAGGCCATACACTTGTTGAAGATGATAGTGGTGCTCCTAGTGCATGTATCTTCTTTCCATATCGCTGGAAATCTTCCCAACGCCTTGAGAGTTGTTTTGCATCTTCATGCATATATGGCCAGTAATAGCCTTGCATTTTTGTTCTATATGCCAAAGATCTTCCTCCACTATGATTCCCAGCATCATCACTATGTAACATCTTTAATATTTTTTGTCCTTCCTCCCTCGTCAAACATCTTAGCGATGGTCCATTAAAAGATCTGTGATATAGTATTCCTTCTCTTAGCTCATAATTGGTTGCCCTACTTTTTAATTTATGTGTTTCCAATCGATTTCTTGGGATTTCTCCTCTTGCCAAATATGCATGAAGATCTGCTCGCCAATCTGTAATGTTGTTCTTTAATTCCTCTTCGCCAACTTCAACCATCATCACATCTTCTTCTTCCTTTTCTTCCTTGTCTATCGCTGGTGTAAAAAGTGTTTGAGTTTTTATGCATCTCGCAGCTGGATTTGTCATCATACTAGATATGAAAGAAAATGCATCTGCGAGCCTATTATCTTTCCTTGATATGTTTCTCCATTTTATTTTTGGAATTCTCGCAGATAATTCTTCGACTAACATTTTATACTTTCTTAAAGATGGTTCATTTGTTGTGTATTCTCCTTTTATTTGGCGAATAACCAACTGTGAATCGCTGGTGATTCTAGCATTTTCTAACTTCATTTCTACTGCAAACTTTAAAGCATGAATCACGACCTCATATTCTGTTTCATTATTAGTGGATGCAAATTCCAATCTAAATGAAAAAGCTAATTTTTCTCCTTCTGGTGAAAGAAAAATAATTCCAATCCCATTTCCTTCCCCATTTGATGATCTATCCACCAATATCTCCCATCTGTCGGGTTCTGTTAATAGTTATTTTGGATCTCCATGTTCCTATTCTACATCCATCATTTCTTCCACAGCTTCATCATCTTCTAAGGGAAATTCAGCTAAGAAGTCTGCGATAACTTGTGACTTTAGCGAGGATAAAACTTCATATTGAATATCAAAGTGTCCTACTTGTGCATTCCATCTCTTAACTCTGCCTGATCATTTTGAATTTTTCATTACAGACTCAATTGGCACTTTCGTTAACACTTTGACCTTATGTGCTTGAAAGTAGATGCGAAGCTTAAAAGTTGCATGTACCAATGCTAGAATTAGTTTCTCAATCTTTGAATAATTTCTTTCTGCAGAATTGAATGTTTTGCTGATGTAATAAATTGGTTTTTCTACCCCTGCATCTACTCGCAACAACACAGCACTTAGCGCATATGTGGTTGTTGCGAGATAAATCAATAGTTCTTCTCCCGGTTCAGCTTTCTGTAAGATAGTTATGTTCATCAAATGTTCTTTTATTCCTTGAAAAGCTTTTTCACATTCATCTATCCACTTGAATTTTGTTCCCTTCTTGAGTATATCGAAAAAATGTTTGCACTTGTCTGAAGATCGTGAGATGAATCTTCCTAGCGAGGCTAAGAGTCCATTCAATTTTTGCACGTCTTTTACCGTCGCAGGCGTTGGCATATCGCTAATTTCTTGTATTTTTTTCTGGATCAAATTGTATTCCTTATTTTGATACAATATACTCCAAAAATTTCCCTGAAGTTACTCCAAAAGTACACTTATCGGGATTCACTTTAATATTAAATTGCCACATTTGATCGAAAATCTCTTTTAAATCTTGCACATGATTCTCAGATTCTTTGCTTTTGATCAGCATATCATCTACATACACTTCTAATGTTTTGTGGATCCACTTTGCAAACACCTTCTCCACCATTCTTTGATACGTTGCACCAGCATTTCGTAAGTCCAATATAACTCTCTTGGAGCAAAGAATGCGGTATGTTCTTGATCTTCTTCAGCGAGAGGGATTTGATTATATCCTTTATATCCATCCAACGATGATATTCTAGCATTTCCCGCTGCTGATTCAACTATCTGTGGGATATCTGGTAATGGAAAACTATCTTTAGGACAAGCCTTGTTTAAATATGTGAAATCTATACAAATTCTTATCCCCTTATTCTTCTTTGGGACCACTACCATATTTGCAATCCACTCTGGATATTTTGCTTGCCTTATAATTCCTGCGTCAAGCATCTTCTGTAATTTTTCTTCTATCTGAGAATGATATGTTGTTGCAATTTTCCTTATTCTTTGCTTAAATGGTCTTATATTTTTGTTGATTTCTAATTTATGACATGCTATTGATGGATCTATCCCTGGCATCTCATCCATGCTCCACGCGAAGATATCTTTATACTCTCGCAAGAGATTTATAGTTCTTTCTTCCTCATCTGCCTCCATTTTAGTCCCAATTTTCAGTATTTTAGGTTCTTCTTCACTACCAATATTTACTTCTTTTGTTGGTTCTGCTGCAATATAACTGGCTTTAAGTTCTCCCATTGGTGTTGGAGTTTTCATAACTCTCGCGAGTTCATCTCCTTCTCGCGAGATTTCACTGGGTATTCCTTTTCCTTCTTTTGCTCTTATCATGTAAACTTTAAATTCTTCTTCCTTCTTTGTTTCTCTCGCCAATTTTCTGCGAGCCTTTCGCAGCTTTGGACGTTCTTCACAATTTCTTACTTCAATTTGGTAACACAATTTCGCAAAATCTGTGTATCCTCTAATTTCTCCAATTCCATTGGGTATAGGAAATTTGATGCATTGATGCAACGTTGATGCTACAGCCTTGATTGCGTGTATCCATGGTCTTCCTAATATCATGTTATACGGTGATTCCACGTCTACCACACATAACGTTACTTGTGTTTCAATCTCCCCTAATGGAATTCGTACTACTATCTCGCCTTTAGGTTTTGTTAAAGACTTTCCAAATCCATGGACATGATATGTTGAATAAGACATTTCTTCATCATTATATCCCATTTTCTTGAAAGTATGATAAAATATTATATCTACAGAACTTCCTGCATCCACCAAAGTTCTATTCATAGCCCATTCTTCTACAGATTTTATTGATTCCTCCTTTCTCATTGGTATAGTGGATACTGTGATTACCAATGGAGATGTATGACTTAGATTTTCCTCTGGTATTTCTACTGCTGTAAATGTGATTTCCTGCTTTTCCCAATCTTTCAATGGTGATATTTTTTCCACCGTCATAATTTTCCTTCCTTCAAAATCCCGTTTGTGTATCTTCCCCTTAATATTTTCATGAAATCTATCAATCATTGTTCTTGTTACCATACCACACTCCAATTTTCTACAATCCTCTTTGATTCTAATCATCCTTCCTTCAAATATCTCACTGATTTGTTTTATGATTTTCTTAATCTTGAACAATTCTTATCTTCCTCTTCACCTTTTTCTATGATTTCGCTAATTCGTTCCCTGTTTTGGGCACCAAAATGTAGTTGCAGGATTTCCCACACTACACCCTTGTTAAGATTTTGTTATAATCAACTCATAATTGAAGATGAAAAATGACACTTTATTATTTTGGTTTCAGAAATGCTTACAGAAATGAAAGAATTCAAGATTACAACTATTCTTTTGAAGTTTCTCTCTCCTCAAGACTTTCTTAACTCTCAAAAATACATCATCCTTTTCTGGACACATTGGGTCTATATTTATAGGGTAGCTACATAATGGATGACAGTTAAGTTTCCCTCTTATTTCGGGTTGATTCTGCGGTTATACAACGATTAGTTACAATATTCACTCTTGCAAGTTTTGTATCCATCGTAGGATAAACATGCTTTTCTCAAGTTTTCTTCACTCGTCATTTATTGCGTCGCTCTTTTGACTGCTTTTGTGACACTCGCAAAGTGTAGTTGATGATCTTGCGGTGATGCTCGCTGGGAAGTGTTGTTAATCTCGCAGAGAAGTATTGTAGCGATATTCTGGTCCTACACTAGCGAAGAAGAAGAATATAATGAAGATGTAGAAGAAGAAGAGTCTGACACTAGTGAGGAAGGAGAAGAGTATGATGAGGATGATGAAGAATCAAGCAAGAAATAATTTTTTCTTCCTTCTTTGATTTTTTGTAATAAATGTGTATTTGTCCTTTAATCTTCCATTTTTGTAAACTATCACTGGGAATTTCTTCAGTTTTCGATACAAGTTCTTATTTATTTTTGTTTCTACCTGCACATGTTAGAGAACACAATTCTTTCTTTTGCAATATGGGTTAATCAATATACAAGTATTAATCTTTTATCTTATGCGTAAATTTATCATATGGAGACAAATAACATTTTCTCGTTCTATGCACTCCCATACTTGCCTCTGTTATTTGTGTTCAAATGAGAGATTAAGCAAGTTACCTTTGTACAGTAAGATTGTTGTGAAGTCTTTCAGTATATGCATTCCAAAATATCTCCGTTATTTCTGCATAATCTAGCAATCACATATTTTAGGATTGCAATCTTTCTTGTATTCTGACGTGGTCTTATTTTGCCTTCCTAAGTAAAGGTCTTATTTTGCCACCTTTTGTCATTGCGACAAAATCGACGGACGACTTTTCATTTTCATGCAAAAACCCCTTGATCTTGCCTTAACCTTTTTCTCTTATGATTTTTGTTGCGATAATATGACAGGCCTAAATATTCTTGCGAAAATAAAGCCCCATGACATTTCCATCTTGCGACGAAATCGCAGGACGTCCTTACACTTTCATGTACTGACCCATTGATCTCGTCTTATCTTTCTCTTCTGTATTATTTCCTCTTCAGGATTGTCGCACAAATATGACAAGGCTAAATATTCTTGCGAAAATAAATCCTCATGACATTTGAATCTTAAGACACTTATCAGCTCCCTAATGGAGGGTACCGCCCTTATCTCCCCCCTGGTTTCCCCTTCAAGGAGACGTAATTCTGCCATACAAGGCTAGCTCCTTCCATCTTTTCGCAACCTCTTATCCCTTTTTCCTATATGGCTTATGGTTACGAGACTGCACCCTAAGTGGGGTTTTCTTCAGGACGAGTGCATCATAGTCAAGACTTGCCAAGAATGGCCAGGTACGCTCCAGACGCCCCAGGCACTTTTGGCTCAACCGTGTACCTCAGCGCCTTGATCATATTCTGCACCCCCTAGAAGAGACCCTCAGTCGTCCAACCTAAATCATAAGTCTAGGTTGAAAATCCAAGGTATATCTTATGGATGGATTTTTATTGACTCCACATCTCCATGACTCAGGTTCCAGTAGCGGTGTAACCTTTTCGCTGAGCCATGAAACATGTACCCCCTTTTATGACGCACTTTAGGTCTTACATTTTCCTGTAGCGAAATTTTAATGTTGCGAACTAGGGTGCACGCCATAGTAGGTTCGCTCCATTATGATTGTTCTGATTATTCTGTTTTTGCATTTCAGCTCTTATTGTAATTTCTCAATTCTCGTCTTTGTCATTCTATAAAATATATTTTTTGAATTTTTTTTGCAACAAATCAGTCATACATTTTTCTTTCTTTTCTCAATTTCATTTTGATATCAAATTCTAAGTTTCTTACCTTTGCTGCTTTCTGCCTCTGCATAATTGGTATTTTCTGCGGCTTTCTTGCTTTCTGCGAACGTTTCTCCACTTCCTATTTTCAGCAAACATATACTTCGCAACATTTCTTCTTTTATCTTCTCTACTGCATCAACCATGAATCTCTCACTTCTCTGCTTTCCTTTGATGTTACGTTTCCAATTATCTTTCTCTGTAGTTAGTTCTTCGCATGACTCAACATCAATTTCATAACACTTCTTTCCTTCAATATAATCTTTTTTTACAATGCCAACTCCACTCGGATGAGGGAACTTGATGCACTGATGAAATGTCGATGCTACGCCTAGAATACCATGTAGCCAAGGTCTGCCAATTAAGGTGTTATATGGTGACTCCACGTCGACAATACATAACAGAATTTCAGAAGATATTCATTTCGAATATTTTTGTGGAAAACATGTAGCATATTATTTTTTGCCTACCAAGTCGTGCTTGGGAGACTTGATAGCTTGGTGACCTTCGACGATCGAGATTTTACATCTTAAGACGAAAGGTAGACGTTGATCATTGCACGCTTGCGTTTTGGTGGCCGCATAGGGAAGTCCAGCATGGTGGTACGGCAAGGTCGACATGCCATTGGCCCAGTTTGGATGGCCAAACTAGGGTTTCGGGCCAAAGGTTAACATGTGTTGTCTGGTAACCTTGGACTGCTAGAATTTTCTCCTTTGATTGAAGGGAGACCGTTGATTGTCGCACACCTTCGTTTTGGTAGCCGCATAGGAAAGGACAGCATGGTGGCGCGGCTAGGTTGGCATGCCATTGGCATGACATGGCTTGGCGCGGTTTGGCGTGGCCAAACTTGGGTTTTGGGTCAAAGGTTACCATGTGTTTTCTGGTAACCTTGGACGGCTAGGATTTTCTCCTGTGATTGAAGGGAGACTATTGATTCTCGCACGCCTTCGTTTTGGTAGCCGCATAGGGAAGGCCAGCATGTTGGCGAGGCTTAGGTTGGCAAGCGGTTTGGCGTGGCCAAACTAAGGTTTCGGGTCAAAGGCTACCATGTGTTGTCTGGTAACCTTGGATGGCTAGGATTTGCTCCTATGATTGAAGGTCCACCGTCGATTGTCGCACGCCTTCGTTTTGGTAGACGCATAGGGAAGGCCAGCATGGTGGCGCGGCAAGGTGCGTTTTGGATGGCACGGTGGGGTCAATAGCTTGGCGTGGACGGTTTGGCTTGGGATGGTGGGGCCAAGGGCTTGGCATGCCATGGGCGCATGGTGGGGCCAAGGTTTAGGTATGCCATGGACTCATGGTGTGGATAGCATGGCTAGGGCCAAGGCAAGGTGCGGTTTGGCTTGGCATAATAAGGCCAAGGGTTTGGTATGCCATGGGCGCATGGTGCGGATAGCATGGCTAGGGCTAAGGAAAGGTGTTGTTTGGCTTGGCAAGGTGGGGCCAAGGGTTTGGCGTGACCAAGCAAGGATCGTGACCAAGCTAGGGTTTTGGGTCAAAGGTTACCATGCGTTGTGTGGTAACCTTGGACACCTAAGATTTGCTCTTGTGATTGAGGGGCAACCGTTGATTGTCGCACGCCTTCGTATTGGTAGCCAACGTTGTGCATGGCGTATTGGTGCAGCAAGCATGGTTGGCATGCTTTAGCGGAGAGATGTGGCTGGCATGTTTTGCCATTGGCACAGGGGTGCGGCAAGCATGGTTGGCATGTCTTGGCGCGGTAGGTGTGGCTGGAACGGGTTTCCATTGGCACAGGGGTACGGCTAGCATGGTTGGTATGCCTTGGCGCGGAGGGTGTGGCTGGCACGGTTTGCCATTGGCACAGTGGTGCGGCTAGCATGGTTGGCATGCCTTGGCGCGGTAGGTGTGGATGGCACGGTTTGTCATTGGCACACAGGTTCGGCTAGCATGCATGGTTGGAATGCCTTGGCGCGATGGGTGTGGCTGGCACGACTTTCCATTGGCACAAGGGCGCGGATAACATGGTTGGCATGCCTTGGCGCGGTAGGTATGGCTGGCATGGTTTTCCATTGGCACATGTGGTGTCGGAATTAGGGTTTTGGCCCATCGAAACCCTAATTAATAATTAATTAAAAAGGGTACCCTGGTAATTTTATCGTGGACATATTAAAGGGTTCAATAAATGCGTTTAAGTCCTGTGACGTTACTGTCAGACTAGGATTTTGTGAGTTTACCCCTAAGTTAAAAACCACCATCAACACAACCATATTCTTCTTCACCATAACTAGTCCAAATGAGTCAAATAAACTAGTTAGAGAGTTGTTCAATTTCTTAGATATTTATGTACTACACAAGGTACAATTGAAGCAAAAACGATGTGATTCACTCAAATCAATTCATGAACTATAAAGCCACGGTTTGCAATAGCATTCCTTAGTTTATTAAGATAAGTTCACAAACATCGTTTTTAGACATAACCTACTCAAGTTCGTGGACTGGGTTCGAGGACTTAAGTTCCCGGACGGAGTTCACAAACTCCAGCTTTGAGAACTATGCCAGTTCGCAGACTGGGTTTGCGGATTGAAGTTCGCGTGCTGCTCCGGTTTCACTTGATCAACAAAGTTCGCAAACTTTGGTTCAAGCAATAAGGACTTATACATATATGTGTTTCCACAACAATGCTTATATCCTCCAATGGTTATATTGTCTAAATTCTCATTTCAATCAATGAAACATTCTCAGAGGGTGTTATATAGTTGTTATTCACGAATTATTTTTCGTCAGAGCGATTTTCAAAGTGATTGAATCATAACATGACTTTCGTCACTAGGTAAAGACGAACTTGGCTAAAGCGAAAGCTTTACCAACACATATTTCGAGAAATAGATAAGCGAGATATACTCAGCTCGAAATACCTCATGTGGTATAATCTTAGTTTATATAGTAATACGACTTTTTTCTCTAGATAGGAGATAGAGTAGATAGACTTTTGAGTGATAGATAAGTTCAAGTCTCCACATACCTTTTAGTCGATGAAGATCCATTGGTTCCTTGAGTAGTCCATCGTCTTGTATGATGATCTCCATGGAGTTCTTGAGATCAAATACATTTTCTATCCTAGTCCGAGACCTTAGCTATAGTAGACTAGAAATCAAGACTTTATAGTTTTGATCACTAACATTGAAAAACATGCTTGAGATAGCAACGCATGCGAGTTCGACCGAGCAGTGCTCTAACAGTAGTGACTTTAGCACCATCGATCTAGTGTCTATCCGTGCAATACATCAAATATCTGGAGAAGGACTCTATACATAAAATAAAAAGGTATGGAGACAAGGGATCACCTTATCTCAAACCCCTAGTTGGTCTATAAACATTGCAAGGGGATCCACTAAAGAGAACTAAGATGCTAGTAGTACTGACACATTGAAGAATCAACTCACACCAATGATTAGAAAAACCAAAATATTTTAAGACATCAATCAGAAAAGACCACTCTACCCTATCAAAGGCCTTAGACATATCAAGTTTAAAGCCCATGATGGAATAGTTATTTAAGGAGATTAAGAACGAGTCCCTACACTCACTAAAAATACTCTCTATAAGATTCTGTAACCATTAAATAGAAAGATATAAAAATTGCTAAGAATGTAGATAGATTTTGTAATAATTACTCTTACTCATTGTGTTTAACTAATCATGGAAGCTACTGGAATTCTGGAAATTTTGATTGGGTCTTTTTGATTGGTTTTTTTATTCATCAAGATGACCAGAGATATGTGATCGATCTTTGCTGCATAAAGATGTTAGCCTTTTCGTCAAAATAAAATAAAATAAAGTCTACCGATACATTAACATTCCTCCTTGATCAATCTTCCCCTTAAAATATATAGGAAAGTACGGATCAAAAAAAAAAAATATATATATATATATAGGCACAAGTGCTTCAAATAGGTCGATAACATTTCATACCTAAAATCTAAAAATGTATACCCTTTTCACAGAAATGTTCCCCTGAAGTTTTCTTTACAGAATAGTGGCAGGCCCCAGTCCTAGTGGGGATGCAAACCAATTTCCTTCTGTAAAAAAATTCATGGGGGTTTGTGCTTAAAATAAATCACTACTAGTGAAAGATCCATTTTCTTCTGTCAAAATAATTCCTTTAACAACGATCTTGCTTTTATCACCTTGCATAAGATTAGCAGGAAAAGCTATTTCAGCAACTGAAATAGAAGAGATATCTGATTCCAACGTGCAAGAAAATCTTTCCAATAAAATGGAAGAAACTTCTAATATCTCGGAGGAATTCACTTCCGTTGAAATGGAAGGAATTACTGATTCCGTGATCAAGAAAATGCTTAAAAATAATGCACTGCATTCCAGTATTCCAGAAAGATGTTCTATTCATAAGGTTCCTGAAGTGTTTCACAAAATGAGAGAGCCTAGTAAATACAGGCCTCGGGCGATCTCTATTGGTCCTTTCCAGTGTAGAGACCAAAGCTTGAAGGCAAATGAAGGCTTCAAACTACATTATGCACACGATTTACTTGTTCGAGCAGCCAGAAAAAGATTTCCACTAGGAGAAGAAGAGTTAACCGGATCTATTCAGTTGCACTCATCTGAGGCGCTAATTACCATATTTAAGGAATGTGTTACGTCTATTAAGAAGAAAGAAAATGAAGTTCGCAGATGTTATTCTGAACCAATAGACATCAACAGCGGGGAATTCGTCAAAATGATGGTAATTGACGGTTTATTCATTATTGAGTTGTTTATACAGTTTGGTTTAGGGGAAGACCCTTTTGAATTTAATTTATTGCTAGGGAGTATGGTGAAAGAGGATTCGTTTCTTCTAGAAAACCAACTTCCATTGTTTGTCCTTAAATGTTTATTCGACCAAATTGAACTTCCGGCAGAGATAGGGTGGTTGTCTTTTATGGTTCTTATTGTTCATCCGGTGAGCTGTTGTTACCACATTTATTTAGTCCCAGAAGGATTAAACCATTTCTACAGCCATCGAGAAGAATGTGAAGACGCCAAGCATTTACTAGATTTACTTGGTATAATGCTCCAACTTGTCAGCGAAGAAGAAACATCTGCTGATCCTGTATCACATCATAAAATTCCAAGTGCAGCAGAGCTGAATCGTGCTGGAGTAAGGTTCAAGAGGGGTCTTAAAAATCAAAGATTTGTGGAAATTAAATTTGACAAAGGTATCTTCGAAATCCCTCCCACACATATTTACTGTGGAACGGAAGCAATGCTTAGAAATCTTATTGCATGCGAGCAATTATACAGCGTACGTTACAATCTGACCTCCTATTCTCATTTAATGGATTCTCTCATAAATTCTGCGGAAGATGTTGCAGTTCTTCGTGAAGCAGGAATCTTCGAAACTTTTTTAGGCTGCGATGAAGATGTCTCTAATATCTTTAACAATCTTGGTTCAGAGGTAATTCTAAAAAAAAAAATCATACTCTAACCTAGGCCTGCACAGGAAACCGGCCGGGCCGAGAAACCGTGCCGGCACCGCCAGAACCGGCGACGCACCGTTCACTACCGACATACCTCCGGCCGGCCTCGGTATTCAATTTCAAAACCGAGGTATACTCGGCTCGGCGCACGGTATCGCCCCAAAAGCCGGCCGAGCCGAGCCATATAAAACCGACAAATTACAACCTTTGATTTCTATACCTATCCCTAATCCTGACCCTCCATTTTGATAACCCTACCTATATAAGTCCTCTTTTCACATAATTTCATTTTCTTTTTCTTTTTCTTTTCCGTTTCTCTGAAGTATTAGGTTTAGGCCGCTTCTTCTTCTTCCTCTCGATCCATGGGCGATTGTTTTTCAGATTCTCGGTTTCAAACTTTCAATATCATCCATGATTAACGAATACAAGTCATACAACAACAACTCACTCAAGAATCGTAAGTCATCACTCATCAGAGATTCGTTTTCCTTTCCTTCATTTGATATTTGTTTTGTTCTTTTTGAGAATCGTGAATCGTGGTTGTAACTTGATAGTTGTTAGTTTGTTACGGATTTTTGATTATTTTGAATGAAACCCTAGATTTATGAATTAGGGTTTTGTTTTTATTTTATTTGTTCAGATTTGGGGGTTTCGATTTGGGGTTTTGATATGTATTAGGTTAGGGGTTTTGATTATTTTGAATGAAACCATAGATTTATGAATTAGGGTTTTGTTTTTAGTTGATTTGTTTTGATTTGGGGGTTTTGATTTGGGGTTTTGATATGTATTAGGTTAGGGGTTTTGATTTTTTTTTTTTTTTGATTTTTTCTTTGATGTCTCGATGTTTGTAAGTTTGTAACTCGATGTGTGTATGAGCTACTAGTATTAGTGACTTAGTGTTCTTGCTCACATAATCATTGAATATCTTTCATTTCTTGTTATTTGTAATGAGGAACCAGCATGGAAGAACCGGTCAAGACACACATACACCTCAACTGGAGTTGGATCATCTAATGTACCTAGCCAATGTACAGCTGGAGTTGGAGCTCAATCTACACCTGGAGTTGAAGCTCAATCTACACCTCCTAATGAAGTTACAATTATAGAAGATGATGCAGACAAAGAGAAGCCTAAAGTTACATCTGATGTATGGTTGCAGTTCACAAGGATAAGTGAAGAGAAAGCCAAATGTCATCATTGTTTGCGCTCCTTTGCTGCTCACACAGGAAGAAATGGCACTTCTGGATTGTGGGGTCATTTGGATAGATGCCGTAAGAATCCAAACAAGAAGAAGAAGGGTCAGAAAGGTTTGTTGTTTCCTCCCCCTAAACCAGGTGAGGATGGTAAGTTAGTTGCTTCTATTTATAATCCTGAAGGGTGTAGAAGAGCTTTAGTTGAATTCTTTTAACACTTTAAGTTAATCTTCTATTTATGGAATGGAAGTGCTGGTTTACTTTTAACACTTTAAGTTAATCTTTGAACACTATTTTCCTTCGGTAAATATGTACATATGCAGACTGCGGTAGTTATGTTAGTTGGTCCCTTGGTCTTGAAGAACTTAAGTGGTTGGATGATTGGTAAGATTACTCTTGCAAACTTGCAGAGTTGCGATAACTTTACCTTGAAGTTTAAACAATCTTTATCAGTTTATGTCAGACTTTAAGTTCAGGTTTATGTAATTATGTTGGTTGGTTTTAAAGAAGTTATGTTAATTGTGTTATTATCTTTGTATGAATGGTTGTGGCAGGGAATAACAAGGTAAAATTAGCAGAAGCTATGATTCATAAGCTTGTTGTGTTTTACGGCTACGACACGGTTTAAAAACCTGCATTTAATCGAGCCGAGCTCGGTACATTTTAAAACCGAACAGTGAAGGTCGGCTCGGCCTCGGTTTCAAATTAGAAAACCGGCACCTGGTCGGCTCGGTGCTCGGTATCACCAAAAATCCGTGCCGACCGACCGATGTGCACCCCTACTCTAACCTGGAAAAGAGAGTGCACAAGTATTACAAAAAGAGGCGTCATATTTGGAAAGCAACGTTAAAGCGCGAGTATTTCAACAATCCATGGGCGATTATATCACTTTGTGCTGCAGTTCTACTTATTATACTTACAATCATATCCACTGTTTTTGGAATCCTTCAAGTTGTTTTGCCCAAGTAATGATTATAATTTGTGTGTCACTATTTTATCATTCAGGTGCTCAACTTTTTTTTATCTTGTTTTCTAAATCTTCTAAATGGACCCACTCAATAGGATTGGTCAGGTCGAACCGGCTTTTTCACATTACAACATCTTTTTTATCTTTATCAATTTCTCCAGTTTGTGTTTTTCTTTCAGCTCAAGTTGGTAACGGATAGTCCTGGAATCCGATTATCCTCTCAGTTCTCAGCCTCACTCTCTTGCAGTTTGATGGAACTTCTGAAAAATAGCAATACTGGACATGAGTATAACATACTTTTATTAATCATTTCCTCTTAGACTCAGTTTTGAATTTTTTTATCTATTGAAAGAAAACATCACCGCTTTTGCTTCTATAATACTTTCTCCATTCCTTTTTTAATAAGCTGGTTTCTATAAATAAATGTATTAAAAAAATAGGCTGGTTTCCTAATTGGGAAAGTCAAATATTACTTTAATTTTAAGGGACCATTTTTCTCTTAACTTCTTTTGATGACAAGTGTCATGTGAACCATTTCACTTTACTTCTTTCGTTGACAAGTGTCATGGAGACCATTGTGTCACGAGGACCACTTTTAATGATTAGTTCTCTTAATTTCCTTAATTTTCTCTAAAAACAAAACCAGACTATTAAAAAGGAACAGAAGGAGTACATGCTTGGGTGAGCAATTACGGTCAGAATTCAGCCCTAAACTGAATGGGCTGTAAACACTTGGCTGCTAAGCTGGGTTGCACAGACACGGACGCGGACACTACAAAATTCTCAAAAAATTAGGACGTGGACACGTATATACATATTTTATTTATATATACAAATTATGTATTTATACAGCAAAGTCAAATGTTTCGATCCTAAAAATTAGAAAATAATGCTACATGTGTATAAATTTCAAAAGAAAAGGAAAGATCGTTTGTTTATACACGCCGAAGGTCAAGCAATCAATCACTATTAAACACATGGCACAATAAAATTGTGTTCTTAGAACAACACATGCCCAACCAAGGGTATATGTGATGTATTTCAATTACAAAACCCTAATAAAGACTTAAATGATTGGTCTAAATGTATGTCTTTCTTCATTTAGTCAATGATAGTAAAAATATAGGAAAAAGTTTAAATAAAAATGGAAAAAATGCTTCAAATCCGAGTCATCGGTGCGTCCAAACAAGACATGCGCGGGACGCGCATATTGATGTGTCGGACACGCGTCGTGTTAGCGTCAAACGCGCGTCCTACATCCAACGCGAGTCGGACGCGGACGCGACTCCAAAAACGGAGCGTCAGTGCAACCCAGCTGCTGAGCGAGGAATTTTATTGGACATGGACAGCTTCTTTGGCCATACAATGTTTCTATTGGAGTATTTATTAATCCACCTTTTAACTAGTCTCCTACTGTTAAATTTTGTTTAATCATAAATTTTGTACTGAAATGTAAAAAACAAGTTTGTGATTGAGTTATCATAATTCAAGATTAAATTTCAATTGTCATCTGTGGTCTCCGTGGCACCACCCGATATTGTAATCACAACCCTAAAATCTCATTTATAAAACTAACTCAGTATTGCAATAACTCAATATTGAAAACCCAGGGGAGATGAACCTAAAACCTGCATCAGAATTTCTTGAGAGGTACATAACTCTTAAGAAAATGCTCCACTTCTGTATATCTCCTAACGGTGTAACCAAAGTGTAATTAACGTTTCAGTCCTTTACCCTCTATTTATACTGATCTATTATTGAATTCCCTAAGCAAAATGGCAGCCCAAAATATCTATTTACATAGCCTTTTAGTTCTTAAATTAAGATACCAGACCTGAAGATCAAAATTCACCTCCTGAAGTATGCTCCTAAGTTAATTAACTGTTACTGCACTACAGGAAGCAATGTAAAACAGAAGAACAAACATTGCACAATTTTAGAGCCAAAACTGTTGGCTGCTTTAAACATGAGGATTTCTCTTTTGGACTCATCAACCGAATCAACTTCTATATCTGAAATGACTTCGTTCAGAATTTGCTGAAGCTTCTTCTTTCTATCCTTTCCAAGTCCAACAAAACCCTGCAGTTCATTGTTCAACAGTTTTATTATGGATTACCAAATAGCTATCTGGGAACTATTCAAAGAATGCAAATAAATGGGTCAAATTCTACATGAGCCGAACGGACAAACAGAGTTTTGTCACCAGCGTCATGACCATACAGAGAGCTTGATTGCAATCTACGTAAGGTATATGAACATCCTAATCAATCATACCCTCTCAAAAATAGACTTCCTTCGGTATCACAACAGAAATTCAGACATTTAATAGTGTGTGGACAGGGGATGACTGATCTACCTTTGGTTGATAGAGAGGTACGACAAGAAAAGAGGTGAAGCGGCGAACACTCAACCTCATGGCTGTAAAGTAGTTCTAGCTAGATAAGCTTAGTGATTATAAAGCATACAACTACCATAACATAAATACTTAATGTACATGTACATCAAAGATAAAACAATTTCCATCTCCAAACCAACAAAACAAACAAGCATATCGAGGCACCAACCAAAAAAGAAAAACGGAGAAAAAAAAAGAAACTACATACCTGTAATGGGTCCTCGACTACTCAAACCCTTCATGTCAGAAGCAGCTCTTGGTTATTCAAGTGATCTTGGAATACCTTCGTCAATTCGATTTCAGGAGCTTCTTGCTGATATGGTTTCATAAACCTGTCCGAGAAGAACTGATCTGTCATCCTTTAAAGTAATGTCAGATAGACTATTTCCAAAACCAAACCCTTGGAGACTAATTTATGATAACAGAGCACCTACAGATAATCCTTTCCTGCTAGCTGTTATGTAAAATCACTGGGGTTTCAGCAGTACTCGTGAATCATATCCCATTTCATTCACAAGGAAATTCATGGTTGGTAAGAATCTAATACCACAACTCGTTTCAAGTCTCAACACATCACTAGTTTAACATATTTGCAGATCCAAACTTAGAGCATACAGAACAAAAATGTGCAGTCATTAACTAGATTCATATATTCCAATGAGAGTACATCAGAAAGTTACTGGACCTAGAAATCCTTGCAGTCACTTACCAAGTATAGCTCTTCACCCCCAGCTTTTGAGTCCTGTTATGCAGTAAATGTGTTTCTTTCATTGTAGTAGTTCTACTTCCATTGAAGTCACCTGCAACATAAAAGATATTATTTTCAATGCCAGCAGTTCGGTTTTCAAACATACAAAAGCATACAAAAGGAATTTCTGTATTCAAGGAATTCAAATAAATGGATCTAATTCTAACGAGGGTGTTAGAACATGTTAAACCATCTAGTACGCTGCTTCAGTGGGTTGCTTTTGGGATGGATCAATTGCCCACATATTTCCTAGTTACCGTACCAAACTACACTTTTCTTAAACCCAAAACTTAGATTATTTAACACCTTCCCATTCTATGAGGACAATCCTCTCATCTTTCAAATACCATGCAAAGTTTTGAAAATCTTGTAATGAATTCGGAATCCAAAAAACCTTTATGGTTACTTGAAAAGAAAAAAAAAACAAACTTTCTATTAGGTAACAGGTGTTAGTGATATGGCTATTTTCAAGGGTGGATGACAAATATCGGAGATTATCCCTGGGAAAGATTCATTTGATCATATATATGTGAGTCATACACATGCTTGCTGGTTAAGTCCTAGAACTAATTGGGCCTGACGATGTAACAAGAAAAAAGGAAGAAATGTAAAAGGGTGCAACCATCGAGTTTTTTTTTCTTCACTTTAGGTGTAAATGAAACTTACATATTGAAATGCCAACAAGTGGATGAACTAAGGAGAAAAACAAACCTGAACTACTGACGTGGAGGTAAGAAACGGTCCACCAGGTTTAAACAGAGAGATCAGCCTATTAGACGACTCCAACACCACTGCCACAAGAGTTTCCATGATGGATTTTTCCTCCGAGTTAGGGTCTGACAAGATTTTTCAATAAGAATGGAATGCAGTTCAGAGTAGGTTTCCTCCTTTCTTTTGTTGAGTGGCTCGTCTGCTGTTTCGTTAACCCTTGTTTGTCGTTTCCAACTGACAAAGCAATTACTTTCCCCTAATTATTCATAGACAAGACAGGGACAATACTCATATACATGCATCGTCAACCAGAAAACCTCAGAGTTTGACCCCTCATTTCCAGGCGTGACGAAATGTGGCATCTAAACAGTTTGAACTGTAGCAACTAGTATAACATATCACGCAATTACATGATAAAGAATTCATCAATACAGAAAACTTGCATGATTAAGAGACGAGATTCCTTAAAATTGCATGATAAGTATAGACAAGAAATATCATTTCCAGAAAACCGAAAATGCTAGAAGGAAACTGCCAATGGCTGTTTACAACTAGAGATGCAACTACTGCTGAAAGTAGTGCAGGATCGAAAAGTTAGCCATCTGCATCCAAACTGTATATGTCCTGCATGAGAAGAAACAAAATTTGTATGTCATCAACAGAAAGAGTATCTATATTCTGCAATTAAGTAAGCAAATCTTATTGTTTGTTTGGCATGGGTGAAAAAACTGCTGCTTGTCACTAGCAACAGATGCTGCCTGGATACTAGGACAGATAGACATCATAGACAAATTGAACCTTTCGATCCACAGGAGTGGCATCAGAAAGAATTCTTTCTACAGGCTGTAGATAGTGAATACGAGAATAATTTTGGACAAGTTAAAAAAGAGTTGGTACTCAGTTGTATTTGTACGTTGATGGCAGTATCCACCCATCCCTTTTCCCTAAGGAGCTACACCACAACGATTAAAAGCAAAAACAAACACCATGCAATGTCCTGAAGTACAAGGGAGACTGTTATTCTAATGATGTTCATTGGTGTTAGTGTTAATTCAATGGGAGTATGCTATTCAATGGTGGCTATCATTTTCCACCAAATCCGGAGGACAAGCAAATACATGATATTTTTCCGGTTAAAAATAATTGCACCCATAAATAAAAATAATAATGATTCATGAGAGTGCAGAATGTTCAGAACTGCAATAATTGAGGTCAGTAGCTGTTTAAACGTATTTGTACTTGTAAAACCAAATTTGCTTTAACTGTCAAATGCACACCAGTCAATCAAGCATATTGTAACTTTGTAAGCAATACCGTATAACCCAAACGGAAACATTAAATAACAGTTTCATGTTAAAAGAATTTCAATCAGAAAGTTACCCAAGTTAAACAGAAAGGCAAATAAGATGCATTACTAAATGAATCAGAGTATTACCAAGGGTACTATGTACCACTATTACTAATGTCTGACTGCTTTTTTTATGATGATGATACTTAAATATTGTGCCTTTTCTTGTAAAAACCTTGATTCCATTCTTTTTTCAATATGCTGAATAGTTTAAACTTAAAGAAAACCTCATACTCATAATTTTTAAAAAGAATCAGGAAAAAAGAACAAAGGAAAAATGTTAGTAAGGATCATCTAATCCAATAAACTAAATTTAAGGATCATCTCATATGAGTAGCTAATGAGTAGTAAGGATCATCTAATCAAATAAACTAAATTTAAGGTTGACATTGCACATGGGATTCTTCATATAACATCATCTCATCCCAGTCCCCAACCCAGTTATAGGCACATCGGTTTTTCAAACATTGGTTTAGTGGCAGGATCGGTCTGTATCACTCTAAGTTGCTATCAACATTCACATTACTTCTGCAAACTAACTAATCCTATTTCTAGTACTTAAAACACTTTAACTAAATGCGATTAGCAACATAAAAATTTCTTTCTGATGAAATTCCAGGAAATATGGAAGAGAGTTCCACAGCAGTATCTGAAAGTAAAATGTTACCCTTCGTGTTTCCTAGCTAACATGTTCCAACTCTCTACACAGACAGACAGAAGAAGAATAATGCTGCTTAACACTAATAGAGCCTTTCAAGTTTCAACGCACCTTAAAATAACATCAGATAGTTGTACTTTAGCAATAACAGGTGCTTGATCAGACCAGCCAGGCCTAACAAGTGGCGAACAAACTGAAGGCATATGAAACTCAATAACTAAGCAACCCTCATCAGGTGAATACGAATCTTTTGACCAGGACTGTTCATCCTTTTAAACCAAGTTGTTGTTCCATCATTGTACAAAATCCAGCAAGAGAACAACTTGAACGAGAAGAAAGAATCCTGAGCCTAATTTGGATATTGTCTCTGCATTTACAGATTGCAAAGTTAGCTGTAAGCCATACCTTGTAATAGAAAACAATTCCAAGAAAATAAGTACGACGAGAAACTGTCAAAGATTTACAAATAAAGCCTTCTTTGAAAATCAGAAGGATGAGTTACTACAAAGCACCATTGTATAACAGCACTTAAAGAACTAATAAGAGAAGAAAACAATAATACAGCTGCAAACTGACACAATGCTTACTCCACTACCAATATCATGGCTCAGTACGTACACAAGGAGTTTCCTGGCAGTTGTGACTAAAGGGGTTAAAAGTCCTTATGAGAACAATGTTTCAACCTTCACTCTAATGTAGAAAAAGTTAATTTTTGCAACAGGACAAAATGAACAATGTCCAATAAGTATTTTGTATAACAATGATACTGGGAGGAAGACAAACCGAAGTGTAGTGTATGATTAATCTAAGAAACCATACTTCCAGTATGAAGAACAGAAATCTATTGCATTGAATCTAGATGATGTAGCACACCTCAATATGACATTCATATACACAGAACAAGCAATTGAGTTATAAATATATTATGCAAAACAAATAAAAGAATACTGGAAGGTCGGTGAAAGATTCTACGAAGAAAAAATGTTTATGCGATAAAATAAAAGCTATACATGAAAGTCACTCACCATAAAATCTGACGATCCCATTTGGAAGAAAAAACATAATAATCACCATAAAGCACCAACTAACAACTTCCCCATCCATCCATCATGGTACAAACATTCCCTAGGGTCCTTCTGGTCCTTAACACCAATCATTATAATGGCAAAGATGGTGAAAAATAAGTTAATCAGTAAAGATGAGTTTCGAACATCTTAAGCCAACTAGAGACCTAAACTACACAAATATCAAAGCTAATAACAATTTCACATCCAACATCATAGCTATAACAATAATTAACACAGTTCAAGAACCCAATAATCATAAAGTAAAACAGAAAGAATGAGACATACATGGGATTTTCACCATGAAAGGAGCAGCGACTTCTCTGAAGATCCATGAAATGATAAGAGAGACGGCAAAAATACCACAATAAACAATTCGAGCAGAACATACATCTACTGATGCTTGATACAACTGTTCGAAAAGCTTGACATGCACACACGGCACAGCATGAAGCCAAGCAAGGTGCTGCCCACATATTTCTTCTCTTTAATTTTTCCTCCTTTGTCTAAAAATCCAAACTAAAATACACAAAATTCCTAATCAATATGTTTACTTCATATTTAAAGCATAAACTTAGGGTAAAAAAAATCTCAATACCGACATTAATATGATCAATTAGCTTAAGAGACAGAAAGGAGCCAATAGTTCTTGTTGAAAACCCTAAAATTTCAAATCCATCTGTTCTACAGCTGAAACTATTCAGTCATTCAATACAGCTGAAATTCATTCATTCATTATGAACAATGCACTTACGGGTATTAAATGAAGTAATTAATTGGATTTTTAAGCTCATTGACAGGACGAATGGGTTCCTTGAGATGAAGTTTCCATTCCGTAAATCTCTTTATATAACGAGGAAAATAAATGACCCAATTTGGGTTCTAAGGTTTCAATAGGATCAGAGAAGAAAAACTGATGAAATCGACTTGTTTAGATGCAGTAATAGCTTCATTTTCAGGAAATCCACATGAATTTATCAGATTGCAAGGAAAACTAACCCTAAATTTAATAAAAAAACATTTGGATTTCGTAACAGTGAGGAGAAATACCGAGTTGATGATGATGGACAAGGTTGTTCATTAATGGCAGTCGTCCTTTCAGATTAACTCCTAGACCACACCATAAGGATCCAAACATTTTCAGCTCCTGAGTGCCAGAAGAAGAAGAAAGAGGGAAACATTCCGAGAGTTACTGATGTGGCTTCAATGTTGTCATATGGTGTTGCTATTTAAACTTCAGTCAAACAAGGTTGACTTTGTCAACCAATTCGACAACTATATTCCTTCATTTCCAGCTCCTAAACAAACGTTCACTCTATTCACTTCACATCAAAAATTCTCAATTCTTTGAACCCTAAAATTTCACAAATTCTCTCTGTAAACCCCTCTTGGTTAGCTAATGGGGAATTTCAGTCAGCTTCCATCCGACATTGTACTAGACATAATTACTCGTTTACCAACAGAATCGGCGTTGGATTGTAAATTGGTTTGCAAACCCTGGAAAAATCTGGTTTCTCACCATCCATCTTTCATTAAGTTGCACTCAGATCGTCTTCTCAATCGTTCTTCTGATTCTGCTGGTGAGTTGAGCTTTCTTGTTTCCAGTTATTTTGGACTTTACTACTTTAAGTATGATGATGAACAGGATGATACATTTCCTGTTCGTACTTTTAGAAGGATCAATTTAACTACTCCATATCCACCATCTGATCAATGTAAGGTTGTTGGTTCTTTTAATGGTTTAGTTTGTCTCTATGGATGGGATAAGTATCATTTTTATTGCATATGTAACCCGGTGACCAGGGAATATGTTATGTTGCCGAAAATTGAGAGAGATTATTGTGTACACGATGTTAATTGTTCAAGTGGATTTGGTTACCTTCCTATAACAAATGAGTATAAAGTTGTTCAATTGATGTTAAGGAAAGAATATAAGTTTCCAGAAGTTGTTGAGTTTACAGAAGCTTTTGTATACACTCTTGGCAGTGGCAAGGGGTGGAGAAATGTTGGGAGGTTGGATTATGGATGTTGCTTCATGTATGAACGAACACGTGTTTATGCTGAACTTGGTGTCTTTGTGAATGGAATGATGCATTGGTCTCATGTCAAAGGAGGAAAGGTGTTGACCTTGGATTTGGCTGAGGAGAAGCTTGGATATCTTTCACCACCTCCTTTGCCACTAGATGTCGGCAATAGGTATAGATATTCTATTGGGGTTTTGGAGGGGGTTTTATATTATGTTATCAGCTGGGCTACAGGAGATTTCAGTCAAACCGAATCGACGTACTGTGACATATGGCTACTGAAAAATAAAAATGGTACCGTTAACACGGAACAGCAGGCGGAACAAGAGTCATTGGGTTGGAGTAAAGAGTTTCGTCTTCCCAGAAGAGAATTATTAGCCTTTACCAAGAGTGGTGGTATTTTATGTTTTGGTCATAGATCTCTTAATATATATGACCCAGTAGCTTCATCCTTAGAAACACTAGCGAGTTTTAATGTATTCGAACAAATAATCCATTACAAGACCACCTTCGTTTCATTGAAAGGATTAGCAGGAGAAGAAGCAGATATAAAGTTTATGGAGTCGGGCTACATTGAGAAGAAGTCAGCTGAGATTAAGGGTAAAGTGCTGCAAGTCGAGCTGTATACGATACATGGTAAGTTTCGCTGAGCTTCTGAAGTAAACTCATGCCACTTTATTTTCTTCTTTGTTTGAACTTGAGATTGCGTAAACCTTTGACATTGTCTTGATGGCTAGCTATTATATGAAGCTTATTATTAATCTGTTTTTTATGTTATCAATCCTCTACTTTATGGCAGTATTTTTCTGCTTTAGTTAAGCTATATTGCTTTGTTAATATGCATTTTGTTGCCCCCTTGATCTAATTGCATCTGGAGAACATGATGCATGGTTTAGTTACTTGTTTCGTTCTTATGCATTGGAGTTGAGTAATTATACGGAAGCATAATTGTGGAAGTGAGGTAGACTGTTCTTACTAATGTGTTAGCTAGGTACCTAGCCAGAATTGAGCTTTCCTATGGAGATAGAAACGTAAGATTATTCGAAGACAAATAATTAGCTTAGCTTGTTTTAGCTAATGTCAGAGTTGAATGTAAATAATGTTAGCTCTCACACTGAACTTTGCCTACTTGACTCAAAGACTCGAAAGAGATAGACACAGAACATAGCATAGGATTCCATTATCACAATGCTTGGTTCTGAATGCTTCCCTTCACCTATTTCAGCTAGCAATAGGGGGCTTGGCTCTTACTCGCTTAACTATCTAGTGGTCTAAAAGAAAGTGAAATTATCCAACAATGAAACAGCTAGCTAGAGAGCATTGTGCCTGAGCTTAATTTTAGAAGAGGTCAGAAGATGGAAAACATGACTGATTAAGCAGCCAAATTAGGAATTAAACAAATGTTTTAATCCACTACAGCAGATGAGTTTGTCTTGTAATCTTAAATCTGGTATTGGTTAATTTCATTATCATGCTTGAGAATTTTATGTTTTGCTTCCATGGACTTGCACACGCTGATTGGGAGAAAATTACGAGAGAGATAGCCATATGATTCATAATGCATGTGTTGAATAGAAAAGAATGCCTTTTTGTTCAACTGGGCCTTGTGATTCTAGCTGTTGGAATTTGTTCACTGAACCAAGAAGCAGACCCTTCAATAGCTTCATCATTCGTTGCCAGAATGAAACTCAGCCTTGTTCCTTAATCACTTAATTCACGTCAGCAGTTTCATCTTTAAAATTGAGCCTGTTTCGGCACCTCTACATGAACCAACTAATCGTTGACGGCAGTGAAGGCTATAGATCTTAGTTAGAGGATCCTGACTTTTTATAATTGAGTCTATATAATTAGGTATACAGCCTCTTTAAATATATGTGAAGTATTCCCTTCCCTTGTATTGCATGGTAGGGAGAGTCGAGAACCTTGAAGAAAATGGTACGTTTTTCATTTCCTCTGATTTCAGAATTCTGAATCTCCCACTTTTATTGCTTTGTTGGTATGCACTTTGCTGCCCTGTTTGATCTAATTGCAACTGGAGACATGATGCATAGTTTAGTTACTCGTTTCGTTCTTATACATTGGAAGCATAATTGTGGAAGTGAGGGAGACTGTGTTCTTACTTCGTAGCATATGGATAGATTCTTTGGGCTCTAAATTTGCGCATCCACATGTTATGCTAGGGTACATTCGATTTCACATCATAGAATTGGAAGTCTGACTAGGAAACAGCACTCAAGTTTGTTATCATTCATCAGTGAATTTCGTTTCCTGCATCTGGTACTAATGTGTTAGCTAGGTACCTAGCCAGAATTGAGCTTTCCTAAAACCTAGGATTATTCGAAGACAGATAATTAGCTTAGCTTGATTTTGTTCACATCAGAGTTGAAATGTAAATCATGTTAGCTGCCACACAGAACTTTGCATGCTTGACTCAGAGACTCAAGAGAGATAGATACAGAACATAGCATAGCATAGGATAGCATTATCACAATGGTTGGTTCTGAATGCCACCCTTCACTAATTTCAGCTAGCAATAGGGGGCTTGCTTGTTACTCACTTAACTATCAGGTGGTCTGAAAGGAAGATAAAATATCCAGCAATGAAATAGCTAGCTAGAGAGCATTGTTCCCGAGCTTAACTTTAGAAGAGGTCAGAATATGAAAAACACGATTGACTAGATGATTTTGTCTTGTAATCTTAAATCTCGAGGGTGTAAGAACGGGTAATTCTATCCAAACTTTACTATGTACTTTGAAGTCGATAGTATTGGTTAATTTCTTTACCATCTTTGTGTGTTTTATGTTTTTCTTCCATGGATTCATAATGCTGAATAGAAAAGGGATGCCATTTGATTTTATGGGGCCGTATTGATTCCATCTGTTGGGAATATTTCACTGAAGAAGCAGACTCTGCAAGAGCTTCATCATTCCTCCCTAATGAAGATTTTCCTTTTGGCGTAGTCGCTTGATTCACGGCAGCAGTTTCATCTTTAAAAATGAGCGTTAAGTCTGTATGATCAGGTACAACCCCTTTGAATATATGTGAAGTATTCCCTATTCTTATATTGCACAGTAGAGAGACTCAAGAGTTGAGACCCTTTTAGGCCAGCTGGAATCAAATTGTCAGTATGGACCGACACTGACAATTTAGAGTCACTATTATATCAGTTCAGGTGCTCAACTTATTCATTTTATTTTCTAAGCCACGAGCGGGTCTAAATCTTCTAAACGGATCCAATCAGCAGGATTGACCTCAGGGCATATCGGACCAGCCTTTTTGCAATACAACATTTGTGTTGTCCATGGTGGAAAGTGCAGAAAATAGGGATCCAATTTCTCCTAATCTGAGTCAATTCTCTTTCTTGCCCGCACTACGAGCGAAAGGGATGTTTTTTTCAGCTCAAGTGGTGAACTGATAGTCCTAGAATCTAGTTATAGCCAGGCTAACATGAGGAAGAAAAAAATGGAGCTCCTTAAGCTGCACTTGCATCGGCAACATTTGTCAGAACTTTTTAGTTCCAGTCTTAACGCAGTATTTTTTTCGTTTTAGTTAAGCTATATTGTTAATATGCATTTCGTTACCCTCTTGATCTAGTATATAGAAGCATAATTGTGGAACTGAGTTTTCCCAGCAGTATGAGGGGAGACTGTGTTGTCACTTCTTAGCATAGTGATAGATTCTCTGAGCTCTAAATTTGCACATCCACATGTTATGCTAAGCTACATTCAGTTTCACATCATAGAATTGGAAGTCTGAGTAGGAAACAAAACTCAAGTTTGTCATCATTCATCAGCAAATTTCAGTTCCTGCATCTGGTGCTAATGTGTTAGCTAGGCGTACATAGCTAGGATTGATCTTTCCAATGGAGATGAAAACATTAGCTTGTTTTAATGTCAGATTTGAAACACAAATCCTGTTAGATGTCACACAGAACTTTGCCTACTTGACTGAAAGACTCAGCAGAGATAGGCACAGAGCATAGAATAGGATACTATTATCATAATAGTTGGTTCTGAATGTACCACCCTTCACCAACTCCAGCTAACAATAGGGGTATTAATGATATGTAGAGTGTGTGAGTCAATATAGTCAATCTTGACTTGACTACTGTAATAGCTGTCTTGTTCTAATAGGACATATATAAACCCTGTAATAAGCTGTCATGTAAATACTGAAATAATACTTTTCTCAATACAATTTTTCTGTTTCTCAGTTTCATAAGATTTATCATGGTATCAGACAGCTGATCCTGAGGCAACCCTAAATACATTTCTTATCAATACTTCTTTTAAACACAAATTCAATAATCAATTAAACAAGTTTCATAATATTCTTTTGATCAAATCTAAACAAGTTCTAACAAGTAAAAACAGATCAAGATCGAGTTCTTTAATAATCTTTCTTCAACAATTTCTTGGTGAGCTCAGTTCATGTCATCTGGTGTTATTGTTTATCGTCGTCGCAAATATATGAATTCCGCTGCTCAAATGGGTACTTCCTCTGACTTTGTTTTTCCATTTACCAATATCTCCAATTTTGTTTCAACCAAATTAGGTCCAAATAATTACTTGTTATGGAGTGATCAGATGGAATCTATCTTGATTTCCACTGATTTATATGGGTATGTTAATGGTGATATTCAAGAACCTGAGAAAAAGATTGAGGAGGATGGAGTTTTAAAAGTTAATCCTGAATGGATTCAATGGAGAAAAACAGACTGCTTTGTAACTAGTTGTATGAAGGCAACTTTCACAGATTCAATATCTGGTGATGTTCTAGGATTGTCTACTGCAAGACAAATTTGGGTTTTTCTTGACCTCAATTTCAGAAGTCAATTTATGGCAAAGAAAAGTATGCTTAGAAATCAGTTGCATAATGTCAAGAAAGGGAATTCTACAATTCTTGTCTATCTACATAATGTGAAGAATATTGCTGACTCTCTAGCAGCTATTGGTGAAAAAGTAAGTGATTCAGATCTTGTTATGTATGTGTTGAGTGGGCTAGGTAGAGAGTTTGATTCTTTTGTTGTAGCAGCACAAAATAGAGAGATTCCTTTCACCTTTGCAGAACTTAAACCAAGGTTGTTAAATCATGAGCAATGGATTCTTGAACAAAATCATACTTCAAATATTTCTTATGATGATCAAACTCCAACTGCATTGTTTAGCAAGAATGGAAGTAGTAATAGTTTCAATGGAAGTGGTAGAGGAAGAACAAGGAATAATGGTGGAAATTTCAGAAGCAATGGCAATTCTGGCTATAATACTGGTAATAATTCAAGAAGTAATGGAAATGGGTCAAGTAATGGAAATGGGTCTTATCAAGGTAGTACTTCTTATCAAGGTCAAAACAATGCTTCTGGTCAGGGATATGGCAACAACACTAATGGAGGAAGAAGAGATTTCTCTACAATAGATTGTCAGATTTGTCGCAAAAAGGGACACTATGCTAGTAGATGTTATTTCAGATATCATCCACCAACCTTTCCAAATTCTGCAAATGGAGCTCAGCATGGATCTCAACAACAAGCTTTCACTACCCTAAATGAAGATAATCCTTATGCTAGTTCTATTTATTCTGGTTCTTCTGGTGCATCTACATCAACGCTTCTCATTGGATATCGATTCGGTGCTATTTGCACACATTTGGAGATGAACAATTGTTGCAGAATACTTCATCTTACAAAGGGAAGGAGCAAGTCCAAGTTGGTAATGGTAAGTCATTATCTATTACTTCCACTGGTACTTCACATATTCAAACACCAACTACTAGTTTCAGAATGAATCAAGTTTTATTAGTACCTGATATGAAACACAATTTACTCTCAGTAGCAAAATTCACAAAAGATAATTCTTGTTATTTCAAGTTTTATCCATATGGCTATGAGATTAGGGACTTATATTCAGATGCTATTCTAGCTTATGGTAAAGTAGTTAACAATTTGTATCCAATTTTGCATATGCCTAAACAACACTATTCCTTGTCTACTTCTTTGACTGCTTCTCCTCTTATTTGGCATGCTAGATTGGGTCATCCCTCACATCAAATCTTACATAAATTACATTCTGATCATCAAATTATTTTGAATTCTTCCTTACCTTCTACTTTGTGTCATCCTTGTCAGCTTGCTAAAAGCAAAAAGCTACCTTTTCAACTATCTTCCTCTCATGAACACAAACCCTTAGCATTAGTACACTGTGATGTCTGGGGTCCTACTATTCCTTCTCTAAAAGGTTATAAATACTATATTTTATTTGTGGATGATTTTAGTAGGTTTCATTGGATTTATCCAATGGAACTGAAATCTGATGCTTGTCAATGTTTTCAACATTTTAAGACTCATACGAGAAAATCAATTTTCTACAAAAATTCTTTCATTTCAAGTTGATGGTGTTCTTTGAGTTGGTCGAGGACCATTTCAAGTTCTATTACAGTCTTCTGGTATTCATGTTAGAATTTCTTGTCCTCAAACTCCTGAGCAAAATGGTTTAGCAGAGAGAAAGCACAGGCATATCACTGAGATGGGTAATACACTTTTATTCAATTCTTTTTGTCCTAAGGAATTCTGGTATGATGCTTTTTTAACGCCACTTATCTCATTAATGAACTCCTACAAAGGTTTTAGGTTTTAAATCTCCTTTTGAAGTTTTATTTGGTGTTTCTCCAGATTATTCTTTTCTTAAAACCTTTGGAGTTATCTGTTATCCTAATCTTGCTCATTCAAGAGCAGATAAGTTATCACCAAAGTCTGTAAAATGCATTTTTACTGGGTATAGTCCTCTTCATAAGGGATATAAATGTTTTAATCCTGTTACCAAAAGATTATACATTTCAAGACATGTTGTTTTCTCAGAGTCTGAGTTTTACTATGCTCCTACAACTGCCATTTCGATTCTTTTTCTTGCTCTCTCGTAGATATTTCTTCTCCTATATCTTCGATGATTTATTTCTACTACTACTATGGTTACTAGATCTCAAAAAGGCATTTCAAAACCAAAATTATTTCCTGATCATGTTTCTCATTTGTCTCTTAAAACATCCTTTGTCTGCATATTATACATCTTTGTTAACTACTTTTATCTGAGCAAAGTCTTTTAGAGAAGCTATTAAAAATCCAGATCGGCAAGTTTCAATGAAGGAAGAATATCTTTGCATTAATGGATAATGATACATGGAAGTATGTTGCTCCAGAACCTCATATGAATATTCTAGGTTCTAAATGGGTTTATAGAATTAAGCAAAAATCAGATGGTTCTATAGATAGATTGAAATCTAGGCTTGTTGCAAAAGGTTACAATCAACAAGATGGTGTAGACTTTACTGAAACATTCAGTCCAGTTGTTAAATCTCCTACAGTAAGAGTAGTTCTTTGTTTGGCTGTTTCATACAATTGGCAGATTAAGCAATTAGATGTCAGTAATGCATTTTTGCATGGCTATTTGGATGAAAATGTTTATATGGCACAGCCACAAGGGTTTCTTCATCCTGATTATCCTTCAAATTATGTGTGTCATCTTCAAAAGAGTTTATATGGACTTAAACAAGCTCCTAGAGCTTGGTTTCATAGGTTCAGTTCTTTTCTCATCAAGCATGGGTTCAAGAAGTCTGTGTCTGATACTTCAATGTTTGTGAAATCTACTTCTAGTGGTATTCTTGTCTTACTTTTATATGTGGATGATATACTCTTGACTGGTAGTTCTTCTCAACTTATTGCTGATGTTATTTCTTTGTTAAAACAAGAATTTGCTATGAAGGAGTTAGGAGATTTGGCTTATTTTTTGGGCATTGAAGCAATAAGAGATAATGATTCAATTACTTTAACTCAAGAAATATACATTGAACTGTTAGCTAAAGCAAACTTATTAGATCAGAACCTTGTGACACTCAAAGAGTCAAGTCTAATAGGCTTTTTGTTCATGATGGTATAAAGCTCACAGATCCAACTATTTACGTGGCACTTGTAGGTGGTTTACAGTATCTCACTGTTACTAGACATGATATTTGTTTTTCAGTGAATTATGTCTCTCAATTTATGCATTCTCCATCTCGATTTGCATCTTCAACTGGTTAAGAGGATTAGAGGTATTTAAAGGGTACAATAGGTCTTGGTATTTCTTTAAGAAGATCGATGTTTCATCTTTGAAAGCTTATCTTTGATTCAGATTAGGCGGTGTCCAGATACCGGAAGATCTACTGGTTTTGCAAGATTTCGGTACAAATTTGGTTTCATGGTCTTCTAAGAAACAACCAACAGGTTTCTAAGTCTTCTGCAGAGAAATTTGAGTATAAGAGTCTTTCAGAGCAAATTAAGAGAGTTAAAGTGGTTTTCTTATTTGTTAACAGATTTACAAGTTTTGATTAAATCTGTTTTGCTCTTGTGTGATAATACTAGTAATCGGCATTGGCAACTAATCCTGCTTTTTCATGCCAGGACTAAACACATAGAAATTCAATACCATACCTGTCGGGAGCTTGTGGAAGAGGGGTTCTTAGCACTTCAAAGATATTTCTACGAGAAAACCGGTTGCGAGATATCTTTACTAAGGCATTATGTTTCCCCACTTTTTCAAGACTTTTACAAGAACTTCCTAAGCTATCTTTACCTCGCTACAAATGGTTCTTCTTCAAATCAATCATTAGATTGACTTCACCAACTATGCTACTTCTTCACATCAATTGTTGAAGTTGACTTCACCAATCGCTTCTAGTTTTTCACCAACTATCACTATTTTTATTACTCAATGTGATTTCTTTGTTGCAGTATCACATTGAAGGGGGTATATTAGTGATATGTAGAGTGTGTGAGTCAATATAGTCAATCTTGACTTGACTACTGTAATAGCTGTCTTGTTCTAATAGGACATATATAAACCCTGTAATAAGCTGTCATGTAAATACTGAAATAATACTTTTCTCAATACAATTTTTCTGTTTCTCAGTTTCATAAGATTTATCAAGGGGGTTTGCTAGAAGATGAAACATCTAGCTAGAGAATATTGTGCATGAGCTTAATTTTATAGGAGGTCAGGAGATAAATAAAACACGACTGATTAGGGAGAATAGTAATTCAACAATTGTTTAGTCCTCTCCAGCAGATGAGTTCTCTTGTAATCTTAAATCTCGGGTGTGTTAGAATGGTTAAATCCTTTATTATCCACTTTGAAGCCTATAGTATTGGCTAATTTATGTTTTGCTTCCATGGATTTGTACACAGTGATTGAATTTTTCTTACAAAAGAGCCATCTGATGATTCAAAATGCATGTGTTGAGTAGACAAGGGATGCCTTGCGGTTTTATTGGATCTTATTTCTAACCGTGTGAAATTATCCACTGAATTAAGCAGCAAAGCTTGATCATTCCTTGCTCTGTTGAAACTTGCCTTGTTACTTAATCGCTTGATTCACATCAGCAATTTCATCTTTCAAAATGAGCACACTTGGGCATCTTCATCTTGGCAGTTGGCAGTGAAGGTCATAGTTTTTCAATCTCTTGACCTTATAATAACTGAGTCTATATAACTAACCAGGAACTCGTTCACAGCCCTTTAAAGTAACTTCCACAATATTTTGGGCCTTGGATATCGCCTTTGTCCGTAGCAAGTTATCACTTATCAACCACCTGAGGTGAGATAAGCCACCTTGAATCAAATAGTCAAGACCAATATTATGGACGAGCACTGAGAATTTAGTGTCACTATTTTATGAGCCAAAATTGTACTCCATTATTGTAGGGTGGTTTTTTACCAGAGAATCACTTGGTGCTCTTTTTCCGCGCTGTTTCCGCGTTGCACTTAGCCTTGTAAACAAATCGATGTGTAGTCACTTTCTAGCTTGCTTTAATTCTTTCTGTAACTCATAGTTGAAAACAGTTTGAAAAATGCATCCATCATGATCTACTTTTTTTCTGCAAAATCATTATTGCTAGTTGCTTCATGGACTAAACAAAACCATTTGAATTCGGTTACTCCTTTTACCTTTGACGGTCTAGAAGTAAAACAAAATTTTTGGTATTTCCTGGTAGTTTCCTTATTCTCCACAAAATCATTTGTGTGGCCTGAATCCATACAGCAGTTGCTCTTTAGTTTCTCATATCAGTCTCATGGGGATGCAAATCAATTGTTCACTAATCACTTTTTATTCTAACTAATAACTAATAATTACACGAACTAATCATTGGACAGACTTAATTAGGAAGTTGGCCCCTTTTATTAATATTGTGTGTAAGGCACATTTAAGGACGAAGTACATAAATGTGCGGGAGGCATTGCTAATAACCTAAGAAGTTAGTGCAACCTGCAAAGATTTGATCATCAAAGATACTTTTCATGATACAGAAAACAAAGCCAGTTCATGATATTCCCCATGATGTGCATGCTAGATAATAATTAATACACCAATTCTCTATCTCACCCATCCACCACACAAATGATTTTGTGGCGATTTTTAAAGCATATATAATAAATACTGTATAATTTCGGCTTCTTGGGGTTGGAGGAGGAAATTGAAACAGCTAAAAATACACCACATTTTTGCGGTCAAAGGTCACTCAACTTTTGTTCCGTCTCTGACATGCAGTGAAATTATACACTCAACAACATTAATTAATTATAATTATTACTACGTACCAATTACGAGCAAATACTTAAACTAATCTGTTTAAGAAATGATCTACAGATTGGTTGTGGATTAATGGTTGTGAACTACGTAGTTTTACAAATGTGATAATAAAAGGGAGGGGCCAACTACAGATTGGTTAGGCTAAAAGGAAATTGTGTCAAACAAAGTTGTTCATGAAGCCAGGTGCACAGCTTATTCACCCATCTAATCCTCCAACAACCCAAGATTTAAGTGAACATCGTCCACAAAGGGAAGAACCGGATTCAAACCAGTCAATATTCAAGATGCGACATCTGCAGTAGACGACAACAATGACAAGAACAACAACAGCATAGGTTCCAGCTCAGATCAGGAGACAGTTGACAGTTTACAGCAAGCCAATCGCCAATGGGATTGGGGTTGACCGTCCGAGTACGCGTCATGGAAGGGAACTGGAAAAAGTGAACGAGTGGTTTACGATGTGTTTTCTTGTTTTGAAACAAGTGAACGAACATGAGCTTCCCTCTTTAGGAAATTTAAAAAGGGAATTTTAATAAAATGCCACACTTTAATTTTCCGGTTTAATAAAATGCCACCGTTTTTTTTCATAATATATAAATTGCCACAACTGTTATAAATTCCGTTAAGGCCCACTTAAATTAGTCAATCTGGTTGGAACCAGTCAATATGTCAGTAAAAAATGGTTGAAATTACTTTGTTATCCTTACAAATATAACTAAATTTGCGCCTACTTCTTCTTCTTCCCTCTGAATTCTTGAACTCTTGAAAAAATCCCTGGTTCTTAACAATTCCTACACTTCCTAAGATGATTTACAAATTTTGTTGAGTTCTTTATGGTGTGGTGTCAGTTCTTATATTCAAATGAATCAAATCCATGACAACCAAAACCTAATTTTCAAGGTAGGGTTGGGGCTGTGGTAGTGATTCTCATGGAGACTGGGTGGTGGTGATTATGAAGGGGATGTATGTGGAGATTGAGAAGATGCTCATGGATGGATGATGAGATTCAATTACATTTAAGCTTGTTTGAAATTGACAGTGAAATTGAGATTTAAACAGTGGAATTGATCAAATTTGTTGTTGTTGGATTTTGTGAATGAATGGCCTTGGAAGTGTATTTAGACTCCTGGTACCGTTAGAATAGATGGGTTATCTTTAAATTTGAATTTGCAGGTGAAGAAAGTTACAGAACGTGTTGATTTTTCGGTGCAATAACTGGAATGCACCTCTTGATCATCTCAATTTCCTGCACATCGAAATTTGTTTGTGAAAACTCCATAACCGAGTTTTTCTCTCGCCCCGCAACTTGTTTTCGTTAACCAAAACCACTGGTTCCAAGACCAATTGACATGAAGATGATCCAAGAGATCATTTATCTACATAGGTGAAATAGAGGTTTCAAATTTAGGAAATGACCAAGCGAAAAAGTGTATATGGTTGGTGGGTTTCTTATCAACCTAATCTTTGTTCTATTTTCTCTCTCTCTAGGTATTCATTAGGTCATCCGAATTATCCCTTTTGGGTCACCAGGGCTCATCAAAGATGACATTGTGGTTGATATTCTATGTGCTGGATAGGAGTGGTGTTAATGGAAACACTTTACCACGAATATGAAGACTTGGAAAGTGGAAACTAAATACTCTGGTATGTATTAATCTATATACATGGTGTGTACGTGGTATATAGTACTCGTACTTTGAAAATTTCCCACATTCTTCCTAAATTCACTATTTTGATGACGTCCTTTATGGATTAAAAGACAATCACTAAAGCCGGAGTTCGTCGAAGAAAGCTCTAACTAATGATTTGTCTCGACAGTGACTCACTACAATGAGTCGATTCAACTCACTTACATCAAAACGATTTGAGGGCTTATATGTCTTTGACTAGGCTAAATAATTGCCACCTATGCATTAACAGATGTTAACTGTTTAATGAAAAAAACTGGATGAAAAAGGTCAAATGTGTGGCATTATATAAATTCTGAAAAAAACGGTGGCACTTTCTTGAACATGGAATTGAAATTGTGGCACTTTATTAAAATCCCCATTTAAAAAAAAGACGAAAAAAATATAAAAAAAGACAAAAAAAAGCTATGACATACACACACCGAGTACATACTTTTTGAACAGAATAAAAGTCAGCCGGAGAGCGAGGGATCGTATTGTTCTTAGTGGTGCTATGTGTGGAATGGAAGAGAAGATTGGTGTAGAGTACATACTGTCTCAGTTGCATAACCCAACAAGTCTTATGGGACTTCCCTTGCAGGAGATGCCAATTTTCATACATTAGATGGGTCTCAAATAGAAATGTAAATCGTAATGAACCAACACATTCTTTTTCTAAGTTTGCTTATCATTTGTACTGACAGTATGAACAATAAAACAGTCGTATCCTGAAAATTCAACCATATCTTCTTCGGAGGGGAGATACGCCACCTTGTTGAATCAAATAGTCAAGGCTAATATTATGGACGAGCACTGAGAATTTAGTGTCATTGTTTTATCAATTCAGGTGGTTAACTTTTTTATTTAATTTCAAGGCACAAATGGCTCTAAATCTTCTGACCAGACCCAGGTAACTTCCCCAATATTTTGGGCCTCTTGGGGATAAGAATAAGAAATGTGGGAATGTTATAAATAACAACCATATCATTCTTCCCAGTTGAGATAGTCCACCTTGAAACCGATAGTATGGACCGACGGTAACAATTCAGAGTCACTATTATCAGTTCAGGTGCTCAGCTTATTCATTTTATTTTTAAGCCACAACCGGTTCTAAATCTTCCTCACGGCACATCAAACTGTCCTTTTCGCGATACAACATTTGTGTTGTCCGTGGAGGAGAGTGGAGAAAATAAGATCCAATGTCGCCTAATCTGAGTCGAATTCTATTTCAGCTCAATCGAGTCCAGTTATCCTCTCAGTCTCACTGTCTTGTATTTCTGAAAGGGCGCCCATAGTTGGCAATTTCTGGTACTTAATAATCTGCATCTGTCGAAACGTAATTTCTCCTCCTGATATCTAGACCGTCAAAGGTAAAAAAATAATTTTACTTGAATACTTGATAGCTATGAACTTTCAACCCATCTGGCTCTGTTATACAGAGCTTTCTCTTTTTCTTTCTTTGGTTCATCATCCATTTATAGATACATGATTTTCTGTAACAAATGCTCAACTACTCCATTTCTTTCCATTGTGAATCAATTATTTTCTACAGGACAGTAGTAGTCTTCTAGCTTGCTCTAGGCTGTAGCTTGTTACCAAAATTGTACTCCATTATTGTAGGGTGGTTTTTACCAGAGAATCACTTGGTTCTCTTTTTTCTGCAAAATCATTATTGCTAGTTGCTTCATGGGCTAAACAAAACCATTGAAAGTAAAACAAAATTCTTGGTATTTCCTGGTTGTTTCCTTTTTACTAAAAATTCACTCTGCACTGCAACAAAAGACTTAACCGCGTGATGTAGTTTTTTATCCACTACTTAAATTCACTCCGCGTGAGCTGTGTGGCCTAAATCCATATATACAGCAGTTGCTCTTAGTTTCTCATATCAGCCTCATGGGGATGCAAATCAATTGTTCACATAAAAAAAATTCATGGAGCTTGTGATTAATATTGATTTAATCTTACTCTAATCACTTTTTAATCACTTTTTAGTCTAACTAATGATTACACTAACTGATAATTATACGAACTAATCATTAGACAAACTTAATTAGGAAGTTGGGCCCTTTTATTGTAAGGCACATTTAACGACCAAGTACATAAGTGTGAGGGTCAGGGAAGCATTGCTAATAACCTAAGAAGTTAGTGCAACCTGCAAAGATTTGATCAAAGATACTTTTCGTGTTTAAGAAAACAAAGCCAGTTGATGATATTCCCCATGATTTGCATGCTGGAAAATAATAATACACCAATTCTCTATCTCACCCATCCACCACACAAATGATTTTGTGGCGATTTTTAAAGCATATAAAAATACTGTATAATTTCGGCTTCTTGGGGTTGGGGAAGGAAATTGAAACAGCTGAAATACACCACATTTTTGCGGTCAAAGGTCAATCAACTTTTGTTCCGTCTCTGACATGCAGTGTCATGATACACACAACAACAAGACAGTTCAACAATTTCAGTATTAATAGTTAATTATAATTATTACCACGTACCATTTACGAGCAAATGCTTAAACTAATCTGTTTAAGAAATGATGATCTACATAATAACCAACAGTTGTTAAGATTCAACTGTTTATTTTCAGTACGTGGATTGTGGATTAATGGTTGTGAACTACATAGTTTTACAAATGTGATATAAAAGGGGCCAACTACAGATTGGTTAGGCTAAAAAGAAATTGTGTGTTATGTCGAACAAACTTGGTCATGAAGCCAGGTGCACAGCTAGAAAGAAATTGTGTGTTATCAACCCAAGATTTAAATCAGCATCGTCCGAAAAGGGCAAAACCCGATTCAAACCAGTCAACTCAAGATGAGACATCAGCAGTAGACGACAACAATGACAAGCACAACAACAAGACACTTGACAGTTTACAGAAAGCCTATCGCCAATGGGATTGGCCGTCCGAGTACGCGTCATGGAAGGGAACTGGAAAAAGTGAACGAGTGGTTTACGATGTGTTTTCTTGTTTTGAAACAAGTGAACGAACATGAGCTTCCCTCTTTAGGAAATTTTAAAAAAAAGACGAAAAGACAAAAAAACAAACAATATGTTTTCCCTTCGGCAAAGTTTATTGAATATGGAAGTTATACCTACGTTGTGCTTGATCCCTGGTTTTTGGTTGCGGAGCTAGGCAGCCGTTCATCGGTCCAGGACGATATATTAATAAAATTATTTCTCTTATATTCTGTTTTTTTTTGTTTTTTTTTTTGTTACTGTTGTTGATTTTATTCTTGTGTTCCAAGCGCTGATTATCAACTTGTTTCAGTTTAGGGAAATCATCACCATTCAATATAACTTCTACATGGAAACCCCAGATAACTAATAGTCTCTGTTGCACTGATCTTGCAATGGGACGTGGCTTCTTCTTGCAATCAGTTTGAGAACGAGTATGTCTTAGTCCCCGCTAGTCATAGTGCCATATAATGATGTCCGGCTTAGCCCGAAGTTTGATGCGACATGGTTTAACTCATCTTAGAAGTGTGTGTCAGTTAAATCATGGTCACCTTATGCTTCTCAAGACCATGCCGGCCCTTGGACCATCAAATCAACTGAGACCGACTTCTCTTTTCATGAAACATGGTCATCAAATTAACTCACGTTTTTAACAGCATAGTTAAATGGAACTTTCACTTTTCATGAAACAAAATATAAGTCTGGTGAAGTTAGTTTACCGACGTTAGGGATCCTAGCTTACGAGAAAGAAACATACCGTTATTATTGTGAACACTGAACAGTCAATCGAGGGAGTCCATTTTCGTAATTTTACTACATCTTTCATCATTAACTGTCCATACGTCAAGTTCACCCATTTTAATTAGTCCATACGTCAGTCAAGTTCCTTGTCAAGTATTGCGTATCATGCATGTTGGTAAAACAGAGTGGTCCATATCAAATTGCCTTGATGAATGTTTTGTGGGTGTTATAAAATGGTCAGTGTCAGTGCCATACAACGGTGAAGTGGTGAGCCCTTTAGCTAGAAGCCATACAAACGGTCTTGAACCCTTTAGTAAGGATTTCCACCTTTTTACTGAACCATTGGCGAGAAGCATGGGGTGCTTAGAGAGCAGCTGCAGGCTTCACCACTTTTTATGTATGTTGAGTCTATAGTGGCGCTTAGATTAGCTATAAGTTAAATAGGGCAAATACTAATAAGAGAAGCCTAAATTACTGAGGAAAGTGAGGTACGTACATAATCATGGATGTCCGACCGAAATAGAGTAATAAAAATTCCATTTTAACGTGCGGAAAGACTAGCAGCAATTACAAAATTACAATTTCAGTATGGAAGGAAAGAGTGGCAGCTGCTGCTAGATGGTGGTGCAATTTAATTCAGGGCATGAAACAGCCAATTGAGAAAAAACTTGAAACCATAGGCTGTACTTTGTAATTAGGTACTGAGGAATGAGGATGCTCCTCAATCCATATTTTCAAAAGCTGAATTGATATCTCCCGGACGTTTTTTTATTTGAGTTATTTTGTTGTTCAGAAAATCGGTGTAGCTTATGATAAAAATCCATATTCTCTTAGTTAACTCTTTAGTTTGATAGGCTTCAGCTTTATTTTAGGTAAGTTTAGTTTAGCAAGGATATAAAAATTCAGTCAATGAGAAACCCTAATTTAACTGTCTGTTTCAGTTTGTATGGAGTCTACCTAGTGCTATGTAGGCACCACCTACTTCTTTTCATATATGCAGTCACTATGGGAAAAATATACATCTACAACTGGGGTTTTACAACGCTTTTCTAAACATTGTAGAAAGTCCTATCTTTTACAACTGATTTCAGAGGAAGCGTTGTCGTATATCATCACTACCAACACTTAGGACCAAGGGGTTGCGCTAAGAAAACAAATGACAACTCTTTAAGAAAAAGAGTTGTGATGACATTTAGCTATAACAACTCTGTTTTATAAGTGTAGTGACTTAGCCTATCACAACTCTCACAAATGTTGTTGAAGAACAAAAAAATATGATAATGAAAAATATGTTAGAGGGGAGATTCGAACATGAACCTACTGCATGGAAGTCTAGCTCGTCAACCATCCTTTCACTTCACCAGTTTTGGTTTTTTTCATTTTTTTTTAAATAGAAACCTATAACAACACTTATAAGTGTTGTTGAAGTATAAATATATAATGTTGGAAAAAAATGAGGTTGGCGGGATTCGATCCTGAGCCTACTGCATGGAAGTCTAGCTCATCAGCCATCCTTTTAGTTCACAAGTTTTGATTTATTTTTTATTTTTTTTTAAATAGAAACCTATAACAACACTTATAAGTTTTTTTGAAGTAAAAATATATAATGTTGGAAAAAATGAGGTTGGGGGGATTCGATCCCGAGCTTCGGGCATGGAAATATACACCACTAACCATCCTACACTATCACAGGTTCTGTCAAGTTTGTGGTTCTTTAATACACTAACTTTATGACAACCCTTCATAAGTGTTGTAAAACAAAATGTCATGCCAAAAAAATAATGCTCGGGTGGTGAGCCGCAAAGCAATGTGAAGCCTTCTACGAAAATTACTTATTTCCGATAAGGGTAGTCCGGGTTATTTTCACAGTCTCCATAATGTTTATTGCACTTATTTCCATCAAGGGTAATATGGTCATTTTCACATTTTATAATATTTACTTTACTTATTTCCAATAAGGGTAGTCTGGTCATTTTCGCAGTCTCCATAATATTTATTGCACTTATTTTCATCAAGGGTAATATGGTCATTTTAAAAGTGTAATATTTATATTACTTATTTTCATCAAGGGTAATATGGTCATTTTATGTTTCGTGGAATATTCCAAAGGAATCTTTGTTGTAAATGGATGGATTTCATCGTTCTTACGAAATTTCGGACTTATAGTAGTCCATGACGGCCATGTTTCGATCTTGAGCTGTGGTTTGCATACAATATACCGAATATGGTTGGTTTAATGTTTCGTGGAATATTCCAAAGGTATCTTACCTGTAAATGGATGGATTTCATCGTTCTTACCAAGATTCTGACTTAGAGTAGTCAACTCGCGGCCAGGTTTCGATTTAAGATCCTGGTATGCATGCATTTATGCAGAAATAGGGTTTGTTTAAGGTTTTGTAGAATATCTAGAATAAATCATACCTGTAAATGGATGAATTCGTCATTCTTACCAAGTTTCTGACTTATAGTAGTAAAGTCCATCCAAGTTCCGATCTCTGAGACTGGTATGCATACAATAGGCAGAAATAGGTTTGTTTGAGGTTTCGTAGAATATTCTAAAGGAATCTTACATGTAAATGGATGGTTTCTTCGTTCTTACCAAGTATCTGACTTATAATAGTCAAATCGTAGCCAGGTTTCGATCTCTGAGCCTGATATGCATACAATATGCAAAAATAGGTTTGTTTGAGGTTTCGTAGAATATTCCGAAGGAATCTTACTTTTAAATGGATGGTTGCTTCGTTCTTACCAAGTTTCTGACTTATAGTAGTCAACTCGCGGCCAGGTTTCGATTTAAGATCCTGGTATGCACTCATTTATGCAGAAATAGGGTTTGTTTAAGGTTTTGTAGAATATTCTGAAGGAATCTTACCTGTAAATGGATGGTTTCTTCGTTCTTACCAAGTTTCTGACTTATAGTAGTCAACTCGTAGCCAGGTTTCGATTTAAGATCCTGGTATGCATTCATTTATGCAGAAATAGGGTTTGTTTAAGGTTTTGTAGAATATTCTGAAGGAATCTTACATGTAAATGGATGGTTTCTTCGTTCTTACCAAGTATATGACTTATAGTAGTCAACTCGTAGCCAGGTTTCGATCTCTGAGCCTGATATGCATACAATATGCAAAAATAGGTTTGTTTGAGGTTTCGTAGAATATTCCGAAGGAATCTTACTTGTAAATGGATGGTTTCTTCGTTCTTACCAAGTTCTTTGACTTATAGTAGTCAACTCGCGGCCAGGTTTATATTTAAGATCCTGGTATGCATTCATTTATGCAGAAATAGGGTTTGTTTAAGGTTTTGTAGAATATCTCGGAGTCACGTTATGCATACAGTATGCAAAAATAGGGTTTGTTTAAAGTTTTGGGGAATGTTTCGATGGAATCTTACATGTAAATGGATGGATTTGTCATTCTCACTAAGTTTATGACTTAGAGTAGTCAATTTCGATGATGTATCATGCTAAGTTTGAAGTCAGAACCCTCTCAGAGCTTCGTGGTCCATAGCTTCTATGCCGTTATACCATCTTTTAAGTTTGATTTGACATTGAGCTTCATACTTATCGATTTTGATGATGTATCATGCTACGTTTGAAGTCAGAACCCTCCCAGAGCTTATTGGTTCATATTTTCGATGTCGTTATACCATATTTGAAGTTCCAATCGACTATGAGCTTCATATTTATTGATTTCAATGATATATCATGCTATGTTTGAATTCATAACTCTCCCAAAGCTTCATGACCTATAGAAATCCATGTTTCAGTTTTCATGACCTATCGTTTGAAGTCATAACTCTCCCAAAGCTTCATGACCTATCGATTTCAAGAAACACACCAATTATCGATTTCATTTTTCATTTTCCCGATTCATTCTTATACATTTTTTGGATTTTTTTATATCAGAATATCGATAACAATGCCATAAATTTATTAATATTTTTTTTGGAATTTTTTTTCGTGTCAAAGGTTAATAAGATAATCGAATAATGAGTTCGTATTAACACAACGAGAAACACATGCTCCTCAATCCGTATGACCACCCCAAGAACAATCTCAACCGTCAAGATCTTCCCTTAATCCGCATGAGTGGGTGAAATGAAATCTTGTTCGTACATTCTCTTGCTCGACCTCACAACCACTAAACCGTCCCTCAAACTTCCAGAGCTCTATCACTTTCTTTCTTTCTTCGACTCCTCTTCCTCTCCCCCGAAGAAAACCTCTCTTCTTCTCTCAATCCCTCATCTTCATCTCCATTTCTTGATTGGATCGACCCATATTAGATCTCATCTGCAATTTTTGGTAAAAATCATCACAACATCAGTCACAGAAACTCATTAATCGAATACCTCAGATCCACCTTCTACAAAACCTAAATCAAACGAAACCCAACTTTAATTCGTAATATGCTACCGATTTCTTCTTTCACTGATTCAATCTCAGAATTCGTAATATTCGATTTAGGGATCGAATCTGGATGAATTTGTGTATTTGCTGTTATTGATATTCATGGGAAGTTAGGGTTTGATGGAGATTGCTCAAGGGTCTGTTAATGACTAGATCTCACAGTTTATAAGGAAATTGAAGATTGGGTTCAAGTTAGTTCTGAAATCAGTAACAAGGTGAGCTCGAGATTAAAGACGGCGAAGAATCAGAGGAGAAGAATTTGAGAGTCTCATGAGTGAGGGTTTGAGAGTAAAATTGGGGGTTTCTCTCGATTCGATTGTTGATGTAGCCAAGAACAGAAAATCCAAGGTTTGTTAATGGTGGATATCAGTTAAGGAAACATCAGTATCAACAAATTTGTGGAGTTTGGGGTTTTGGCTGTTTCCATGGGGATGATTTATGTCGAAATTGGTACTAATGTTGGTTCTATGTGAACGAGAACTGGGTTCATTCTATGAGCTCGGTTGATGGAATTTAGAGATGGATATTCAGGGATCGAGTCGGGGTTGCAATGGATTAAATTTCAGCCGAGTCAGTTGAGATATCATCTTCTTATGACTGCACATGAGACCAGTTGATGAGAGCAGCGAATGAATATGGGGGTTTTTATGTTGGGTTTTGGACTCAATTTGTGTTGGTCTATTGAAGGCAAGCGGTGGTGTTTTGGGTGATTCTTTGGAGTCTCATGAGCAATTTGAAGTGGTATGGTTCTTTTTCCGTAGAATTAAAAAAGTTTTATTAAATGAGACTAATTTAAGAGATTTAACATCGTAGTCTGTTTGATTTAGTTTTTGGTATCAAATCTTGTGTGTCTAGTTAAAATTAAATAGGCCACTAGATTTCTGAATGGGGATTTGGAAAGGAATGGAAAATGAGAAATTCAATTTTATGTAAGATTCAATTGACTACTCTAAGTTGACGCGTTAATATTTCAGGGTTTGTTGTTGCGTCTCTCTTTCTTTGACAAAAAGGGTAACATTATTTCACTCAATCTCTTCTCGATTTTTCTTTTTTATCCTTCTTTTGGTACAACTGAATGTTTAGGGGTTTTATTGATTTTTGGGGACTGTTGATTTCAGGGTTCACTGTTAAGGTTGTTCCATTAATAATTCTCCAACTTTAACATGGCCCCGTTGATATCTATATAGGATGATACTCGAGTTCAACTCTTTGAACTCTTGCCGTTTAAATTTTAGTGTTCAAAGACCGTCGAAGAAGCTTCCTAATGTCTTCAGTGACTAGAATATTTGGTTTGATGGTGGTTCTTCACTGAAATTTAGTCAATTATATGAGCGAAGCCCATTGATGCCGGTGTGCGAAGTAATGTACCTAAAACCACCATCAAACTTCGTTGACATTTAGTACTGATACGACACAAAAATATAGAAGTACTAGAACAATATCGACACAAAAAGTGGTATACTAACTAGTTTGACTGTGGATTGCATATGCAATATCCTTGGCTCTCTATATCTTTGGATACTAGAATTATTGTTGTGCACTATTTTTATAAGAGTCTGAAACAAATGTTAGATTAACTAATATTATTGTGTGAAAAGATTTGATTCAATGTGTTGTGTTTAAAATCCTGGTTCCGTCGCTGCCATATCTTGTGAGTGAACTAGTGGTGACAATTCTGTATTGTACGATGATGACTTAGAAAGGTAGTAGACTTATTGTTAAAGACTTCCAGGCTAGCTATTAGCCATTTACATACTGATGAAAAATGCTTATTTTTCTTTGCTTTTGCAGCCATGCTCTCTATGATACCGATGGAAATCAAGTTCCTCGAGAACTTTTCACTAAAGTTGGTATAGTTTTCGAGGACATTTTGAAAGAGTCAAGACTTACATCTTCTTCTTGAGCTGAAGCTTATATTTTACTGGTAAGGAAGGTGTTGCTCGAGGTGTCAGGATATGAGAAAATAGCAACTGCGACATCAGGGAGAAAGTAATGAGTTGATGGCATGGTCATGGCTATGAAGACATGAGAGAAGACGAGTCTTAAATCTAACTAGTACCTTTCTTTAGAAGCTCAGGGTGCAGCTGGTGCAAGTGGAGCGAATCTTGGAACCAATTAGTGGATCTATATGAAGTCTGGTAATGGAGATGAAATCATTTGACAGAATGAGCTGATC